>CM062805.1:719000488-719669330 GCA_031772625.1 Pinus tabuliformis
CTAGTTTATTTCCAATGGCAGCTAGCGATTTAGTTTTCCAATAATCAAGTGGTAGAGAATAGTGCCTTACCCGCACTGGAACTGAAGAGAACGTTTCCCAGTCTGGGACAAAGTTCATCCTCCAAGGCCTCATGTAGAGACTGGCTGCTGTAAAAAAGTAGGGTCCTCCTTTGAATATTCTGTCTTTATCTTCGATGTTTGAGAACACCACTGGGAAGAATCCTTTTGACCCAAGATGTAGGTCAATGCTTCCTTTGGGTTTCCAGTGATACTTGATCCACATTTGTAAAGCTTTTTCCGTGGGCCATAGTCCCATGAATTTACAGATAATGGCATAGGTCCCCATATGTTCCCTGTGCGCCTATAGAGCAGGACCATTTAATATTAATCTAGGAGTGATTTATGCTTCTGGTTTGCAAGGTCCTTTTTGTTTTTTGTCTCTTGAACCCTGACTTTTGTCTTCTTCCTCTTTGTCCTTTGTGCTACTGTTTTCCTTGGTTTTGGTCCCATCTATTTCCTTTTCATTATCCCTGATCCTTTCATTCATACAATCTTTGTTGTTCCCTGTCAGTGATTTACTTCTGCTAGCAACAACTTCTTTGTAGGAGGGAGTCGAGCTCCCTCCTTTGCCGCCCACCATTAGAGACTAACTCTGTTGTTTTTAGAAACCCTGGTCGCTTCGGCTCTCCTGCATTCGTTCACATCAAAGATGACACACACACACACATGAGTGATCACTAACATTATGCATACACCTATATTTATACTTAACCATATGCTCTCACCATAATATACATGTATGTGTGTTCGATGTGCGAATGTATTAGCGTATGTATTTTCATAAATTATTCCTACATGAAACTCTTCATCTCGATGCTCTTGTAACTACCACATATATGATCTATATGTCATATGCATGGGCTTATACATCCAATATTACACCATATCCATTCACCTTGACAGGTATACACATTATTTGATATGTATTGCATCGACAAGCTAACAAAATATCTTTATACGTGTATTGAACCATATACTCCCACAACTTGCATGTGCTATGGGACCCACGATGGTCACTCAATATTCCTCAACACTTATAAATTTCCTAGTGCATCGGACCAAGGTCTTGTGTGGACGTTCTACATTATAAAATGCCTTTATGCATAGGCTCTTATGACTTATCACATAAGTTATCCTATGTGTGCATTAATATATACATATATGTTGAAGATGTGTTATTCTGATATTGATATATCTCTATTATACTCACACTATGAGTACATAGCCTCAATGCTCTTGTATAACCATGTAGAGATATAAAATATATAATGTTATATGTTATAATAGTTCTATTTACCATAGTGACCATACATGATGGACCCCATTGTTCCACACATCATCAATCTAGTACACATAAATAATGGGATTAGATCGATAATGAATAATAAAGGTGTTATACCCCCCTCTTTCCTGAAATCATTTGGGGGATTTTTCCATTGTGGTTTTTCTTACCATTCTGCCCCATGAATCCAATCGTTGAGGATAAAAGGTTCAATCTATCAGTTTGCAAGGTTTCACCCCCTCCCTACCTATCTCACACGGGGGAGAGTTCCATCAGCATCATGACCATTGATTACCTCAAGGGTGATGGATGGTCTATATTGAGGTAATGGTGTTGGCATTATGACATAGATTTGGCACTATGACACAGGTGTTGTCCTTGATGGCAACTCACTCAGATGACAGATCATAGTTCAGACTCTCAGAATGAAGAAAGAGAGGTATACACAGGTTCCTCATTGACCAAGGCATGTGTACACGTGGGTTCATAGATCAAAAGGCGTGTATGGCATACACATGCACTTTCACAGAAGGAAAGGCGTGTACATGTTGGAAAACTTAGTTTTGGTCTGTGGCATTTGGTCCATGGTATTTTGATCCATGGTATTGGTCCAAGGTATCCTGTCAGAAGTGTTGACCCCAGGTATTGGTTCTAAGTGGTTTTGGTCCATGGTATTGAGTAAGGCCTAAGACTATAAAAGGAGGAGAAGATCATTAAGCAAAGGCACTCATGTATTAAATATCTAATGAAGAGCAAGATCTAGAATACAAGTTATTGGGTTATGGTGCATAGCTGGATCTGAATCAAGGATGAACCTTAGCACTTGACGAAGGATAACATCTAATGATGGGTCAAGATCTTAAAGATTGAAGTGAAGTATCTTTGTGTGTTTTGATCTTTTATCTGAATAACTGGCACATGTTGTAGACGATAAATATGATGATCTGGGTATAACTGAAGTCTGGA
Organism: Pinus tabuliformis; assembly: GCA_031772625.1. NCBI lineage: Eukaryota > Viridiplantae > Streptophyta > Pinopsida > Pinales > Pinaceae > Pinus > Pinus tabuliformis. The sequence continues at coordinate 719,002,797 of CM062805.1, forward strand.
ATTGTTGTAAAGTTCAAATCATAATTTATAGATCTATACGCAGGTTCACCTTAGAAAAGGCACATTTACACGCTAGTTCTGCATATCAAAATGACATATACATCTTAAAATTGATTTGCAAATCTGTACGTAGGTTCGCCTTGAGAAAAGTGCATATGCACACAAGCACGACACATTGAAGTAGTGTATACCTCATAAAATATGATTTAGCTACTTCTGGTTGCTGTTACAGTGTTTTGGGTTCTGGTTACTGTTTCTGGTTACTGTATTTTGGTTATAGCATTCTAAAAAGTTATTGATTGATTCAGTTGTGGTTGGTGTTGTTATCACCCCAAGAAACTCTCCTAGGTTGTATCTTAGAGATGCTCGAGAACATTACAAATTCAACAAAAATGTTGGAAATAAGTGGATGAATGGAAGGAATGATGCATATTCAAGCCAGATAACCACTTCTACTATGCTTAACCCCAGACATGGGTGAACACCCCCAAAATACAAGGTTTTAGACCACCAATTACTCACAATTTGAGGATTAGGTAAACATGGAGAATACTGATCACACCAGCAGATGCACAAGACCATGTGATGGCCAGCTGCAACTACTAAAGAGGTCTGCAAATATATTTCCTAATGCACAGACAGGATGACATCTCTCTAGCACTAAGTAAACAGAAACCTGCATAACACATTCAATGATAAATATTGGATTCTAACACAAAGGTGGGATGATAGCCCCTCTAATGCTAAACATCAAGAGCACATGAAAAATGCATAACAGGAACAACCTAGAACAAAGTAGAAATGGAAAGTGAGAAATTAATAGCAAAAGAAGCTTGTATTAGCTAAAAATGAAGACCAGACGCTCCAGGTGTCACAGTAGTTACAGTTTACAGAAGTTGAACCTTACATCAAAACTACAACCATCGACCCGATTACATTGTCTTTTCTTGGTATATATAGAGTTTGTTTACAAAGATATTCTGTTTTTCCAGGCATGGAGGGGTCATAATGGACCACCAACCACCTTAACTCTCTGATGGAGACTCTGTTGCACTCTGCTTGCTTTAATAAATTAATTTGACACTCTCTGTTGCTCGGCCATCCTTCCTGCATAGGTGGAGTATAATATGAAATAGGCTTTATCACTGATAAGTATGTTTAATCGCTCGAGGCACATCCTTCTTGCTCTTTGGCCATAATGCTCTTGAATATAGTTCTTGAAGAATAACTGCGCCAGGTACAGGTAGTTTCTCGCCATTGTCCTTCGGAATCACAGCTCAGTCAAAGGTGGTGTAGACTTCATGGCGTGTGGACAGAGTAAATGGAGGAAAGAGACAAACTGTCAGATTGCAGAGATCAACAGTGGAGACAGCGTGACAGAGTTTATCGGGAGGTATGCGAGTGGGATAAACGAGGGCTGTCATATCTTATACGGGCAGATCTAATGGTCATCGAGGGCGGAAGATACGCGGATGATAACGAGCAGGGGGGAAGGTACAATAGGCAGTAAGCGGTATTCCCCGCACCGCTATCGGGGTCGAGTGGTAAACGTACACAGTTGAGTGATCACAATAGGAGGACGACACATGGTAGATGGGACCGACAGGAAAACTCTTTCCCTGCGAGTTAAAGCACGGGCAACTTATGGCATCAGGAGGAGCGAATGTTTTCCGATCACATGGCAGATGATCGAACGGCGGGAAAAACAACGGGCAAGCTATGAGTGGCGGAAATCATTAGATTAGGCAATGTGTGATCAACGGCTGCGATTGCAGTGGAGGGTTATATGGGCACGGCTTCGTGGGTTAAGTGCCTGAGGCTTAAGGAAATACAGGTTTATAGTGAAATATAGGTTCATGCCGATTTTTTGAAGGAAAACATGGCTAGCGGGGGGGTATGGGAGTGTGGATGAAGTGATGGAGCAGGGAAAGAATGAAAAATGTGAGCCCTCTTAGAATAGCAGGAACACAGCCAGGCTTACTTATAACTTCCAAATATTAAAAATGTAGCAAAGCTAACACTGGCTCCTTCTGGGGATGAGATCCTCCCTGTGAGGTCTCAAGAACCTGCAAATCAATGCCTTCCTAATGAAACAAAATTAACAAAATTCCTATTGTTCCATTGGGCATGGAGTCTGACTGATCCTACACTAAAAATGCTAAAACAAAATATTTACAACTTTTAAGGCCAAAGACCTTAAATCACATAAATTTTTATAAAACACCCATTAACTGAGCCATCAAAAACTGCTTCTCCCCCCATACTTTTCATTATGAAGGTGTTGTTCCCTTGAATCTAAGAAATGATAAAATGCCCTGTCCAGAATGCATCAAACTTCCCATGATTGCCTTTCTTCTCTTTCAATACATCCCACTTCAAAAGCAAGTCTCCAACCTAAAAATTATATGCTTTTGTCTTCTTGTCAAAGGCTTCCTTGATCTTTTTCTGATGTGTTTCAGCCTTTTCAATCAGTTGCTCTTGGATTTGATGTAACTCTGCCAAATTAATGATCCTTCGTGCCATATCTTCTTCCTCATTCTGTTTTGTTTGCAGAAACTTCGCCATATGGAGAGTTAACTGAATTGGGAATACAGCTTCGGTGTCATATACCAGCCTGAATGGAGAATTCCCTGTGGATTTCTTAATGGTCACTCTGTCAACCCACAGTGCATACTTGAGCTTAGAATCCAAATTCGTTTTGTTGTCCTCCAATAGCTTCTTGATTATCCTTATCAGGACTTTTATTAGAGGATTCTGCTAGACCATTACCTTGAGGATAATATGAGGTGGAATGAACCAGTTTAATACCCATTGAATCACACATTTCCACCAATTCTTTTGCCCTAAAGGCTGCTGCATTATTTGTGACTAATTTATGTGGACAACCAAACCTGGTAAAAATATTCTCTATCAAAAACTTCATAACCACATTATGATCAACCTTCCTGGTAGGGATTGCTTCAATCCACTTAGTGAAATAATTAGTGGCTACTAATATCCATCTGTGTTGGCCACTGGAATGTGGATTGATTTCTCCAATGAAATCCAAGCCCCAGTGCTAAAAAGGTCTTTTTGCATGTATTGGTTTTAAGGGCAGGGACTTCAACTGTTGCTTCCCTTCAAATCTTTGGCACCTGTCACAAGATTTGACAAATGAAAATACATCAAAAAATAAGGAGGGCCAGTAATATCCAGCTCTGAGGATTTTATGGGCTGTAGTCTTCCAATAATGGTGCCCTCCACACATGCTGGAATGAAATTACTGCATAACTTCTATTGATTGTTCTTTGTCCAGACACCTTAGAATCACTCTAGATGGATCCCTCCTATAGAGCAGATTTTCATTAATGCAATATTTAGCTACCTAAGCATAATAGTTCTGGCTTGACTTTGAGTAAGGTCTGGAGGAATTTCTAGCTTCAACAAGAATTTAACTATTGCATAATACCAATCACAAGAAGCTAGATTTTTGACCACTGACTGCTTTCCTTGTGGATCAACTGCTTCCTCTTCCTATGTCTGACCATTTTCTACAATTGTACACAGGAAATCAATATCCAATGATCTACATATTTCTTCAGCTAACAATCTGGCAAGACCCTGACCTCTGACAAGTTTGGTGGGCTTCAGCTCTATATTAAATTCAATCAACTTTGCAATCCATTTAGCCCTTCTTCCATCAACATCAGGTTGTGTTAAGACATCTTTTATTGCAACAGAGGGTACATATGCAATTATCTTGGAATGCAGAATGTAAACTCTGAAAGCTTTCAAGGATTTGATAAGAGCATATGCTTGTTTTTCAATAATGTCATACCTCAGTTCTGCATCCCTTAAGATTTTGCTGAAAAATGCCACTGGATACTATGAACCTTCTTCATTTGATTGCAATAAAACTGTTGCAAGTGTTTCTTCAGAGGCAAATGAAAATATATGGAAATCCTTGTTATAATCTGGACTTATTAAAGTGGGAGCTTCCATAATGGCTTTTTTGATGGACTCAAAAGATCCTTTTGCTATATCAATCCATTTGATCTCTGACCCCTTCTTCAACATGGAGGTAATATGCTTCACTAATTCTGCAAAATTTGGTATAAACCTCCTCACAAAATTAATCTTTCCCAGAAAGGACTGAATATCCTTCTTCGATCTCGGGACAGACAAGGTCTGTATTACTTTTACTCTTTCTGGGTCAATTCGGACACCTGCAGTAGAAACATGTCCTAACAGCTTGCCTTCTTCTAAAGAAAATTGTGATTTTTTAGGATTGACTGAAATCCCAAACCTTCTGCACTTCAGGAACACCTTCTTTAAATGCTGCAAATGATTTTGATGGCTGTTGGAGTATACTGTTATATCATCAAGGTAGATAAGGACAAATTTATCCTTCTCTCCCACAAATGCTATATCCATAGCTCTCTGAAAGGTTGCTCCAGCATTCATCAACCCAAAAGGCATCTTGGCATACATAAAAATGCCCCCAAGGAGTGGTGAATGTAGTCTTCTATTGATCATCTAGATGCACAACAATCTGGTTAAACCCTGAAAATCCATCCAAGAAAGACATTACTTTGGCTCTTGAGACCTTCTCCAGCAAATGCTCCATCTTAGGTAGAGGATAGTTGTCTTTCTTAGAGCATTTGTTTAAGTTTCTAAAATCAACACAGTCTTATTTCTCCACTTTTCTTCCTCACTACCACCAAATTTGCTACCCATTTTGAATATCTGAGAGGGACTATGATCTTGGCAGCCGACAACTTTTTAATCTCTTTTTCAATCAGAGGAAGGAACATAGGATTTATTGGTCTCAGCTTCTATTTGAAAGGTATGGTATCTTTCTCCAGAGGGATTTTATGCTGAATAATATTTTTATCATAAGTTTTCAAGTAACTATACTCCCAGGCAAAGACATCAGCAAATTGCTTCATTAAATTACAGTATCCAGAACATTGATCAGCAGACAGATGAGAAGAAATATTTACGTGTCTAGGCTGACCTGGACTCCCTATATCATGTTTACAGACTGCAGACTGGTCTTCTTTTGGGGCATCCTTGTAAGTCACATCATTCTGGTCAAACAGTCTTTCTAAAGGAATTAAACCCTTAGGAATATGATTGCTGGGAAGCTGGACAATGTTATCTTTGCCAATTTTATTTCTAAGCTGGGATTGGGGGTTTTCTTCCAAGGCTTCATTTTCTTGGTCAATTTGCATTTCAGAAAACTCATCAATGACTTGCAAGAACCTATTCAATTCATCATCATATTTAAACACTTTCCAATGGTGGACATTGTCAGGCAAGGATGGTCTGTATTTCATTTGCACTTCATAAACTAGTCTGGGAGGCATGGGAGGGATAAATAGACTAGCAGACACAACAAGGGAATTAGCAAGCTGATTTTGGGCTCTAGGGATATATGAAATACAGAAATTGTCAAAGGAATCTTTGAGTCTCCATACCTCATCTCTGTATGCTTTCAGCCTTGGGTGCTTTGCTTGAAATGTTCTATTTACTTGCTGAATGATCAAATCAACATCTCCAAACACCTTTATATTCATGATTCCTCTATCTTTTGATGTATTTAGGCCCAATAGAAGAGCCTCATATTCTGGTATATTGTTTGTGACTTGAAAATCTAGCTTGAAAAATAGTTGTGTGCTTTTTTTCTTTGGAGATACCAGCACCACCCCGACTCCTGCAGTCTCCCTGGAACATGCTCCATCAAAGAACATCTCCAAAACCTAACATCCTTGCTCTTCCTCAGCCTGAATTGTTGGTTTCCTAAGCTGCATTGAGGCCTTCTGAGATTCTTCTATTTGGAGAATACATGCTTCAAAATCAGTGTCCACAGCATATATGGGATGATTAGTAGTGTTCTTTTCATCAATGATGATGTATTCCAATTGTGCTTCCCTGTACAATCTCCTGCTTTCTCCTCCAAAAATTGGAACAATGGCATAAGATAGATCATTCTGTAATGTCCCACCTAGTCTCTCAATCCATCCTCTAGACAGTAGCATGCCAAACTTAGGAGGGACATCTGCTATCACAATATCCATCATCATACTCTTCATGGGCAACTGAGTTAAGGTAATGGCCAGGTCTTTGATTAATCCTAGGCATTTCACTTTCCTTGAATCAAAAGAGAATAAATCATGATATCGTCTAGTGATGTCAAGGCCTAACTCTTCCATGACAGCTTTAGGCATCAAATTGTGGCTGGCCCATATGTCTAGCAGGCAATTGTGGAGGATTTTGTCATGAATGGTCAAGGAGACATAAAAATATGGAGAATTATTATCAACAGGTTCAATCATGGGGCTAAGCACAATGGTAGGCTTGTCATCTTCCAAATTGACAGAGTTAGTGGAGGTTTGTGTGGTTTCTAGCTCAAGAGCTTCAAGGATAGGCTTTTTAAATACTTCACTCTTTACCAACTCTACCATAGGCACAGATATTTTTAACTTCTGGACTTCTGAATCAAAGCTGAAAGAAGAAGGTAACTTATCAGAACCTCTTACCTCTTGAACTGGAGCTTTCAGGATGACTAGATCAGTTGCTAATCTTCTCTGCCTGATATTTTGTGGCTCTGTTTGGACAACAACACTTTGGGCAGGATTCTCCCTGACATTTTTTGCATTTGATCTCAGATTATATCTTTGTTGTTCACCAGTCTGCAGAACAGCCTCTCTATCCAATTCAAAATTGTCTTGATCCTGCAGCAATGATTCTTCATATAGAGCCAAAGTCAAAAAGACAACACTGCCTTTATCTTCCATGCAATGAATTTCATCCTCATCTTTGAATTGTTCCTCCTCCATGACCACATTCTAGAAAGGAGCTTTAACCTTTTGTTCTTCATTTGTTTCTTTACCCCTCTGAATTATTTGTAACTGTTCATTTGCTCTTCTGAATGTATTCTGATTTATAGGAGAAAATGTGTTCTGCTACCTTGTCTTTCCTGAATTCTGCTCAACCTTCAGCTTAGATATTTCACCAGCCAATGACTCTATCATCTTAGTCATTTTATCTAATTTAGGCTCTGAAGATGAATCAGAGGAATAAAAAGCCTCACTTCTCTGCCTCCTTCTATCAGCATGACTCTTAAGCTTTTCTGCAGCCATGATATTAGACTCTACTTTTAGGGCTACATCTTGCATGTCCACTAGAGTGGCACATCTTCTTTCTCTAAAAAACAGGCATAAATAAGAGTCAAAAGCATTGGGATAAGTGAGTTTGGCTGAGGTGGGGGTAGGCTTTACCTCAACTGGTATCTTATTATACATACGATTGAATCTTTTATTAAAATCAGGCAATGATTCCCCATTTTCCCTCTTCAGGTTACCAAACTGAGTATGGTAATATAGCAAGTCCTTTTTATCTCCCCAGTGCTTCAAAAATGCATCATCTAAGGCTTCAATATCAACAATAGATTTAGGGGCTAGTTCTCTGAACCACTTTTTGGCCTCTCCATCAAGGCTCTGGACAAAAACTCTCATCCACACATCACTTTCACTTATGTCTAAGTTATCAACATAACTATAAAAAGCCTCAAGGTGTTCTTCTGTTGTTACTCCCTTTGTGCCAGTGAACTTAGGCATGTATTTCTGATATTCTCCTACAAGCATAGCATTTAAAGGAACAGGCAGGACCAGAGGTCCATATTTGGTAGCTACATTCTTTCTATCTTCGTAGGTGCTTGCTAGCCTGCCATGACTGGGGTATGTAGAAGGACACTAGCGGATTGAGCAATATGAAACAATGAAATGGATGACAGAGACAAAGGGATGTTATGGACTGTATGGGAAGCTTTCTTTGGACTGAGATTCAAAGGGGAACTAACTGAATAAGGAGCTCTATTAATCTCTAAAGGAATTTCTTTACTAACAGTGTTGGGCTCTAAATCTTCAAACTGTATATCTTCAGCTATAACCTTATCTTTCAGAGATGCATAAGATTTCTTAGGCTTACCTGATCCTGATGCCCCTTTATGTGATGTTTTCTTCGGTTTAACAATCTTCTCAGGGTCAGGCACTGGTTCAGCTGGTGATTTCTGAGGATTTCTTCGAGTATGCCTCACAAACTGAGCCAGAACTGCAATGTGGAGTCACCAAAGGTTGGTCTTCCTCCAATGGAGTCGCCAGATAGATGATTGTTATAGACATTTTTGTGCCCTACAACACCAAGCATGAAATGTCCATAAACCAAGGGCTCCTAAGTCCCTAAAAGTGTTGTTCTAACCCCTAAAGGAACAAGGTCAACAGATTACAGCTTCTCCCAGAAGTTCTCCACCAGAAACTGCTCAGAATTGGTCAAAACAGGATCATTGCAGCTGCTCCACTGGCTAGGTGCGTTGCATCTCACCCAAATGCACTGTGAGGGTGCGTTGCATTTCAAAACTCCCTTCTGTAGGGTGCGATGGGCGAGAAATGACAAATGGCAGTGTCATTCCGCGAGGTGGAGAGGCAATGGAAGCTTCCAGAATCTTCTCCTGTGACACTTGCCTCACTGAATTCGACCAAGGATGAGTAAGAGGCCCTCAGTCTCCAAGTGGAAGCAAGAACTGATAGAGAGAAGAAACTAATTAAATCACAAGCTGACTCATCCTCCTTACAGATATCTATATATGGATCCCTCATCCCAGAGATCCAGGGGCTGGAATTTTTCATATTGTAAGGAATTTCTGTTGGTTTCTAGAGACAAACATCAGATTGTTGGGTGATTTATGCTTTGTTTGAGGTGAAGAGGGGATTCTTTGCTGGGAGGTTGATGCTGGGTCGGAACCACTGGTTGTAACTCCTCCTGGATCTTTTCTTGTTTATCAATAAAAACTATTTGAGTTCTCCTCCATGCTTTTATATCATTGATGCTTGTTACATTTGTATGGTTAACTTAAATCTGATCCTAAGTTGTTTATGAATATAGATCCATGTCTTTGTATGGTGCTCTTCTTCTGTGATCTTACAGGTACTTTGTGAAGTTGGGCATGTAAGGGAGCAAGTAGCTGGAGACTATCAAAGAAGAGAGAGATTGGATCAAAGGATTAACGCAAGACATAGGTTGGTTCTTTCTATTCCTCTCTATCTATAATTCATAAAGGAAATACAAAAGTAGTTTTTCTCTGTTTGTTTCTAAGGCAACTGTCACACCTTAGTGGGATAGAGCAGTTCTAAATAGACACTTTTCCCTGTAACAAAATGGCGACTCCACTGGGGAATGTCTAATTAGTTTGTTTGTGTATCATTTTTTGTTGTTTGTTTCATAAACTTATAAGTAGCTTTCGAACTGCATTTGCCATAACAAATGCAAAGTAGATAACTGCTGCTTCAATCCATTCACTGGATCTGTTTATGATTTAAACAACTGATTCACAAACTATCTGATTTCCCTTGTGATAGCTCTTAGATCCTCCTTAGATCTACCCCTGATTGTTGCATTACTGATTGCTTTTTACTCGGCCAAAAACCAAGTAATGAACTGCAAACTGTGACCCGGAACCCGGACAGAGTCTCGTTTCTGGCCCAGTGCAGGTATTGTTCAGAGATCCTGAATTTCAGCGCACTTCCTGAAGGGGCAACCTGCGCTGCATTTCAGATTCTCTGTGTTACAGGTGCGTTGATCAGACTAGCTCTGTGCAGCTGTGGTTCTTGTGCTTCATTCTTTCCAGTTCTATCCCTGAATTTTGCTGCCTGTGATCAGTATATGTCTGTTTGAAACCTCTTTTCCTTGCTGTTATTTCGCCTCCTTTGTACAAAAGAACTGTAGATGTTTTTGTGTGTTTGTTGAGTCATTTACAGTTTTCCATTGCAAAAGTAGGATAGTCGTACTGTCGTCCTTTGATTTGAATCTGTCGCAAGTGTCGATTTCGATCATAGGAGAAAGTTTGATTACTGTTGATGGTCGATTATACTGTTACTATTGCCTTTGGTCTGAATTTGTAATTTTCTAGTGTTAAGAACGAGTGTTCATTTCAAAATCGTAAGGTGTCGTAATCATCTCTGTTTTTGATTTCGAAAAAGATCTTGTTTATATTTGTCGCTTGGAAAGAAATTCATATTTGTACATCAACTTTATTTTTAGCATCAATACTAAGAAAGTCGAAAACAAATACATGCATGTGCATTTGCATATAGACAGACTGTTTGGCTTGATTTAGGAAAGTGCATTTACAGTGTGCTCTTTGCTCTTTGTGAAAAGATTCTGTCTTTCTTTTCCCCTAGTAGCTAGGATTTTCATTGCACAAAAGAGATAAAAGTTTGTTTATCATCTTTAGATTGCATTTTAGGAATTACATCTACATCTCGTGGTGAACCCGAAAGGCAAACTTCATAAACAAGATCAACTTAAAATAAATTCAATGAATCTAACAACGCTTTGGAACTTAACGCACAACATTTAGAGGTCTAGGCTAGAGACGTATTCCAGCGTCGTAAAGCCTGGTAACTGTTGTCCTCACTGATGGTTGGGTGATTCCTCCACTTTGAGACGATAAGTGCCAGTACGGACTTGTGCTCCCACGTACCGTCGAGTATATTTTGGGAGACCCCTATAGGCTTAAATCCTTTATCCTTAGGAAGTCGTGTCTGCCGCCCTATCGATCGCAATGCACTAAACACAGCATTCGGGAAGATTGACTGTCGTACCGTAAAAAGTATTCTACAATTTTGCGATTGGTTTGGTACTCCCTCTACCTAGATCTCCAGAGTAGTCCCTTTTTTTCCTTTTCAGACTCCTTAACGGAAAAGGTCCATCTGAGCACTTGTCACTTCAGGCTCATTAAAAATCGAAGGCGAATAGAGTCATCTTTTGTTTTTTCTCGACTCTTAAAAACTGAAAAAACAAGTTGTGTCAAAGCGTCTAAAATTCATTTAATTCGGAAACATACTTCCCCTTTATTTTAGTTGATCGAGTAATCCGCAATCGTGGAAGAAAGTCAATTGAAACCCCGTCGTTCGCGGAGGCTTACGAGTCAACCGTCTTTGTCTCCGGAATCAAAACCAGTACAGACAAAGCAAGCTTGTTTAACCGGTTCCAAATCTCCTATTAAAGTTAGAACAAGTGTTCCAACGACATCAGAGACTCCGGTTACTCCAAACATTTCTGGAATCCCTGCCTCTATAGAAGAAGTTCAGCAGCCACAGAAGGACAGTGATACTGATCCTAGTCTGAGAGTAAACACTTGTGTTACAGAACCAGTTCCATCTACAACCAGTTCGGAGAGTCTTACTCTTCAAACATCTGTCGCTGCCGATTTCACACCTTCTTCGGCACCAGAAATATTTTACGGACCTGACGGTCTTCCCCTTCCACCTGGTCTAATTGCCATAGAATAAATTGTAGAATATCCTCAAACAAGTACTCCAACGAAATTTGGAGTCGGGATCACTCTATATCCTTCTTCGTCTGAAGTTAGTCTACCACCAGCGGAAGCTCCTGTAGAATCGCTAGGTAATCTTTTGGATAGACTACAAATGTCTGAACAACCGTCAACATCTAGGACTGTGTCGTCTGACACAGCGACAACAGAACTCCCTGCTATCACTCCGACAATGTTCGCCGGTATACCATCTGCCCCGACTAGCTCTCAGCCGCTAGAAGGAGCCCACTCAGGGGCTATTTCGACAGTATGGTCTCTTCTTGTTTGTTCATCCGGAATAATATCCGGAAACTCTTATGTTGAGTCTCAACAAATTGATCCATTTGGAGGTCAATTTGGGCAGTCTGGCCCCCAAGGACAAACAATTCCCTTGAGTTCTGGATTACCACCATATGGGGGGCAGTATACCCTTTCATTATCCCCTCAGGGAGGATATCCATACAGGAGTTCACAACACCATTCAGGTTATACTGGAATTACCTCAAGTGGTTGGGTACCTATACTACCTCAACAACCAAGAGTTGTATACTCAATGCAACAATGCGTACCTATGTCAAATATCCCGACTACGCCAACTATTGTAACGATGTTGCAAGTTCAAGCGCTGCCTGTTGTATGCCAACCTCAAGTTTCTCAGGTTGTAATGCAACAGCCCCTTGACCCTGTGACTCAAGCACAATCGCCAATTAGTGGAACGACACAGGTTCAGATGGGTACAATTACCCCTCATCTTGGTCAAACTATTAGTATCGGGCAACAACATGTGGCTTCACAACCATGGCTGGTGCAATACCAACAACCGCAATTCCAACAAGTATACCAAGGTTCTGAGCAACAAATCTTTGCTAATAGTGGACAGCCGTACATTCAAAACGGTCAAAATCAACCATTTTACAATGGTCAGGTCCACCAACCTTACCAAACATACCAACATCAAATGCATTATTCCGGTATGCAAAGACTAATTGATCAGGAAATTCCATCTTACCCTGGGTATGCTTCGCCTAATCTGAATCAACAGTTACAATTTGTGGCAACTTTGGAGTTACCTGATTTAAACCGATTAACCAACGATCCAATTGCTTACGCCCCTTGGTGGCCAGCGATTCCGCATAAACTTCCATCAAATATTCCTAAATTTAATGGAAATCCGGGTGAAGATCCATCGAATCACGTGATGGCCTTTCATCTATGGTGTTCGTCAAACACCCTAAATGATAATTCGATAAGACTTCGCCTCTTTCAGAGGACGTTAACGGGTCCGGCGGCAAAATGGTACATCGAATTTCCTAGAGCTTTGTTCGACAACTTCAGTACCTTAGCCACAACCTTTTTAACCCATTTTCAGTTACCAATAAGGTACGAAACGGGAACAGAACTTCTTACCAATTTCAAACAGACAATGGCCACTCACATATCTGATCATATACATGAGTGGCGACGTCGTCGTAGAATGGTAAAAACGTATGTCCCCGATCAACTATTAGCTGAATGGTTTATCAAGTCATTACTGCCTTCCATCACGGAAGATGTGGCAAAGGGGGGAGTCGTAACAGAAGAGCAAGTTATCGCTCGTGCACAATATCTGGACTTGATTTACACTCAGTTCGGCACGCTCTATGATAAAATACCTGACGCCCCTAGACCGGAATTCTCAATTCCTCCTCCTCCTAAATCAAACAATGACTCTCATGCCGGCGATGGCGTGATTGGCACAACAGACACGAAGTCGACAAAGGCTACATCCAAAAAGGCCCGTAAGATTTCAAGTCAAAATGAAAAAGATGGACTTCTTGCTTCGGAAGCAAATGCCGTATCGACAAATAAAGGCAAAGAAACCAAACAACCAGGAAGCAAGAAGAAAGGCAAAGGGAAGAAGAAGAAATAGGAGGAAACATCACTTGAAAAATCTTCTTCAAACCCTCCTGGAGATAGGAAACCAAAAAATCCATGCTTGATATGCGATGAGGATCATTGGACCACAAGTTGTCCACACAGAGCTGAGGTTAAAAAATTCTTTAAGAATTCGAAAACCTCCGCAGTATTAACTGATCCGTTTCCAAATCTAGGAACAAATCTGGTTGAAAGTGGAAATGCTTCCCTGTCTCAAGTGCTAATGTTATCGGTTTCAAAACAGCAAAATGATGCTTTGATATCGACAAGGAACAAGGATTATGGGAATCCACAGCTGTCGAACAACAAGGATAAAGATCAACCAAGTAGTTCGACAACAACTTCGACAGAAGTTGTACCACCCACCATTCCTGAATTGATGATAAAACCGCCAAAGGGAGTAGTACACAAGTCGACATTTAATCCACGCGCTAGAGCAGCACAACATTATAACATAGTGGAAGATTTGGCCCAATCGCCATCCGCTATGTCGACTCTTGAAGTACTACAAAATTGCCCATCCCAAAGGCAGGCTTTATTATCGACCATTGGTGGGATTGACCCAAAGGATTCCAATCTTGTATCCTTCGATCATAAAGGATACGATCCTCAATTACCAGCTCAACTAGCTTTCCTTGTTCAAGTGAAAGCCCTCAACAAAACTGTTCATCGAACGATTATTGATGAGGGGGCATCTACATGCATTATGTCAATGAGTTGCTGGAAGACTTTAGGATCTCCAACCTTGTCGCGATCATCAACAATGTTAAAAGCATATGATGGACGATCATACACTCCATACAGGATTTTAAGTAACTTGAAAGTTGAACTGGGGGGCAAAACAGTATAAATTGATGTTGAGGTTATCCATGAAAACCTTGATTACAACATCCTACTGGGAAGGCCCTGGATATATGCCATGGCCGCAGTTGTGTCGACCTACTTCAGGAAGATTTCATTTCCCTTTCAAGGAAGAATTACAATCGTCGACCAACAAACATTTCTCCCCAACAGTTCACAAGTTACGGGAAGCATTCCAATGATCCATGGAAGCAATCATTCGCTTCAAAATATTGGAGTAGGCCTCCTAAAAGTCCCTGCCTTAATGGGTACTTTTGCCCTACCGCCTCCGAGCAATTTGGCGGAAGTGGCCATGGTGGAAACCTGCAATATGAAATCTTCTATATCTAATGGATTCAGAAGATTCCTAAATATTTTGTCAACATGGATCATCACCATTTTAGAAATATTGTAGCAATCAAATTTCTTGGCTTAGGGGGCAAACCCAAACCAACGCTCATCGAGTGTTTGGATAGATAGGTCTAAGGAATATGGCACCTCTTCAGATCCTTGGTCACATGTACATTCTACAGACAAAGGAATCATTCAATCAATGATGATAGGGGAGGCGCCATGGGAAGATTACCACCATCGCTCCCATCTTCCGGATTACCACGAAGATTATTCCAGCAACCTTAATCATCCATCAGTTTTTTATTTTCTATCAAATACTGTAAATACGGTGGATTTCGAGGATGGTTCTTATCTCGTCTCAACCTCATTAAAAAATGAAACAAGGAGTCATGAGGATAGTTCTTTTACTGTGTCAACCTCATTAAAAAATGAAACAAATCCCCTTTCCAAATCTCAAAGGTAAACCTTCATTCCAACCACCGAGTTGAATGCAATGAAGCTTGGGGGGCATGCACCTCGATTTGCGTTATTATGCTGGGGTCATGAAAACTTATCACGAGCAGTGTTACTGCAGGGTTCAAACTCGTTAAAATATAAAACCCACATCGAGCAGTTTTAGCACATAGTTCAAGCTCGTTAAAAAATAAACATAAGACAAGAGAAAATGTTTTCCCCCGCTTTTAAGCTCATTAAAAAATGAACTATTCCCCGGTAAATAACCATCATGAATGTAGTACTTCAGCCATTAAAGCCTTGATCGTGTTTGCACCATCACCTCCACTTTTTCATTGGCCGATCATTCACCTCCATTTGATTGTTTACCCATTTTGAGGAACAGCTGCAAAGAGTGATCTCACTAGCCATCCTTGTGACACTGCCGTGATTGGAAAATTCCAAACCTTACCTGGAATCAGCTGCTACCCATTTTATCAATCGTTCCTCAAAAGACGAGTCTCCTTTAAGCTCTTTTCAATTGACTCGTAAAATATGAAAAGATTGCCGAGCCATTGGCCTCTCCAGCTCGTTAAAGGGACAAGAAGTGCTATCCCTCCTCTAGATTTTAATCTTTTTGGACCTGAGGGATTATTACACAAAAAGATTGAGCGCTTGTTTTGTTCAGCTCGTTAAAACTATCGAAAATTCATCCCTTTTGTATTGTTTTATACTTTTTCGGACTTAAGGGATTAGATGACGAAAAAGGAATTTTGGAGTTACCTTTACATTCCTTTTCAGACTCTCTAAATTTGAAAAGGACCGAGTTATCTTTGTCGTTAAACTTGTTAAAAAGATTAATAGCGACAAACTTGTCTTTAGACGAGAACGAGTTTCACTATCGCTAGGCTCGTCAAAACATAGCGATGGGTTTGCCCGAAGGGCAAATTATAGAACAAGCATATGTTATCCTCCTCAAGCTTGACAAAAATAAAGAGGTACTGGTCAGCAATAACTGGGGAAAAATTGGGAAGAAAACTCAAAGAAACTTTGTTGGTAGCAAGTCGCTCTTAAACATGACACTTCCACTCCGTGTCCGAGTCGGGTTGGGTTGTTTCATTCACCGGTCACATCACCATGGTCACGCCATACCATCCACATTTGGGGTTAATGCTACCAATCCATCACATCAGTGTCGCCGATATGTTCAAGAGAAGTCATCCAGAGAAGTCACCCGTGTCTCACCCACTACCATACATTATACTCCATTCTTTCATGACTGCCACCCTGAACCTTATATCATCAGATCGTTTTCACCTCCATCAAAATCATTTGCTCCATTTCGTGTCATTGATGTGGGATTCATTAAGGCCCTCCTGTGACGGATCACTTCTTGTCGACATCAACTCATTATCCAAGAAGTTGATCTAGTAACACCCCATTCAGTACTTTGAAGCTTGCATGCCTCAATGGCAAGTTTCTCACTTCCAGCGACAGGTTTACATCAATGGCCTTCGACCGAAAGATTTTGCGTGGTGTTCGACGCCAAGTCCTTTATTCACACCACGTGAATTGTACTGCAGTACCTTGAGGATCATTATCATTATCGGTGATTCCTCTCGCACTTGTTAACAGTTTACATCATTGACTGGTAATCAAGCGATGTCTTTCCATGTTCGACTTCAGAACATTTCTCACATGGATCGACTTGTACTTCGAGTGAAGATCGGACGAGATTGAAGACCCCGGATCTAGTTTCATCCATCTGGGTTGTGATATATATTCAGGGAAATGAAGACATTAAATGTACAGCATTGCAGCACAGATAATCATCCTACCAAAAGGATGATGGCTCTATCAGAATCATCAGTCTACACTCAGACGATTGTCTGTCCTATGTACATGAAAATGAATTTATAAAGTTGAGCATGGGAATGCCCGCCTCAAATAGATCATGAAAATATTATGAAGATAATGTATTGTATTGTATCTTATTACAGGTCTCCTCCCAGCATTGAAAGAACTTCGGATCCTCATAATAAAGCATTTCACCCGACACCAAAAGTTTAACGGCCTCATACTTTAGGGGGCAACTGTTATAGACATTTTTGTGCCCTGCAACACCAAGCATGAAATGTCCATAAACCAAGGGCTCCTAAGTCCCTAAAAGTGTTGTTCTAACCCCTAAAGGAACAAGTTCAATAGATTACAGCTTCTCCTAGAAGTTCTCCACCAAAAACTACTCAGAATTGGTCAAAACGGGATAATTGCAGCTGCTCCACTGGCTAGGTGTGTTGCATCTCACCCAAATGCACTATGAGGGTGCGTTGCATTTCAAAAATCCCTTCTGTAGGGTGCGATGGGCGAGAAATGACAAATGGCAGTGTCATTCCGCGAGGTGGAGAGGCAATGGAAGCTTCTAGAATCTTCTCCTGTGACACTTGCATCACTGAATTCGACCAAGGATGAGTAAGAGGCCCTCAGTCTCCAAGTGGAAGCAAGAACTAATAGAGAGAAGACACTAATCAAATCACAAGCTGACTCATCCTCCTTATAGATATCTATATATGGATCCCTCATCCCAGAGATCCAGTGGCTGGAATTTTGCATATTGTAAGGAATTGTTGTTAGTTTCTAGAGACAAACATCAGATTGTTGGGTGATTTATGCTTTGTTTGAGGTGAAGAGGGGCTTCTTTGCTGGGAGGTTGATGCTGGGTCGGAACCACTAGTTGTAACTCCTCCTGGATCTTTTCTTGTTTATCAATAAAAACTATTTGAGTTCTCCTCCATGCTTTTGTATCATTGATGCTTGTTACATTTGTATGGTTAACTTAAATCTGATACTAAGTTGTTTATGAATATATATCCATGTCTTTGTATAGTGCTCTTCTTCTGTGATCTTACAGGTACTTTCTAAAGATGGGCATGTAAGGGAGCAGGTAGCTGGAGACTATCAAAGAAGAGAGGGATTGGATCAAAGGATTAACGCAAGACACAGGTTGGTTCTTTCTATTCCTCTCTATCTATAATTCATAAAGGAAATACAAAAGTAGTTTTTCTCTGTTTGTTTCTAAGGCAGCTGTCACACCTTAGTGGGATAGAGCAGTTCTAAATAGACACTTTTCCCTGTAACAATGATTACAACCAGAAATGTGTTCAAACCTTCTCTATCATCAAAGCTTGGAACTGTGTCGTTCTCCCAGGGAAGTTGAGCTTCAATCTCCTTTCCTCAGTAATGGCACCAATTAATGTTATCACCCCAAGAAAATATCCTAGGTTGTATCTCAAATATGCTCGAGAACATTACAAACTCAACAAAAATGTTGGAAATAAGTGGATGAATGGAAGGAATGATGCATATTCAAGCCAGATAACCACTTCTACTATGCTTAACCCCAGACATGGGTGAACACCCCCAGACTACAAGGCTTTAGACCACCAATTACTCACAGTTTGAGGATTAGGTGAACATGGAGAATACTGATCACACCAGCAGATGCACAAGATCATGTGATGGTCGGCTGCAACTAGTAAAGAGGTCTGCAAATCTATTTCCTAATGCACAGACAGGATGACAGCTCCCTGGAACTAAGTAAACATAAACCTACATAACGCATTCAATGATACATACTAGATTCTAACACAGAGGTGGGATGACAACCCCTCTAATGCTAAACATCAAGAGCACATGAAAAATGCATAACAGGCACAACCTAGAACAAAGTAGAAATGGAAAGTGAGTAGTTAACAACAAAAGAAGCTTGTATTAGCTAAAAATGAAGACCAGACGCTACAGGTATCACTATAGTTACAGTCTCCAGAAGTTGAACCTTACATCAAAACTACAACCATCAACTCGATTACATTGTCCTTTTTTGGTATATATAGAGTTTGTTTACAAAGATATTCTACTGTTCCAGGTGTGGAGGTGTTATAGACATTTTTGTGCCTTACTTCTTTGAGCATGAAATGTCCATAATCCAAGAGATCCAAAGTCCCTAAAAGTGTTGTTCCTACCCTTAAAGGAACAAGGTCAACCAATGACAGCTTCTCCCAGAAGTTCTCCACCAAAAACTACTCAGAATCAGTCAAATCAGGATCAATTCAAGTGCTCCACTAGCTTCCTGCGTTGCAAAGCACCCCAGTACACTAGCTAGGTGCGTTGCAACGCACCTAAATGCACTACCAGGGTGTGCTGAGCGAGAAATGCCAAATGGCAGTGTCATTCCTCGAGGTGTACAGACAATGGAAGCTTCCAGAATCTTCTCCAATGACACTTGCCTCACTGAATTCAACCAGTGATGAGTAAGAGGCTCTCAGCCTCCAAGTGGAAGCAAGAATTGACAGAGAGAAGCCACAAGTCAAAACATAAGCTGACTCATCCTCTCTGCTTACATCTATATATGGATCCCTCATCCCAGAGATCCAGAGGTTAGAGGCTTGAATTTTGTACTTTGCAGAGAATTGCTGTTGGTTTGAGATTGAGATTAGTGCATTGGGTGATTTATGCTTTGTTGGAGGTGAGGAAGGGATTCCTTTGCTGGGAGGTAGATGCTGGATCGGGACTCACTTGGTTGTATCTCCTCTTGGACTTTCTTATCATATCAATAAAACTATTTGAGTTTCTCCTACATGCTGTGTATCAATGATGTTTTGTTATATTTACATGTTTAGCTTAATCTGATCCTAAGCTTTTTATGAATGTAAATCTATATCTTCGTGTAGTTTCTCTCTTCTGTGATCTTGCAGGAATTTGGTGCTGGGCCGGTAAGGGAGCAGGGAGCTGGGAGCTATTGAAGAGAGGAGTGATTGGATCAACAAACTAGCGCAAGACACAAGTTAGTTTATCCTTCCTCTTCGTTTACATTTCATAAAGAAGAATACTCAAGTAGTTTTCCTTGTTTGTTGCTAAGGCACTGTCACACCTTAGAGTGGGATAGGGGCGTTTTGAATAGATACTTTTCCCAACAACAGAATGGCGACTCCGCTGGGGATCGTATCTAGTTAGTTTATTTGTGTTTCTATTGTTGTTCTTCTCATAAACTTAGGAGTGGCGAATCGAACTGCATTTGCCATTTACAAATGCAAAGTAGAGATCTGCTACTCTAGTCCATTTACTGGGCTTGTTTATGATCTGAACAGCTGATCCACAAATGCTCTAATTGCCCTTTGTGATAGCTCTTAGTCCTCCTTTAAATCATTCCTCTAATTGTACCTTATTGATAGCTTTTATCTGGCCAAAAACCATAGATTAAACTGCAAACCGTGACCCAGAACCCAGAGAAAATTCTCGTTTCTGCTTCAGCGCAGGCTCTGTGAAGAGGTTTTTCATTTCAACGTAGGTCCCGAGAGGGCTACCTGCACTGCAATTTAGTTTCTCTGTGCAACAGGTGCGCTGATCAGCCTTTGCCCTGTGCAGCTGTGGTTCTTTGCTTCATTTTGTTCAGTTTTATCTCTGATTTTTGCAGCCTGTTATCAGTGTGTGTACCTATCTGAAAACCCCTTTTCTTTGCCTTAATTATGCCTCAGTTGTATAAACGAAACTGTATTTGTTTTTGTGTATTTGTTACATCATTTGCAGTTTCCCATTACAAAAGTAAACTAGTCATATTGTCGCCCTTAGATCTAGACCTGTCGTAAGTGTCGTTTTGATCTTAGGAGTAAATTTGTTTGCCGTTGACAGTTGATTGCGCTTTTACTTTTTTCTTTTGGTTTGAATTTGTGAATTTCTAGTGTCGAAACAAGTGTTTACTTCAAAATCATAAAGTGTCGTAATTGTCTTTTTGATTTCGAAAAGAAGCTTGTTTGTGTTTTTCACTTGAAATCGAATTCAAGTTTGTACAACAACTTTCTTTTTAGGCATCAATATTAAGAAAGTGAAAAAAAATACATGCATTTGTGCATTTGCATATTGATAGTTTGTATGGTTTGATTTAGGAAAAGTTCATTTACAGTGTGCTCTTTGCTCTTTGAGAAAAGATTGTGTCTTTCTTTTCCCCTTGTAGCTAGGATTTTCATTGTTGAAAAGAGATAAATGCTTGCTTATCATCTTTAGATTGCATTTAGGAATTACATCTACATCTCGTGGTGATCCAAAAAGGCAAACTTCTAAGAAATATCAACCTAAAATAAATTGAATGAACTTAACAACGCATTGGAATTTAACGCACAACATAGAGGTCTAGGCTAGAGACGTGTTTCGGCGTCGTAAAGCCTGGTAACTATTGTCCTCACTGTTGGTTGGGTGATTCCTCCACTGTGAGACGATAAGTGCCAGTACGGATTGTGCTCCCACGTACCATCGAGTATATATTGGGAGACCCCTATAGGCATAAAACCTTTATACATAGGAAGCCGTGTCGGCCGCCCTACTGATCGCAATGCACTGAACACAGCATTCGGGAAGATTGACCGCCCGTACCCTAAAAAGTATTCTGCGGTTTTGCGATTGGTTTGGCACACCCTCTACCTAGATCTCCAGAGCAGTCCCTTTCGTTCCTTTTCAGACTCCTTAATGAAAAAGGTCCATCTGAGCACTTGTCACTTCAGGCTCATTAAAAATCGAAGGAGACTAGAGTAATCTTTTGTTTTTTCTCAACTCTTAAAAACTGAAAAAACGAGTTGTGTCAAAGCGTCTAAAATTTATTTTAAACGGAATAATCATCACCTTTCCCTCGTTGATCTTCGAAGTTAGTCTTCGTTCATCACAAGTTCTTGTAGAATCGCTAGGAAATCTTTTGGATAGATTAGATATGTCTGAACAACCATCACATCCAGGACTGTGTCATCCGATGCAGCAGTGGCAGAGCCTCCTGCTGCTACTCCAACGATGTTCGATGGTATACCAACTGTCCCGGCAAGTTATCAACAACAAGCCGAATTCCAATCGGGGACTGTTTCGACGACATGGTTAGTTCCTATTTCTTCATCCGGATTATCATCTGGTATTTCTTATGTTGAAACTCAACAAATTGATCCAATGTGTCTTCAAAGGCCAATCTACCCTTTAAGTACTAGATTGCCACCATATGGAGGGCAGTATGCCTTTTCATTGTTCCCTCCCAGAGAACAACCATATGAGAGTTTACAACAAAGTTCAAGTCAAACTAGAATTACATCCAGCGGTTGGGTACCAATACTGCCTCAGCAACCAAGGGTTGTATATTCAATGCAACCAGTCCACCCTATGTCGAATACTCCCACTATACCTGCTATGGTGACTGCATCGCAAGTACAAGCGTTACCTGTTGTATGTCAACCCCAAGTTTCTCAAGTTGCAATACAACAGCCTCTTGTCTCAACGACTCAATTGCAACCTCAGGTTAGTGCCTCCTTATCTGGAGTGACTCAGGCTCAAACAAGTACTATGACTCCTCATCTTGGTCAATCATCCAGTATTGGACAACAGAAAATGGTCCAACAACCAGGGCTGGTTCAATCTCAACAACCGCCATTCCAGCAATCATATCAAGGACCTGAGCAACAAGTCTTTGTAAGTAATGGGGAACCACATTTCCAAAGCAGTTATCAACAACCATATTATAGTGGTTATGCCCATCAACCTTGTCAAAGTTGCCAACATCAAATACATTATGCTGGTATGCAAAGACCCATTGCTCAGGCGATTCCATCTTATCCTGGGTATGCTTCGCCTAACCTGAATCAACAATTGCCCTTTGTAGCAACTCTAGAATTACCAGATCTAAACTGGCTGACGAATGATCCAATTGCTTATGCCCCTTGGTGGCCAGCGATTCCGCATAAACTTCCGTCAGATGTTCCTAAATTTAATGGAAATCCGGGTGAATATCCGTCGAATCATTTGATGACATTTCATCTGTGGTGTTCATCAAACACCCTAAACGATGATTCGATTAGGCTTCGCCTTTTTCAGAGGACGTTAACTGGTCTGGCAGCAAAATGGTATATCGAATTGCCTAGAGCTTCATTCGACAACTTCAGTACCCTAGCCACAACCTTTTTAACCCATTTTCAGTTACCGATAAGGTACGAAACGGGAACCGAACTTCTTACCAACTTCAAACAAACGACGACCACTCACATATCTGATCATATACATGAATGGCGACGTCGTCGTAGAATGGTGAAAACGCATGTTCCCGATCAGCTTTTAGCTGAATGGTTTATTAAGTCATTACTGCCTTCCATCACAGAAGATGTGGCAAAAGGGGGAGTCATCACAGAAGAGCAAGTTATCGCTCGTGCACAATATTTGGA
Source organism: Pinus tabuliformis (assembly GCA_031772625.1). Lineage (NCBI taxonomy): Eukaryota > Viridiplantae > Streptophyta > Pinopsida > Pinales > Pinaceae > Pinus > Pinus tabuliformis. The sequence continues at coordinate 719,025,933 of CM062805.1, forward strand.
CTTGATTTACACTCAGTCCAGCACGCTCTACGATAAAATACATGACGCCCCTAGACTGGAATTCTCAGTTCCTCCTCCTCCTAAATCAAACAATGACTCTCATGCCATCGATGGCGTGATTGGCGCGACAGACACGAAATCGACAAAGGCTACATCTAAAAAGGCCTGTAAGATTTCTAGTCAAAATGAAAATGAGGAACTTCTTGCCTCGGAAGTAAATGTCGTGTCGACTGACAAGGGCAAACAACTGAAGCAACTAGGGGGCAAGAAGAAAAAGAAAGGGAGAAAAAGGAAGCAGGATGAGTCATCTCTTGAAAAGCCTTCTACAAACTCTTCTGGACAAAGGAAACCCCCTGCGGGGTGTCATATATGCGACGAGGATCATCGGACGAGAGATTGTCCACATAAAGCTGAAGTTAAGAAACTCTTTAAGAGTTCAAAAACCTCAGCAATATTGACTGATCCATTTCCAAGCCTGGGAACCAAACTGGTTGCTAATCAAAATGCTTCCCGATCCCAAGTGCTTATGTTGTCTATCTCAAAGCAGCAAAATGATGCTTTGGCAAGGAATAAAGATTACGGGAATCCACAGGTGTCGAATAACAAGGCTAATGAACAACCTAGTAGTTTGACAACAACTTTGACCAAAGTTGTGCCACCCATCATTCCTGAACAAATGATAAAGTCGCCAAAGGGAGTAGTGCACAAATCGACATTTAATCCTTGTGCAAAAATAGCACAAAATTATAATATAATAGAGGACCTGGCCCAATCGCCGTCCGCTATGTCGACACTTGAGGTACCGCAAAATTGCCTCTCCCAAGAGCAAGCTTTATTATCAGCAATAGGTGGGATTGACCCAATGGATTCCAATCTTGTGGCCTTTAATCATAAAGGATATGACCCTCAGTTACTAGCTCAACTAGCTTTCCTTATTCAAGTGAAAGCCCTCAACAAAACTGTTCATCGAACAATTATTGATGAGGGGGCATCTACATGTATTATTTCGATGAGTTGCTGGAAAACTTTAGGATCTCCAACCTTGTCGCGATCTGCGACGACGTTAAAAGCATTCGACGGAAGGACATATACCCCATATGGTATCCTAAATAACTTGAAAGTTGAACTAGGAGGGAAAACAGTAGAAATAGATGTTGAAGTCATAGATGGGAATCTTGATTACAACATCCTACTAGGAAGACCATGGATATATGCCATGGCAGCTGTTGTGTCGACCTATTTCAGAAAGATTGCATTTCCCTTTCAAGGAGGGATTACAATCGTCGATCAGCAAAACTTCCTCCCAATGGTTCTCAAGTTACTGGAAGCATTCCAATGATCCATGGAAGCAATCATTCGCTCCAAAATATCGGAGTAGGTCTCCTAAAAGACCCTGCCTTAATGGGTACTTTTTCCCTACCGCCTCCGAGTAATCTGGCGGAAGTGGCCACAGTGGAATATGAAACCTTCTATATCTAATGGATTTGGACTCCGAGGATGGTTCTTATCTCGTGTCAACCTCGTTAAAAAATGAAACAAGGAGTCATGAGGATAGTTCTTTTACTGTGTCAACCTCATTAAAAAATGAAACAAATCCCCTTTCCAAATCTCAAAGGTAAACCTTCATTCCAACCACCGAGTTGAATGCAATGAAGCTTGGGGGGCATGCACCTCGTTTTGCGTCATTATGCTGGGGGCATACAAACTTATCATCGAGCAGTGTTACCGCAAGGTTCAAGCTCGTTAAAAAATAAACCCACACCGAGCAAATGTTTCCACCCGCGTTTAAGTTCCTTAAAAAATGAACTATCCCCTGGTAAATAACCACCGTGAATGTAACATTTCAGCCATTAAAGCCTTGGTTGTGTTTGCACCGTCACCTCCACTTTTCCATTGGCCGATTATTCACCTCCATTTGATTGTTTACCCATTTTCAGGAACAGCTGCGAAGAGTGATATCACTAGCCATCCTTGTGACACTGCCGTGATTGGAAAATTCCAAACCTTACCTGGAATCAGCTGCTACCCATTTTATCACTCGTTCCTCAAAAGACGAGTCTTCTTTAAGCTCTTTTCAACTGACTCGTAAAATATGAAAAGATTGCCGAGTTTTGGCCTTTCAGCTCGTTAAAGCGACCGGAAGTGCTATCCCTCCTCTAGATTTTAATCTTTTTGGACCTGAGGGATTATTGCACAAAAAGATCGAGCGCTTGTTTTGTTCGGCTCGTTAAAACTATCGAAAATTCATCCCTTCTGTATTGTTTTATACTTTTTCGGACTTAAGGGATTAGATGACGAAAAAGGAATTTTGGAGTTACCTTTACGTACCTTTTTATACTCTCTAAAAATGAAAAGGACCGAGTTATCTTTTTCGTTAAACTCGTTAAAAAGATTAATAGCGACAAACTTGTCTTTAAACGAGAACGAGTTTCACTATTGCTAGGCTCGTTAAAACATAGCGATGGGTTTGCCCGAAGGGAAAATTATAGAACAAGCATATGTTATCCTCCTCAATCTTGACAAAAATAAAGAGGTACTGGTCAGCAATGACTGGGGAAAAATTGGGAAGAAAACTCAAAGAATCTTTATTGGTAGCAAGTCGCTCTTGAACATGACACTTCCACTCCGTGCCTGAGTCGGGTTGGGTTGTTTCATTCACCGGTCACATCACCATGGTCACGCCATACCATCCAAATTTGGGGTAAATGCTACCAATCCATCACATAAGTGTCGCCGACATGTTCAAGAGAAGTCATCCAGAGAAGTCACCCGTGTCCCATCCACTACCATACATTATACTTCATTCTTTCATGACCACCATCCTAAACCATATATCATCAGATCGTTTTCACCTCCATCAAAATCATTTGCTCCGTTCCGTGTCATTGATGTGGGATTCATTAAGGCCCTCCTTTGACGGATCGCTTCTTGTCGACACCAGCTCATTATCCAAGAAGTTGATCTAGGAACACCCCATTCAGTACTTTGAAGCTTGCATGCCTCAATGGCAAGTTTCTCACTTCCGGCGACAGGTATACATCAATGACCTTCGACCGAAAGATTTTGCGTGGTGTTCGACGCCAAGTCCTTTATTCACACCACGTGAATTGTACTGCAGTACCTTGAGGGTCATTATCATTATCGGTGATTCCTCTCACGCTTGTTAACAGTTTACATCATTGATTGGTAATCAAGCGATGTCTTTCCATGTTCGACTTCAAAACATTTCTCACATGCATCGACTTGTACCTAGAGTGAAGACCGGACGAGATTGAAGACCCTGGATCTAGTTTCATCCATCCGGGTTGCGATATATATTCAGGAAAAATAAAGACATTGACATGTACAGCATTGTAGAACAGATAATCATCCTACCAAAAGGATGATGACTTCATCAGAATCATCAGTCTACCATCAGACGATTGTCTGTCCTATGTACATAAAAATGAATTTATAAAGCTGAGCATGGGAATGCCCGCCTCAGCTAGATCATGAAAACGGTATGAAAATAATGTATTGTATTGTATCTTATTACACGTCTCCTCCCAGCATTGAAAGAACTTCGGATCCTCCTAATAAAGCATTTCACTCGATAAACGGCCTCATACTTTAGGGGGCAACTGTTATAGACATTTTTGTGCCTTACAACTTTGAGCATGAAATGTCCATAATCCAAGGGATCCAAAATCCCTAAAAGTGTTGTTCCTGCCCATAAAGGAACAAGGTCAACCACTGACAGCTTCTCCCAGAAGTTCTCCACCAAAAACTACTCAGAATCAGTCAAATCAGGATCAATTCAAGTGCTCCACTAGCTGCCTGCGTTGCAAAGCACCCCAGTACACTAGCTAGGTGCGTTGCAACGCACCTAAATGCACTACCAGGGTGCGCTGAGCGAGAAATGCCAAATGGCAGTGTCATTCCGTGAGGTGTACAGATAATGGAAGCTTCCAGAATCTTCTCCAATGACACTTGCCTCACTGAATTCGACCAGTGATGAGTAAGAGGCTCTCAGCCTCCAAGTGGAAGCAAGAACTGACAGAGAGAAGCCACAAGTCAAAACATAAGCTGACTCATCCTCTCTGCTTACATCTATATATGGATCCCTCATCCCAGAGATCCAGAGGTTAGAGGCTGGAATTTTGTACTTTGCAGAGAATTGTTATTGGTTTGAGATTGAGATTAGTGCATTGGGTGATTTATGCTTTGTTGGAGGTGAGGAAGGGATTCCTTTGCTGGGAGGTAGATGCTGGATCGGGACTCACTTGGTTGTATCTCCTCTTGGACTTTCTTATTATATCATTAAAACTATTTGAGTTTCTCCTACATGTTGTGTATCAATGATGTTTTGTTATATTTGCATGTTTAGCTTAATCTGATCCTAAGCTTTTTATGAATGTAAATCTATATCTTCGTGTAGTTTCTCTCTTCTGTGATCTTGCAGGAATTTGGTGCTGGGCCGGTAAGGGAGCAGGGAGCTGGGAGCTATTGAAGAGAGGAGTGATTGGATCAACAAACTAGCGCAAGACACAAGTTAGTTTATCCTTCCTCTTCGTTTACATTTCATAAAGAAGAATACTCAAGTAGTTTTCCTTGTTTGTTGCTAAGGCACTGTCACACCTTAGAGTGGGATAGGGGCATTCTGAATAGATACTTTTCCCAACAACAGGAGGGGTCATAATGGACCACCAACCACCTTAACTCTATGATGGAGACTCTCTTGCACTCTGCTTGCTTCAATAAATTAATCTAACACTCTCTGTTTCTCGGCCGTCCTTCCTGCACAGGTGGAGTATAATATGAAACAGGCTCGATCACTGATAAGTACGTTTAACCACTCGAGGCACGTCCTTCCTGCTCTTTGGCCATAATGCTCTTGAATATAGTTGTTGAAGAATAACTGCGCCAGGTACAGGTAATTGCTCTCCATTCTCCTTTGGAAGCACAACTCAATCAAAGGTGGTGTAGAATTCATGGCAGGTGGACAGAGTAAATGGAGGAAAGAGGTGGACCGTCGGATTGCACAGATCAATGGCAGAGATAGCACGATCGGGGTTATCGAGAGGTATGTGTGTGGGATAAATGAGGGCCATCGGATCTTATACGAGCATATCTAACAGTCGTCAGGGGCAGAAGATACATGGATGATAACGAGCGGGGGGGAAGGTATGATGGGAAGTAATCAGTATTCCTCACACTACTATCAGGGTCGGGCAGTAAACGTACATAGCCAAGCGATCACAATAGGAGGACAACATGTGGTAGATGGGACCGGCAGGAAACCGCTTTCCCCGCTAGTTAAATCGCGGGAAACTTACGGCATAGGGAGGATCGAATGACGTCCGATCGCAGTACAGATGATCGGATAGTGAGAAAAACAACATGCAAGCTATGAGTGGTGGAAATCGTTAGATTGGGCAATGTGCGATCAACGGCTGCGATTACAGCAAAGGGTTATATGGACGCGACTTCGTTGGTTAAGCGCCCGAGGCTTAAGGAAATACAGGTTTATAGTGAAATATAGGTTCATGCTGATTTTTTGAAGGAAAACAGGGCTAGCAGGGGGGTATGGGAGTGTGGACGAAGTGATGGGGCAAGGGAAGAATGACAAATGTGGGCCCTCTTAGAACAACAGCAACACGGCCAGGCTTGCTTATGACTTCCAAATATTAAAAATGTAGCAGAGCTAATAGGTGCAAAGGAGATTGATTGATGCAAATGTATTTGATGTTTGAATGATGTTATTGATGGATCCAATCTAAAAATTTATGAAACGTGGTCCCTGGAAGGAAAGAAAAGGTTGTATCCTTCTATAGGTTGACACCTATGTACTAGTAAACATATCAGCTAGTACAAGAGCTAGGGGGTTGTAGCTCCCTTCCACGAGAAGCTGGAGAATGAGAGAAGGTTGTAGCCTTCTACAGGTAGAAGCCTATGTATTGGTATAAGACTGCACCAGTACAAAAATTTGTAAAAAGAATTTTCTTATTAAAAAGAAGATAGAGACGATTGCAACAGGTCGTTTTCACCCACATTGGGTTTCCACCTTATATCTTGTGTATCTTGTGTTCATGTGTGTGTGATTGTCTGTTCTATTTTACTGCACCTGGTTACTTTTTATATGGTTCTGATTCACTGAGTAAAGATAAACATACGATAAATTAACTGAATCATAAGTTTGCAGGATATACACTAGTTGCCTTAAATACAGTTGCGTATACACACAAGTTCCATTATCTGAAGTAGCCTATATGAATCTAATTATGGGAATGAAATATTATTGACTTGCTAATACTGATTCACCCCCCCCCCCCCCCCCCCCTCTTAGTATTATTTCCAACAATTGGTATCAGAGCAGGTCCTTCAAAAGAAGCTTGATCGCTTGAAGGAAGATCTATCATCATGAGTAACTATGAAAGAGAGGGATGCATTAGACCACCAATCTTTGATGGAACCAGCATCGTTTATTGGAAGGTAAGGACTACAACCTATCTTCAATCTCTTGGAACAAATGTCTGGGAAATCGTGGAAGGAGGATATACTTTTCCATCAACAATTCCTACAGATACAGTAGGTAAGAAGCAATATGAAACCAATGCCAAGGTAGTCAATACATTATTAGGGAGTCTATCACAATCAGAATTTGTCAAAGTTGTGTAGCTAAAAAATGCCAAAGAAATATGGGACAAGATTGTTCTAAGCTATTAAGGAGACAATCAGTTAAAATGTGCAAAACTGCAATCTGTCAGAATTCAATATGAAAATCTCAAAATGCACAATAATGAAAGTATCGCTAGTTAATTCTTACGTATCGATGAGATTGTTAATTGCATGAAGAACTTGGGTGAAGAGATAAAAATGTTACTTTAGTTGAAAAGGTTTTATGATCCTTGTCTACTAAGTTTGAATCAAAAGTATCTGCCATAGAATAAAAGCAAGATCTTCAGACTATTACTATGACACAGCTGCACAGAATCTTAACTGGTTTCGAAATGAGAAAATGAGGTCCATCAGATATGAGAGAAGCTGCATTCAAATCTTCAGGAAGAGAAGAATTCCATGAATTAGGACATATTTCATAAGGAGAAGAAGAAGCAAACTTCATCAAGAATCCTCAACGGGATTCCAGGAGATTCAGATGTAAACTACCTTTCACTTGGGGAAGAGTCAGACATTATGCTGCCAAATTTCCTCATATAGATAAGCTTGTTAAAGGTATGGAATCAACAAAATGGAATAGAAAATAAAGTGTAAGTAAGAAGAGCTACTATACTCATGAAGATAGTGATGGTTTATCAAATAGTGATGAAGATGAAAATAGTAATGACTATAGACTTCTAATGGCTTTTGAAGATGATGATTTCTTGGATGATTTAGGTGAATATGACATTTATGAAGAAATATCTAAACTCAAAGTCTGTTTAAAAGAAAAGAATATGGTTATAGATACTCTGACATTCCAACTTGCTGAAAGAGAAAAACACAATGAAAAACTGGAATGTGAAATTGTGGGTCTAAGAAAGGATATTGAGAAAACAAAAGCTCTCAATATTATATTTGCTACAGGATGAGAAACATTAAATGAAATTATCAAAGTGAAACGTTTTCCTCTGATAAAGACAGGTCTAGGATATACTGAAGAAACATCACAATCACTAAAGCCGTCAACCTCACTAAAAGTTATCTCGATTAAGCAAAGAGCAGTGAACAATTTGATAGTCGTCAGCAAAGGCATAAAGAAGACCACTAGGTAAATCATGATCAATTTACTTCAAGGATGAACAGAAGCTACAAACCTCAAGTAAATCATACTCAATATGCTTCAAGAATGAATATCAATAGAAACTACAATCACCAGGTCAGTAGATTCGATAATCGCATGAACTTCTTTAATGGCCAATGTTTCTCATGTCATAACTTTGGACAGAAAGCTGCTCAATGTGTTGCTTACAAGACAATCATGACTAGAGAAGCACGAAATCAAAGGAATGTGACAGGGATCATGAAACAGACTTACAATAACGTTTCTCTTCTTGAAAATGAAATAAAATGCTCTATCTGCAACAAATTCGGTCATGAGGAATATGAATGAAGGAGTAAATTTCGGCAAACATCTCAAAAGGAGAAAACTTCATTAAGTCCCAAAATATGTAAAAAGAAAGAGCCACAACCAAAAAGATGTGGTATAGCCTTATATGTAGAAGGACAAGAAAATCAGTGGTATATCAACATTGGATGCTCAAAAAACATGACAGGTGACAAAGAAAAACTTCAGTCATATAATGCCTTAGAAAAAGAAAAGAAGGTCTCATTTGGAAATGGAACTCTTTCTGTCATAAAAGGTAAAAGCTTTGTTCTCTTAAAAGAAAAGGTTAAAGCTGGGAATGTTATGTATGTTGATGGTCTTAAGCATAACATGTTAAGTGTCAGTCAAATGTGTGATCAAGGAAATGAAGTAGTATTTCGATCAAATGGATGTGTTTTTCGTGAGCTTGATATAGGAGAAACAGTGATAAAAGGTGTAAGAACTCCAAACAAATTATACATACTCAAGGGAGAACAACAATAGTGCTATCTAAGGAAAAATGATGAACACTAGCTATGGCGCAGAAGACTGGGGCATCTAAGCTTGCCTCAAATAAGGAAAGCATGCAAATACCAAGTTGTTCGTGATCTTTCGGATATCAACATTCCAGAAAATACAATATGAAAATCATGTCAATTTGGTAAGCAAACCAGAGCACATTTCCCTGAAAAGGAAGGATCAGCTAGTAAGCCTCGTGAACTTGTTCATACTGATTTATGTGGACCATCAAGGAAAAAGTCACCTCATGGAGAAGAATATTTTATATTTTTCATTAACGATTTTTCCAAAATGTGTTGGATAGGATTTTTAAAGCATAAAGATGAAGCATTTGAAAAGTTCAAAGCCTTCAAAGCTTTAGTTGAAATTGAATCAGATCACAAAACCAAATGCCTCAGATCTAATCGAGGAGGGGAATTTACCTCAGATGAATTCTTCGAATTTTGTGAAGAACATGGAATAAAAAGGGAATTCTCCATTGCAAGGACACCTCAACAAAATGGAGTGGTAGAAAGGATGAACAGAACTGTTCAACAAATGGCTCGTGCTATGCTAGATGAGTCTGGAACTCCTACAACCTTCTGGGGTGAAGCTGCATTCGTTGTCGTCACTATTCTCAACAAAACAAATGTTCGGGTAAACAACACTCAAAGTCATGAAATTTGGTATGGTAAGACTCCTACTGTAAAATACTTCAAATTTTTTGGAAGCAAATGTTACATCAAAAGGACTGATGAAAAACTTGGTAAGTTTGAACCCACATCAGATGAAGGTATTCTCCTTGGTTACTCTTCCCGAAGTAAAGGATATAAATGTTATAATAAAAGACTTGGGAAAATTATTGAGAGTATTGATGTTGTGGTTGATGAAACATGCAAAAATCCAAGGCAAATAAAAACCAAAGAGCATGAAGAAGATGAGGATTATCCTGCCATATCAAATCAGACTAATTCTGAAGAACAAACCAATGAAGCACCAGAAGAAGAGGTAACAGTAGAAGAAAAGACTTCGTCCAACTATGTTTAAAAGAATCATCTAGAGACTAAAATTTTGGGACAAAAAGAGGCAGGTGTGCAGACAAGAAGAACCATTACAGAAGCTTCAAACTATCTAGCATTGCTTTCCTCCATTGAACCTCAAAATGTAAATGAAGCATGCAAAGATGAATGTTGGGTCAATGCCATGAATGAAGAGCTTGACCATATTGAAAAGAATAATACTTGGGAATTAGTTCCTAGACCTCATGATAAGAATATCATAGGAACCAAATAGATATTCAAAAACAAGCTAAATGAAAATGGAGAAGTTATTAGAAACAAGGCCAGACTTGTTTTTAAAGGTTATGCTCAACAAGAAGTTATAGATTTTGAAGAAACTGTTGTACCTGTTGCAAGACTTAAAGCCATAAGAATGTTCCTTGCCCTTTCTAGTTTTCAAAAATTCAAAGTATACCAAATGGATGCAAAATCTGCTTTTCTTAATGGGGACTTAGAAGAAGAAGTATATATTGAGCAACCAGATGGATTCATTCTTGGAAATGATCCAAAACTTGTATGCAGACTCAAAAAGGCTCTCTATGGTCTAAAAAAAGCTCCAAGGGCCTGGTATTACCATCTTGACAAATATATCCATCAACAAGGTTTTTCAAAAGGATCAGCTGATAGCAATCTATATACAAAGATTGACAATAATAAATTGCTAATACTTGTTGTCTATGTTGATGATATCGTTTTTGGTAGCAATGAAGAAGCCATGAGTCAAAACTTTGCTTTGGTAATGTAGCAAGAATTTGAAATGTCCCTACTTGGTGAGCTCACATATTTTCTTGGTCTACAAGTTCAACAAAAGAAAGATGGTATTTTTTTGTCACAAACCAAGTATCTCAAGGAAATCTTGAAAAAATACAGGATGGCTATGGTAATAGGATGCAGTCTCAGCTCAAATGATGAATTAGCAGCTATACATAAACCAACCTACAGATCCATGATTGGAAGTCTGCTTTATCTAATAGGTACTCGACCAGACATCATGCATGTAGTGGGAATAGTTGGAAGATTCCAAGCCAATCTAAAAGAATCACACCTTCAGGCAGCCAAAAGGATTTTCAAATATCTTCAAGGAACACAAAATTTTGGTTTATGGTATCCTAGAGATACAGATCTTACACTTCATGCACATACAGATGCAGATTGGGCAGGAAGTGTTGATGACAGAAAAAGCACTAGTGGTGGCACATTCTATATGGGTTCCAAATTAGTATCTTGGTTCAGCTAGAAGCAAAGCTCAATTGCATTATCTATAGCTGAAGCAGAGTATGTGGCTACTGCATCTTTCTGCACACAACTCCTTTGGATGATGCAAACATTGCAAGACATTCAGATCACATGTACTCTACCCATCTCCATTCTATGTGATAATACAAGTGCAATCAGTATTTCAAACAATCCAGTCATGCATTCCAAGACCAAACACATACCCATCAAATATCATTTTCTACATGAACAAGTGCTTGAACAAAAGGTCAAATTGGAATATGTTCCCTCCAAAGAACAAGTTGCTAATATATTCACCAAACCACTGCCTAGAGAGACATTCGAATATCTCAGACAAAAGCTGGGAATAGTTGATGCATCATCTTACGGTTAAAAATTATCTATTTCAGAGAAAAGCGGTTATACGTGAGTTCCATGAAGCATATCCACGTACATACGCCGGTTTATGTGGATACAGTCGCGTATATGTTGGTTTGAATAAAAATAGTGGGCCAGACTCAGGATGAAAGGAGTCTGATATGGGTCTGACAGTGATCATCTGGCACAGGGAGAGCATATACTTCTAATAATGCATTGTTGGCATTATCTTAGACAACCTTGGTACAAATTCACAATTGTTTTTGATGCAGGTGGAACATGTTCAAGGGGAGATCATGGTTTTTGGTCTGGATGGTGATTGATAGATGTTGCTAATGATAGTTGCTGATAACTATCATGGTCTTGTTTCAGACATTTGGTCTCTATGTCATGTATACCTTTTAATGTCAAGGTCATGAAATGACCTATTTTGGTTCCCCACTATGCATGGGATGGATGATGTAATGTTCTTGTTTTGACATGTATAAACACTTGGTATATCCCCACTTGGTTGGGAAATGGATGTATGTATGAGTCATTGGTGATAGGAAGGTCATTTATGATGTATAGGGTCATGTTCTTCTTTTAGAACATCTTTTTGCAAACCTTGCTTATTTTCAGGGGGAGCATGGACTCGAGCATGGAGCTCAATCAACACTCTTCAACATTTCAGAGAGCATAACCCTTTGCCCTTGATGACAGAGGGGGAGAGTGATTTGGGGTTGCCATCAAGTCCAAAGGGGGATATTATTGGCATTATGACACAAATTTGGCACTATGACACAGGTGTTGTCATTGATGGCAACTCACTTAGATGACAGATCATAGTTCAAACTCTCAAAATGAATAAAGAGAGGTATACGTAGATTCTTCATTGACCAAGGCATGTGTACACATGGGTTCACAGACCAAAATGCACGTATGGTGTACACACACACTTTCATGGAAGGAAACGCGCATACATGTTGGAAAACTTATTTTTGGTCCGTGGTATTTGGTCCATGGTATTTTGATCCATGGTATTGGTCCAAGGTATCCTATCAAAAGTGTTGACCCCAGGTATTGGTTCTAAGTGGTTTTGGTCCATGGTATTAAGTAAGGCCTAAGACTATAAAAGGAGGAGAAGATCATTAGGCAAAGGCACTCATGTATTGAATATCTAATGAAGAGCAAGATCTAGAATATAGGTTATTGGGTTATGGTGCACAGCTAGATCTGAATCAAGGATGAACCTTAGCACTTGAGGAAGGATAAGATCTAATGATGGGTCAAGATCTTAAAGCTTGAAGTGAAGTATCTTTGTGTGTTTTGATCTTTTATCTAAATAACTGTCGCATGTTGTAGACTAGAAATATGATGATCTTGGTATAACTGAAGTCTAGAATTGTTGTAAAGTTTAAATCATCATTTATAGATTTGTACGCAAGTTCACCTTAGAAAAGGCATGTATACACACTAGTTCTGCATATCAAAACGACGTATACATCTTAAAATTGATTTGCATATCTGTACGCAGGTTCGCCTTGAGAAAAGTGTGTATGCACGTAGGCTCGACACATTGAAGTAGTGTATACCTCATAAAATATGCTTTAGCTACTTCTGGTTGCTATTACATTGTTTTGGGTTCTGGTTACTGTATTCTGGTTATAGGATTCTGAAAACTGATTGATTAATTCAATTGTGGTTGGTGCAAAGGAGATTGATTGATGCAGATGTTTTTGATGTTTGAATGATGTTATTGATGGATCTAGTCTGAAAATTTATGAAACGTGGTCCCTGGAAGAAAAGAGAAGGTTGTAGCCTTCTGTAGGCTGGCACCTACGTACTAGTAAACATATCAGCTAGTACAAGAGCTAGGGGGTTGTAGCTCCCTTCCAGGAGAAGATGCAGAACAAGAGAAGGTTGTAGCCTACTGCAGGTAGAAGCCTGGATACTGGTATAAGACTGCACCAATACAAAAAATTGTAAAAAGAAGTTTCTTATTAAAAAGAAGATAGAGATGATTGCAACAGGTAGTTTTCACCCACATTGGGTTTCCACCTTATATCTTATGTTCATGTGTGTGTGATTGTATGTTCTATTTTATAGCACTTGGTTACTGTTTATATGGTTCTAATGCACTGAGTAAAGATCAGCATATGATAAATTAACTGAATCATAAGTTTGTAGGATATACGCTAGTTGCCTTAAATACAGTTGCGTATACACGCAAGTTCCATTAACTGAATTTACATATATGAATCTAATTATGGAAATGAAATATTATTGACTTGCTAATACTAATTCACCCCCCCCCCCTTCTCATTATTATTTCCAATAAATGGCTCCCCTTCCCCATGTCAACATCGCAAGCGAGAGGTCCCACAATCTCCAAGAGTCCATTGATCCTTCAAATTTAACCACCATTATTTAATAGTTTAAAATATACCCTTAATTATGTATTTTGTTTATGTGGGTTATTGACCCTCAGGCTAAGGACCTTATGACCGCCGACATGTATGGTTATATGGCACAATCACAGGAATTTCCATCACCCCTCACCACTAAACTTCATCATTGGTCACGACGCATAGTCATGTGGGCCATTGGACATCACTTCCATTAAATTATTGAGTTTAAACATTGTGGTGCATTTTTTACGGATTGGGCCTTGGGCTCTAATCCTCTAACACCATTTAATTGGGAAAAAATACATATATCATATAGTTTTTTCCTTTTTAAAAGACTTTACCTACCATATAACCTATAACCATAAATGTCGCATTTTCCCCATTTATTGCACTTACACAACGAGTAGGTTTCTATTGTGACACCGTAGAGAACTCCTCACACCTATGTTCCACCCTAATTTCTTATATAGAGAAATTAATATTAATATTAATTTAGAGCTATTTCCACTCACCTCCCATGGATTTTTTTTCATAATATTAAGGTCGAATGGAATTCCCCAACCTTGGTCACGAGATACAGTTTTATTACACATGTTCGTGAAGTTAAAGACATTGAGGTCTAATGCTTGCCATCACCCGAAATCATAATTCCATTTGGGCTCTTTGTATAAGATTGACACTATGGTTGCAATGAGTAATAAATCTAATATTCACACACACACACACATATATACCAATCATTCACGATTGATGCTACGATGCATCACCATGTCCCAAATGACAACAATGAGCATGAAACCTTCCTTCAAGGGAGTTCCTACTCCACAATTTTTCCCCAAAAAACAATAGAATAATTCGGATTTAGCATTGAAACGTGTATCATGATGCTATAGGAAAGTACCATCCATTTTCCTTCAAAAAGGTTTATAACACATATATGAAGTGTTATAATAGTGAGTGGTCTCCAATTATGGTTGCAATGATTTGTTCGACTGCAATCAACATTATTTCATTTCAAAGACATATTTATCATGATATGAACCAACACAGAACATAAATGTTAAATGTTAGTCCATGCCTAGGGTACTGAAAACTTAAAACAACTTACCAAACTTATAAGACATTATCATTTCCATAACAAAGAACGAGTTTTTTATTTTTTCCTTGAGATTACCAGGAATAGGATGCAGAACCAAAATACAGGAAATGCCACTTGAGGGCTTGAAAAGAATATCCATGTGAAATAAACGGCCAAACTAGACCAAAAATAAATGAATCTTCAGTATTATTATTGTTGGAGATGCTAGAGTCGACTAGCTAGTCAACTTAGTCGACTAGCCTAGTTGAGTCAGATTAAATACAATGTAATTCAGTCAATAAGCTTGTTAAGTTAACAACTAATTGGATTAAGTTTGGTCAAAAGTTAAATTGTTGTAACTATGTTGACATGATATGTATATTTGTAAATGCATCAATGTATCGGTTCTTATTGGATTTTAGGAGATATAATACAAATTATGCTTCTACTAATTCTCCACTACTTGGATCCCTTCCTTTTCTCCTTGCTTATGTGCTTTTCTATGTGAATACTTGATGCTTGTACCGGTAACCATGCTCATTTTTCCCTATATTCCAACATTGGATTCTTTGTCAGTAGTTTTAGACTCAAGTCATAAAAATATCTAAGGATAAATGTTAGCATTGGAAGGGATACAACAGTGGTGGGAGACAAAAATTAATAATTACTAGAAGAATTATTCTAGAAGGAACATACTATAATTAGTAGAATCTAGGTCTAATTTTATCACACAAGTGCACGAATGATTTATTGAAGGTTCCCCGATAATATTAAAAAAAAAAAAAATCTAGGTCAAGTTGCTCATGAAAAATCCACAAATTGAATTTGATGCCCAATTTTTATTGTAGTTATCAAATGGCAGTCAAAAAAATCTGCATGAGTGGGTCGAAATAATTTTGGACAAATTCTACAAGGAATGAGAAATAGAAGAAAGAAACTCTATTGAAAATAACAAAGCTATGTTCTTCGATGATCTGCATGATAGTTTATTCTGCATGATTCACACCCTGTTGCACAAACCCCTCCTCAATGAGGGTGTTGGTCATATTGTCAAGTACCTACCTACATTATAGATTCCAATAAATATCGACTGATAGCAAAGGCAAACCAACTAGCATAACTTCGGTGATGCCAAGTTTAAATATACAAAAGAAGCATGGGATTACTTTTTAAGTAAATAAACATATTACTTCAACAACCATCACATATTTATTCATGTATATCGACTATTTGGCATAATGAAGATGATCAAGAGAAATCAACTAGAAATCAAAAATCCTGATGAGAATCAACCAAACAATGAAAATGAATGAGTACTTATCCAACTCAAAAATCTCACGATCTTACCCCCATAACACAATTATAACACATCTATGATTTCAAAAGTACAAATCTAGCCGACAAAGATTCATGGCCTGAATTAAGTCGGTTTATCAAATATATAGGTAGAGCATGCCAGACTGAAAAGTCATTACTGGAAGACACTATCAACAAGCATGAAAGCAACACACTTTTGAGAAATCGAATCACCATCAATACTACTATCAATGACCATTCAAATAATATTAGAACATATGGAATGTCAAAACCCCTAAAAAGTAAAACGGGATTAAATCATATAACCATCTATGAGGTAGATGGAAACCTTAAAAAGAATTGGTTCATCTATGAGAAATTTTTGTTTTCAAATGACATTACTGAAGAATATAAAAAAATGGAACAATTCCCAACAGCCTTGCAGAAATATGCACTATCATGGTTCATGAACTTAACTGAGAAACAAACCAAAATCAAAGGATGAAATTGAAACCAACTTCCTCACTTTCTTCAAGGCTCAAGATGTAAAACATTTGGTAGCACAAAATATGAAGGAAATTAAACAATGACCCAATGAAATAGAGCGAGAATGTGACAAAATATTTAAATATTTATTGAGCCAAATCACATATTTTGCCAACGAAAATTTACTAGTTAAGTGGTATGTGGTTGCTTTCCTCCAAAATATTTGTGACACATTGGGAATGCATGAATTCAAAACTTGTGAAGAAGCTCTCAAGTTGGCCCAGTATATTTAAATAGATGATGAAGGTCAATTGACTATCTCATTGACTAACAATAAGATTGAATACAAATTTGGGCAACTAAAAATATCATTATTGGTGTTAGCACTTCAAAACAATAACTTATGGTACATTAACTATCATATTGAAGGACACACAAAGGATAACTATAAATTTACTTATTATTTTGATCAAGATGTTTGACGGGTACAATATGACATATATTGTGATATATGTCAAAGCGTCAAGTCATACTACTAAATATTGCCAATACGACCTTCATAATTCCAAACCTAAATGGTGTGTCATATGTGACGAAAATAACCACCCAATGCAAGAATTCCCAATCAACGAGAAGAAAAAGATGAACTATCATGTTCTCTATCATACAAAAACCGCAAATCAGTTCAATGAGGTACCAACATATTGTGGAAGAAAAAATGGTCAAGGAGGATATGGTGGTCGTCGAGGGGGATACAACAACAGAGGTTGAGCTCATGATCAAGGTTGAGGAAGGTTCTATTACTTTACTTTTTGATAGGAGGATCACACAGCTCCAAAAATTTGGTAGCAAAAAAAGATAAAGGAAATTAAAAAACAAACCAATGAAATAGTGTGAGAATATGACAAAATATTCAAATATTTATTGAGCCAAATCACATATTTTATTGACGCAAATTTACTAGTTAAGTGGTATGTGGTTGGTCTCCTCCAAAATATTTGCGACGCATTGGGAATGCATAAATTCAAAAATTATGAAGACGCTCTCAAGTTGGCCCAGTATATTTAAATAGATGATGGAGGTCAATTGACTATCTCATTGACTAATAATAAGCTTGACTACAAAATTGACCAACTAAAAAGTGTAAATTTTCTTATTATTTTTATCAAGATGTTTGATGGTATAATATGACATATTGTGATATATGTCAAAGCTTCAAATCATACTACTAAATATTGCCAATATGACCTTCATAATTCCAAGCCTACATGATGCATCATATGTGACGAAAATAACCACTCAATGCAAGAATTCCCACTCAAAGGGAAGAACAAGATAAACTATCATGTTCTCTATCATTCACAAAACACAAATCAGTTCAATGAGGTACCAACATATGGTGGAAGAGGAAACGATCAAGGAGGATATGGTGGTCATCGAGGGGGATACAATGACAGAGGTTGAGGTCACGAGAAGGTTCTATTACTTTAGTTTTTTATTGTAGGATCACACAGCCCCAAATTTCCGATTTAAATATAAGTCCAACTTGCATTTTTGCAGTGTGTGTGGCTTGGGAATAATCCCTAGAAGATTTCCCAAAGATCATTGAAATTTTTTGAATAAAAGAAATATGAATCTACAAATTGTTCCGAAACAAGATATTTTGAGTTCAAAAAATATTCATGTTATCACAAAATTGGGAAATGGTAGAGATAACACTAGTCATGATAAGAAACTCATTCGACTATCAAAGTACACGACTAAGCATCCAAATATGTAGGTGAAAAATGACACGATGTCAAGAGTAGTTGAATTTTTTACAAGAGAAGTAGACTCACAAAAATTGTTAAAGGATGCCATGTTAGAAGAGTTTTTGGAGCTTTTAAAGGAATATCATTCAAATGGACATCTAGTAGAGCTCTTAAACATGCTAAAATGTTGCAATGAAAGTAGGGAGAAATGAAAAAATGTACGATAACTATCATAAGGAAAACAATTCCAAGATCATGATCCACAGGTCGACCTGGAAATAAATGGTTATATGGTAGGACAAGTCATTGTTGACATTGGGTCATGAGTTAATATACTATGTATAGAAACATGGATTAGCATGGGAAGACCAAATCTAAATAGGATGAATAATTATATTAAACATGTAGTTCTTGATTCTCCTCCTTTTAGCTATAGGTAATAGCATGATTCTTCATTCACTATAAATCTACTTGATCTTAGTAGGTGCACCTATTATAACTTCAATTTAGTTATTATAGTACTTTTAGTGAGTTATATGGTGTTTGATCTCAAGAATCTTGCCTCTTGTTATATCCACTCTATTTTTTTCTCTAGTAACCCATCATTCAATTTCATGGTGATTTCTAAGGTGGTGTTTTTTCCTCCTAAAGTTTGTTATGAGAGGGGTTTGTTTCTTCACTAGCCACTTCAAAACTTGGTTAGCCAAAGGCCCCCTTTGCTCAAGCTGGAGGTTTATTTTCCCTTTATTATTAATTCTCCACTAGAGCTTCCATGTATTGACGAAAATAAATTTGACATTTGCTTAAATAACATGAATAATATGTAAATGACCATGGATATTCCACTGGAATAATATTGTGAAATATTAGCATATAAAAATCAAATTTTCCTTAGATCTTATATCAACTAATGACTACATTTGCTTGAATTTTATAAAATAGATGAAATATAAAAATTAAGGAATAGGAACAAGTATACACCATCCACACAAATGAAAACAAGATTTATTCTAGGAAAATCAATATGTGGTAAAACCCATCTAGAAGATGATTTATATGCTCTACTCCCTTTGCTTGAGTTGTAAAATTCAGATATAAAGGAATGGGAAATCTCTATGGAGCTACCTTTAGGCACTTTGGCCTAAAAAATCTTACATAATCCTACTGTTCCTTCTCTATATTCACAAAATTGCACTCTTATATGTTTTTCTAAATAGGGAAAAAGTTGCAATGCTACAAAATCAAACCCCTTCTTTACCTACTTACTTGGTATTTAACATAGCCCAATATCCATTTATGGGTATATTTCGACTTCCTCAACACAAAATTTTGATAAGGTTTTTTTCCTTTTGGAATCGTACTGAAAGTATACATATGGCTATTCCCACATAGGTCTAATGTGGCATCCAAAAAAAACCATGGTGTTCAACAAAGAAGGTCAACTTGTCGCAGGCATAATTATTACATATGAGCCAAAATTGAGGTCATCTTTCCACCATTGGGAAGATTTTAGAGTGTGTAATAGTGTCAAGGAAGTGGGAGAAATTCTCGCAAACTTTGACCCCAAACAATGCCACTTGATGCCTCAAAATGGGTCTGAAATATTTTGGACCATAATTTATAAGGTTGGGAGCTACCAGTAAAAATGACCCTCCAAGCCAATTCCTCTAATTCCTCTACATAGAAAGTATCAATATAGACGAAAAATTATATGACAATCCAATCCAAATCAAAATATGTAATATTGAAGGTAATAAGGCTTCAATTTCATCCCTCTTATAAAAGAACCAAGACCAAGAAGCTAATATCTCTACCCAATTAGAAATTTTTATGTGCACTCTTGTAGGCTTGAGGAAGAAAGTGTCATAATACATAGCATTGTTCACTCTATATCTAAATTATAGTAATTTGGAACCTTATTTAATCATGAATTTTTTGTAGCCATTCAGGTTAAGGACACCCTTATACATCAAATACCATATCTTATTGAGTAGACTCTAAATAATGTGGATGAAACAATAGTCAAGGTCAAATGTAACTCCAATCATAGTTAACTTCTCATGGGGTGTTGGGAGGTTTTCTAGAGAATCTACTTGGTAGTGATCTTTTTGAATATATACATGCAAATTTGTTTAAGTTATATATACTCTAAATAGACTTCAATTATTATTTACTTTCTTATCATAATAACTTTTGACACTATTTTGTGATTAAGTTTTCTACTGTACCTATTACATTTCTATTGATATAAATCTATCTCCAAGTTCTTTCTTTAAAAAATACTCACACACATCATGAAAGAAAGTTCTAATGTGAAAACATCGAAGCTTTCAGAAAAACAAAGTTGATTTTTTTTAATGGATTTAAAAAAAGAATTAAATTTCTTATAAGTAACAAAAATATTGAGGACATTTAACATAACCCTATAATGAAACTCTCAATTATTATTTCAAAATTTGGAGATGACTTCATGATTAGTGGGGATCCTTATGGATTTAGAAGTCTCCTTCATAGCTTCAATGCCCTACCAAATTTATTTTAAGCTCTTGTGACAAACTAAGAATCCCCTCTTCCAACGTGTATTTCCAAGGAGATATTTGGAGTTGGACCATTTGTTTAAGGTAGAAAGATAATTTGATGATTAAACTATTTTATTTTAGGATATAGATATTTTTCTATGTTTTATCCCTCACCCACCAAATCAAGACTTTGTCAAGTAGCGTGATGTGAATATCATTAGGGTCAAAATCCATATCATTAGTCCCTAGTCATATGGTAAGTGGAAGTTGTGACCAACAACCTAGATAAATGGGCCCATATGGTGTCATATTTTTAGGTCTTCACATATCAGGAGAGAGTGGTAGAGTCTAATAACGTGAAAAATTGATGTAAATAAAACCCACACTTGCGTTAGTTAATGGTAAGTTCAAGAAGCATTAATAAAGATGTTGGTGCAGACTAAGAGACTACAGGTGGGATTTTGGGTGAATATGGCATCCATGATTGCATGCATCCTTTACTCTAACAAAACATGCATTTCCTGTTAGCTAATGGATACATATGGTTTCAGTGTCATGTGATGGACAATGGGTTATTACAGAAAAAAGTATTTAGTGATTGATCATTGATTGATATTGAACCTATGTGAACTCCTAATACAAATGGGCATCAACAAGTCCATTAATCCCAACCAATTGTCGTTTATCAATCAAAATTAAGGTGTTGGTTACTGGGAAACTAGGGTTTTTAATATTGGGTTGAACCCAAAATAGTAATTGAACCTGAAAGCTCATCTATTATTGGGGAGGTATTGTGTGATTGTTTGATAGTGATATAGTGAAAAATGTCATGTTTTCTCGTATTGAGAGAATGGGGAAATGATTTTAGGAAATCCTCATAAAACTGTTAAGTAAATGTTGCCATTGTGATTGTAAAGACATTAATGTGGCAGTAATGTGGATATGATGTGGTGCTGACATTAACAATGCATGGTGCTAACATGGAGATGGTGTGGCACTAATGTGGTACTAGCTTGGCTAAATGATGTAGCAAGGTGACATCACTAAAGTGCACAACAATGCTAAGTTGGTGGCCATATGGAGACTAAGGTGTTAGGTAACGTGGATACCGAATGTATGGTGTTAATCTACCCAGAGGTTTGGGCCTCTATATTGGGCTTAACCCATTAATATTAATAGAACATTAAACACCTATTAATTGACAAGTATTATGTTAGGTCACATGATTGAAGTATGTTGGCTTATCAACATATCTAGTGTCGAACATGAAGAAAAATTGGAGCTAATTTTAGGGCTAGGGGGTTGGTAGTAACAAAACTTGGTATGTTTGTTCGGTGATAGAATTTGAAGGAGAGGTTGGTATCCATTACATGATGGCCATTGTTGGGTTAGGTGGAAATTATATAAAAACGTGTAAACAAAGAGTCCAATGTCTGATAGAGAAAATAGTGACCTAGATAGGCCCCCATAATAATTAATCAAGAAATGAATGATAGTGACACATGGGAAGAGGGAGGAAATGTGTCTACAAAGTGCCTTGGTATGAATGCTGACATGGCACATTGTTTGGACATATTTTACAAATGAGCATAAATTTCTTCCCAGACCTCAGAACAGGATGAAATTTATAATTTTAGAAAGACATCGATGAGTAAAATATGATGTAAGTATCATAAAAGCTATATAAGGTAACATAATAAAGAGGAAATTTGATAACCCCATCTTCATAATTAATCTTGAAGGTTAGCTCTAGATAAACCCCAGAAACCAAATTAGGCATTAGGGGGTGATCCAAACTTGAACATGAACACAAAAAATTACAAATATAACCATAAATACAAATATGCAACAATAATAACACTTCATTTCATTAATATCAAAATACTAAAATGTGCTTACAAACATAGTGAAAATAAACTAGCTCAGGTGATGGTAGCTTATCTCTGGGAAGATAGTGATGTCTACATGCCTCTGAACTATGTTACAATGATTCTCAAGGGCGTATTTATTATTGAACAACAAGGGAAAACCCTAAACAACGAAAACCACAACCCCAAGAGATGGAATGCCAAGCCTTTGTGGGCCCCATTGGGATTAGTTGGGCGGCCAAATTCTCAAGGTCGTAACTTGGTCATATTATCTCCATTTGGTGCGTATGATACATTGTTGGAAAGTTCTCTCTGAGTACTATAGGATTTGTAGCAGGACCCTACCTATGGTTATGGGCCTGTTATGGACCTCAAAAAATTGTCGTTTAGGGGGTTAAAACTTCTCCAGAAGTTCAGGACCCCAAAAACTACTAAAAATAGTAAATGCTAAAATAAACAAGGAAACATATGAAACTGACTTGAGGTCTATGTGGAATAAGTGGGTGGCCACCAATATCCACCTAGATCATTCCTCCCTCCTTAGGAAGAAATGGTCCCCATTTCATGCAGACCCTCCATGAGGTGAGGAAATTTATGTTGAACCTAGTCCTTGGTGAACCACTTGCCTTAGTGAAGGAGTTGGCCTACTTTGACAACTCGATATAGATGGATCCTTTATTGGCAAGTGTTCTTGATTTGTATGTCATGAGATGATTTGTTTTTTCCTGTTCCATGTAGTCCAAGTTTAGCTCTATTTTTGTGAGTTTTTCTACAATGTCAAATGTGTCCAAAAATGGTGGAAAGTAAGGTTGAAGGTAGTCTACATTGAAAACTAGGTGCATAACAATGAATGGTGGGATGATGAGCTCGAAGGAATTATACCCTATAGCCTTGGTGATGGTGTATGGACCATATGGGAGGGGGTGAAGCTTGTGGTGGGGTCCAGTGAGGAGCTCATTCTGAAAATGTAGCCAAACTTTGTCACCCACCTGGAACTTGTTTGGCACTTGATGTTGATCATGGCACTATTTATATTTCGCATTGGCTTTATCCAGTATATCATGGACTTGCTAGTGGGCGTGTTGAATGCAATTAATGGATTTGTTAGCTCTGTCGGCTTCAGACTGGGTGTGAGCCAAATATCCTGAGTAGCTGCAAATGGTATGGCCACATCAATGGGACATAATGGATGAAATCCCAACCCTACTTGAAAGGGGCTATGGCCCATTGAGATATGAAGAGTTCTATTATATCTATGATGGATATAGGGGATACTTTCATCCCATGTGCATGGATGCTTCGAGTTGTACATTCCCAACATGTGTACGATTATCCTATTGATGACATATGTTTGGCCATCAGTTTGGGGTTGGAACATTGTGGACTTATTAAGTTTGATGTCTAGCATCGATCAAAGACTTGACCAAAATGCACTTAGGAATATGTTGTTTTGATATAAGATAATGGACTATGGGATCCCAAAGTTTACCCACACTCTCTCAAAGAAGATATTAGCAATGGCCACTATTGTGATACTCTACTTGTAGGCCGCCACGATGGCCATCTTAGAGAATTCGTCGATGACCCTGAAAACACAGTCATTTTTGTTCTTAGTAAAAGGAAGACCCGACATGTAATCCATCAAGATGGATTCCCAAGGTCAAATAGGAGTAGGTAGAGGATTATATAGGCCTTACTTCTTGATGGTTGGTTTGGCAATGGCGCAGGTGGTGCAATACCTAATGTACTTCCCAACATCCTGATGAATTTTTGACCAATAAAAATACTTCTGCAGTATTGCCACTGTTTTCTTTACTCTAAAATGTCCAGCTACCCAATTATAGTGCGCCTCCCAAATAATCATCGAATGCTTGCTTGAAAGAACACAGGTGTTGTGGGGAAAAATGCCTATGCAGGACGATCCTATCCACCTAAGGTGTGACAGTGCCTTAGCAACAAACAGAGACAGTTATTCTAGTATTCTTCCTTTACGAATTAAGAATGAAGAGAGATGGATGGACTAACCGGTGTCTTCCGTTTGTCCCTCGATCCGATTTCTCTTATCTTGGAGAGTTCCCAGCTACTTGCCTTCTCACTCGCCCAGCTTCAAGAGGTTTCTGCAAGATCACAAGAAGAGAACACTACACAAGACATGGATTCATATTCATAACTAGTTCAGGATTAGAAATAAACTAAACATACTAATGCAATCATACATCAAAAATACATCAGTATATAGGAGAAACCAAGATAGCTTTATTGATGAATAACAAGGTTCAGGAAGAGATACAACCCAGAGGGCTCCAATCCAGCATCTCCTTCCCAGCAAATGGAATTCCTATCTTCACCCCCTTCAAAGCATTAAGCACCCAATGATTCCAATCTCAACCCAACAGCAATTCTTTGCAATAACAAAATTCCAGCCTCTAGATCTCATGGAGGAGAGATCCATATATAGATGTTTGGAGAGAGGATGAGTCAGCTTGAGATCTGACTAGTGTCCTCTCCCTCTGTTAGTTCTTGATTCCACTTGGAGGTTCTTGCTTCCACTTGGAGATTTGGAACCTCTTACTCATCATAGTCGAATTCCCTGAGGCAAGTGTCATTTTGGAAGCTTCCTGGGTTTTGACACCTTGAGAAATGAACTTGCCACATGTCCACTCTCGCTCAGCGCAGGTAGCCAGTGTTTCCTTTGACATTCAGCGCAGGTAGCCAGTGGTGGCTTTGAAATTCAGCGCAAACAGCTAGTGGAGCCACTGAATTGATCCTGAATTGACTTGTTTTTGAGTAGTTTCTGGTGGAGAACTTTTGTGAATTGCTGTGGTTTGTTAGCCTTGTTCCTCTAGGGGTAGGAACAACATGTTTAGGGACTTTGGATCCCTTAGATTATGGACATTTCATGCTCAATTCTGTAAGGCACAAAAATGTCTATAACAGTTGCCCCCTAAAGTATGAGGTCGTTTATCGGGTGAAATGCTTTATCAGGGGGATCCGAAGTTCATCCAATGCTGGGAGGAGACCTGTAATAAGATACAATACAATACATTATTTTTCATACTGCTTTCATGATCTAGCTGAGGCGGGCATTCCCATGCTCAGCTTTATAAATTCATTTTTTTGTACATAGAACAGACAATCGTCTAATGGTAGACTGATAATTTTGATGAAATTATCATCCTTTGAGTAGGATGATCATCTGCTGCAATGATTTACATGTCAATGTCTTTATCTTTCCTGAATATATATCGCAGCCCGGATGGATGAAACTAGATCCGGGGTCTTCAAACTCGTTCGATCTTCACTCTAAGTACAAGTCGATCCATGTGAGAAATGATCTGAAGTCGAACATGGAAAGACATCGCTTGATTACTGGTCAATGAGGTAAACTGTTAACAAGCGCGAGAGGAATCACCGATAATGATAATGACCCTCAAGGTACTGCAGTACAATTCACGTGGTGTGAATAAGGACTTGGCGTCGAACACCACGCAAAATCTTTCGGTCGAAGGTCATTGATGTATACCTGTCGCCGGAAGTGAGAAACTTGCCATTAAGGCATGCAAGCTTCAAAGTACTGAAGGGGTTGTTCCTAGATCAACTTCTTGGATAATGAGCTGATGTCGACAAGAATCGATCCGTCAAAGGAGGGCCTTAATGAATCCCACATTAGTGACACGGAACGGAGCTAATGATTTTGATGGAGGTGAAAACTATCTGTGACATATGATTCAGGGTGGCGGTCATGAAAGGATGAAGGATAATGTATGGCAGTGGATGGGACACAGTTGACTTTTCTGAACGACTTCTCTTGAACATGTGGCGACACTGATGCGATGGATCGGTAGCATTACCCCAAATATGGATGGTATGGCGAGACCATGGATGTGACCGGTGAATGAAACAACCCAACCCGATTGCGGTACGGAGGAAAAGTGTCATGTTCAAGAGAAACTTGCTACCATTAAAGTTTTCTTGAGTTTCTCCCAATTTTTCCCCAGTCATTGCTGACCAGTACCTCTTTATTTTTGTCAAGCTTGAGGAGGATAACATATGCTTGTTCTATAACCTGCCCTTCGGGCAAGCCCATCGCTATGTTTTAACGAGCCTAGCGATAGTGAAACTCGTTCTCGTCTAAAGACAAGTTTGTCGCTATTTAATGATTTTAACGAGTCTAACGACAAGGATAACTCGGTCCTTTTCATTTTTAGAGAGTCTGAAAAGGTACATAAAGTTAACTCCAAAAGTCCTTTTTCGTCATCTAATCCCTTAAGTCCGAAAAAGTATAAAACAATACAGAAGGGATGAATTTTCGATAGTTTTAACGAGCCGAACAAAACAAGCGCTCGATCTTTTTTGTGCAATAATCCCTCAGGTCCAAAAAGATTAAAATCTAGAGGAGGGATAGCTCTTCCGGTCGCTTTAACGAGCTGGAAGGCCAAAACTCAGCAATCTTTTCATATTTTACGATTCAAATGAAAAGAGCTTAAAGTAGACTCGTCTTTTGAGGAACGAGTGATAAATAGGGTTAGCAGCTGATTCCAGGTACAGGTTGGAATTTTCCAATCACGGCAGTGTCACAAGGATGGCTAGGTGAAATCACTCTTCGCAGTTGTTCCTCAAAATGGGTAAACAATCATATGGAGGTGAACGATCGGCCAAATGAAAAGTGGAGGTGACGGTGCAAACACGACCAAGGCTTTAATGGCTTATAAGGTTACATTCACAGTGGTTATTTACCGGGTAGTTCATTTTATAACGAGCTTAAACGCGGGTGGAAACATTTGCTCGATCTTATGTTTATTTTTTAACGAGCATGAACTATGTGCTAAAACTGCTCGGATCTTGCGTTTATTTTTTAACGAGCATGAACTGTGTGCTAAAACTGCTCGATTTCATATGGTCAAATTTTGATTTTTTACCATAACTAGCTTTGCCCTTTTTCAAAGATAGTAATGTATCCTCAATTGCTGCATCAAACTAGTTAGAAATGAACAACATTTGCTTGAAAATGAGATTAGAACCCTAATATTTTGCTTTAAACTACGTAAAAAGAAATTAAAAAGTGTTTTTACCTCTCATTTTACCATTTCATTTGAACTTGGTTTGTTGGAGCTTTGGAGGTGCCTCTTCCCCCTTGATTTTCATCAGCTGATTCCGGGAGATTCTGCGGACGATTTTCGGCGCCGTTTGGACCAGGTAGGAGCTAAACCCCAGCTCTTTCTTTTCATGGTTTCCTTTTTCCATTCTGTGCCTGTTTTCCTGTTCCCCTGAGCCCCTGGGGTTTCATTAGGGCGCTCTGCCATCAGCGCAGGTAGTTCACTCGAAACCTGCGTTGAATGTCAAGTTGCATGAAGGCAGTTTGACCTTCAACGCAGGTGGAACACTAGCCAGTTGCGTTGGGCATAGAAAAATAGTTTTTGTTGCACAGTTTTTGATGAAAATTTTTCCAGTTTCTCATCAAATCCAGGATCTTACTCTTTCTCTTGTTTGTTTTGCAAGGACTTTTGAGAAAAATGACCCTTACATGGCGAGAACGAGAACATGAAGAAGAGGACATGATTGCCCTCCATGACCCTGTCACGGTGAACGCGCTGCGGAACTGTGGCCTGCTGAAGTTCTTCCGTATCTCTGGTATGAGAGCACAGATCTCCTTACTACAATATATGCTTGATGCTTGGGATCCTATCAACCAAGTATTTCAGATTAGGGGCAAATCTATCCCCCTGACCGTAGTAGACATTTACTTCTTGACTGGCTTGTCGAGGCAGGGTGCTCCCATTTCTTTGTCAGGTTCGCCCGAGGGAATGACTCCGTGAGAGATTACGTCCGCCAGTATTGCAGGGAAGGATCTCAGCCGAGCAGAGACGGCAAGGTCGTTATCCGTGAGATTGCTGACAGATCTCTCAGGTCCATTCTGTATACTATTGGTAGGATGGCCGGTAGCGCATCTCTTCATGTTGCCAACAGATCCTACGTGCAGCACGCCTTGGAGTGCCTCCAACCGAAAATATTCAACTGGTGTGATGCAGTACTTCTTCAAATGAAAATTCAGTTGAACAAGGTAAAGGACGGGAAGCTGAAGAACTTTGGATTTGGTTCTATTCTGACTGCCTTTGCCTTGGAGAAAATACCACTGATGCAGCCTCAGTATATCGCACTCGACTTGCCTTCTCCTACCGAGCCACGCATGCAGAGATGGGTTGATCACATGTCTAGGCATGCTGGTCAATCTCAGATTTCTTTCACTGATACCTTCTTCAGGTGGTTTGAGCGTCAGGAGATGGTCTATTCCGAGTATCCATATGTTGGTATGGATTTTCGAGGCGATCCAGACTTGGTACTGCCGGATGGCGAACAGTGGGGCGCTATTGGTAAAATTTTCGACCATATTATTGTTTACTGTTCTTATTTATAATGTCCTTGTGCTTTATTCTATCAAGACTTTAATCAAACTCATGTGTGCATGCAGATGTTGGTCCTGTTCGTCCAGCAGTTCACCCGAGAGCGCCAGTCGCTGCCCCAGCAGGGGAGACTGCTGGGAGGGTTATTCTCCGCGACCTTGACGTGGCCGAGACCCTTACAGCTGTGCAGGAGCAGGTTGAGAGCCTTACTCTCGGCATTCCCGATGTGAGGATTGATGAGTTACCTTTACAGTTGCAGCGGCATACTACTGGTGTGCCTAGACGATGGACTCGTCTCTTGCGCATGATTGCACAGGCCGTGACGTGCTATCATGAGCATCACTAGGCTAGGGTGCCCCCTAGCATTTTTGAGTTTTTGGGTCATACGACCGATTTTTGTCTTGGTTACAGAACATTATGTATAAACGATAAACAACTTATATATATATATCTATATATATATATATATATATATATATATATATATATATATATATATATATTTTGATTTTCGGGGTTTATTTTGGTTGAGTTATATGATCCATATGTACAACATTGATGATGTGTCTCTTTTTATAAATGTTGCAAATGTCTATCTAACAAATAGTTTGCTAATGAGTCGGCTAATGTGTTTAAGTTTCTGGAAATATGCTGATATTGAATTAAATCAAATTGTCTTTCCAAAATCTTAACCCTTAGAAACATGTGATAAATAGCTGGGTTGCGGACGGAATATATACCATTGAGTTGTAGTATTACGAGTTGTGAGTCTAGCCCGACGATTAGTCAGCGTATACCATGGGTGATGGCATCAGAGAGTAGTTCTATCAACGCGCTATACTCAACGATGTTATTCATTGATTTCCCAATACACACACCTCTGAAACTTACTAACTCGCCACTTGGATCAAAAATGGCCCAGGCTGCGGAGGACAGGTTCCGCGAACTACGACTCGCTCCGTCGGCATATCCAACACATGTCTCCAGAAGGTTTGACATCTGCAATAAATGTAAAAGGGTGGATTACTCGACCAAAACAAACACTTTAGCGAAAACAAAATACAACAAAAGCATACAGGTTACTATTTAAGCATAGTAACGCTTGAGGTACAACCCATTATGGGGTTGCGCCAGTGGAATTCCGTCATAATCCATTAACTCGTAGGCTCCTTTTGCTAACACTCGTTTAACAATATAGGGGCCCATCCATAAAGAATTAAATTTACCTGCTCCCAATTTATCGGATTCTTGGTCATAAAGTAAGACCAAGTCACCTTCTGAGAAGACACGGGGTTTGACATTTTTGTCGAACTGCGCCTTGACTCATTTCTTATGGGCTTCGTTAGCCAAAGCGGCATCACAACGGGTTTCATCCAATTGGATTAATTCCAAGAAACGAGCCTCTTCTTCCGAAGTTCCGGGGAGGAGATCAATTGCGAGTTTAAGAGACGAGATTTCACACTGGATTGGCAAGACTGCTTCCAGGCCATACACCAGTTGGAAGGGTGTGAACCCAGTCGCATACCTTACCGATGTTCGGTAAGCCCACAAGGCTGAGTACAGGATTAGGTGCCACCTTCTTTTGTGAACCCCGATCATCCTTTGCAACATACGCTTCAGGACCTTGTTGATTGCTTCAACTTGTCCGTTGGCTTGCGGATAATACGGGGTAGAGATGTCGTGAGATAGCCCTAGCTTGGTAGTGATTGCGAAAATGCGATCCATGATCTATAACTATAGCCTGTGGTACGCCGAACCTGGCGACTACATGATTGAAAAAGAAAAGGGCAGCTGTTTCACCAGTGTTATCTAATGTAGGCATCGCCTCGGCCCATTTGGTAAAATAGTCAACGGCGACTATAATATACCCATGCCCACCGGTCGAGGTGGGGTTACATGTCATGAAATCGATGCCCCATTTGGCAAAAGGCCCAACAACAACTATTGGCTCTAAAGGTGCGGGTGGTCTTCTGGTTTTGCTATCAAAAATTTGACAAGCATGGCAACTTCTGACTGCGGTTATGCAATCTTTGAGCATTGTTGGCCAGAAGTATCCTGCTCGTAAGATTTTTTGTGTTGTAGCATATCCATATTGATGCCCCCCACACGCACCTGAATGACACTCATTCAGGGCTTTTTCGGCCTCCTCATGGGTAAGGCACCTTCTCAGAACTGTATCGATACCACGACGGTAAAGCGTATCACCGATGATCATGTAGTCTTTTGCTTGGTATTGTATACGTTTCTATTCTGAGTGAGAGGTGTTAGGCCTGAATTTTTGGGTTTGGAGATAAATTATTATATCTCCATACCACTCATTGCTTGTAGATATCAGAAACAAATGCTCATCCACGATTGATTCTTCGGATGTTTCATCGTTGGACGACGATGGGAGATCGCACAATAATTCTGCGAAGACTAAAGATTTCTTTGATTTGGATTTTACAAATTCCAGATCAAACTCTTGAAGGATCGCTATCCATTTTGAATATTTGCCCCCCAGCAATTGTCGCGACAATATATAAGTCATGGGGTTGCAATCTGATAGAATGGTAGCTTTCCGAAAGAGGACGTAATGTCGAAATCTTTGTATCGCTTGAACATCAGCGAGTGCTAGCTTTTCAACATAAGAATATTTGCTTTCTGTATCATTCAAGTTTTTGCTTAAATAATTAATAGGATGTTCAATTCCATCGACTTCTTGAACTAAAACCATCGCAATGGTCGTATCTGCTGCAGCCAGATACAGGTTAAAATCTCTTTGATAGTCCGGGGCATACATTAATGATGCTTTTACTAGAGAATCTTTCAGAGCATCAAAGGACGCTTGCGCCACCTGATCCCAGACAAAAGGTACATCCTTTTTCAAAAGACGAGTATAACCTTTAGCAAGTTCTACGTAATTTGGAATGAACCTCCTCAGAAAGTTTGCTTTCCCTTGGAGTTTCTGAATCTGAAGCAAATTTGAAGGTGGAGGCAAATTAATGATTGCCTGAACCTTGCAAGGGTCGAGATGAATCCCATCCTTAGAGACTACAAAGCCAAGTAAACGACCAGAAACGACGCAAAACACACATTTGTGTGGATTGAGTCTTATCTTGTAGTGTCGACAACGTAGAAATATCGCTCTTAAATGCTGCGGATGATCAGTCCACTTTCGTGAATGAGCCGGAAGCCAGTGTTGCCTTTGACATTCAGCGCAGGTAGTCAGTGGTGGCTTTGACATTCAGCGCAAACAGCTAGTGGAGCCACTGAATTGATCCTGAATTGACTTGTTTTTGAGCAGTTTCTGGTGGAGAACTTTTGTGAATTGTTGTGGTTTGTTAGCCTTGTTCCTCTAGGGGTAGGAACAATATGTTTAGGGACTTTGGATCCCTTAGATTATGGACATTTCATGCTCAATGTTGTAAGGCACAAAAATGTCTATAACAACAGGTGTGTCCCAAGTGGCATAACAGTGCTTCCTTGAGGTGAAAATTTTGAACTTGCCTCCCTTCCATGAGTGTCTAGTATGTGCTACCAAATTCTAGATCACTCTTCTAAAGATGTAGCCACCCTAAAGTATCGTGCCCACAATATTTGAACACAGTGATTAGTGCCATAACTCGTGGTAGGGTGAGGTAGTCTGCAACATTATTGGTGATTCCCTTCTTTTACTTAATGTCCAGATGGAATTGTTGTAGGTATGTGGTCCATTTCTGATGACGATCGTTCTGTAACTTCCCTAGTGTCTGTATAAACTGCAGGGGTCTATGGTTTGTGTGGATGACCGTTTCCTTCCCCAAAATGTAATGCTTCCATTGACAGCAGGTCTACATAATGGAATACATTTCTTTGTCATAAATGGGATACTTTCAAACACAATGGAATACATTTCTTTGTCATAAATGGGATACTTTCAAACTGTGTTTGAAAGTGTCTCACTATGGTAAGCCACTAGATTCCCCTATTGAGTAAGAATTGCACCAATAGCATAGTCGGAGGTGTCTCTCTCAATCTCAAATGGTTTTTTATAGGTCTGGTAATGTGAGCACTGGTGCAGAGCAGAGGTGATGCATCAACTTGGTAAATTCCTTCTATTGGGTTTCAAATAAAAAATATTTACCTTCTCTCTGCCCTTGGTGACTTGACTTAAAGGCCAAGTGATATGAGAGAACCCAAACACAAACCTGCATTAGATATTGGCAAGACCCTGAAATTTGCAGAGCTCTGTTAGAGTGGCTAGGGCTGGCCAATCCCGAATGACTTGTATCTTGGTTGGGTCCACATGCACACCCTGCTCATCAGTGATGTACCCTAGATATTGATCCTGGGTCATGCTAAAAATGTATTTCTCCAAATTGACACACAACTTGTCTTGTCATAGGGTTTGAAGGATCTATCAAATATGGTGGAAGTGCTCTTCCCAAGTCTAGCTAAAGATCAAGATGCAATATAAATACACAACTATGAATGGATTAGTGAAGGGTCGTAAGATTTCATCCATAAATCTCATGAAGGTTGTGGGGAAATTATTCAACCTAAAAGGCATGACCAACCATTCGAAAATGCTCTCCTTGGATTTGAAGGCAACCTTCCACACATTAGAGGGTTCGATATGCACCTAGTGATAACCAGATTTCAAGTCAATCTTGCTGAAATATTTGGCCCCCTTGAGTTTCTCTAGAAGGTCATTAATCCATGGGATTGGGTACCTATTGTAGAAAGTGATCTTGTTCAACACTCAATAGTTATTACATAGTCTCTAGGTCTTGTCCTTTGTATGTACCAATACAATCGGGCTCCCACATGGTGATGAGCTTGGCATTATGCGCCCTTTCTACAACAGCTCATGAATCTGCCTCCTAATCTCTTCATTCTCCATAAGAGAGTGTCGATAGATCGGTCCATTGAGTAGTGACATGCTCGAGGTCAAATTGATGGAGTGCTTGACCTGACAGTCAAGAGGTACCCCCGTAGGTGAGGTGGAAGTGTTCTTGTACTCCTTCAAGACCTTATCCATCTATTGTTTTTGTGCGAAGGAGCCCTATCTACAAGTCGTGGCCACAACCTTATTCTTTCCCTTAGGGCGAATCATAGTGAAAACAAATTTCCTGGTCTAGGAAATGATCTTACTGCATTTCTTTGTAGTGATCAAAGAAATGGCAGTAGACGGGGCTACCTCCGTCATCCTGTACAACTTATTGTCCAAATTAATAATCACAGAGAGAGGTCTAGACTCATATAAAACATGTTGCTTCCACACGTATGGTTGTCCTAATAATACATCACAAACTTCAAGAGGAGAAACATTACATAATACCTCATCTATGAAGGGAGTTATGCTGTATGGAAGGCGACACTATTGGCCGATGCAGAGATCTCATCATTGATGAAGCCACCCGATGGTGTATGGTCATAGATGTGTTGTCATCGGTATGACTAACATTTAACAGACTTTACTGAAATAAGGTTCTTTTGGCTCTCACTGTCAACAACGAACTGCAACAGAGAACCCTTCACCAACATCTGTGAGTGGAAGAGGCATTCCCTCTCCTCTCAATACTTAGGCTCATTCTTCTAGATCTTGGTGGTGGCCACAGTGGCACTAGGCTCTACATTGATGATATACTTCCCTTTTTCATTCCCCTTGTCAGGTTCTAACTCAAAGTCAGAACATGTGTCTAATTTGGAAGCCTTCAGCTCAACCACCAGTGGCTGCTTGGCCCAACACTCACTTTTGTTGTGAGTGGAGCTCTTATGGAACTCACACAATTTTCCTATGTCCTTCTTTGACTTCGTGGTGTT
The DNA here is from genome assembly GCA_031772625.1 of Pinus tabuliformis. NCBI lineage: Eukaryota > Viridiplantae > Streptophyta > Pinopsida > Pinales > Pinaceae > Pinus > Pinus tabuliformis. The sequence continues at coordinate 719,060,720 of CM062805.1, forward strand.
TTTATTTGCTTGCATCTTCAGCGGGTTGTTCTGGGTCACCCCGCCTTGGCTTTGACCTTTGTTCTATCATTTTGGAGTACCTTTTCCTTCCTTCAAATTCGCAGATCTGAAATCTCACTTCTTTTGTTTAAACTTTTTCTCAATCTTTCCAACACATTGGTATGTCATGCCAAATGAGGAGATATCCAAGAACTCCATCTCGTCCTGGATGTACTTGTGTAGATAGTCACAGTACTTGAGTACCAAATGCCGCTCATAATCCTTGATACCCAATTTCGTGTGGAGGGTATGGAAAAGATTTGTGAACTCCACCACATCTTGGTCCCTTGACTGTCGTAGTGTGGTCCACTTTATTTATTTATCTTCATAGCTCCTTACAAGGTAATATTGTTCCTTGATAGTGTTTAAAAAAGAATCTCAAGTGGGTGTGTTTGAAAAAAATGTGGATTCTCTCTCGTCCTTTTGTTCACAATAGGTTTCCCACCAGTCCTTGACGTGTGGGGCAACTTTGAGAAGTGAAAAAATAATCTTTTCCCGGTGGGAAAGTCATGAACTAAAAAATATCATTTCATTAGATTCAACCATTTATATATGATGTCTACATCTATCTAGCCCTCAAATACGGGTTATCAAAGTTAAATTGTACCTTAAGAGGAGTGGCGCCTCTAGTGTGGCTGTTGGATGAAGATGTGTCGCCTATGGGTAGTCGTTGAAGGATTTGGGGAAATTTATGGATCATCACGTTCCTCTGTCGCTTGAGGGATTCCTCAAGCAATCTTTGGATAGGATCTCCTACCCGCTCGTCTTTCTTTTCTTCCACCAAGGGAGGTCGTTGGGGTTTGCGAAGCTACCCTTACAAAGGTTCAACTAGATTGAGCCCTAACTCCTTATACACTGACCTTGTTGGAGGCATGCAAAGAAAAACAGAGAAAGAGTAGATCGCTCTGATACCACTGATCCAAACTTAAATAGGAATGCGAAAAATTATAGATATAACCATAAATACAGAGACGCAACAGAAGTAACACTTCATTTCATTAATATCAAAATACTGAAATATGCTTACAAATAGAATGGAAATAAACTAGCTCGGGCGATGGTAGCTTATCTCTTAAAAGATATGTGATCGATACATCCCTTGGAACTGTGTTACAATGAGGCTCAAGGGCCTATTTATTATTGAACAACAAGGGATAACCCTAAACAACCAAATCCCTAACCCCATGAGATGGAACGCCAAGGGTATGTGGGCCCTGTTGGGCTTAGTTGGGCAGCCAACTTCTTGGGTCGTAACCTGGTCATATTATCTTTGTTTGCAGCATATGATACCTTTTTGGAAATTTCTCTCCGAGTAATATAGGATTCACGGTAGACCCTTGCCTATGACTACAAGTCTGTTGCAGACCTCAAAAAAGCATCGTTTAGGGGGTCAAAACTGCTCCGGAAGTTCACGACCCAAAAAACTGCTAAAAATAGTAAATGTTGAAGTAAACAAGGAAATAGATGAAATCAATTGGAGGTCTTGGTGGAATAGGTGGGTGGCCACCAATATCCACCTGGATCAAGTGGCTAGGTACATTACACGTTCTCACTATGGACTTGTTGTTGGCACTATAGTTTAAATAGCTACTATATAATCTTCTACTTCCTCTACTATGATTCAACATCCCATTCCTAAGTGCTCCTCTCAACCATGGAACCAAGTGGCAAATTATTTATTATAGTCTAATAGTTTTCTAGGATTAGGGTTAAAGATTTTGCATACCTAAAACCTTGATTATTATTAGCATTTTGGACCTTCTATAACTTTCTTAAATTCCACATATTATAATTCCTACATGCAAGAGTAATGGAGGTCTATGCGACATCCACTCAGTGACATGGTTGTTAATAAGATGTGACAATTTGCAGGAGCCATAACTTTCACATATGAACTCCATTTGAGTTGATTTTTGTATTGTTAGAAATAGTTTTTCATTAGAATAATGTTGATGGGATGCAAGCTATTCATGCAAAATTTTAATGTGAAATGTATTTTTCAAGCCTCAAATTAGTTTTAGGAGTTTTCAAACCCCAAATTATGAAACTCTAACTTGCCCCTAAAATGGGCCATGCAAGCAAATTCTTACAATTTTCCCACCTATAAAGTACCAAGATATATGAAATATGAAATATTATATAATGATCTATTCTAACTTAGAAAAGGATCTTCTTAACTTACTTTGTAGAAGAAAGAGAGAGTCTTAGTCTTCCATATTGTTGCGTTAACACTAAGACTTATATATTTTGATTTCCTGAGAAAATATAGAATAACTTCATTTTTTTTTTAAATAAACGTACAAAACATATGAATATAGACACTCTCTTAGATCATCTTAATTTGGAATATTTTAAGCATTAAAATATTTTAGCCTTACTGCTTTTTAATTCCTTTAATTTAGTAATTTAAAAGAAAACATTTAACCACAAAAATATGTTATCTTTTTTTTTAACAATTAGTCCATTTAAATTTAAAATATTTTTTCACTAACTAATAGCAGGAATATTTTAATACATCTTATTCAAGCATTTAGCATAACATTATAAACATGGTTTTAAACACAATATACAATATATTTATATGTTTGTACACTATCGATTTTTTTTAGAAAATTTTCTAATTTTCATTTAAAAAAAATGAAAATTAGATGTTACATATGAATAGTTGTGCATTCAAATATGAGATAATGAAAACATATAACAATCATTCACTAACCATTACTCTACCATTTTTTGGCGTCATTTTGTCTAAAAAAATAAATTAATCATCAAGGATTGATATACCCACACTGTATCTAAAATATAAAGTTCTTTTAGATTTGAAAATTTTAATATAAATTATATACATAGAAAAACCATAAATGATATATGTGTCATTCATGATTTTATGACATCAAAGGCCTATGGTAATATTCAAAGGTTGTGTCTTCTATCTACTCCATAATCTTCTATGAGCCCATAATCTACAAAGCATTTTCTTTAGGAAAAACATCCACATGTGTGTTTCCTTTTAGGTACATGTGACAACATAATGTATGATTATAATCTTTTAAAAATAAGAATCAGTGGGTAAATATGACATTTATATGCCCATTGATCTAATTAATAACTATTAATGAATCTCCAAAAATCGATAAGAATTTACTTTTTTTTTTATATTGGAAAACGTAAAAAGAAACTTGAGACTATATAACTCTACGTTACTGTTTAATCCCTACCAAGACCACTCTAAAACTTAAAATCTTCACACACAAACAAAGAACACAACATCTAGATCCAATTTTTCTTCATGTGAGTAAGACACAAGGGTTATACTAAGGTTCTTACTAACATAATAGATGACGTGTTCATTTTTAGTTCCATGAAGCTGAGATATACAAGATGAAGTCCCTCTCAAAGTTAGGTGGGTTGATCAAGGGAGCAGAGACAAGGGCATATTTGAGGGAATCAAAGGATTGTTGAGCTTGATCATCCCAAAAAAATGGAATTTTAGATTGAAGGAGTTTGAGAAACCAATGAGCAGTGATGGCATAATCAAGAACAAACCAGCGAAGAAAGTTGGCTTTGCCTTGGAGGCTTTATAGCTAGAGAAGGGTGCAAAGAGGAAGTTTCAGAATGGCTTGAACTTTGAGAGGGTCAAGAGTGATACCATCTTTGGACACAATGAAACCCAAAAGCCACTTGGAAGGAACTCAAAATACACAATTAATGGGATTTAGCTGAATGTTATACTTGTGATATCAGAGGAAGATGGTACACAAATCATCAAGGTGTTATGATTGAAGTTTGGAATGATGAGTAAAAATTTGAGATATGCAAGGATAATGTGAGATATGTCACGAAAACAATATGACATGGCACACTGAAAATTGGCTCTAGCATTCTTTATACCAAAAGGCATGACCCTATAAGAAAAATTTACCTATGAACTAGAAAATGCAGTTTTAAGTTGATCAACATAGCATATACGTATCTGGTTGTATCTCGAGAATCCATCCATAAAGGAAAGGACCTCATGTCAATGATTTGATCATTGAAAGGTGTGGAGAGCTTATCTTTGGGACAATCTTTGTTCAGATCACAAAAGTCCATGCAGCCACAAATAGTGCCTTGTTTCTTTAAAATATGAATAGGGTTGGACACCCATGTGGTGTTTTCAATGGGATAAATGAAACCAACATACTTGATCTTGTAGATTTCAGCTTTAATAGAATTGTGCTTGGAAGGATGGATAAGCCTTTTCTTATGGAAAATAGGAATGGCACCAGCCCATGTGTCAATATGATGTTCAACAATGGTGGGATCAAGTTAGGGAATCTTGGAATAACACTAGGCGAAAACATCACATAATTCTTTGAATAACTTAGTGTATGCATCAATTTATTCTAGGGGACATTGTACCCCAAAGGTGATATTTTCTTTGACCCCTGATTTATTCGAATTGTTAATATTAATGGTAGGGGATATATTGGCCATATTTCCTTCCTAGAAATAATCTAGTGTGGGAATGGGAATTTTGAACCAATCAACCTCATCATGGATGAAGTCTTTGGACTCCACAACTGTTAGGGTCCCACCCTAACCCCTTTATTTATGTAATAGGATCAAGTCATAGTTATAGTTAAGTAAAGAGTCAATAATTGTAAGTGGTTAGCCCACATTTAATGACGGGACCACGGTTAGTTGCAAATGGGCCATGATATTAGATAGATGGTATTAATAATAACCATGGTCTTGCCCCATGGTATTGCATGTATGAATCCTATATAAATGATAGATACTCCCTGCAAGGAGCATCGTGTCTTATTTTGTAATCAAGCTTAGCTCTATTGGAGGTTGCCCCCTCGAAGAGGCAAGTGAAATTTGCTTTCTAAATAATAATATACTTGCTGTTATTGCTCTTGTTCTATGTTCTGGGTATATTTCTTCGCATATTTGGTATTCTGGTATCGTCTTGCAGGTTAAGAGCATAACAAGTGGTATCAAAGCACTTTCCAAGGCCGGTGGGATCTCCATTTTTTAGCAATTTTTTTTTGGCTAGAGACGTGTTCCAGCTTTTTTAAACCATGGGATTTGTCATTGAGCGCATAAACCTGCGGATTTGGGGAGGCATGCATGTAGGAAATACAAGAGGTGGACACGCTTGTTGGACTCCCTTGTAACCCCTGTGGGTACCCCTTTGAGTAGTGGCGCATTAGACAAAATTGTGCATGGATTGTCTTCCAAGTACCTTTTGGGTATATCGGAAGCCCCCTAGCTCCCTTGAAACCTCACCATAGATAAATTGTCAGTTGTCTTTCTACTACAGTACATCAAGAACAACACTCGGAGAGATTACTCGACCGTACGATAGGGTAGTCGGGTTGTATGGCTAAGGGTACGGTTGGTCCTCCTTGGTTAGTGCCCTGAAAAATTCGGCTGAGTACTACTGTCAGACCCTTATGTATATTGCGATCTGTAGCAACTAACACTCTTGGAACCCATAGTTCCCTTCTCTATTGCGGGATCATGCATAATCTCTCCCATATCAGAGCTCGCAAGTGGGGTTTGCAGCAGTAGCAGCAATCAGTTCTACCATTCAGATTTATCAGAACAACGATTCAGATATATTAGATCCATCATATCCGTAGCAAAAATTAGTTCTGTCATTCAGATCTATCAAATTAGCCATTCAGATTTCTCAAATCCCTCAGTTCCACCATCCAGATTTTAGTAGTTGTGTGGGTTCCTATACTTGGGCGGGATTTTCGCAGGACTTTTGGCAGCATTGACATTTCAAGGATTCGGCGACTGCAGTATTCCTAAGCAAGGAATAAAACTCTGCTAGGAGTTAAAAAAAAAGTCTGAGACCCCTCGGGGCACTTATTGGTGACTTAGCGCATAAGAATCAGGACGATGAGCTGAGCAAGGTGGCACCATTCAATTGTTAGTGCCAAAAAAAATTCGGGCGGTCCCAAATTTCAAGTAAATTAGCTTGGTGCATGGTACAAACTAGAAATCAAGCTATGGTGAATGAAAGGATGGACACCCTTGAAGCATCCTTGAAAGACATCCAAGAACAGCTGACGAAAATAACTACAACACTCTCTATGGGCAAGGCAAAAGCCCACGAGGAGGCATATATTGGCAATGAACACAGTGAGGGTGATTCTAGCTACTCTCTTCACCTCTGGGGCACTGTTATCGAGAAATCTAGTGTCCACCCGGAGCTGCTAGTCCCACTAACACTGGTAGCTATCTTAGAAACAAACAAACTAAAACTACTTTCATTTTCCTTTATGAGAAGTAGATAAGAGGGGAATGAAGGACACCAACCTCAGTCTTGCGCTTGGTTCCTTTCTCGGTTCCTCTCCCTTCTGATAGATCCTTTCCACTTCTCCTTCGTCTACCCAGCTTTAAAGAGCACCTGTGGAATCAAAGCAGCATAATACTATCGAAGAGCAGAGATCTACAGTCATAAACAATATAGGACCAGATATATATTGACCACACAAATGCATATATCATCAAACATACAAGAATGTGGAGGAAAACTTGAATAGCTTTATTAATATCAAGAATAGAAAAGAGGATTACAACCAATTGTTCTGACCCAGTGTCATCCTCCAACATGAAAGCCCTTCTTTCACCTCATGAAAAGCTTAGATCACCAAACACTATGATATTCCACCAAGAAACCAACAACACTTCCTTACAAGATACAAAATTCCAGCCTTTGGATCTCTAGGATGAGGGATCCATATATAGATGATTGTAGGGGGGTGAGTCATTTTCTGGGATTTTGATTAGTGTCCTCTCTCTGATAGTTCTTGATTCCACTTGGAGATTGATGATCTCCTACTCATCCCTGGGCGAATTCAGAGAGGCAAGTGTGATAGGTGAAGTTTCTGGAAGATTCTATGATCATCCACCTCACAAAATGTCTCTGCCATTTGTCCACTCTCGCCCATCGCACCCTACAAAAGGGCTTTTCAGTATGCATCGCACCCTTTACATTGGGTAGGTGGGATGCATCGCACCCTTAGCATTGAGCAACCTGTATGGTCCATTTTTGACCAGTTCTGAGCAGTTTCCTGAGGAGAACTTCTGGGAGATGATGTAATCAGTTGACCTTGTTCTTTTAGGGTATGGAACAACACTTTTAGGGACTTAGGAGCCCTTGGTTTATCAAAATGTATGATTGGGGTTGCAGTGCCCAAAAATGTCTATAACAGTTGCCCTCTAAAGCATGAGGTCGTTAATATTTTGATGTCGGGTGAAATGCTTTATCATGAGGATCTGAAGTTATTCCGAGCTGGAAGGCAACCTGTAATAAGATACAATATAATACATTATCTTCATAATATTTTTCATGATCTAGCTGAGGCGGGCATTCCCATGCTCAGCTTTATAAATTCATTTTCATGTACGTAAGACAGACAACCATCTGTGTGGCAGACTGATGATTCTGATAGAGTCATCATCCTTTGATTCGAATGATCATCTGTGCAGCAACAATGTACATTTGATGTCTTTATTTTCCTAAATATATCGCAGCCCGGATGGATGAAACTAGATCTGGGGTCTTCAAACTCATCCAATCTTCACTCGAAGTACAAGTCGATCAATGTGAAAGATGTTCTGGAGTCGAACATGGAAAGACATCGCTTGATTATTAGCGCATGATGTAAGCTGTTAACAAGCGTGAGAGGAATCATCGATAATGATGATGACCCTCAAGGTACTACAGTACAATTCGCGTGGTGTGAAAAAGGACTTGGTGTCGAACACCACGCAAAATCTTACGGTCGAAGGCCATTGATGTAAACCTGTCGCCGGAAGTGAGAAACTTGCCATTGAGGCATGCAAGCTTCAAAGTACTAAAAGGGTTGTTCCTAAGTCGAATTCTTGGATAATGAGCTGATGTCGACAAGAAGCGACCCGTCGTAGGAAGGCCTTACTAAATCCCACATCTACGACACGGAACGGAGTAAATGATTTTTGGAGGTGAAAACGATCTGCTGATACAGGGTTCAGGGTGGCGGTCATGAAAGAATGGAGCGTGAATGTATTGCAGCAGATGAGACACAGGTAAATTCTCTGAGTGACTTCTCTTGGACATACCGGTGACACTAACATGGATTGGTAGCATTAACCCCAAATATGGATGGTGTGATGGACCAATGGTGATATGACCAGTGAACGGAATAACCCAACCCGACTCGGACGCGGAGTGAAAGTGTCATGTTCAAGAGCGACTTGCTACCAATAAAGTTTCTTCAAGTTTTATTCCCAATTTTTCCCCAGTCATTGCTGACCAGTACCTCTTTATTTTTCTCAAGCTTGAGGAGGATAACATATGCTTGTTCTATAATTTTCCCTTCGAGTAAACCCATCGCTATGTTTTAACGAGCCTAGCGACAGTGAAACTCGTTCTTGTCTGTATGGAAGAGTTTGTTGCTATTCGGTTTTAACGAGTTTAACAACAAAGATAATTAGGTCCTTTTCAATTTTAGAGAGTCTGAAATGGACGTAAAGGAAACTCCAATAATCCTTTTTTGTCACATAATCCCTTAAGTCCAAAAAAGTATAAAATAATACGAAAGGGATGAATTTTCGGTAACTTTAACAAGACGAACAAAACAAATGCTCGATCTTTTTGTGTAATAATCCCTCAGGTCCAAAAAGATTAAAATATAGAGGAGGGATAACACTTCCAGTAGCTTTAACGAGCTGGAGAGGCCAATTTCTCGAAAATCTTTTCATATTTTATGAGTCAGATGAAAAGAGCTTAAAGGAGACTCATTTTTTGAGGAACGAGTGATAATTTCAGGTAGCAGTTGATTCCAAGTAAGGTTTAGAATTTTCCAATCACGGCAGTGTCACAAGGATGGCTAACAGGATCACTCTTCGCAGCTGTTCCTCAAAAGGGGTAAAAAATCAAATGGAGGTGAATGATCGGCTAAAATAGAGTGGAGGTGATGGTAGGAACACGACCAGGGCTCAAAAAGCTGATGATAATGCATTCACAATGGTTATTTACCGGAAATTGGTTCATTTTTTAATGAGCTTAAACTTTGAGGGAACGCTTGCTCATTGCCAAGGTTTAATTTTTAACGAGCTTGAACTTTGCATAAAAACTGCTCGTGCCAGTCGTATAATAAGGATGTCTCATTGATAGGTTCAATTTTTAGGGAGCTTGCACCATTCAAAACTTTGCTCCGGATCCTTTCATTATGAAAGCTAGGAACGACCAATCCTACGAGTTTAAAGGGTTGAGAAACTACAAACTAAGAAAATAAATGGTCGCTCTTCGCTTGCATGCAAAAAGGTTTGCATGCCCCCAGGTATAGAAAAATAGAGTTTCCAGGTTACCATATGAAAGCTCTCCATCCGCGTTGCAGACAAAATTCTTCCTTGGCGATGTCTACCGAAATAGACAAAGGTGAGTGTCTCAATTGCCTCCACTCACATAACTTTGACAAGGGAATCTTATTCCAGTCTAATCCCATTTTCCTAAACAGACGGGTGTGTCAGACTAGTCATATCTCCTCTGCGGAAACCTACCCTATACCCAAGGTTTTCCTGCCGAAACAGACCAGGGTGCATGCCCCCTGGGTTTCAGTCATGTCCTCCCGAATCACTCATGCTATTCAGCTGGACGGACTTGAGATTGATGAAACATTCCTTGTGTGAAAAGACCGTTTAGGGATGGCATTTGACTATTAGCTATGTGTGAGCTAGGGAACGAAAGCTGGTCTACGAGCATGACCACTCAGCCTTCATGCAGAAAACACATTACTCTAAAGAGTGAGGAGACAATGGCTCCCATGCTATAAATATAGTCGCGTCCAAGGAGTAGATTATAATCTATAGGTCCTCGGACTACCATTACGTTCATGTAAATGGTTTTCCTACTCAACATTATGGGCACATTGGGAAGGATCCCTAACGGTCGACTGGTTCCTTTGTCAAAGCCTGTCAGATTTCTCATTTTAGGCAGAAGCGATGGCGAACCAAGCGCTTCCCAAGCAGTTGAGGAAAGGATACTCATAGAAGCCCCTTCATCTATGATGGTACCGACCATGATCATTTTGTAAACTTGTACAATGATTTGGAATGGTACATTAGCTGGTACACGGGATCTACCTAGTAGATTCCAATCGAAGGAAATGACTAGGTTGCTTGGAGGTGGGACCGAATAGACGGCCGGATATGACTCTGACGAACTTCCTTCCTGCAGTAAAGGAACGGGTAGATTGCCCCCATGTTCATCGGAGTCTGTGTTTACAAAAAGAATTTGAACGGTGTCGTTCTCATTATCTTCGGTGTTTGTATCATTTGAAGATGGACCTTCTGAAGACAAGATCGGGTCGACTGCCACCTCGACCTTTTGACTTTTTTCTGGTATGGATTCAGCGGGTTTATCTTCAATGACAAATGCTTCGACCAACCACAATGGTGTGTCGGTCGGATTTTCAACTACCAATGGACTTGGCAAGAGTTTCTTGTATCCAGGAGGAAGCCGTAGCGGTGAAGTCAGACGGTTATCCAAAACTCTTTTAGCTTCATCTAGGAAGGGACAATGGTGGATGACGTGATCGCCTTCACACAGTTTACAAGGAAATTTACATTTCCTTTTTTGTCCAAATGCTTTTCTTTCACTAGTTGATGATGTACTTTCAACATGATCTTCAGAGGTTGATGACACCGGGTTGTGCAAATGAGGAGACCGGTCCCTTAAGATCCGAGGGATGTAAGGACAATCTCGATGATAGTGGTCTCCTTTGCAAATGACACATGGAGATTTAGGCTTGTATGGTTCAGTGTGTGGATTTTCACTAGACGATGCCTGGTTACCCCTCTTCGCCTTTGGCTCCTTCTTCTTCTTCTCTTTCTTCTCCTTCCCTTTCTTCTCCTTCTTAGTTACTTGATTTTTGGCTTTACCAACTTCATCAAGCGAAGAGGAAGGAGGAGAGGGAGAATCGGATGAAGTAGAAGGTTGGGGGGTAACTTTAGTATCATCTATTTGCCGACTCGATTGTTCAGGAATTATGGTGTTCTGAACGACGGAGGTCGAGAAGAGCCATATTGGCAAGCCAATAGTCAATCCTGGAAGTGACAATGTGGCCATATGAGGTGCACCAACATCTCCCCAAGAGGAGAAAGGACTAGGATTCCCTCCGAGGGGAAACCCTTGGTTAGTGGACTCCATTTTTCTCAACCTAAGACCAATGCAGGAATGGTGATATTATTCCAATTAAAATAAATTTTTAGACGCTTTGACACAACTTGTTTTTTCAATTTTTAAGAGTCGAGAAAAAACAAAAGATGACTCTAGTCGCCTTCAATTTTTAATGAGCCTGAAGTGAAAAGTGCTCAGATGGACCTTTTCCTTTAAGGAGTCTAAAAAGGAACAAAAGAGACTACTCTGGAAATCTAGACAGAGGGATTACCAAACCAATCGCAAAACTGCAGAATACTTTTTATGGTACGGAAGTCAATCTTCTGGAATGTTGTGTTTAGTGCATTGTGATCGATAGGGCGGCAGACACGGCTTCCTATGGATAAAGGATATAGCCTATTGTGGTCTCCCGATATATACTCGATGGTATGTGGGAGCACAAGTCCGTACTGGCACTTGTCATCTCAAAGAGGAGGAATCACCCAACCAACAGTGAAAGCGACAGTTACCAGGATTTACGACGCCAGAATATGTCTCTAGCCTAGACTTCTAGATGTTGTGCATTAGGTTCCAAAGCGTTTTTATGTTCATTGAATTTATTTTACAGTTGATCTTTCTTAATAAATTTTCCTTTCAGGTTCACCGTGTGATGTAGATATAATTCCTAAAATGTAATCTAAGATGATATGTAGATATAATTCCTAAAATGCAATCTAAGATGATATGTAGATATAATTCCTAAAATGCAATCTAAGATGATAAACAATCATTTAATCTTCTTTTTGCAATGAAAATCCTAGCTACTAAAGAAAGAGAGATGATATTATTTCAACATAGAGCAGAGAGCACACACTAGATGCACTGTCCTAAATCAAACCAACAAGTAGTCTAAATGCAAATGCACATGCATGTATTTGTTTTCATCTTTCTTAATGTGTGAATGACAAGAAGAATGCTAAGTACAAATCTGAATTATCTTTTCAAAGCAACAGTACTAACAAATTTCTTTTCAAAAACGAAAGGAAGATAATGACGACCCTTTGCTATTTTGAATTGAAAACTGCATTTGACACTTGAAAAATTACTAATGCAAATCAAATACAAGAGTAACCGTATAATTGATCGTCGAGAACAATAGAATTCTTTTCTTTGACTGAAAACGACACTTGCGACACTTTCAAATCAGAAGACGACAGTTCAATTATGCTACTTCTTTGTAAAACAGAATTGAAAATGGCACACAATACATAAAACATTCACAGTTCTTTGCACAACGGAGGCAGAATGATGGAAAGGAATGGAGTTTCCACAGTGGTATATTGATCACAGACATCAAAACTCCTGAATAAAGCTGAAGAGAGTGAACACAGAAACCAAAATCTGAGATCAGAAGAGGTCGTGTCTGATCAGCGCACCTGTAACACAGGGAAATTGCGATGCAGTGCACCTACTGCACATAGGAGGTGCGATGCATCCAGATTCCCAAGAGGAGAAAGTGCGATGGTCCAGGGACGAGACTTCAACTGGGTTCCGGGTCACAGTTTGCAGCTCAGTTCAGGGATTTAGGCGGAGCAACTGGTGAACAATAAATAGAAATCACAGGGGCCAATCTAATGAGGTTACTAGAGCTACCACTAGGGCAATTAGAAGGTTTGCAAATCGATTGTTCAGTTTATAAACAAAACCTGGAGATAGACTAAAGCAGCATTGATCTACTTTGCACTTGCATAGCAAATGCAGTTCAAAGGCTAGCTAGCTTGACTTCAGGCTCCATCTGTAAGTTTATAAAACAAACAAATATAGACAAGCAAACAATCTATTCGCTCCCCAGTGGAGTCACCATTTTGTTATCGGGAAATCTAGTGTCCACTCGGAGCTGCTAGTCCCACTAATACTAGTAGCTATCTTAGAAACAAACAAACTAAAACTACTTTCGTATTCTTTTATGAGAAGTAGATAAGAGGGGAATGAAGGACACCAACCTCAGTCTTGTGCTTGGTTCCTTGCTCGGTTCCTCTCCCTTCTGACAGATCCTTGTCGCTTCTCCTTTGTCTACCCAGCTTCAAAGAGCACCTGTGGAATCAAAGCAACATAATACTATCGAAGAACAGAGATCTACAATCATAAACAATATAGGGCCAGATATATATTTACCACACAAATGCATATATCATCAAACATACAAGAATGTGGAGGAAAACTTGAATAGCTTTATTAATATCAAGAATAGCAAAGAGGATTACAACCAATTGTTCTGGCCCAGTGTCATCCTCCAGCATGAAAGCCCTTCTTTCACGTCATGAAAAGCTTAGATCACCAAACACTATGATATTCCACCAAGAAACCAACAGCACTTCCTTACAAGATACAAAATTCCAGCCTCTGGATCTCTAGGATGAGGGATCCATATATAGATGATTGCAGGGGGGTGAGTCAGCTTCTGGGATTTTTATTAGTGTCCTCTCTCTGATAGTTCTTGATTCCACTTGGATATTGATGATCTCCTACTCATCCTTGGGCGAATTCAGAGAGGCAAGTGTGATAGGAGAAGTTTCTGGAAGTTTCTATGATCATCCACCTCGCAAACTATCTCTGCCATTTGTCCACTCTCGCCCATCGCACCCTACAGAATGGCTTTTCAGTATGCATCGCACCTTTACATTGGGCAGGTGGAATGCATCACACCCTTAGCATTGAGCAACCTGTATGGTCTAGTTTTGACCAGTTCTGAGCAGTTTCCTGTGGAGAACTTCTGGGAGATGATGTAATCAGCTGACCTTGTTCTTTTAGGGTATGGAACAACACTTTTAGGGACTTAAGAGCCCTTGGTTTATGGACATGTATGATTGGGGTTGCAGTACCCAAAAATGTCTATAACAGGCACCCACCAACAATCTCGTCCGCGACCACCCAAGCTGGACATGCATAAATTTGATGGCTCTCACCCAATAGCATGGATAGCACAAATGGAGCAATATTTCAATCTGAATTACTCCTAGATAATACCACTCAGCTTAGTGTGGGGATCATGTACTTGGACAATGAAATATGGCAATGGTGGCAATGGCATCAACGTTGCTATGGAAGGCCCTTAACATGGGACACATTCAGAAAAGATCTTATGGATCGCTTTGACCATGACTCTGCTTTTTTTGGTCGTCTCACTAAGCTCCAACAAACTGGAACAGTAGATGAATATAGTACAACCTTTGAAGCCTTAGCTTTCCGCACTTTAGGTCTACAAGATGAGTTCTACACGAAATGGTTTATCAGTGGTCTTAAAGAGGCCATACAAGCCCACGTCTGACTGCACCACCCTCCCTCATGGCTAGAGGCTTGCAAGATAGCTCATGAAGTAGAATGTGCATTAGTGGCCCAGTCCAATCGCCCAAATTTCACCGCCAAGGGTCGCCCCCCATAGGCTCACAACACTACCCAAACACTCAAGGTTCAAAAGGTGTCACCTGCAGAAATGGTGAAAAGAAGAAAGCAAGGATTATGTTACTACTGTGATGAAAAATACTCCCCCGGGCATAAATGCAAGGAGCCCAAATTTTTTCAAATTGATGCTACTGATCACAGCTCATCGAAGGAAGCCCCACCACTTGAGGAACCAGAGGAGGAAGAAGAGGACAACCAGAAGGACAATGTACCTGAAGAACCAGTTATTTCGCTGCATGCGTTGGCAGGGATTTCTTCGCCTCAAACTCTCAAAATCAGAGGTTTTATTAAGCATCGCCTAGTAATAGTCTTGATTGATAGTGGAAGTACACATAAGTTTATCCATCAAAGAGTTGCAGAAGCAGTGCATTGTTTTGTATGAGCAGTTTCTAACTTCCAAGTCCAAATTGCTGATGGGGGACCAATGAAATGTGAAGGCCACTATGAAAATGTCAAACTTCAAATGGGGGATTATCAGTTAAAGACCCACATGTTTTCCATACACATGGTAGGGTGTGACATTGTCCTAGGTGCTAAATGGATTCGCATACTTGGCCCAATCATAATGGATTTCCAGGAGTTATATATGAGCTTTAAGCAGAACAACCACACACATACCCTTCGTGGACTCCAGGCATGAGCTCCCTCTATCATCAGCTCACATCGGATGGAAAAATTGTTAAAAAAGGGCCATCATGGAGTTATAGCTCAATTTAATGCCATCAGGCCTTCGAACCCAATTCTCTTCTGATTCATCCTTAGATGCAACAGATCTTAAATAACCATCTGCTAGTCTTTGACAAGCCTCATGAGCTTCATTCGTCCTAGCATTAGTCCTTATTCATCACCGGTGGTCATGGTGCTCAAGAAAGATGGGGAATGGTGTATGTGTCTAGACTTCAAGGCCCTCAATAAGTTGACATTCAAAGATAAATTTCCCATCCCAGTTGTTGATTATTTTCTAGATGAACTAAATGGGGCTCAATTCTTCACTAAGCTTGATCTTTGCTCAGGCTACCACCAAATTCGCATGAAAGAAGTCGGCATTCCAAAGACTGCTTTCAGAACTCATGAAGGCCATTATGAGTTCTTGGTCATGCCATTTGGTCTTTGTAATGCCCCATCCACTTTTCAAAGCCTTATGGACCACCTGCTCAAACCATATTTCGGAATATTTGTCCTTGTTTTCTTCGATGACGTCCTCATCTACAGTCGCACTCGAGCTGCACATCTTCGGCATGTAGATCTGCTCTTGCAACCGCTCCACAAGCATAAATTATTTGTTAATATGTCCAAGTGTTATTTTCGCATGGAAGAAGTTGAGTATTTGGGCCACATTGTGGGGCATGAAGGTGTCAGGGTGGACCCCAAAAAGATCCAGGCAATGTAGGATTGGCATCAACCTAAGACGTTGAAGAGCCTGAGAGGATTTTTGGGTCTCACGGGCTATTATCGCAAATTTATCCGCAATTATGGTCGCATTATAAGGCCACTCACTCAACTCCTCAAGAAAAATTCATTCCTTTGGAATGATGAAGCACAACAGGCCTTTACAGCTCTCAAAAATTCCATGTGTTCCACTCCAGTCTTAGCACTACCTGACTTCACCAAATATTTTGTCATTGAATGTGATGCTTCGGGTATGAGTATTGGGGCAGTCTTAATGCAGGAAGGTTGACCCTTGGCCTTCACAAGCCAACAAGTAAGTGGGAAGAATCTGGGACAATCTACCTATTTGAAGGAGATGATGGCCATCTTACATACAGTAGATACCT
The DNA here is from genome assembly GCA_031772625.1 of Pinus tabuliformis. Taxonomy (NCBI): domain Eukaryota; kingdom Viridiplantae; phylum Streptophyta; class Pinopsida; order Pinales; family Pinaceae; genus Pinus; species Pinus tabuliformis. The sequence continues at coordinate 719,077,139 of CM062805.1, forward strand.
GGCGACCTTACTTATTGGGGTGATGCTTCCTAATCCGCACATACCATCAAAGCCTTAAATATTTTTTGGAGCAATGCCTATCCTCACCAAAACAAAATAAATGGCTCGCCAAAATGCTGGGATATGATTATGAGATAATTTACAATAAAGGGCATGAAAATATTGTAGCAGATGCATTATCACACCAATTTAAGGAAAGTACCCTTCTCGCAATTTCCCTTCCCATTCGGGAATGGATTGAAGAGGCTTGAAAGGAATGGTTTTCACATCCTTGGCTCTCCCAACTCATTACTCATTTGCAGGCGGATCCAAATTCCACCAAGGGCTACTCGTGGCAAGATGAGATTCTTCGCTACAAGGACAAAGTCGTAATATCACCAACATCCACCCTCAAAAGCCGCATTTTGGCAGAGTTGCACTCATCTACCACTACAGGACATTCAGGCTTTTAGAAGACGTATGCTCACACTCGAAGATCATTTTTTTGGACAAGCATGAAAAAGGACATTCTTACCTTTGTAGCTAAATGCGACGTCTGTCAGCGCCACAAAGGAGAGACAGTCAAAGCACCAGGCACATTACAACCATTGCCCATCCAGGCATCAATATGGACGGAGGTTTCTATGGATTTCATTACAAGTCTTCCAAAGTCAGGAAACAAGTCAGTCATCATGGTGGTTGTGGACAAACTTTCTAAGTATGCTCATTTTTGCACCCTACCCCACCCTTTTACACTCACTTTGGTCGCTCAATCTTTCATGGATCAGATCTTCAAATTGCATGGCATGCCCACTTCCATAGTGTCTGATCGTGACCCAGTCTTCACCAGTAATTTTTGGCAGGAACTCTTCCAGCTACAAGGTACCCAACTAAAACTTAGTACTTCCTATCATCCACAAACTGATGGTCAAACTGAAGCAGTCAAAAAATGTCTGGAAATCTACCTTAGGTGTTTCACTTCAGAAAAGCAACATCTCTGGGTACAGTGGTTACCTCTAGCTGAATGGTGGTATAACACCAACTATCATGCCACCACCAAAATGACTCCATATGAAGCAGTTTATGGTCAACTCCCTCCTTCCCCTACTTCTTATATCAAGGGTTGCTCGAAGGTACAAGCAGTGGATCAACTCCTACAGAACCACACAACCATTCTCTCCCATCTTAAATATAATCTTCATCAAGCTCAAAACCGCATGAAGCAACAGGTAGATCAGCATCACTCAGAACGTCAATTTCGAGAAGGGGATCAGGTATTTTTGAGGCTACAACCATATAATCAAACATCACTCAAAGACAAGGGTTGTCAAAAACTATCTCCAAAATTCTACGGACCGTATCAAGTACTTCAGCACATTGGAGAAGTGGCCTACAAGCTAGCTTTGCCACCCACTGCAAAAATCCATCCAGTTTTCCATGTCTCATGCCTCAAGAAAGTGATTGGGAACAATTGTAGAATTCAAACCAGTCTACCTAAACTGGATGAAGAAGGTTCAATTTGGCTCCAACCTGAACAGGTCGTGGACACACAAGAATGGCACCTACATGGCTGCATGATCAAGGAAGTCCTCGTCAAGTGGAAACTCCAGAAGATGCCACCTAGGAACCAACCACTATTCTTCAGCAGTTTCCGTAGCTTCAGCCTTGAGGACAAGGCTATTCTTATGGGGTAGGGCATGTTAGGATCCCACCCTAACCCCCTTATTTATGTAATAGGATCGAGTCATAGTTATAGCTAAGTAAAGAGTCAATAATTGTAAGTGGTTAACCCGCATTTAATGATGGGACCACAGTTAGTTACAAATGGGTCATGGTATTAGATAGATGGTATTAATAAGAACCATGGTCTTTCCCCATGGTATTGCATGTATGAATCCTATATAAAGGATAGAGACTCCCTGTGAGGAGCATCGTGTCTTATTTTCTAATCGAGCTCAGCTCTATTTGAGGTTGCCCCCTCGAAGAGGCAAGTGAACCTTGCTTTCTGAATAATAAAATACTTGCTATTATTGCTCTTGTTCTATGTTTTGGGTATATTTCTTTGCATATTTGGTATTCTGGTATCGTCTTGCGGGTTAAGAGCATAACAACAACATATTAATCATGGGTTTCCTGCAGAAGGAAGTATGCATGATGGTGCATATCATCCCAAGGATAATTAGGGTTGTTCATGGATTCCATGATGTCTTCATCGAAATGAATGATGGGAGGACGGGAGGAAGAGGGACCATACGATGAAGAGGAACTACCTAGGTCATATTCGTGAGAGACAAGGCTCACTTGTGCATCATCAGAAGGGTTGGACAAATGACTAGTAGATGTGCCATCTACCAATGTTAAGACCAAATTGTTCTCCGAAGAAGGTTCAAAAGAATCACAACAGGAAAATCCTAAAGAGTCTGAATAGATATATCCCATGGATGATGATAAGTCAATAATAAGGACTGAACTATCCATCATCTCAACATCAGGAGGGGGAATCACGATGGTGAGTTGAGAGATGTGTTTTCCTGGCAAAGCATTAGGGCCAAGACCCATAGGTTGATGGGAAGTACAATCACTATGAGAAGCATCAGACTCACGAAGGAATTGAAGTGTAGCATGAAAATATTTGAGATGGGGACAATTATGGGAATAATTTCCATAATTATCACACAAAGCACAAGGGTGATTTTTGCTTAAGTTTTTGTTCTTCTTGGTGGACTCAGGTAAGATAATGTGGACTTCGAGAATGTTAGGGTCGGGAACAATATCAGAGACCACATTATTAATGTGAGAAAGCTCAAGACAATTATTAGTGGTGTGCCTAACAACATCACACAAAGAACATGGGAGAGAAGGCTTAGATGGCTTGGGAGGAGTGGGATTTGCTTGGGATGCCTTCTCTTTGTTTCCTTTTTTCTGGGATTTTCCTCCCTCACCAGATATGTTCACAGTAGGAGTGGCCTCCTATTGAGATTTTTGTGGAACTAAAGCAAAGGAAGGGGAGGGAGCAACGGGTTGAACTAGAGTCAAAGTTGTATAAGGTTTGAGTTGATTGGGGGGGTTTTCACGTGAGGATAAATGTACCATATAAGGATCCCCAAGGTGATGTTAGGAAGACTCAAGGTGGCCATTATAGTGGTAGAAAAGATTCCCAGTGGTAGGAATAACAAAGGTATATTATTGGAGGGATAATGACCTAGAGGAACTGCTCCTAGATGGAGACAGACCTGGAGGAACAGTTCCTAATTGGAAATGACTAGGAGAGATATTAGCATGAGGGAATTGGCCTAGAGGAATGGTACTTGAAGGAGGAGTTCAGTCTTGAGAAGGGGGTTGTGGAGGATATGGATGCTAATAATATGTATGAGACTACTTGTTAATGGCTTTTGATGCTTGAAGCATGCAAACAGTTGAAGAGCTAGGCTCTGAAGGGGTAGGAGGTGGCCCATAATAAGCCCCAAGCAATGTGGAATATTTATAGAATCCAGGGGAAACATCAGTTAGGGAAGGGGTGGTCTTATTTCCATTCATAAATGGGATAGTGGATACATGATATTTCCATTATAATTGAAAAACATCTTGCAAAAGACAAAGGATCTGATAACTAACATGGAATATGTGTAACTATGACCCAACAATATGTTATAATATAAAGGGGCATCAATGACTTTGACATCAATCAAGACCGCCTTACCAACAATAGTGATGGGGCAGTTGCGATATAAACTGAGGGGCTGCGAGGGGTGACCATCCCAAGAAATAAGAGTGATAGTGGATGGTGACAATTTAGGGGAACTAAGTTTCTTCTAGACACTAGAGTCCATCACACAGGTGGAGGTGCCTTCGTCTATTATACATCTTTGAACAATGGCATTTTTATGGAGACTGGTATATGAAAGGAAATGGATGAAGATGATCGGGGTGTTATGCTTTATCAACATCAAAGATGATCATACAATCTTTAGAGGGATCCATAGCACCCAAAGCAGATACTAGAGCTTCCCATTAGGATGGGCATGTTTGGAGGACTTCTAGTGTTGCAATGGTGGCATGAGACTACGCTAAGTCATATACTATAGTATATGTATGGGTGGATTTAAAAGAAGTAGAATTTTGACATAATTTATCTTTGGGGATCTTAAGGTGAAACATTACCTTAGGCTGAGAGATCTATAAGGTTCCATTTGGTGACAGAAGGGACTCAGTGGAAACTTTGGGTTGGGAATCAGTTGTTGGCTTATCAAGAGACTTTTCATATTGGTGCAACCGATTCTAGAGGTTGATTTATTTGGAATCCATCATGAGGATCTAGTATTTATTTTTTCTAGATTATGAAGGTTGGGGTTTTGCAGCACTCTGGGTGGGTTGGGAAGACCCATATCCTTGATGAGGAAATGGATTAGTAAGCACTTCTGGTTGCGATGAAGATGAAGGAGGAGGTGGATCCATAAGCTAAGGTCCTCTAGAGGAAAATTTTTGAGCTTCCCATGTCTGGCACATCTGAGGTAAAAAGGGACATTCATGAGTATAACGGCCAAAAACTCTGCAACAAGCACAAGGTTTATTAGTTCTAAGAGCCTTCTTCTGCTTGCGTTGTCCATCCTATTGCGGGGTTGCAAGATTAGGCTAGTCACCCTTAGGGGCATTAGGTTTTTGACCTTGATTTCCTTAGTTACCTTGAGGTTGTTGATTCTGGTTACCCTTCCCCTTATTTTGTCTCTTTGGGTTACAGGGATTGGTAGTACTCTGTTGAACATACACTTGATTCTGTGGAGGCGGTTTTGGTTGAGGTAGAGGAGATGGAGGCATGGAAGGTTGAGGCACTGGTGTCGATCAAGCTAGAGAACTAGGCAGCGCATAAGGATATTAAGGAGTCGAGAAAATATTTTGATAATGAGGTTGAGAAATTTTTGGCCCTGGCATTGACTGATATATATGGGAAAATTCATATGATGTGCTTGTACCTTGATAGGAGTTGAAACACAACAAATCAGGAGGGGCATAGGTGTAAGCAGAACTAGTCCCCCTTGGCATTGACCATAACTCATAGGAGGTTGAGGATATGGTGATAGTTGAGGGTGGGAAAGATATCCAACGATACCATCAGTAGCATGAGATGCCTCTATTGCATTGGCAGCACTAGGCCAAGTCAACTCAGGGAGGAAAGGATAAACATAACCTGACTAGGCATATATCATATCATATTTTAAGGCTATATGGAGAGCTTCTTCTTCAGTCTAAGGGAAGTGAGAGATGACATATTTACCTATGGGAGACAAAAGGGTTCTCAAAAACAAATCCATATATACACGGTCTTCAAACTTAGGGGCTCTACACATGCTCCTCCTTCTACGTCATTTTATACGTGGTCAGAAAGATGGGTGGCAGAAGTTTGACAAAAAGAGGTCAATAGTTCGATACCTGTGTCGTATCGGAGAGGTAACTAAAAAAATGAAATGAAATCTTTGGAGAAAGTCGCAAAGGTAGAATGAGAGGCATGTGATTATTCCACATACCATTTGGCAACAACTCTAGTTAGGGTGCGCTGGAAGAGACGAAGATGAATGGAATCTTCGATAATGAAATTGGATGAACATAACATATGAAAAGAGAAAACATGATTGGTGGGGTATTTTCCAAGATTACCTTCAAACTTAGGAATGTGTGATGGGTGTTTGGTGGGCATAGGAGTCCATTTCTAGCTATGGAGAAGATGATCATTGATGAGCTAGCTTAAATAAAGTAGGGTCAAACTAGCCATATAGGGAAGCAAGAGGGGAATGGTGGCCATAGTTGAAGAGGTTCCACTTGTGGATTTACCTTGGTTAAGACCTTGGTTACCACCTAGGTTTCCACCACCCACATTAGTGCCTAACATGGTGGCAACATGGGGTTGGGAATATGTGGAATCAGAGGAAGAACTAGAAGAATCTGAAGAACTACATTCGGTATGGGGACTAAATGGAGGACTTGGAGGATGGGTTAAAACTCGACAAGTAGGAGGAATATGTCTGAAAGGAAACTAGGGGTGAATGCCATGAAGTCTCTATGACAGACGCCTAGGGGGTGCAATGGTGTCAAGAAAAATATGGCTCAATAGGCTAAAGGGTGATAGGAGAAAAGAGTAACAAACAACAAGAAAATACCTAGTGAAGTGGTGTTAAGTGTAAGCTAACTATAATGATATGCTTCTCTAATTCAAGCATACACATCCTATCAAAGAAAAAATGACCGCTAGCTTAAAAGTGATCTAAATCCTCAAGCAAGTCCTAGTTATTTTGTTTTAGATGACCTCCCAAGAGACTTCTTACTTAACAGAATCTTATCCTTGAAAGCAAATCTTTCTAGAGAAAGGTGGGGTAGAGGACCAACTTCCTTCCCATAGCCATTCCTATAGGGTGTTTTCCTAAGATTGGCCACTAAGGTTATATTCATCCCATGGGGGCAGTCAAGTCTTGAGCTTCTTAGTGATCAACCACCACATGGAATTCCCTACCATAAGTTTGGTAGCCCTGAGGACAACCGTTGGCACCATGATCTTGCTTAACTCCCTCTGAATCGGGTTTCTAACGCGCTCTGGTTTTTTACTATGCGATGGTGAATGATTTTAATCTCCCTAATATGTAAAATTTATATGTATCAATGTAAGTGATCAATATGTGTTATTGGAAACCTATCCCGTTGATCCTACACCTAAATACAAAGATTGTTTTGGTCATGGTTCCCAAGTGGGCTTAATCTATGTGAGTAAAATTATTAATGTGGATTGTTTCAAGTCTTGGCTTGGTGGTGATAACCAAGCTCATGTTCACTTAGGGTGTCCATGTGTTAAAAATGTGTCAAGTGGATGAGTTAATTAAGCATGTTTTGATGATGCTAATGTTTCTGAAAATGAAGTGCATAAACTGTAAATAGTATTGAAAATGAATAGTAAAATAAATAGCAAACTGAAGCACACAACCCCCACCCAAGAAGGAAATCAAGCAGCAAGAGAAAAGAGGGAAAAAAAAGCAACACAAGGACACACAAAATGGCCAAAATATTCAATGTCTAAGGGACTAGGATCTAAAGGAAAAAATCTCTTGAAAATGGTACAAAAAACTAGCAAAAACCAGAGTTGAAAATGTTGGAAGAAGGCTGGCTAGAAGCCACAAAAGGAAGGATACACAAGGGAATCTTGAGGGGGAAGGGAAACACAACATTATAAATGGAATAAACTGTTGTAAGAACCTATCTAAAAGGACTACAAAATAATGAACAAAACACTGAAAAACAGTGGTTAAAAATGTTGCACACTACACTCCTCAACTCAGCAATTATCTCCCTAAACGATGGAGGGGTTTTCCTTCCTCAATGAGAAACTACTAAGTGGGTCAAGGCCTAGAGGTTACTTAGGAAATAACATAAACCATTCCTAGAACGCATGCAATAGTCTCAGAAAAATCTGGAAAAACTGATTTTTTTTTTTTGAAAAAATGTATAGCGCATAAACTGACCTGGAAAGTGTGTTGGGCACTATTTTTGGGCTAAAAAGTGTATTGGACGCAGAACAAGGGCCAAAAATTGTGCTTTGTTCATGCTTCTCTTGCTCATCAGATCTAACACAGATTGTGTCAGCTCTTACTCAATTGTTACTTGTGACCTAAAGAAAGATGAGAAACCCCAACAAAAGTGGAAAAATTTCCAGAAAATAGAAGAAAATTAGAAATTTCGAGGAATGAAAATTCTAAAGAAACACTGAAAATAGCTAAAACAACAATAAAAAAGGTTGTAAATCACTACACCAGTGGAGTCGTCATTTGTTAGCGTAAATTTTTTGGGGAAGTGTACCAAAATACCTTACTTAAGTTATAGGTGACTTAGAACCCTAACAACAAAAGGTGATTTCTTTTATGCTTCATAACTACAATAAAACATGTTAAAAAACCTTGCAACACAATAGATCTTGCAAACAGAAACATATAACAACATAAAATAGAAGTGCAATAACCTAATGGAGGACTAATCAAATGATAATTTTATTAATGAATAAACTTGGTGATGAGAAATTACAACATGAGTCTGCAGTTCCCCCTCCTGGGATGGGTGCTTTTCTTGTCCTTATGCTTCAGCAATGTGCTTCTCTCTCTCTATTTACAATGGGTAGAAAAAACAAAATGGTGCTTTAACTCAAGTGGGAGCTCAAATTCTATGAGACGATAATGTTGATGATGAAAATGTTCATGGTGAAGAATGAATAGAAAACCCTCTATTTATAACAAAGTATTGAGCCAACTTAGGAACTGGAAAATAATAAAATACTATTGTCTAAATCAAAATCTGGCCATATACATTATTATAATTTTTTAGAGGGGAAAGATATTCAAAATGGTCAAATATGTTTATTTAGAAAGTGGTTGAAGAAATTAACAAATAAAAATGATTTATTAATCATTTTTTGATAATTAGGGAAAATATGGATTTGAAATAATTATTAAATAATGATTTAACAATTATCTCAAAAGGAAAATATAGAATAAATAAGGAATAAAAAATAAATAGTGATTGATTTAATTATTCCAAGGTGATTTAGTCATAAGTGAAAATAAATAACTATCAAATAATAATATCTAGAAAATATTAAATAAATAATTATTTATTTAATTATTCTCATGGGGTTTTTGGATTTTAATGAGAAATAATTTAGGAAAATTTTTTTACTAAATTATTTCATATTGTAAAAGTGGGATTACCATGGTAAAATTAATCCTACATGGTTTATTTTGATCCACCTAGTAAGAAATGGTTAGGTGATCATTTTTTGGGTGATAACACATATCGTGCTACAACCCAAGCCAATGGCTGATTAGCTTGGCTGGGTTGATTAGAGGGTTAACCTTGTATAGCCATAATGTGTTGTAGAATCACATCCCATAGTTTTTGGATTCACCTTTTCAGATTTATGTTTGGGAATGAGTACCTTGAAATGTTCGAGTATTTTTTGGGAGGGTGAAGTTTGTACCTAAATAGCCTCAAAATGAGGTAATCATGAAATTAATATTGAAAATGGTGGATATGGAATGTTGGTTATTTAAGTTCCTAAGGGTTATGTTTGGAATGTTTTTTCACGTTGATTTGAGTTGTATACAAAACACTCAGGATCAAAGACATGAGGTGTGAAATTCCTATCCAGGTTACTCCAGGTATGTCTCCTTAACGAAGCCAAAATGTGAATGTGTATATTATGGAGTATGCGCTAATACATTCAAATAAAATATATGCATGTACAATGAGTGAAATGCCTAGAATTAGTGTGTTATGCTTCACAGTTGGTTTGGTTTTTCATTGTAACAAGTGGTGAGTATGACGACTATGAGATGTGGAACAGTGAGAAAAGTTATAAACAGTGGCATCGCTAGGTGGAAATAACAAAAAATGAATTGAGACCTTATCCACCACAAAAATATGAATAAATGTAATTCTACCTAGGGAAATAACTCAATTCATCCCCACACGAGATGTTAGGGCCCCAGAGTTACACTAGGATGTTTTGTAGTGCAAATCATAGGAACATCTAAGTGTGATCTTATTTGCTACTATGTTAAATATATTTAGTTTAATTCAGTGATATGGACTCTATTATTATCAAATATTGCCTAGTGTGTTTTATTTACTTCTAGATACAATACTTTAGGCTTAAACATTACCAAAGGAGTGTTGATGACTCAAATGCAAGCAAAATAAAATCGTATATTTATGTTGTTGTTGTTGTTGTAAATGTGCCATTTTGAAATGATTGTGTAATTCTTTCTTCAACTTAGTTAATGTTACAAATTTTAAGTTGAAGTTCAAGGTTCAAATACTTTCTTTTCTCCTATAATGTTTCTCAATAAAGTAAAGAACATGAAGAATTCATTACAACCATTAAATGAAATCTTTGTGCACATGTAAATTTCTCTGTGTTAAATGTAGGTAACTGAATCAAAACATATTAATATTATAATAACCTTGAAAATTTGTCACAATATTCACATTTAATTTTTGCCATGTGTTCTTCAAATAAATAACCAAAATTATGCATGAACGATATTCAAATTTAGCTCTAATTTTTGTAAAGTTAGCAATCTGTTTGGAATCAGGGTTAGGGGAAAAACTATCAAACATTAAATGTAATTATTTTGCGATGCATTTCAACTATTCCTATGTTAGAGCATTCATGTCCCTTGGGTTTGACATGAAGAGTTTAAAATATGGAAGATGGATTAAAAGGAAAGAACATATCATAACAAATTTAAAGGAGAAATTAAGAATTCCTTTAAATCAGTTAAAACCTGGTGGGTAGCTGAGCAATTAAGAATTCAACCACTAGAATACACAAAATTTTGAAAATTTTCATTTCTTGTAAAACCATTGTAAAAAATATCAAAGAAGACAATATACTCTTCAAACAATGTTCATAAACCTTGTAAACCTAAAATAAACCATCATGCTAATGCTCAAATTTATTTCAATTAAAAAATTCCATACAATTCACATAACAGATCAGGTTTACAACTCAAAATTCCATGAAAATTGCATAAAACTATATTCATATGTAGAAAACTTCAAAATATGAAATGGGTATGAGAAAATACATAATAAGAAGGGGTATATAGACGAAGAGTTACTTCATAATTCTTCCTTATAATAGTTGTAAGACCTCCCAACAATTCACCAAACTTTTTGATAAAGTTTCCCTACAACCCCAAGACTTATCCCTAAATTTACAAAAATGAGGCATATATATAGGCGCTCAAGAACTTAGACCACAACCTAATATCACTAGTGGTATTTGCAAGACCACCAAAATTTGCTACAAAATTTCTAGTTGTACTATAACTAACTTCTTCTAGAAGTTTCTTGAAGGATCTATTGTTTGTGTGGTGGAGCCCTTTAGATATGTCTTTAATAGCTCTTCATTCTCTCCTAGCTTGGCTGTAAACTAAGCCCCCTCTCTCTCTTCTTCTTGCGTGCTGCCTATATTGGGTGCAATTGTGGGTACACTACCGATGGTGTCATTGCTAATGTTGATGGTCGAGTTGCTACAGTTGCACCTATTGTTGTGTTTGTTGTTGTGGTGGGCATTCAAGCTCGAGAATTATTTTGTTGAAATATCCTTTGACTCTAGTGTGAATTCCCTTCAAATGGTTGATCTATACACTTCCAATATGCTCTTGAATTCTTTTCCTACTAGAACACCGCATGATCATGTGTCTACTATTGTTCTTTCCATGGTCATGATGGGTTGATAGTTCACCATCCCGTGGTCCTTGAAAAGGTCTTTGAGCAAAAGCTCAAAATGTTCTTTATACAGGTCGACAATATTGTTCTCTTGTGATGCATGGTTTTCCTATTCAAAGTCCTTTTGATTCTCCTTGATGACCTTTAAATTATTTCTAAAATGATATTTGGGGTACAAGTTTCCATGTTGATCCAATAAGTGTGGGGGGGGGGGGGGGGGGCAATTTCTTTTGTAAAAATTTTCACACCTACTTTTAAACTCTTGTATTTCCTTAATCATGTTGTATCCTTTCCCTTCTACCTAGATACCAACGCATTTTTCCTCTTTAGTTGGATAGCCCTATCTACTAAATGTGAATGATAAAGATTCAACTTTATGACGTATTTCGTCATATGATTAGGAAAATATACGACTATTCTTGCTTTGCCTGAGGTCTTCAAAATGATTTCTTTGTGAATATCTATGTTTCTATGGGCCACCTTGAAAATTTCAATCTTCTCCAATATCAACTCCAAATGCCCCCAATTTTTATTTACTAGCCTTCTAATCTTTTCCGAAATGATATTTTTCACTTTTTTTGAAAGAGGGTTTGTTGCAGTGCTCTCCTCCTCAGAGCATCAACTGAATCTCCAATTTTCTTATATATTCCTTTACTCGACAATGTCCTGACTCAATTATTTTTAGTTTCTATCTTAGATTTGAAATTTAAGACCATGTCTCTTTGACATCCTCCAGCATGGTCCAAGATCCTATCTTTTCAACTAGAGTACTAATGAATCTTATCAATTCAACTACTGACACAAGCAGACCCCAGGTATTGATGTTTCCATTGGGGAAATAGGTTTCTTCGTCCTTCACCCTTTCGTCTGCATGACTTTTTATGGATGAAGAGCTCAATTTTCAAGATAAAAGGAGATAGATTCAAGGTCTTGAATTCAATCAAATTGAAGAATGCCATGTATCATAAGGAAAGAGGGACAAGTTTGCATCAGGGATTTTCAAAATTATAGTCTAAAAAATGATGACGTGACAGTGAGTAACATACTTAGATTTTTGTACCTAAGTGACAAAATTTTAGTAGATCATAAGTTTACTTTAGCTTCATGAAGCATCTTATAATTCTAATTCAATGGAATTGAAAATTCCTTACATTGAGGAAAATGGATTTCTTTAAAGGTGCAAACTTTTCTTCAGAGCATGAGGCCAGGGTTTAAGATGAGTAGAATTCTCTTGAAGTTTGAAGAAAATGACCCTTAACAAGAATTGTTGAACCTATTTGACTTGTAGCTTGAAATTTGGAGGGTTTTCACTCAAATCTTACCAAATTTGGTAACTTGGAGGTTACAGGTGCGCAAGTTGGAATGGATGCCACTGATACAATTTACTAAAACTAGACCCCTTGTATATTTTTATAGTAGTTAGTGCTTGAAACTTGCAAGGTTTTATTTGGGGGAGAAGGTTCAAATGAAGTCACTGATAAGCCCCAATATTACAACAAGAATTTTGCAACTCCCAAGGCTACCAACTTAAATTATCAACCTGGGGTTCGTACAATCTTAAGAGGTGTCGGCCCTATATGTGCAACATACAATGTGTCCTTCTTTATTTGATATTATGAAATTGAGTGAACATTATGAAATCAAATCCTAAACTAATTTCATAAATGGAAATGTTACTTTGAAAATAAACTAATCCTAGGCAAGAACAACAATTTGTAATTAAATCCTAAGAGCATGAAATCAAATAAATAGGCCTAATCTACTTTGTAAAAAGGCATGTCATAATTGGTGTTTATTCTTTCTCAATCATGGATTTAGAGCATATGAGTTATGATTCAAGTCTAAGATACAAAAACCAATCTTTTGGAGGACGTATGGTCAAGTTTACGCGTGTTACAAGAGGGCGCTATAGGTGAAACAAAATTGCTACAGGAGGAGATAATTCACCAAATGACCAAGTAAATCAAATGAAAATGGGATGGGACAATTTTTTTATTAAGGAGGATGTCTTAGGACTCTATTCCAAGTGGAATAACTCCAAAAAACCCCTCTTTACATGTGCTAAAAAATAGCATAAAATTAATATTGTAAAGACTAGAAATTCAAGAACTAGTGAGCTAGTTAACCTATCAAATGCCTAACCTAATGAAGTGAAAATACATTGAGGTAAAAAAAAAATTATTAACTTGAATGTTTTTATGACCTAATACAAGTGGAATAAACTCAATTAAAGCTCATTAACATATTCTAAAAGATATCATAAAATGACTTCTTTTTGCTGCAAGGGACTTCCAAAAAATCTAGATTTGTGAACTAGTAAACCAATCCAAGTAGCTCAATGATGAATATGAATTTTAAAATCTATTATAAGGATGAATCATGCCTGTGACTATAAATAACCTATAAAAAAACTCATTTAAATCATTTAACCCTATCCTATAGCAAAAGAAGCATCAATACTAAATGAAAAAATAGGAAAAACAAGAATAAGAGATGCATGTGAATAAGAAGTGAAAACAAGAAAGACAAATTGTACAAAAGGATCTGAGGCTCCTTGGATGGCAAAGCCCAAGGATACTCATAGTCCTATGAAGGATAAAAAACTTTAGGACAGTGAGGAAAATGAATGGGAAAATCTTGGAAATGATGAGTGAATGTTGGAAATGGATATGGGTGATTGATTGGAATGGCCTTGGTCCTATTGGAGCATTTGAGAAAAGTAGAAGAAAGTCCAAGTTTGACTTCTTTTGACTAGATTTTTGACAATTTTTTTCTTTTGGTGCTAACTTGTTTTTGTTGCTTGCAAAGGTTGGAGAGAACCTACATTCATTAGAGAGAGATACATGGAGAGAGAAAAAATATCTTTTCATTTTTTAATTTTTTTTCTCTTTTCTTAGGCCTACTATCTACCTCAATGAGGTTTTCAACTAGTAGGTCTGCCTAGATGCCTCAAAGGAGGTTTTCCCCTGAGATCTTTTCTTTTTCAGTTTTTTTTTCTCTTTTTCCAACCCATTGACCGCCTCATGGAGGTTTTCAATTAGTGAGCCAATCTCAGGCACCTCAAAAGAGGTTTTCACCTAAGATTTTATTCTTTTCTTTTTTTTTCCTTTTCCATTTTTTTATTTCTTTTCTCTATCCTACTCTCCTTGAAAAAGAAAAAATCTCTTTCAAGTATAGGAATATTTCCAATGGAGCCATGTGCACATCAAGATGCAAAATAAACTCATGTGTAGGTTTGAAATCTATGTTTTGTCATGTACTTGAATTTTAGAGACCAAATGCTTTGACTTTGACAATATCAAGTATTGTTGAAGAAGAGAGTGATGCTCCATCTTGTTTATTTTCTGGAACCAAATCTCAATATAGATTTGATGCCCTTGGTTCACTTTATCATTCTTCATGTCTTCTTCTACTATGACATTCAAATCTTCCTCTTTTGCAAATTATTCTCTTGAACACATGGAAGATCTGATGGAAAACATGAGGGAACTTTTGTTAGGATATTCGGACACAGGAAATAGTTAAGTTCAACTTGGTCTAGTATAGAGTTAGGTATAGAGTTAGGTAAAGTGTGTTTCTTTACCGTTGTACATTTTGTAACTTACAATCCGACGGTCACGATATGTAGTGATCCGATGGTTCACTCTCTCCTCGGTATTACCGACACTTGATCCGTGGCTTGACACCCGATTGGTCCATGAGTTCTATTTAAAGCGCATGGAGGGTCATTGTTCGGGTAATCCGTGCATGAGAGAAGCTTATGTAAATTTTCATTCTTTGATTAATAAATTGCCTGTAGTAGCCACGTTGGCGCAGGCCGTGGACTGTTTCCCTCTTTGAGGGTTTTAACCACGTCAAAAATACTGGTGTATTGATCTGTGATCTGGTTGTGAGCGGTGTCATTTTGGTGTTCTTTCTGAGGAACTTACCCTATAAATTCCTACATGGTATCAGAGCTATTTGAGGGCCGCGTCCGTTGGTGATCCAAATCTGAAGCCGGTAGAACTGCATGCGGCTGTCGTTTCCTAGATCTGCTATTTCTGACTGCTTTCGGGCCGAGAGGACTGCTCTATTGTGTTCGGAGCATCTGTTCCAGTGAGGAACCCCTTTCGTTTCACGCGAAAAGGTTTCCGGTAGCCCAATCTGCGTCATTTTTAAGATCTGGAGGTATACAGTCTTTATTTGCAGTTTACTGTTATTTTCTCTCTGCTTATTTCGGTTTCGGTTTATTTAGTTTTTTTTTAACCGGATCTACACCTTTCATTTCTGCGTATGTTCTTTGCCCTGCGACTCTGTGCGATCTGGGCAAATCAGAAACAGAAAGGAAGGATTTTTCTCATGCGTATGCTCTTTTCCCTGCACCTTAGTGTGATCTCAGAAAATCAGAAACATTGAGAAAAATATTTAGTTTTTCGGCAAAACTAACTTTGAGCCGCAAGGTTCATTTTTTTAAATATCTAGTTTTTTGGCTAAAGCTAACTTCGAGCCATAAGGTTCGTTTTCTTTGCATGTCCGTGTTGGGTTTTGTGTTTTGTGTTTTGTAGGGAAAAAGAGCTTTCTCAAGGCAAGCACGCAAACCAAGGCCCCCCCCGCTCTCTCTCTCTCTCTCTCTCTCTCTCTCTCTCTCTCTATTTTAAGAGAGTAGAGGTCTTGGGTTCAAGTCTCCATTTTTTGGGGGCGGATTTTTTCATTTCCGCACATTCGCGCACTTTTCCGGCAACTTCAACAATTTTTTTTCAAAAAACCATAACTTCTTCATCCGGAAGCCTTTTTCAGAGCCGTTTTTTTTAAAACCGCCTAATTTTTCGAGATATATCCATTGGAACACTTACTTTCAGCATCTTTAGCTTCAGTTTTTTTTAAATGGAAATTCCATGCCAAGTCATTCTTGACAGCACTAACTACTTCCAATGGATATCCTACATCGAAGATTTACTTAGAAGTAAAGGTCTCTACAGAATAGCCACAGACCAAGAGAAGAAACCAAAAGATGAAGACAAGGCTGCAAAATGGGAAAATAGACAAAATCAAGCACGTGGTTTGATAGGGATGTCTATTTCTCCTGATCTTAGATTCCATATTGCAGAACTTGAGACTCCTCATGAAGCATTGGAACAACTCACTAAAGTTTTTGGGATTAAAAATGAAATTAGAGCCCATCAACTTGAAAATGAGTTGCTTACATTGGATCGTAATAATTTTTCTTACATTGAAGATTTCTTGTCCAAATTCAAGACCCTTAGATATCTCTTGGAAGGTGTTAAGGTTAAGAAAGAAGATAGTAACCTTATTTATTCCATCCTTACTAAGTTGGGACCAGCCTACTCTGTATTTGTTTCCACCTTCCATTCTACAAGGGAAGCTTTCATCTGTCAGGGAAAAGACTACAAGGCCCCTTCCTTTGACTCTTTTTGTGATTCTTTAATAAGAGAACAAGAAAAACTCTTACACCTTGGTCTTCTTAATCTTGGAAACTCTTCCAAGAAAGCGTTAGCCGCCCAGCAGCAACCAAATTCAAAGAATCCTAAGAAGTCATATCCTAAAAAGAATGGTCCTAAGCAAACTCAGCCTCAAAATGAAAGATCATTTCAGCAAAATGATAAGACCAATAAAAACAAATGGAAGAAGACTGATAGACATTGTAACTTTTGTAATCGAGATAGCCACTTAGAATCTAAATGCTTTAAGAAGATGGAAGCCTTGGAAGCCGCAATGAAGAAACATAACATCCATGTGGAGCATTCTTCAACTTCAACTTCAACTTCATCTTCAGGAATGGCACTTTCTGCATGTCGTTGTCAATCATCTCAGTCTGGTTATGCATTAAATGTATCTTCTTCTTCTCATTCTCATGAGTGGCTCATTGATTCTGGAGCCTCTTATCACATGGCCAAAAACCAAGCCATGTTTTCTTCTTTAAATGATTGTAACACCAAAAATATATATGTTGGTGATGATAGATCTCTTAATGTTGTAGGGACTGGAACTGTTCATCTAGACAATGGTCAGTTTAATGATGTATTATGTGTTCCAACCTTATCCTGCAACCTTCTATCTGTATATCAGATAACTCATTCAGGTGAAGGTAAAATTGTTGAATTTTCACCTCATGATGTTGTAATCAAGGATCTAAAAGATCCTAAACAGATTCTAGCTACTGGTCTTGCTGATGATTCCACAAGGTTGTATAAGTTTCACAACTTTGGGTCATCAAATCTTCCCTCAGTATTTGTTGCTCATAATGATGAAGTGAGCAAACTTTGGCATGAGCGATTTGGTCACTTAAACTATCGCTCCCTTCAGCATCTATGTAAAGAAAATATGGTGACAGGTCTTCCTATGGTATCTTGCAGAGATGGTGTTTGTTCCGGATGTGTACTCGGAAAACATCATCAGGACAGTTTTGAAAAACGTGCCTCTTGGCACGCCTTAGCCCCTTTACAGCTTGTGAACAGTGATTTATGTGGTCCACTTCCTGTTGCTTCATTCTCTGGCTGCAAGTATTTCTTAACTTTCATTGATGATTTCTCCACACGCACTTGGGTATACTTCTTAAAACTCAAGAGCGAAGTATTTAACACTTTTTTGGCCTTCAAAGCCTTTGTTGAAAAACAATATGGACATCAAATTCTTAAGCTAAGAACTGATAATGGTGGAGAATATGTTAAAAACACATTCATCAACTTTTGCACCGAAAATGGAATTCAAATGCAACATACTGTTCCATACACTCCACAACAAAATGGTGTAGCTGAAAGGAAAAATCGCACCTTAAAGGAAATGGCTAATTGTATGCTGCAATCTAAAGGACTCAGTCTTAGTTTTTGGGCCGAAGCAATTAATTGTGCAAATTATATAATCAATCGCACTCCTACTAAGGTTCTAAAGAATATCACTCCAGAAGAATCTTGGAGTTCCATTAAACCAGATGTAAGTCACTTTCGTGTTTTTGGAAGTGAAGCATGGGCCCATATTCCAGATGAAAAGCATAAAGCTTTAGAACCTAAGAGTGAGAAATGTACTTTTGTTGGATATTCTGAAGATGTAAAAGGTTATAGACTTATTCCATTTAATTCCAAAAATGTTATCATTAGAAGAGATGTAAAATTTGATGAAAATGTTGGAAATAATACTGAGAGGGGGGGTGAATCAGTATTATCTGATTAATCAAACTTTTTAAATGCTCAGAAACATATACGCTACTTCAGTTAAGTGAACCAGCGTGTACACGCTACTGTGACGAAGTAAAACAGCGTATAGGAAGAAAACTCACAATTTAGTTAGCTTATTCTTCAATTAAGTGCATCAGGACATTATTCATCACATTAACAGTAAACATGTGCAGTAAAACAGAACAGATAAAAAGCCACACACATGAACACCAAGATATAAGGTGGAAACCCAATGTGGGTGAAAACCACCTGCTGCAAGTTGTCTCTATCTTTCTTTAATATGAAACTTCAGTTTACAATCTTTTGTACTGGTGCAGCCTTATACCAGTACGCAGGCTACAACCTGCAGAAGGCTTCAACCTTCTCTCGTTCTCCAAACTTCCTTGGAAGGGAGCTCCAACCCCCTTTGCTCTTGTACTAGCCAAGATACTAGTACGTAGGTGCTGACCTACAATCTTCCTTCTTTCAGATATCACTTTTCATACATTTTCAGACTTGGATATTCCTGAAGCACAACATTACAATCTGAAGACCACAAATCATTCAATTTCCACAACAGATCATTGAAGCATAAAACAACCAAACTTTGAATCACTGAACCACTGAACCCTGTCAATCACCAGTTACCAGAACACAGAGCAGACTACAGAACTCTGCAATAACAGTCAGACCCCACTGTAAACCCAAAATCAAGCTTCAAAAGATATACGCTACTTCAATGAGCAAAACCCGCGTATACACGCTCTTTTACCGAAGCCAACCTGCGTACAGATCTAAAAATAAACTTTCTCAATTTGCAGCTGTACCAGACATTAGTTAGATCCAAAACGTAACATTGCGACAATATGCAGATCTAGAAATACGCATAATCAACCATATCATGATAGTGCATTTCAAACCATTAGATCCCGATCTATCCTTAGATCTAGTCTTCCATCAACCGATGTGATCTCTCCTTGGCTTAGATCAAGCAACCCAGAACCTGCATATCAGATCTCTTTCTCTCTTAGATATTCAAGCCTTGTCGAAAGATGATTTTGCCTAATGATCTTCTTCTCCTTATATAGTCTTAGGCCTAGCTCAATACCAAGAGCCAAAACCATAGTAACACAATACCATCAACTTCAAAACTAGGGATCGACACGCCCGTCGAGACACAATGGTCCGAAATCATAGGCACAACTTCCAAGGACTAACCACCATGGACCAAAGGAACCTTTCCACATACACGCGCTTTTTATGAATCTAACTTGCGTGTACACGTGACTTGGGCTTAACGAAACGGCGTGTATGAGCTTCCTTGGTATGCTGTACTGAGATCTGTCTTCTGATTAAGTTGCCATCACCTGTACCAACCTCTGAGCACCTGTACCATCCTCTGAGTGAGTTGCCATCAAGGACAACACTTGAATCATAATGCCAACAATCTCCCCCTTTGGACTTGATGGCAACCATCACACCAAGTCACTCTCCCCCTTTGACATCAAGGGCAAAGGGCTGTGCTCCCCCTGAGGACATGCTGATATCTCTGTTTGGCTGTGCTGACTTGTGCTCCCCCTGACCGAAGGCCAGATCTGCAAAAGATGTTCTTCAACAAGAACCAAGCCTTATACATCATAAGGGACCTTCCTATCACCAAAAGACTCAATACATACATCCATACTCCCTACCAAGAGGGGACATAACAGAAACAACCAATTATATTACAGCATTCATCCCAGGCATAGTGGGGAAACCAACAAAGGCCGTTACATGACCTTGATACCATAAAAGAGATATGACAAGAGAGATACATGACATAGAGACAACAGATCTAGACCAAGACTTAGGAAAGACACCAGCAGCATCTGATTAAACATCTTGTTAGATCAGCAACCAGAATTTCTTTCTGAGCTCCTTCTCCTGAAACCAACAACCAAAACATCTGAATGCCAACAATGCTTTATGAGACTTTTGAGCTGCTCCCCCTGAACCTGTGCCTGTTGCACTCCCTGAAACTGTGCCTGAAGAATTCTGACATTCCTATTGCTGTTCAGAACTTCAGAGTTTTCCCTTGCTGTTCAGAACTTCATATACGCGTTTTATCCTGTACAAAACAGCGTATGTACGCGGATATTATTTCTGCAACAAGCGTCCAGCATACACGCGACTTACCCAGCATGAATCCGCGTGTATACGCACATATCTCTTCCGTAACCTGCGTATACCAACTTTTCTGTAGAACAAACAAACTTCAACAACAGGATGAAGCATCAACTACTCCCAGCTTTTGTCTGAGATATTCAAAAGTTTTCCTGGGCAGTGGTTTTGTGAGAATATCAGCAACTTGCTCTTTAGAAGGAACATACTCCAACTTGACCTTCTGCTCAAGCACTTGTTCCCGAAGAAAATGGTACTTGATTGGTATGTGCTTGGTCTTTGAGTGCATGACAGGATTCTTTGAAATGCTGATTGCACTTGTATTATCACATAAGATAGAGACAGGTGGAGTGCAAGTGATTTGAAAGTCCTGCAAGGTCTGCATCATCCAAAGAAGTTGTGTGCAACAAGATGCTGCAGCCACATATTCTGCTTCAGCTGTAGATAAGGCAATCGAACTTTGTTTCTTGCTGAACCAAGATACTAATCTGGAACCCATGAAGAAAGCACCTCCACTTGTGCTTTTCCTATCATCCACACTTCCAGCCCAATCTGCATCTGTGTAAGCATGAAGAGTGAGATCAGTATTTCTAGGATACCATAAGCCATAGTTTTGGGTCCCTTGAAGATATTTGAAGATTCTTTTGACTGCCTGAAGATGAGTTTCCTTTGGGTTGGCTTGAAATCTTCCAACCATTCCTACTGCATGTGTAATATCTGGTCGAGTACCTGTCAAATAAAGCAAACTCCCAATCATGGATCTATAAGTGGGTTGGTGGACTGCTGCTGATTCATCATTTGCACTGAGGCTGCATCCTGTAACCATGGGTGTACATACTGGCTTTGACTCTTCCATGCCATACTTCTTCAAGATCTGCTTGAGGTATTTGGTTTGAGACAAGAAGATACCTCCTTCATTTTGTTGGATTTGCAATCCAAGAAAATATGTCAATTCTCCAAGAAGTGACATTTCGAATTCTTTCTGCATAACCAAGGCAAAGTTTTGACTCATGGTCTCTTCATTGCTGCCAAAAATAATATCATCTACATAAACAACAAGAATTAGCAATTTGTTATTTTCAACTTTTATATAGAGATTGCTATCTGCTGATCCTTTTGAAAAGCCTTGTTGGTGAAGATATTTGTCCAACCGATAGTACCAAGCCCTTGGAGCTTGTTTGAGCCCATAGAGTGCCTTTTTCAATCTGCATACAAGGTTTGG
This sequence comes from Pinus tabuliformis, assembly GCA_031772625.1. Taxonomy (NCBI): domain Eukaryota; kingdom Viridiplantae; phylum Streptophyta; class Pinopsida; order Pinales; family Pinaceae; genus Pinus; species Pinus tabuliformis. The sequence goes on from CM062805.1 coordinate 719,098,916, forward strand.
ATCATTTCCAAGAATGAACCCATCTGGCTGCTCAATATATACTTCTTCTTCTAAGTCTCCATTCAGGAAGGCTGATTTCACGTCCATTTGAAATACCTTGAAGTTTTGAAAGCTTGAGAGAGCAAGGAACATTCGGATGGCCTCTAGTCTTGCCACAGGAGCAAAGGTCTCTTCAAAATCTATTCCTTCTTGCTGTGCATACCCTTTACAAACAAGTCTGGCCTTGTTTCTAATTACTTCTCCATTTTCATTTAACTTATTCTTGAAGACCCATTTTGTTCCTATTACATTCTTATCTTTTGGTCTAGGAACTAATTCCCAAGTGTTGTTCCTTTCGATTTGCTCAAGTTCTTCATCCATTGCTTTGACCCAACATTCATCTTTGCATGCTTCTTTCACATTTTGTGGTTCAATGGAGGAGAGTAGAGCCAAGTAGCTTGAAGCTTCTGCAAGTGTCCTTCTTGTTTGTACTCCTGCTTCTTTCTGCCCCACAATCTGAGTTTCTGGATGATTCTTTTGGACATATCTGGATGGAGTCTTCTCTTCTATTCTTGTCTGCTCCTCTGGTTCTTCTTGAGATTCTTCTTCTTCTTGAGGTTCTTCTTCTTCATCATTTCGCCTTTGAGAGTAACCTTCATCTTCTTCAATGTCTTCATGATGAACTTGCCTAGGAATATATCCCTTCTCATCAACCACTATATCAATACTGTCAACAATTCTGCCAAGTCTTTTATTGTAGCACTTGTATGCTTTGCTATGTGGAGAATAACCAAGAAGAATGCCCTCATCTGCTCTAGGTTCAAGTTTGCCAAGTTGCTCATCAGTATTCTTAATATAACATTTGCTCCCAAAGATTTTGAAATGCTTCACGGAAGGAGTTTTACCACTCCAAAGCTCATGAGGTGTTTGAGTGCTGTTTACTCGGACATTTGTTTTGTTAAGAATGATAACAGCAGCATGTGCAGCTTCACCCCAGAAGGTTGCAGGAGTACCTGATTCATCGAGCATAGCACGAGCCATTTGTTGGATAGTTCTGTTCATTCTTTCCACAACCCCATTTTGCTGAGGAGTTCTAGCTGTAGAGAATTCTCTTCTTATCCCATGTTCATCGCAGAAATCGAAAAATTCATTTGATGTGAACTCCCCACCTCTGTCAGATCTGAGGCACTTAATTTTGTGTCCTGATTCATTTTCAGCCAATGCTTTGAAGGATTTGAATTTTTCGAATGCTTCATCTTTGTGCTTCATAAGCCCTAACCAAACAAACCTTGAGAAATCATCAATGAATAATATCAGATATTCTTCTCCTCGAGGTGTCCTTTTCCTAAATGGACCACATACATCTGTATGGACTAGCTCAAGAGGCAAGCTAGCTGATCCTTCCTTCTCTGGAAAGTTAGTTCTGGTTTGCTTTCCAAACTGACAAGATTTGCATATGGTGTTGTCTGGAATTTTGATATCTGGAAGATCGCGAACTGCCTGATATTTGCATGCTTTCCTTATTTGTGAGAAGCTTAGATGTCCCAACCTTCGATGCCATAACCAGTGCTCTTCATCCTTGCTAAGATAGCATTGTTGTTGTCCTTCTTCAAATATGTACAGATTATTTGGAGTTCTTTTGCCTTTGAGAACTGTTTTACCTGTATCAAGATCACGAACAAGACATCCATTCGATCTGAAAATAACCTCGGTTTTTTGATCACACATCTGGCTGACACTTAGAAGATTATGCTTCAATCCATCAACATACAAAACATTTCCAGCCTTGACCTTTTCTTTCAAAGGAGCAATACCTTTTCCTTTTATAGTTGCAGGAGTATCATTTCCAAAAGAAACTTTCTTTCCCTTTTCTAAAGTAGAATAAGATTCAAGTTTTTCTTTATCACCTGTCATATGTTTCGAACATCCACTGTCAATGTACCATAGATTTTCCTGTCCTTCTGCATAAAACGCTATCCCACATCTTTCTGTCTGAGGTTCTTTTATTCTCCATTTTTTGGTGCTCGTGGCTTGTTCCTTTTTCTCCTGAAACCTGCTCCTGCATTCAGACTCTTTATGACCAAAATTATTGCAAATAGAACATTCAACTTCATTTTCAAGAACCGAAAAGTTGTTATAGGTCCTCTTTGTAATCCCTGTCATACTTCTTTGTTTTTGAGCTTCCCTAGTCATGATTGTTTTATATGCAACACATTGAGCTGCTTTGTGACCAAAGTTATGGCAAGAAAAGCATTGTCCATTGAAGAAGCTTCTGCGGTTATTGAATCTACCAGCCAACTGATTGTAATTTCTATTTTCATCTATTCTTGTGCCAAACTGAGAAGATTTTACCTGTGGTTGGTTGTAGCTTTTGTTCACCCTTAAGAAGGATTGTCCCTGATAGTTTCTGTTTGTAATTCGTCCCTGCTTTACCTGATTATCTTCATTGTTCTTCTGCTCATTTCTTCTTGCTGCATCAAGATAACTTTTTGAGGTGGATGCTTGAGAGGTTTCTCCATTATAGCCCAAACCTGTCTTGTTTAGAGGAGACCGCTGCACATTGATAATCTCATCCAAAGTTTCAGATCCTTTGACAAACTTAAGATTAATAGCTTTTGTTTTCTCAATTTCTTTTCTGAGACCAACAATTTCACCTTCTAGTTTTTCAAGATGTTTTTCCTTTTCATCAATTTGAAATTGCAAAGTATCAATGATCACACTCTTTTCTTCTATGCATCTCTTGAGTCTAGTAATTTCATTATAGAGATTATCCACATCTACAGCATCCTCATAATCATCATCTTCAAATGCCATTAATAGCTTATATTTATTACCTTGTTCATCTTCATCACTGTTTGATAAGCCATCACTATCTTCATGGGTGTAGTAGCTTTTCTTATTTGCACTTTGTTTCTTATTCCATCTAGCAGGTTCTTTTCCTTTATCCTTATTAGGACATTTTGCAGCATAATGACCTACTCTTCCACAAGCAAAGCATTTGAAAGGTAGCTTACCTCTGAACCTTCCAGCACCCCTTTGAAGATTTCTGACAAAATTTGATTCTTCTTCCTCTTCTTCTGGAACATGGCTTGCTTCATAGTAATCTTCTTTTCTTGATGCCTTAAAAGCAGCTTCCCTTCTGTCTGATGGACCTCCCTTTCTCATTTCATAAGCAGTTAGAATTCCATGTAGCTGAGACATAGTGAGAACTTTGAGATTTTCCTTTTCTTCTATTGCAGATACTTTAGATTCAAACTTGGGGGATAATGATCTTAGAATCTTTTGAACTACTATAGTCTCTTTTATTTCTTCACCCAAATTTTTCATACAATTAACAATCTCATCTACCCGAAGAAAATAATTAGCCACACTTTCATCATTATACATCTTGAGGGTCTCATATTGAATCCTGAGAGTTTGAAGTTTAGCTTGCTTTACCTGTTCATCTCCTTCATAGCTAGTGATCATTTTGTCCCATATCTCTTTTGCTGATTTGAAGTGCATGACCTTCATGAATTCTGTTTGAGATATACTTCCTAATAGAGTACTGACTGCTTTTGCATTTGTTTCATATGCCTTTTTCTCAGCTGGATCTGTAGGAGTAGCTGAAGGAAAAACATAGCCTGTTTCTACAATGTCCCAAACTTCTGTACCAAGAGATTGAAGATATGCAGTAACTCTTACCTTCCAATAATTGAAATTTGTTCCATCAAAAACCGGTGGCCTGATTGATGCTTCTTTTCGTAGTTGCTCATGATGAATGATCTTCCTTCAAGCGATCAAGCTTCTCTGAAGGACCTGCTCTGATACCAATTGTTGGAAATAATACTGAGAGGGGGGGTGAATCAGTATTATCAGATTAATCAAACTTTTTAAATGCTCAGAAACATATACGCTACTTCAGTTAAGTGAACCAGCGTGTACACGCTACTGTGACGAAGTAAAACAGCGTATAAGAAGAAAACTCACAATTTAGTTAGCTTATTCTTCAATTAAGTGCATCAGGACATTATTCATCACATTAACAGTAAACATGTGCAGTAAACAGAACAGATAAAAAGCCACACACATGAACACCAAGATATAAGGTGGAAACCCAATGTGGGTGAAAACCACCTGCTGCAAGTTGTCTCTATCTTTCTTTAATATGAAACTTCAGTTTACAATCTTTTGTACTGGTGCAGCCTTATACCAGTACGCAGGCTACAACCTGCAGAAGGCTTCAACCTTCTCTCGTTCTCCAAACTTCCTTGGAAGGGAGCTCCAACCCCCTTTGCTCTTGTACTAGCCAAGATACTAGTACGTAGGTGCTGACCTACAATCTTCCTTCTTTCAGATATCACTTTTCATACATTTTCAGACTTGGATATTCCTGAAGCACAACATTACAATCTGAAGACCACAAATCATTCAATTTCCACAACAGATCATTGAAGCATAAAACAACCAAACTTTGAATCACTGAACCACTGAACCCTGTCAATCACCAGTTACCAGAACACAGAGCAGACTACAGAACTCTGCAATAACAGTCAGACCCCACTGTAAACCCAAAATCAAGCTTCAAAAGATATACGCTACTTCAATGAGCAAAACCCGCGTATACACGCTCTTTTACCGAAGCCAACCTGCGTACAGATCTAAAAATAAACTTTCTCAATTTGCAGCTGTACCAGACATTAGTTAGATCCAAAACGTAACATTGCGACAATATGCAGATCTAGAAATACGCATAATCAACCATATCATGATAGTGCATTTCAAACCATTAGATCCCGATCTATCCTTAGATCTAGTCTTCCATCAACCGATGTGATCTCTCCTTGGCTTAGATCAAGCAACCCAGAACCTGCATATCAGATCTCTTTCTCTCTTAGATATTCAAGCCTTGTCGAAAGATGATTTTGCCTAATGATCTTCTTCTCCTTATATAGTCTTAGGCCTAGCTCAATACCAAGAGCCAAAACCATAGTAACACAATACCATCAACTTCAAAACTAGGGATCGACACGCCCGTCGAGACACAATGGTCCGAAATCATAGGCACAACTTCCAAGGACTAACCACCATGGACCAAAGGAACCTTTCCACATACACGCGCTTTTTATGAATCTAACTTGCGTGTACACGCGACTTGGGCTTAACGAAACGGCGTGTATGAGCTTCCTTGGTATGCTGTACTGAGATCTGTCTTCTGATTAAGTTGCCATCACCTGTACCAACCTCTGAGCACCTGTACCATCCTCTGAGTGAGTTGCCATCAAGGACAACACTTGAATCATAATGCCAACAGAAAATAAATCGGCCTGCGAGCCCAGTCCGGCGGATGTGCCACCTCTTCCTATCTCTTCTACTTTTGAAAACATTTCTTCTTCAGATGATGAAAGTGAGGATGAAAATCCTCCCCCACCTTCTCAGGATCCTCAACTTCCAAGATGGGTCCGTGCTACTCGGGATGCAGCAGGTGATCTTGTCGGTGATCCTACAGATCAGCGACGTACACGTTCTCAGTTTGAACGAGCCTCTTCTTTACTGGCTCAAGCTCCAGTAAATCATGATCCTGACACTTTTGCAGAAGCTTCAGGCCATCCACATTGGGAAGCAGCTATGAATGAAGAATATCATTCATTGTTGACAAATGATACATGGGATCTTGTTCCTCTACCAAAGGGACGCAAACTTGTTAGATGTAAATGGGTTTACAGAACCAAGTATGGACCAGATGGGAAAGTTGATAAACATAAAGCTCGTCTTGTTGCTAAGGGCTTTTCACAGGTTGAAGGCATTGACTACACTGAAACCTTCTCCCCTGTTGCCAAAATGAACTCTATCCGCCTTGTTCTTTCCCTTGGTGCCTCTTTAAAATGGGAAGTCCATCAGATGGATGTTAAATCTGCCTTCTTGCATGGGGACTTGCATGAAGAAATCTATATGGAACAACCCATTGGTTTCATCCAAACAGACTCCAGTCTTGTATGTCGACTTAAGAAATCCCTTTATGGTCTCAAGCAAGCTCCTCGGGCTTGGTATGCCAAAATGGATAGCTTTCTTTTAGAATCTGGCTTTTCTAGGTGTTATTCTGACAATACTGTCTACACCAAGAAAGTGGGCAACTCTCTTATCATCCTTGTTCTTTATGTTGATGATCTTATTCTTACTGGTAGTGATCCCAACCTTATAAACCATGTGAAGTCCAGCCTTAAAAAGAAATTTGAAATGACAGACTTAGGACACTTACAATATTTTCTCGGTCTTCAAGTCTTGCAATCCAAGGAGGGTATTTCCCTTTCCCAGTCCAAGTATGCTTGTGATATTCTTCGTCATTTCCACATGGAAGACTGTAAGCCAGCCCCTTCGCCCTTTCAGTCTGGAGTCAAACTTTCAGTCTCTTGTACTTCTCCTAAAGTTGATGCTACCTTATACCGTCAACTTGTAGGAAAACTCTTGTATTTAACCCATACTCGTCCTGACCTTTCCTTTGTTGTTGGCCTTGTTGCTCTTTTTATGCAAAACCCCCGTGAAAGTCATTGGAAAGCAGCCAAAAGAATACTTCGTTATGTTCGAGGTACAGTACAGTTTGGGATTCATTACAGTGCCAAAGCAGCTCCTCTATTAGTTGGTTTCACTGATTCTGATTGGGCTGGTGACCCTGATGATCGGAAGTCTACTGCCGGTTATGTCTTCACTCTTGGTTCAGGACCTATTACATGGGCTTGTAAGAAACAGGCTTCCATTTCTCTTTCGTCAGTAGAAGCAGAGTATCGTGGTGCCGTGGAAGCTAGTAAGGAAGCCTTGTGGCTTCGTCAGATCCTATCAGAGTTTGGCTTTGAGCAGCAGCATCCAACCACACTTTGGTGTGATAATCAAAGTGCCATTCAGCTATGCAAAGATCCAGTTCAGCATCAGCGCAGCAAACACATTGAACTACACATGCACTTCATCAGAAAGCTCATTCATGACCATGTTCTTGAAGTGCAATATTGTTCAACAGATGATCAGGTTGCAGACATATTCACAAAGGCTCTCACAGAGGCGAAGTTCACTAAACTTCGATATATGCTTGGAGTTCAGGAAGTTGTCACTAAGGGGGGATAGGCTCTAGTTCCTCCTTCCTTCTCCTATTGTGTCATATTTGTAAATCCTTCAATCCTATCCCAAGTTGTTCTTAAGGGGGGATGTTAGGATATTCCGACACATAGGAAATAGTTAAGTTCAACTTGGTCTAGTATAGAGTTAGGTATAGAGTTAGGTAAAGTGTGTTTCTTTACCGTTGTACATTTTGTAACTTACAATCCGACGGTCACGATATGTAGTGATCCGACGGTTCACTCTCTCCTCGGTATTACCGACACTTGATCCGTGGCTTGACACCCGATTGGTCCATGAGTTCTATTTAAAGCGCATGGAGGGTCATTGTTCGGGTAATCCGTGCATGAGAGAAGCTTATGTAAATTTTCATTCTTTGATTAATAAATTTCCTGTAGTAGCCACGTTGGCGCAAGCCGTGGACTGTTTCCCTCTTTGAGGGTTTTAACCACGTCAAAAATACTGGTGTATTGATCTGTGATCTGGTTGTGAGCGGTGTCCTTTTGGTGTTCTTTCTGAGGAACTTACCCTGTAAATTCCTACAACTTTCTCATATCTGATTCTAATGTCTACTCTTCAGCAAGTGTAGCCCATGATTCTTTGGTCTTCTCCTTTGAATCTTATTTTTCTGAATATTGTCCTTCAATGACATCAATATAGTCTCTTTTTTTCAATATTCTTCCTGAACTAAGATGAATACATTGAGATCAAGAGGACATGTTAGGAAGTGGTATACCTTAACATTGTGAGTGGGATAAGTTGCTTCCTTGTGTGGGTTTGGAAATAGTGGTAAACGTAGTTGAGTGGGAGTGGATATTTGAGATGGATTTCATTGGGGTTGTGGTGGTGGTGGAGGTGGAAGGTAGAAACATGGAGTTGGGTATGGAGAATATTAAGTAAAATATTGAGGATATTGTGTATTTCTCACATAAGGTCCTTGCCAACCTTGTTGCCAAGATTTGTTTTGGGGTTGAGATGGCCAAGGTTGCTAAGAAAAGGGTGTTTCCAAGGAAAGTGATGTGCATAACCTTGAAATTCTGAATTACGTTCTTGCATCATACTAGGTTGAAAAGGCTGCCATGGTCCTCTTGGAGCTACATAACATAACTTCTTTGGTGATTGACTTGCTCCATTGTCCTCTTGGTAAACTTCCTTCAACCTTGGTAATGATGGGAAGCATTTAATAGCATGTGATTCTTCATGGACAACACAAATATAGCATCTTATTTTTCCTACCTTGCTTTCTTAAAATTTCTACTTGTCTGCTTAGATTGCTACGAATTTATGTTTTAAATTCATTAAACAAATTTCCAAGTTTAGCTTGACTTACCGATCTTGATGCTGATTTACTTACTCTTGACCTTCCTCTTGATATGTGTTTGCATGTTTCACAAATTTCTTCAAATGATAATTGTTATACACCACCTCTACTCATGGGATCAAGGAGATCAATCCACTCATCCCTCATTGTTCTAAGTAAGAGGTTTTTTAGTATGTTAGATCATAAATGATGTAATTTTCCCCTCTTAAAATTATACATAAACCTCTCTATTAGTTCCTCAAGGCTGTCATCTTTTGTTTGAGTCATTCTAAAGATTTATTCCTTAAGATGATTGTCTTTATATTTTCCTAAAATTATATTTTGCATATCATGCCACGATCTTATTGAATTAGTCCCTAAACTCATGAACCATTTAAGAGCTCTATCCTTCAATGTTGTCGGAAAAAATCTCAGTTTTTGAGTGTTTAGTAAGTAACCATAAGAGCTACAAAGGATTTCAAATTTAAATATAAAGGTTTCTGGATCCTCTGACCTCATACCATGGAAGTTGGGAAGGAAATATGGAGGGATGTTCTTCATATGAACATTGATATCAGTATCTTGAATGGGAAATCCAAGAGGATCTTCTTCATTGTTATCATTTCCATCCATTTATCCTACCTTCTTTGCCACCTCTTCTTCTTCTACCTTCAAAAGTGGATGATGATGTGGCTCTTACTACACCATATGATCAAATGGGGGGGGTGCGGTGGGGGAGTGGGTGGGGCGGGGTGCGTTGTGTTTGAGAATTTTTTTTTTTGTTTTTATAAAAAAAAAAAAAAAAAAAAAAAAAAACTGACTGAGAATGCTAATGCAATGCAATTTTTGTTCTTGCAGAAAGTAAAATAAATTAATCAAATATGGTACAAAACAATGCATACTTTGGAACCTCCCCGAAAATGGCACAAAACAGTTATGAACCCCAATATTGCAACAAGAATGCAACAACTCCCAAGGCTACCAACTTAAATTATCAACCGGGGTTCATACAAACTTAAGAGGTGTCGGCACTATATGTGTAGCATATAATGTGTCATTCTTTCGTTGATCTGATGTAATGGAGTGAAATTCATGAAATCAAATCCTAAACTAATTGCAGAAATGGAAATGATATTTTGAAAAGAAATTAATCCTAGGCCAAGACAACAATTTGTAATTGAAATCCTAAGAGCCCAAATTCAAATAAATAGGCCTAATCTACTTTGTCAAAAGGCATGTCCTAATTGGTGTTTATTCTTCCTCGATAATGGATTGAGAACCTAGGGGTTATTATTCAAGCCTAAGAGACAAAAACAAAAATTTTGGAGTAGATCTGGTCAAGTTTACATGTGCTACAATAGTGCTATAGGAGGTTGCTATTGGCAAAATAAAATTTCTACAGGCAAAACAGAATTGCTACAAGAGGAGATAATTCATCGAATGACCAAGTAAATAAATGAAAATGGGATGGAACAATATTTTTATTATTAATTAGAATGTATTAGGATTCCATTCCAAGTGGAATCACTCCAGAATACCTCTGTTAACACGTGCTAAAAAATAGCAAAAAAATACTACTCTAAAAACTAGAAATTCAAGAACTAGTGAGCTAGTTAACCTATCAAATACCTAACCTAATAAAGTGAAAATGTATTGGGGTAAAAAAATTTATTAACTTGAAATTTTTTACTACCTAATCCAAGTGGAACCAAATCAATTGAATTTCATTAAAATGTTCTAAAATATAGCATAAAATTACTAATTTTTGCTACAAGGAATTTCTAGAAATTCTATGTTTGTGAACTAGTAAACCAATCCAAGTAGCTTAATGATGAATATGAATTTTAAAAACTATTCTAAGGATGAACCATTCTTGTGACTCTATAAATAACCTGCAAAACAACTCACTTAAATCATTTAACCCAATCCTACAGCAAAAGAAGCATCAATACTAAATGCGAAAATAGGAAAAATAAGAATAAGAGATGCATGTGAATAAGAAGTGAAAAGAAGAAAGACAAATTGTAAAAAAGGCTCTGAGGCTCCTGGGATGGACAAGCCCAAGGATAACCAGAGTTCTATAAAGGAGAAAAACATTTAGAAGCTAAAAATGGCATCAAACTTCATTATTTGAATCAATCCAAGTACATCCCTACTAGAAATGAAAGTGGAGTTGCAAAAATACAAGTTTTATCCACAAGAAGACTAAGAAATACATGCCTCTAGAGGAAAATTCAAACTTTTACTTATAAAAAATAATGAGTAATCATTCTCCGTGAAAGGAGGAAACTTTCCCCTCCAAAATCCCTCAAATAGTGGATATGGTTCCCAACACTAGGAATCTCCATTAAATGGCAGGGAAAACATTGCTAGATTTTTCAATCACTAGAGCTCCAAAATTTGTGCAATGATTTCATAATATCTTGTTGATTTATTATCCAATATTGATCCTCCTGTAGTGGGGATTAATTCCCTAAATTATCTCATCCTACAAATATTCATAATTTTCCCAATATTCTCACATTTTCTACAAAAATAAATAATATTAGTCACATAACACGCAAGGATAAACCAAATTCCTAAGGAACCATTAATCCTACAAATTAACTCTATGATGTGCAAGTAAGGGGGTCAAATACATGTTTTAAGTTTCTATAAATAATCAAATGGGCCTAATAAAATAAGTACTTTTGGGGCCCATCAGTCACACTGATGTTAGTAAGATGTGGGGCCAACCACGTGGCATGCTGACAGTGCAAGATGACTCAACAGATGTGGCACGTTGGGTGATGGGAAACTGGATAAAAGGTAGATCTTACTAGTCAAGCAACTAGGTAGAAAGTGATTTTTTTGGTGTTTTATGCAATGACATGTGGCCATTCAACATGGAGATACACTTGTTTCCTTTCTACATGGTAGAGAAATCAATATTTCAACCTTTGGAGGGCACGTGTAGTAATCGAAGAGGCGACACGTAACACTATCCACACCCCTCCCTGAAATTATCGATCATGCATCTTTTTCGGGTAGATCTTCGAGGACAATTAGATGAATGGCTCCCGCCACTACAAGATCTACGATCATGCAGGTTGGTCCAAGCTTAGGTGATGTTAGGTTTACCTGAGTCATAGGTGACATGGATAGTAACTCGCAATAATGATGTGGAAAATGACTAGGCGAACGATGTGGCATGTGACCTGGGGCAGCTAAATAGGCGTATGGAGTAGACACATGGAGGAAGAGTAGGTTTCACTAGGGCGGACTTAGCATAAGTAGTGATAGGTTGGCTACTAAGGTGGAAATGACACAATACAACAAACCTCATTTTTGAGGTCATGGTATTTGAAACCTTCAGAGGTGTGCAGAGGTCTAAGCGGCCAGAATGTGGCCTTTTTTGCATCCTCCCACAGGGTTAATGATTGTACGATTTCAAAGTGAAAATATCTTATGGCCATCAAATGGACAATTTCCCTGACCGTTGGATCTAGCAACGTGCATATCCTAATGACCAATGACTATCACCTTGGTGTGACCTTTCTAGTTTGGCATGCCTATGGTGCAGTGCCCATGTTTCGTGTTTTGGTGCGTTGTGACATCGTCCAACTATGATGAAAAACTGCACCAATGCCTATCTATGATGATGTCGGTGAGACAAACTTAGGTATTTTTCCTTTTAAGATTGGATTGAACCAAGATTGTGATCCTTGTGTCTCCTGGCCCTAAATTTTGTAGGGGTGTTACATTTTGACACCAACACTCTCCTTAAAAAATGTGTTGTCCTCAACACCTCAATAGTTCTGGATGCTTCTATATAAAATACTTAATTTGCATGTTGTTTCATTCTATTTTGCACCAAAATCAAGTTATCCTTTAAGAGTTCGAAAACGTGTTGTTGATGCTCGATGTGATCCTCCACTACTTGAACCTTAGAATTATCTCTTAAAGAAAATGTGATGGACGATGTATGATATCCATAAAGTGCTATAAGTGGGGTCATTTTTGTTGAGGTATGGAAGGAAGTATTATACCATCATTGTGCCATAGGTAGCCACTTGAACTATTGTTCATTTATCAGATACAAATCAAAGAAGATATATTTCCAAATATTTTTTCTCTATCTCACTTTTCCCATCATATTGGGGATGATAAGATGAGCTATGAGTTAATTGAGTACCAAGCAAAGAAAAAAAATTGGTCCAAAGATTTCTAGTGAAAATGGGATCTCTATCACTTACAACAATCTTTGGGTTTCCATGTAGGTTTTGAAGTGTTTCCAAAAATATCGTAGCAACTCTACTTGCTTTGAAAGGATTACATACTGCAAAAAAGTGTGCATACTTGGTAAGCCTATCAACTAACACCATTATGACATTGTTTCCTTCAAACTTGGGTAAACTTGTGGTAAAATACATTGAGACCTCCTCCTAACACTGACTTGGAATGGAAAATGGTTGTAAAATCTATGGGATCCAAATTTTTTGAACTTTATTTTTTTTGAAAAGAAAACATTCTTCCACAAACTTCTGAATATTAGATTTAAGGCCATACCAAAAAAATTCCTTCTTGACCATGTGGTAATTTTTTTAAAATCTAGAGTTCCCTCGTATATGATAGGTGTACAATTCCAAAAGAACCTTTTGTTTTATTTGCGAGTTCTTATATATATATACATATATATATATATATATATATATATATATATATATATATATATATATATAAATGATATTTGTACCACATTAAACCATTTTTCCAGATAGATGTATGAGATGCACTCGCATCTTGCTGCAAATTTTGAATGATTGTCCACACCTCTTCATCATTTTTCCATTCATCCCTTACTTTAGTTATCCAATCAGGTTGGATAACATAAATAGAACAAAGAAATGTATCCACATACTCATCCCTTCATGAGAGTGCATATGCAACAACATTTTGCTTCCCTTTTTTATAGATTATTTCAAGTTCATAACCCAACATCTTTGTGACCCGCTTCTATTTCTCTTCTAAGGATAATATTTCTTCAAGAAGTATATAAGACTATCATGATCTGTTTTTAACTTGAAGTGTTTTCCAATTAGGTAAGGGTGCCATTACTTTAGGGCATGTAGTATTTCCAACATTTCCTTCTCATAAATAGGTTTTCATAAATACTTTCCCTTGATTGGATGACCTTCAAAAGAAATGGGTATTCCTTCTTGCATTAAAACAACACCAATTCCATTTCCTGAGGAATCACATTCTACAATAAAGGTTTTCGTGAAGTCTAGTGTATCTAAGACCAAAACTTGACACATTGCATCTTTAACATATTCAAACACCTTAGTTTCTTTTGGAATCCAAAAAAATGCATCTTTATTTAGTAATGTTATTAAAGGTGTTGCCATTTCCGCATAATTATGAACAAACTTACGATATTATGTTGTCAAACTGAGAAATCCTTGAAGATGCCTTAAGGTTGTCATGATTTTCCATTCCTTGGTTGTTTTAATTTTGTTAGGGTCTACCTTAACACCATCACGAGATACAATATGATCCAAATATTACACTTTTTATACCCAAAGAAACATTTAGAGGGTTTTGCATATAGTTGTTTCTCCTTCAATAGTTTGAGCATCTTGTCAACATGTTAAACATGATGTTTCCAAGACTTGGTTTATATTAGTATATCATAAAAAAAAAACTAACACAAATTTTCTATGGAAGGGTTTGAAAGTGGAATTCATCAAACCTTTAAATCTGGAAGTTGCATTAGTAAGGCCAAAAGGAATGACCGAAAATTCATAATGACCTTCATGAGTTCTAAATGTTGTTTTCATAATGTCTTCTATATTCATTCTAATTTGATGATATCATGAATGAATATCCAACTTGGTGAAGTAAATTTCTTCATGTAATTCATCCAACAATTCATCGATGACAGGAATGGGAAATTTATCTTTAATAGTGAGCTTGTTGAGCTCTCTATAATCTGGACACATATTCCATGATTCATCCTTCTTGTGCATTAATACTACTCGAGAAGACAAATAACTTTGTCTAGGTTGAATTATACCTACCTCTAGCATTTTTGCAATCATATATTCAATTTCACTCTTATGGGGATAGGGATATCAATAAGGGCTAATGTTTGGAGGAGCACTTCCTAGAATCAAGTGAATAGCAAGATCATTATCCCAAATAGGTGGGAGACATTTGGGAGTCTAAAAAAACTTGGAATGATTGTCAAGGACTCTTTGGATATCTAGATAAATGGATGACTTAGAAGTTTGAACATATAGAGAGCTTAATTGTGAAATTACCCCTCATTGTTCCTTCTTCAAAATCTTTGTCATGCCATTAGATTTGATTATCTTACTATATTTTCCTATGATACCTATTAATTCAACTTCCTTTCCTTCCCAAAATAACTTCAAGAAAATTTCATGAAATTAAAAGCTATCATCCATAAATATTGTAACCATTGGACTCCTGATACATCAACAACACCACCCATTGGAATGGAAATCATCGAACTATTCAATACATATTCCCTCATGCCTAGATTGATATTGTGGCACTTCCCTTAGCAATTTATAGTTCCTCCATTTGTAACCATCACTTGACACTTTGGTGTTGCATACAGAAAGTTATTCAAATCCTTGGCTATATTATAACGAATAAAATTTTGGGTAGTAGCTAAATCAATTAGCACTATTACATTTTTCTTCGTGATATATCCTTCTATCTTGAGAGTTTGAGGAATGGTAATTCTCGCAAATTAATTACAAGATATGGTAGGATTAATTTCTTCCTTTTTAACCCCTGGGGTTGGTTCCTGGTGTATATCTTCTTATTTTGATGTTTCTTATATATTTTCTTCCTCCTCTTCACAATCCATATAAAATAATTTATTGTCAACGCACTTATGATCTTTAGTGTATTTTCTATCACAATTGTAAAAATTCCCTTTTTCTGTTTTTTCCTCCAGTTGTTGTAGTGTCAACCTTGTAGGTTATGGGAGGATAGCTGCGGCAACACTTACATATTTATAATTATGAGTGGTATACCTCTTTGTTTTTATAAATTTCCTTTCAAAATTTCTTGCCACCCTAAATGCATTCTCTAATTACTTAGGTTACCAAATGAAAACCTCATGTTGGATGTTATCCTTTAAGGTACCTTTGAAGATATCAATCATATGCCCTTCTAGAATATTGGTTAACTTGATATTAACTCTTTTGAAGTCCTCTATATGCTCCCCAAATGAACCCTTTTGATTGAGATTTAGCAGGTGGCTAAAGAAGGTATTTCTATTTGTATTCTCATAATGTGCTATCAATTCCTTCATAAAAAAATTCTAAGTGAAAAGTGATTTACAAGAATAAATCCATCAATACCACACAAAATGATTATCTTCTAAATATAAATATGCAATGTTTACCTTTTTGTGTGTTTCACATCATATAAATCAAAGAACTACTCCATTTGTAGTATCCATGTTAATGGATCCTTTGCACAAAAATTCCTCATATGGACATTTGGAATATGGTTGGTCTCCAACCCAAATTTTGAGTCTCTGAAATCATGATTCACATTCCTTTTTATTTCATCGTGATTTTCATGGAGTACATTGTCACCATTAGGAATCCTTTCTTGTAGCAACTTTGTCAAACCTCCCTTCAAACCTTCCATTTTTTATTTTAAACCATCCATGTACCATTTTATGTCTACTTTTAAACCTTCCATGTCCCCTTTTAAACCATACATATTAACATTCATCTTTGTTTGTAGTTTTTTTTTTTTTTTCTCTTTGTGAGAACAAAATTTGTTGCACTTGGTCCTCTAATTTTCATATACCATGTTGCATTTCTTCCTCTTCTTCATGCATCATAGCAAATCATTCTAAGGGATTAATAGGTGCAATTTTTTTGTTTAGGAAGAAATTTGGAACCAATTAATGATATATATGTTTCTTTATGCCCTTTGAATCACTTCAAAATGAGTTTTTAAACAACTGTTACACACATTTGAAAATACACACCTTTTAGAGCTTGATTTTGAGTTTGTTGATAAGGTTGACATTTCAAATATTATATCTCTAGGATTTTGACCACCCAAGGTCTGAACTTCTGTCCTATTGTAGCCCTCTATGTCTTCTTTCCAACCCCACTAGTTAGACCGATATTGGATTCTTCAAGTTTAAGTTATGACAATTCTCCCATGATGACTTGATTATGTACTAATTCAATAGATCGAACTTGTGTAGAATGCCACGTGCCACTGTTTCAACCTTCAGCCCTGAAACTTGTACCCAAGAATACAAATTTTGTGCAATTTCATTCACATTTTATGAAATTCTAATCCGATGCTTGAAGAGAAAGTTCTAACAATTTTCCTCATAACACCTGTTTGGGACTGAATTCTAGAGCATGAAAAACCATAACTTCCTTGGACCATATATCCAAAACTATAGTGAACCAAGGTCTCAAATTTTAACCATATGTTCATGAAGATTATTTCTTCACATGGTCTCAATTTCACAGTTTGTAGGTTCGCAAAAAAAAATATATATATATATATATATATATATATATATATATATATATATATATTGACAATTCCAAGACGACCCATTTGAAGCAAAAAAATCTTAGGATAAAGAGCTCTAACACTAAATTTTATGTATACAGATCAAAAATAGCACAAAAACATAAGAAAGGATAGATCAATGACTAGATGATAAGCTATTTCAAGGGGGAAACCTCCCTTCACATCACATAAGTGAAAAATTCTTAGATAATTCACATGACAAGACATCCTTGCTATATATAGAAGTCGAAAGGGTTAAAATATAATTAGGGCCTACATAAAAATAATAATGTAAGGGCACAAAAATGATAATAATTATGGGGAACAACAATAACAATATGGCGGCTAAACTAGTATTATAGGGATTTAACATCACTTGAATAATTATTTAGTGTTAGTCAACCCTTTGATTAACTATATATAGAAGATCTAAAGATTTGATGAACCAACATAACCTTAGGTTCCATCAATTTTCCATCAGCATAATGTTCTTGAGGTTTAGGAGGTGAAATTATATCTATAGGACATACGCCCCTATAATTACAGCTTATTGGAGCTCAAGAAAACCACATATCTTGACAAATTTGGATTCAACCAAAGGCTTTGTAAAGATACCAACAATCGAATCATCAATGCTACAATAAACAAGAGTGGCAAGTTTTTCTTGAATAATTGGAGATAATGTGCACGAAATTTGACATGGTTCTTATTACTATGTGAAATAGGATTACCAATGATCTAAAATTTAGTTTTATTGTCATAATAGATAGTGGTTGAGTTTTGAATAGGAAATTCAAGCTCACTAAAGAGATGAAAAACTAAAATTACCTCCATCCCTACATTGACAACTCCACGATACTTTATTTCTATAGTCAACAAAGAAACTACACAGTGTTTCTTGTATGACCAAATCAAGGTTCCACCATTGAAGTGAAACACATATATAGAAGTATATTTTTTTGTCATTATCATCGTATGGTCAGTTAGAGTTAGTGAATTCAATCAATGAATATGATATTTTACAATATATGATAATAAAAAAATAAGAGATACCTTTAAGATAATGAAAATTATCTTTGAAACTTTTTTGTGACATTTTCATGGATCTTGCATAAACTAAGAAACCATATTGATAGCAAAGGATATATTAGGTCAATTGTGAGTGAAATATCAGAGGATACCAACGAGTTGTCAATGAAGGGTAGCATCAACTTTTAGAAAGGGACACTCTTTAGTCAACTTACAATGAATTGAAAGGGAGTAGCACATAGCTTATAGTTGGTGATGTTGAACCTTTTTCAATAGGTCCAATACATATTTAGATTGAGAGATGAAGAGAACATAAGATAAAGGAAAGAAATGAAGACCGAAAAGGAAATGCAAAAGACCAAGGTTAATTATTTCAACGGTATTAACAAATTGATTCTTTAGTGTAAGTATTGCATCTATATTAGTACCAAATATAATAGTAAACCATATAAATAGATAATAACAATCAAAGTATTCCACAGAGATGTAGTATATAAATACTATGATCAAATTCCCCACATTTGAACCCAATAATGAGAAGAAACCAATTAATCTTTCCATACCAAGCTTGAGGAGTTGGCTTCAAGCAATATACCAACCTCTATAATTGATTTACAAGATTATAATATTTCACAAAACCAGGAGTTTGCCCAATGTAGATTTATTCAAATAAGTCTCCATGAAGCCTAAGGAACTTTAAACATCCATCTAATGAATCTCCCATTCAAAAGATTAACAAGTGAAATAATAACTTGAACAAAGTTCATCTTTTCAACAAGTGCAAAGGTATCAATGTAGCCAATGATTTATTTTTTCAACAACTTTTGCAACCAAACAAACCTTGTATGCTCAACAACACCTTTAGAAGTTAATTCTATCTTATATACCCATAGATGCTTGACAAAATTATTGCCTTGAAGTTGAGGAACCAAAGTCCATATGTGATTCTTCATAAGACAATCAACCCCAACTTACATATCTTATTTACATTCAGGTGATAATTCTGCATCTACGAAGGATTCTAGATCACAAGTTTCACGAACATGAGCCATCAACATAAGAATAGCATGTTTCTTTTCACTTTGAGTCATTTGGAAAGTAGAAAGATCACTAAAATTTGATCCAAGAGCTTCAACAATTTTAATCTCACTGTGGTAAATATAGCATGATGGAATGAGCATGAGCTTCATAAATATGAATAATAAAGAGTATTTATTTAGTTGGAGTTGACCGATCAATAGTTAACTTAGGAAAAGTAGTCCAGATATGAAGAAGTTGAACCAAAGCCATTGTCAATGTTAAATGGATCACTATTCATTGTTCCAAAAGAATATTTCAGCTACTTAATCGCAAAATCATTCTCATGAAAGATTATGTTTCTCTTACTAATGATTTGTTGCTTGATAGGATCAAATAGTCAATATGCTTTTGACACATCAGAATAACCTATCATGAGATAAGCATGACTCTTTGCATCTAATTTATGTTTTCAATCATCAGGAATATGTTCCCAAGCAATGTATCCAAAAATTTGAGGTGTCCAACGATGGGTTCCCTACCATACCAACGTTCAAATGGAGTTATAGAATTGATAGATATAGTTGGAACAAGATTTAAAAGGTATTTTCATAGTAAATTGTTTCATTATAAAACTTTAGTAATTCCATTGCTTGTAGAAGACAACTAGCTATTTCAACTAGGGCGCAATCCTTCTATTTTGCCACACCATTTTGTTAGGGAGTGTGAGGGACCAATCATTAATGGGAGATACCTAATTGAGCAAGGTAATATTCAAAGGGTAAATTCATTTATTCTCCACCATTATCTAATCTCAATCATTTAATAGATGTATTGGATTTATTTTGAACCAAGGACCATAATTCCTTGAATATTTCAAATACATGCCTCTTACTTCTCAAGAAATATATCCTAGTAAATCTTGAAAAATCATCAATAAATGTCAGAATATACCTAGCACTAGCTACTTAAGGCTCATTTATGTAGTAAATATCATTTTAAACAAGCTCTATTTGTTTCTACTTATGTTTTTTTTCTCAGAGTCAAAGGGTTCCGAATGATGCTTTCCTATTATACATCCTTTTTAAAATCCATTAGGAAGAAGTATGGTTGGTAGGATAGAAACCATATTGTGAGTTTCCATAGTTAGGATGATCCTAAAGATAAAATTTCTAAGTCTTGAATGTCATATTTCATTATGTTTTGTTGTTTGTGCCACAAGAGTAGTCGATTCACGGTCAGGTTGATATAGATCATGGAACCTATACAGTCCATCAATTGATTTTGAGGATACCTTTGGCAACGACTGACCAATATTTCCTTAAATCTTTAGCTATGAACCAATTGAGGCAAAAGTCAACAATTTTTCCAATATATGTCAATTGTGAAATTGAAAACATATTTATGCTCATACCAGGCACATGATATATTTTTAGGATTCTACCATGTTGACAAGGGAAATCACAATGACCAACAACGTTAGGTGCAAAATCATTTTCCGAGTAGTTATTTTGCTCAATCCTTATTTAGGGAGGAAAAAAAGAAACATAATTTTCCATATGGTTGGTACAATCAAAATCAACAACTCGTTTATTTTTCACATTATGAGCATGTAGAGCTTGTGTTTTGATTGAGAAAGTAAAGCTTTCAGCGGAATCATTAGTGGATCATTCGGTTCAAGTTTTGAATTTTTGTTCCAAGTTATATCTCTTATTTAAACATTGTTTCTCCACATGTCTATCCTTCCCACAATGTTTACATGTCTTCTTCATACAAACATGCTTAGTTGATTCAGGTCTATTGCATATCTAGAATTTTGGATTGAGATACTCTTATTGAATTTAACTTTCCTTCTCTGTCAGATTTTTCTTCCCTTTGAGCAAATGAGCTTGCTGCTTATTACCAAGCTTCCTTTGATCAAGAAAACATTTTTTGTCCTTGACCAAAAAATCATAGAAAGTATTAAATATACAATCCTTTCCATCTTCCTTGCATTATATGCAGTTGGTGTGGAACAAGAAACAAAAACAATCATAAGGTGTATGTAGATTCATTAGGAAAATGTATATGAGTTTTTAATCTTTCTTCAAGTAGTTTTTCCCATATTATCCCAGTTTTAATTATATCTCTTTGATATGAGCTAGGTAGTCCTAAATTCTTTCAAATAAATGAGTATCAAGAGAGATTAACTCATTTTCTAAGTGCATGACCTAACTTTCATCCACTTTGTCAAACAACAGCGTTAAGTTTTTCTATACTTCATAAGGGAAGCAAATAAAACTTGTATGAAAATGAATTTCTTGAGAAATAGAGGTCATGATGAACCCAATAGCCTCATCCTTCTTTTGGTCGATGATAAACTTCATATGATCATCCTTTGTATCTACAAAAATGGATTTCATATACTACTAAAGAAATTTTCTCTTTAGATGGGTTTCCATATTTGGTTCCTACAACACATAGTTTTCCCATTTAAAACAAGAGGATAGATCTTGTTTGGCATCTTCAAAAAAATATGATATATCTGATCTTTCTAAAAACAAAAGGTTTTGCATAGAAAAATAATCAACCCATAGTCAATAAATAAAAGATATAACGAAACATGATTTGTAAATAACATGGCTAGGTTTGAATAATCAACTTTGACACCATGTTGGGGCATCCTTTCATGTCCAAGAACCAAGAATAAAGAACAAACAATATAATATAATAGGATATTAAACAAAAAAGAAAATAATGCTCCAACATGATTGGTGGAGTCTAAGCACATCGTTTTATAATTAAAGTGGAATTCATTATGATAAGACCGTCACAATGCATAATGAATATTACATTATCATAATTCACCTTGTTATCACTCTATGCATATTTGATCCATAGGGTGATTTATTTATAGGTGTAAAATCAAATCAATCTCCTTAAATTATAAAGGATTTGGTCCAATGGCGATGCCTAGAATTTACAACTATTTCCAATAATCCATGCTACCCCATTAGTTATATTTATGTTGGTTAGTTGACATTTCAAGTCAATCCAATGATCCAGTTGACTTCTCCAACCATTTACTCAGGGATACCATGATTTGACCACTATATTCTAGTCATTTATGTGACCAACCTGTGTTACAACCGCTCTTGTTAACCCATCCTATAAACATTATTATAAATTGTAAGCCTTCTAAATAAAATGAAAATGACCAATTGAGATCAAGAGACACAGGCTCAGAGATTTGGGGGGGATATTACTTGGGAAAATTGGAGTTGGTTATATATTCCATTCATGGGATGACCAGAGTGCTTTAAATATGGATTTGATTGAATATTTATGAGAGGAGGAGAAGTGTTTTGGCTTCCTCAAAAAGAGACGATGAGCCCTTACTCCTCTTGGGATAAGCCAACAAGGAAAAGAGGATTGTGCATTAATTGGAAAATACAGCGTTGATAGAGGAGGCCTCTCAAGAAACAAGAGTAGTAAGGAGACAACTAGCAAGGTGGCGGCAGTGGAGAGGGGTAGTAATTAGGGAGTTGCAGTTAGACAATGTACTTGGAAACAACGCGTGAAGTGAAGGTGAAGAACACAAGAGATGAAGGGGAATGGCATACCCTGTTAACAACACGGAAAAAGAAGATTTTTGTTAGAAGGTGTTTAGGAACAACATGTTATGTGAGTGTAAGAAAGGAAAGATTTGAGTGGGAATCTCTCAGTTGAAGGATAGAGGTTCCCTAGATTCCTAGTTTAGGTGGAGGCCTTATTCATTTGGGTTCATAGTTATAGATTTCCCTAGGTGTTTTATGGATTCCCAGTTTAGGGTAGAGACACTGAAGGAATTGTTGCCTAGATAAATGGGTGGAGATGGTGATATCTCTAGACTCCCTTTGTTTATTGTCTGACAAGTATATTTCCTTGTAGAACTCCTTAGGTTCTAAGTTGGACTTGGGGGTGATTGACTATAAGAAAGGATACACTGTAGTAAATCTAAGGTTGGGTGGAGAGCTGGAGTCCCAATATCAGTTTTCAACACCTAAAATTAATCAAATAAGCACTTCTTCTTATGACTTTAATTCATGGTTGACCGATGAAATGATTCTTGTGATATTCTAGTAAGGATGTCTTTTTTATCAGGTGTATATTTTTTCTTGTGATATTCCAATGGTTGTTGATCAAATGATGCATTATTGTGTTCCTAGAATGTCGTATACATGATTTTTTATGTTTCTGCAATGCATATGCCAACGAGGAAGGTCAATTTTCCTTGTAATTCAATGAGGCATGTTTATTCCCTATATGCTTTTATTGATGAGTGTGAATATGGTTTTAATAATATTTCCTACATTGAAATGAATTTAGTTAAAAAGTCCTATGTAACACCCTCTTCCCTTATTTACCTAAATTCATAAGCTTGTCAGTGTAAACATGAGACAAGTGTCACTATGACATGACCCAGCCTCAAAGTTCTAGTTAAGGAAGTGAAGCCTACAAACTGAACACTTACTGAAATTCCACAAGGACTACAGACCACTCAGGAGTTGGGAAACCATCCCAGGTGATTAATCCCTAAGCTACTTTGACCTAGCTCCATAACTACACCTTTAACACTACATCCATGCAATTAGAAGCCTATAAATTCACTCACATACTTGCTTCTATGTGGTTATGACCAAAATCCTCTAGCTTTGTGCATGTAGTTCTATGATCTAAGCCACTTTTTCAGGCTAGCCTCTAGACCACTACACAAAACTGCTTGTAACTTCCTAGATGCATGGAAAAGATGATAACAATACTAACCATTCAAAACTAAAGCAAAAAATTTACCTAGACATGCCTAATCCATGATATAAATTTCATCAAATATATGGTAAACATATAAGCTACAGATCATGAATGCATATATGATCATAAATTGGTAGTCTTCATCTGAGAATCACCAAGAAGGCTCTAATCCCTCTCTAGTTAGCTGCAATAACACTTGTTATCCCATGCATTCATCAACCATTCATTAGCTTATAAAAACATTTCAAGAGCCATAGATAGAATACATCATAACCAACATATAAACAGCATATAAACAGAATGGAAACCATGGAAAATTAGCCATAATTTCAACATGATAACTAGTACAAGTGTTCATAAATCACAATTGGAAAAATAAGTCTTATTAACACATGGAAATGCCAACCAAGATAGGGAATTCCACATACCACCTGACTATAGATTGGATTTTACCAAATCTCTCTTCAGCTAATCACTCATGTTCCATATTCCAAGTATGAATGTGGGATCTGATGGGTTAAACTAAAACAAAACCAAACTAGGGCTTCCATAGGCCAACCAACTCAACCCTCAACCATTGTGGTTCCACCTCTATGGTCTAGAAATCACTAACATCAACCAAATTGGTCTCTACCCAAGCTATCCAGGGCTCTAGGAACTAGTATCTCAACCCATGTCCTTCCAAGGCTCCAAAAAATTTGATATAACCACGGCTTCAGGGACTAGTAACTCAACCCACCAAGGCCTCTAGAGCATTTGTCGCACCCGATGGCTCTAGGAACTAGTAACTCAACCCAAACTATTCTAGGGCTTCCAGAGTGTTTATTCCAACCCACATCCATAGGGAACATGAGCACTAAAAAAAAAAGTAGGAAACCCACAACACCATGGCTATGTAAGAAATGGAAAGGTAAGGCCAAAACCACTGCCAGTCCAGAAAAATTTGCATGCCAATGACAAAATATAACCAAGGAATCATATGCATATATTATGCATCCATAAATCAATAAGGAAATCACACATGCAACCTATTACCTGCAAAGTATCCTTATTGTAGTTTTTGATCCAACTGTTTCCTTGTGCTTCCCTTGCTTTGCCATTTTTCCTTCTTTCTCCAATCCAAGTGAATTCTAGAGTGCTCCAAGCATGCTCCAAGAATTCTCTAAGTGTGCAAGAGTATGCGAGTGTGAGAATGAAATAAGAGAGCAAAAACTAAAACTGGCAAAAGCTCAAACTGATAAAAGTTGTCAAAAGCAATCAATTGTTTCTGTTATGCCTTTTTATTATTTAATCCTTCGTTTTCTTCATTTTCCCCCATTTTTCCTTTAATTTCCATTGCATGCAAATTTGTGTTTCTTCATCTCCCTTTTCTCCCATTTTTCTTTATTTTCATAATTAAATTCCAATTATTGTCTTTTTTCCTTTGCCATTGCCTTTTCCAATTTCAATAGCCATTATTAATCCACAAGTGATGCCAATTATAATGTTTTGCCCAACATTTAGCTTGGGATATGTATCCCATAACCTTGGTCTTATTTTATTTACATGGAAAATAAACCAAGGGCTATTACAAACCCCTCCCCCTTGGGGGAACACCATCCTTGGTGTTCAATGATGCTTATAACCAGCAAAATCATGTTTCCCATGGAGCTTTATAACACAGATCAATGCAACATTTACATCATGCCAAACTATTGAAACCATGAACACCATTTTGCTTATTGGAGCTTTAAAATACAGCTCATTGCAGTATTTATAATACACATATGCATACATAAACATAAACCAAAAAAAATATACCAAATACATCTACTCAACCAATAAATAAGGAAAGATGCAAAGCCTGCATTGATCAGCCATCTCCCATTTAGCTTCATCGGGCCCAATGTGCTTCCGTTGCACTTTAACTTTCTCAATTTCTCTATTTTGGAGCATGAGATGTTTCTGTTGCAAAATGCACTGACGTTTTGGCTAGAATTCTCCTTATGGCTCCACCTGCAATACAGACCAATCAATCACATGATCAAGATCGTGGACATGTCTTCAAGCAATGAAACATGGAAAACATCATGGACTTTTATTTTTGGTGGCAGTGAAAGTCTATAGGCCATTGGTCCAACCCTCTCAAGGATATCAAAAGGTCCACAATATTGAGGTGCCAGTTTGGCACATGATCCAATCCTCAAGGATCTCCTCTTGGGCTTGATGTGTAAGTATGCGTTCTCCCCAATATGAAACTCCTTGAATTTTATGTGTTGATATACATAAATCTTCTTCCTATCATGTGTTGCCTTCAAATTACTTTTAATAACCTGTGTTTCCTTTTCCATCTCAGCCAACATATCTGGTCCAATCAACACCTTGTTCACTGGATCACTCTAGTTGATAAAATTATTACAACTCCACCTATAAAGAGCCACAAATGGAATCATCCTCAAGGATTACTTATACCCATTATTATAAGCAAACTCTACCAATGGAAGATACTCCTCCCACCTCCTCTGCTGATACATGACATACATCCTCAACATATTCTCAAGAATCTTGTTAACCCTCGTCTGTCCATCTGTCTGTCGATGAAAAGTTGTACTAAAAGCTAACTTTTCCCCCAAGCCTATGAATAATTCCTTCCAAAAATTTGAGGTGAACTTGGAATCTCTATCTGATATGATCTTCTTTGGAACATCATGCAACCTCACTATATCCCTAATGAATATCTGAGCTACCTCACTAGATGAATTACTAGACTTCACTGTGATGAAGTCAGCTACCTTACTTAACCCACAAACATGATGGAATCCTTTTGTCTAGATGTCCTCGACAAACTTGTAATAAAGTCCATGGAAATTATCTACCATTTCCATTCTGGAATTGAAATCGGATGCAAAAAACCAACTGGATGCTTGCACTCTTCTTTCATCTCCTAATAGTCTAAGAATATTTCAACAAACTCAAC
The DNA here is from genome assembly GCA_031772625.1 of Pinus tabuliformis. Lineage (NCBI taxonomy): Eukaryota > Viridiplantae > Streptophyta > Pinopsida > Pinales > Pinaceae > Pinus > Pinus tabuliformis. Next base: position 719,125,624 of record CM062805.1, read on the forward strand.
CACCTCTTTCTTCAAGTTTGGCCAATGATAAAACTTCCTCACAGTTGTCAAAGTTTTCTGATATCTTGAGTTACTTGAATATGACTTGACATGAAAATCCCTCAATATAAGCTTCTTGAGATCACTATCATCTGGCACATAAATCATGCTCCTAAATCTGACCAAACCATTTGTCCTAAGGTGATACTCCTCATCCCTATCACCCTCACCCTACTACTGCAATCTCTACTTCAGCTACAGGTACTTGTCATCATGCTTCCCTGCATGCAAGATCCACTTCTACAAGTCTATCCCATATGAACTCATAGCTGAAGTGTGATTCACATTCACTCTTCTACTAAGAGCATCTACAACCTTGTTCTCCTTTCCTTGATATACCTAAACTCAAAGTCCAAATCAATGAGGGCAACCAACCATCTATCTTTCCTGGCATTCAAATTAGGTTGGCCAAACAAGTATCTTAGTCCGCTATGATCACTCATCATAATAAACCTCCTACCAAGAAGATAATGTTTGCACATCTTCAATGCATGAATGATTGTTGCCAACTCAAGATCATGAGTCACATACTTCTGCTCATGCTCGTTCAACTTCCTTGACTCATAGAAAACCACATGTCCTTCCTGCATTAGGACTCCACTAAGTGCTTCCTTGCAAGCATATATACATACCACAAACTCCTTATCGGGATCTACAATCTTCAAAATTGGAGCATTTGTAATCAAATGATTCAACTATTCAAAACTAGTTGCACACTCTTTTGTCCATTCAAATTTCTCCCTTTCCTCTGCAAGGATGTAATAGGATAGGAAATCTATGAGAAGTTCTTGATGAACTTCTTTTAATAACCTACTAGTCCCATTGATGATCTGACCTCATCCACATTACTAGGAGTTGGCCACTCCACGATAGCTCTAATATTTTACAAGTCCTTTGTTATACCTTCCTTGGAAATAACATGCCACAAGTAATGAACTTTAGTCTAAAGGAAACTGCACTTGTTGAGTTTGGCATACAACTGATGCTCTCTCAAAAATCTCAACATTGCTGCCAGGTGTTCTGCATGCTCTTCCTCATTTTTAGAATATATCAATATGTCATCAATAAACACTATCACAAACTTATCTAGATAAGGACGGAACACATTGTTCATCAACCACATGAAAGTAGTTGGAGCATTAGTAAGACCAAAAGGAACCACCACAAACTCCTAATGTCTATACCTTGTATGGAATGTGGCCTTGTAAATGTCTTCTTCTTTGATGCACATTTAATGATACCTTGATCTCAAATCAATCTTTGAGAAAAATGGTGTTTCCTTCATCTGATCAAACAAGTCATCAACTCAAAAGTAACTGATACTTCTTCTTGATGTTCACCATATTCAGTTGTCTATAATCAATGCACAACCTAAGAGTACTATCTTTCTTCTTCACAAACAACATTGGTGCACCCCAACAAGATGCACTTGGCATTATGTATCCGTTATCAAGAATTTTCTTAAGCTGCAACTTCAATTCCACCAACTCTAGAGTGCTCATCTTGTAAGTTGCCTTTAATGTTGGTGTTGCTCTTAGTATCAACTTAATAGAGAAATCCACTTCCCTATGAGGCATTAACTCTAAAATATTTGTTGGAAACACATCTTGAAACTGCTGCAAAATAGTATACATCTTCAAAACTTCATCATCCTCAGCATCCTTCTCTTTGTCACTGGAAATATGCACTGCAAATTATAAAAACCATTTCCTGCAAATATACTTTGCCTCCATAGATGTAACCATTCTTATTGATGTAGGCTTCTTCTTTCCTTGCAAGATTCTCTTTTCTCCATCATCATCCAAGCACTCAATATCCTTATCATAGAAATCTACCTTAGTCCTGTTTGTAGAAATTTCACCTATAGAGCAAACCGATATATGCAATGTCCTAAAGCATAATACTTGTTCTACTTCTACAAAACATTAAGCGAAAGCATAATCGAATTCATGACAAACATCAAGTAGAAACATGCATAACTGATCAAGAGAAATAATCACACATAACACAAGATATATCCAAGGGAAAGCACCAATATAAAACCCCAACCATGTATTATCAATCAAGTGGAGATCCTCAACAACATACAAAAAGAATCAGCTCAATAGCTATCTTGCTCTCTCTGTAATCAGAAGATATGAAGATGTCTCTTGAACCAATGAAGCCCTGTATATAAGGCTTTACCTATGGTCCAATCCCTATTTCCTTGCACATTTTGCTTAGGAAATAATAGCAAAATCATATGCAATTAATTCCAAACATACCAAGTTAACCAATGGTCCAACTACGCAATCCTTGAGGACACTAGTTCCTCAACCATGCAAAAACTACTTACTAGAAATAGTCAAGCATCTGATAGTACATTGTCCCACATCTAATCTCAACTGGGTCTCTGACAGAACTAACATGCAACAGTTATCCATGAGTGAATCCTCGGTTATCTAAAATAATATTTGTCACATGCATGCAAGCATTAACAAACTATATTTTATTATTTTAACAACTTGTTAAAATAATCTAACTAGACTTGACTAGTTAGAACTAAGTCAACTGACTCTCTCATTATAGAACTCATACTTATTCCCTCAATCAGTGGAGGAAATTAAGGATAAATTCCTCAATCAGTGGGACAACTCATGTGCATGCTCACAAAGACTTCAAATTCGAATTTCATTAACTAATTAACTCAACTGAATTAATTAATTAATATTTCCAACTGTTGTTAAGACCAAAATTAATTTTACTTCCTATAAATAGACTAGGGACTACTATAAATAAGAAGGGACCCAGAAATGCTATTTTTAGAACTTTCCATTCTTAGCAGTTTCACCTCACACCCAATGTGGCCAATGACCTCACTGGAAAAACTATTATTTTTAGACATGCCATTTTAGACATGCTATTTTTAGCAAGTCTATTTTTAGCACATTCTAAATTTAGCATTTCTTGTTGCACATTTTTCAACACTCCCTCTCAACAAGAAAGGCTTTCTCTCGAACCCGATCCTGTAACTCTGGAATATTATGCATGCAACACATCTACCTGGTCCACTTGCTCCAACAACATTTGGAACAAAAACACTCCCAACTGACCACTCTGTTGGGCTAGGAAAATACTCTGACGCTGAAGCTCTACTTGCTGCTAACAAGTGCTCCCTCTCTGACATCTGCGCTACTGCAACATCTCCATGCATCTCGCACCATTTCACACCTCTTTGTGCCACATAGCACTATGCAAAACCCTTGTGCCTCTTGCATTGCTGCAGCCTGCTAGCTATGCATTGTCCTGGGATTCCCTGCACTGTCGCTCTCTCTGCCGCTCCATCCACATCTATCTCTACCCAATCAGTTAGTTCCTGCTACTCCACAGCGGGGCTCCTGTAGCAAGGTCTCATCCAAGAGGTTGGGTACCTCAAGGATCATGCCCCTGCTCCTTGGGACGATCACTCTATATCGCCCCACCTCCTACCTGGAGGTATGGCTGCATGTGATCCCTCTACCCACCTGGCTCAAAGTTTCCCCCTACTGGAGGTCTCTGCATAAGTAGATGTTTCTACTCAATCTCCTCTCGGCTTCCCTTATTGTGGCTGCTCCATAACTTCCTGAAGTTGTTGCACCAATCGTGGCTCCTCCACAATCATCTAAGACTTCTTCTGGCTCTGCATGTTGAGAGGTAATATACCCTCCCTCTCAACCACCAAGTCTCCATCAGTTGCCTTGCTTCTCAAGGCTTTGCATGCATGTTGAACCTCAATAGCATGCAAGTTCTTGACCCGTGAACCAATCTGCTTCACCTGTCTAGTGATGATGTGTCTAAGGAAAACCTTTCCCTTACTGAAGACTACATCATAGCCTCTATCTTCCAGCATTGCGATTGACACCAAGTTTCTCTTCAGTCCTGGTACATACTTGACATCAATAAAGGTAAGGTGAGCTTCATGCTCCCTCTAAAAAGTAATCGTGCCTACACCTGAGACACTATAATTTTCATCATTACCCATTGCTATGAGTATCTGGAGATCTTTCTCCTCCAAAGTACTGAACAAAATCTTATCGCCAGTCATGTGGAAAGAAGCTCCAATGTCAAGAAACCAACCACTTCCCACCATGGATGAAACCATGCATGCAAAGAGTGTGAAATCCAACTCAAACTGTGAAGTAAGTGCCTCACCTTCAGATCCTTCCCCGGATCCCTTCTTGGATTTCCTCCGTGGACAATTTGCAGCATAATGGCCCACCTCATGACAACAAAAGCATCGCACTTTCGATTTGTCAACCTTCTTCCCATCATTGGAAGAACTGGATTCAGAAAGAGAAACCTTCTCCTTCCCCTTCTTCGCCTTACTCGCTAAGGCACAGTTCTCCTCATCATGCATGGATGAAGAACTGTCTCTGGTGCTCCGTCTGATCTCCTCTTGCATCAAATCCAACCATAGTCGTTCCTAATTTGGTAGTTTCTCCCTTCCATTCACCGAGTCCTGGTAGCTATGCCAACTCTTAGGAAGGCCAAGGAGTGCTAGACTCACCATATCCTCATCCAATGTCACGATCCCTACACTTGCAAGCTCATCCCTACATGTGATGAGCTTGGTTAGATACATAGAGATTGTCTCATCCCTTTCACACTTGATATTTCAAAGTTTGTCCTTCAGTGCCAGCTTCCTCTGATCACTGCTATTTTGATATAAATCTTTCAATGTTTTCCACAATGCATGCAGAGTCTCCTTCCCATGGAGGCTCGAGACAATGTGATCTCGTACTCTCTCCAAGAGAATTCTCCTAGCTCTAGCCACACACTTCCTCCATTCCACCTGCTCAGTCTTGTCAGTAGGCTTAGGAATTTCTTGATCAATGAAATCCTTAAGGCCATTATCTTCCAAAACTGCCTCCATGCGATCCTTCCAAGCTATATAGTTTGAGCTGCCATCAAGGGCATACTCAAGCCTCAAACCATAGAATGCCATCGATGAAATAGATGTGATAAGAACTTGAGATCTATATCCCGAATAATAAACTTCGAATTTCTCCTGCTAGTATATTGTTCTTGCTTGATCACCTGTGCTCTAATACCATGTAAAATTTTGTAGAATTTTTCTACAAATCAGCTAGCTCTGATACCATGTAGAATTTTTTCTACAAATCAGCTAGCTCTGATACCATGTAGAAATTTCACCTGTAGAGCAAACCGATATATGCAATGTCCTAAAGCATAATAATTGTTCTACTTCTACAAAACATTAAGCAGAAGCATAATCGAATTCATCAGCAACATCAAGTAGAAACATGAATAGCTAATCAATATAAATAATCACACATAACACAAGATATATCCAGGGGAAAGCACTAGCATAAAACCCCAACCATGTATTATCAATCAAGTGGAGATCCTCAACAACATACAAAAGGAATCAACTCAATAGTTATCTTGTTGTCTCTGTAATCAGAAGATATGGAGATATGTCTCTTGAACCAACCAAGCCCTGTATATAAAGACTTTACCTATGTTCCAATCCCTATTTCCTTGCGTAGTTTGCTTAGGAAATAATATCAAAAGCATATGCAATTAATTCCAAACATACCAAGTTAACCAGTCCAACTACGCAATCCTTAAGGACACTAGTTCCTCAACCATGCAAAAACTACTTACTAGAAATAGTCAAGCATCTAATAGTACACTATCCCACATCTAATCTCAACTGGGTCTCTAATAGAACTGAGATGCAACAGTTATCTATGAGTGAATCCTCAGTTATCTAAAATAATAGTTGTCGCATGCATGCAAGCATTAACAAACTATATTTTATTATTTTAACAACTTGTTAAAATAATCTAACTAGACTTGACTAGTTAGAACTAAGTCAACTGATTCTCTCATTATAGAACTCATACTTATTCCCTCAATCAGTGGAGGAAATTAAGGATAAATTCCTCAATTAGTGGGACAACTCATGCGCATGCTCACAAAGACTTCAAATTTGAATTTCCTTAACTAATTAACTCAACTGAATTAATTAATTAATATTTCCAACTGTTGTTAAGACCAAAATTAATTTTACTGCCTATAGATAGACTAGGGACTGCTATAAATAGGAAGGGACCCAGAAATGCTATTTTTAGAACTTTCTATTCTTAGTAGTTTCACCTTTCACCCAATGTGGCCAATGACCTCACTGGCCAAACTGCTATTTTTAGAAATGCTATTTTTAGCAGGTCTATTTTTAGCACATTCTAAATTTAGCATTTCTTGTTGCACACTTTTCAACACTGTGAATGAACAACAAATCCATGTCCAAAAGAATATCGTATGCTCCCAAAGGAAGCACGTTGAGATGTGTTGATGTAAGCATACCATTCAGCTCAAATTCATAAGATCTCACCCAATGATGAACCTTTTTCTTGGTCCTTATATCTAATTGCACCAACCAAGGCTCTTCCATCTCAATAATAGATGTCTGATGGTCCACCTTCTTTTTATCAAGTGTTGCATAGATTTGAGGAATGTTATGACCAATGTCCCAACTATTTGTGCCTCCTTAGCACTGTAGAGATGGGGTCTGCCACCTTGGTGCTATGGGAAATCTCTCATGTGGTGCTCCCCACCACAAGTCTAAAATTGTAAATGCTTCCTTCCATCGCCTTCATTATGCTCCTCATGCTGGGACCCATGGCCTCTGTCAACTGCATTGAACTTCTTATAACTTGCCATGTTCTCCTTATCACCTGCATCTTGATGTCTTCTGCACTTATTAACCCACTCTCCATTATTATTACCATTACCTTTCCAATCCTACTTAGGCTCAGACTTGCACTTGGACTACTCATAACAATGCTTCAACTTCTCGATGACTTCCTCCAATGATCGAGGCTCATCATACTCAATCTAATCTTTAAATGCAAAAGGCAATCCACTGATGATCCTTTGGACCTTTGTCTTCTCATCATTGAGATAAGGTACATACCTCAACAACTCTAGAAACTTTCTCGTATACTCATTACATAAATTTTGAGGTATAAAATGGGCCTCCTAAGGAATATTATAAAATAATAGTGGAAATAATAAAACAAGATTAGAATACATCATCAAATTTGAGAGGGAAAAAAGAAAAAAAATCAACTTGTATTTTCAACTTATCTCCCTATGATTTTACTCAAGTTTCAAGAGGGAGGACTCGTTCGATGTGAAATTTAATTCCTCTTCTAAGGAGAACCCATGTTTCATGCTTTCGATGGAACTTTCTACATGAAAATTAGAAATACATGAATGTTATGAAACCAGCTCAAGAAAAGATAGAAAAGATAGATCAATGCCTTATAATTCAGCCTCTTCGAGGGGGCAACCTCCTTTCTATATATAGGAGTCTAAGGAGTCACAATATAATCCTTCCGACCTAACAATAATAATATAAAGCCACAAAAATAACAATAGAGGGATTCCATGGGGCACAGAAATAACAACATGGGGGTAATAGGGGCACAACAATATAAATAAGGGGTATAACTACAATAGTAATGGGGTAATCACTAGTATTATAGGGACCCAACATGCCTCTCTCCTTCAAAAAAGTGTTGTCCTCAACGCTTGAGTAGTTCTGGATACTTCTGCATAAAATTCTCATCCTCCCATGTGGAATCTTCAGCGGATAAGTTCTTCCACTTGATAAGATACTCTGAAATTGATCGATTTCGTAGTTGTCGAGTTCTTGTTTATATGACTTCTTCCGGTTCCAATATAATTTTTCCTTCCTCATCAAGTTCTGGCAATATTGTTTGAACTGGGAGCTTGTCACCTATAACCTTCTTTAAACATGAAACATGGAAAACTGGGTGCAATCGAGAAGCTGCAGGAAGCTCCAATTTGTATGCCATAGTACCAATATTTTGCAACACCTTGTACGGACCATAATACTTTGGTGATAATTTATTATCCTTCTTAGATTGATTTAGGGACATTTGCTTGTATGGTTGTAGCCGTAGGAATACCCAATCACCTACATCAAAACTTCCTTCACTGTGATGTTGATCTGCCTGTTGTTTCATTCTATTTTGTGCCAACACGAGGTTATCCTTTAAGAGTTGGAGGACTTGTTGTTGATGTTCGATGTGATGTTCCACTACCTGAACCTTAGAATTTTCTCTTAAATATGATGTGATGGATGGTGGTTGATACCCATAAAGTGCCATAAATGGGGTCATTTTTGTTGATGTATGGAAGGAAGTGTTATACCACCATTCAGCCAGAGGCAACCATTTGACCCATTGTGTCTGTTTATCAGATACAAAGCAACGAAGATATCCTTCCAAACATTTGTTTACTATCTCAGTTTGCCCATCAGATTGAGGATGATAAGATGAGCTATGAGCTAACTGAGTACCAAGACAAGAAAATAATTATGTCCAAAAATTTCCAGTGAAAATGGGATCTCTGTCACTTACAATAATCTTTGGGTTTCCATGTAGCTTTTGAATTGTTTCCATAAATGCAGTAGAAACTGTACTGGCTTTAAATGGATGTGATAATGCACAAAAGTGTGCATACTTGGTAAGTCTGTCAACTACCACCATGATTACACTCTTTCCCTCAGACTTGGGTAAACCTGTGATAAAATCCATTGAAACCTCCTCCCAACGTTGGCTTGGAATGGATAAAGGTTGTAATAGACCCGGTGTCTTAATTGTTTCAACTTTATTTTGTTTGCAAACCAAACATTCCGCCACAAACTTTTGAATATCTGATTTAAGGCCATCCCAAAAAAATTCCTTCTTAACCCTGTGGTAAGTTTTTAAAAATCTTGAGTGCCCTCCTAAGGGAGAAGTGTGCAATTCCATAAGAATCTTTTGTTTTAGCTGGGAATTCTTACAGAGGTATAAGCGATCTTTGTACCATAACGAATCATTTTTCCAGCTAAATGTATCAGACGTACTGGAATCTTGTTGTAGCTTTCGAATAAGTGCCCACACTTCTTCATCATTCTTCCATTCCTCCCTTGCTTCGTTTATCCAATCTGGTTGGATAATAGAAATGGCGCACAACAATGCTTCCACATCCTCATCCTTTCTTGAGAGTGCATCTGCCACCACATTTTGCTTCCCTTTTTGTAGATGATTTCAAAGTCATAACCCAAAATCTTTGTGACCCACTTTTGTTTCTCTTTAGAGGATAATCTTTGTTTTAAAAAGTATTTAAGGCTATCATGATCCGTTTTTACCTTGAAGTGTCTTCCCATTAGGTAGGGTCGCCATTTCTTAAGTGCATGGAGTATTGCCAACATTTCCTTCTCATAAATAGCTTTGCTTAAAAACTTTCCCTTGATTGGACGACTTTCAAAAGCAATGGGTCTTTCATCTTGCATTAGAACAGCACCAATTCCATTTCCTGAAGCATCACATTCCACAATAAAGGTTTTTGTGAAGTCCGGTGTAGCTAAGACCGGTGCTTGGCACATTGCCTCTTTAAGATGTTCAAAGGCCTTTGTTGCTTCCGGAGTCCATGAAAATGCATCTTTCTTCAATAATGTTGTTAGAGGTGCTGCTATTCTCCCATAATTCTTAACAAACTTGCGATAATATCCTGTCAACCCAAGAAATCCTCGCAGATGCTTTATGGATGTGGGGATTTTCCATTCCTTAATGGCTTTAATTTTGCTAGGGTCTACCTTAACTCCTTCATGAGATACAATATGACCCAAATATTCCACCTCCTGGACTCCAAAGAAACATTTGGATCTTTTTGCATATAATTGTTTCTCCTCCAATAGTTGTAGCACCTTGTCAACATGTTCAACATGATCCTTCCAAGACTTGCTGTAGATTAGTATATCATCAAAAAATACTAACACAAATTTTCTAAGGAATGGTTTGAAAATTGAATTCATCAAACCTTGAAATGTTGAAGGTGCATTGGTAAGGCCAAAAGGCATGACCAAAAATTCATAATGACCCTCATGAGTTCTAAATTCCGTTTTCGGAATGTCTTCAATCTTCATTCTGATTTGATGATATCCCGAACGAAGATCCAACTTGGTGAAGTAAATTGATCCATGCAATTCATCCAGTAATTCATCAATGACAGGATGGGGAACTTATCTTTAATAGTGAGCTTGTTGAGCTCCCTATAATCCGGACACATGCGCCATGATCCATCCTTCTTGTGCACCAATACTACTGGAGCAGAGAAAGAACTTTGACTTGGTTGAATTATACCAGCCTCTAGCATTTCTGCAACCATACGTTCAATTTCACTTTTTTGGACATAGGGATATCTGTACGGCCTGATGTTTGGAGGAACACTTCCTGGAATCAGATGAATAGCATGATCATGATCACACATAGGTGGGAGACCTTTGGGAGTCTCAAATACCTTGGAATGATTGTCCAGGACTTTTTGGAGATCTGGAGAAATAGATGATTCCGATGTGGAAACATCTAGCGAACATAATTGTGCAATTACACCTCTTTGCTCCTTTTTTAGAAGCTTTGTCATACCATTAGAGCTGATTATCTTTCCTGGTTTCCCTGCAATACCCCTTAATTCAACTTCCTTTCCTTCCGTAGAAAATTTGATGAAAAGTTCTTGAAAATTAAAAGCTATTGTACCCAAGGATTGTAGCCATTGGACTCCTAGTACAACATCAGCACCTCCCATTGGAATGGAAAGCATTGGGCTAGTCAATACATATTCTCCCATGGATAGCTTGATATTATGGCACCTTCCAGAGCAATTTATTGTTCCTCCATTTGCAATCATCACTTGACACTCTGGTGCTGGATATAGGAAGCAATTCAATTCTTTTGCTACCCTACAATGAATAAAATTGTGGGTGCTTCCTGAATCAATCAACACTATTACCTTTTTCTTCTTGATTTGTCCTTCTATCTTGATGGTTTGAGGAGTGGTAATTCCTGCCAATGCATTACAAGATATGGTCGGATTTATTTGTTCTTCATCTAGGCTTTGTTCCTGTAGTATATCTTCTTCTTTTGACCTTTCTTGCTCCTTTTCTTCTTCCTCTTCACAATCTATGTAGAATAATTTCTTCTCAGCACACTTATGACCTTTAGTGTATTTGCTATCACAACTGTAACAAAGCCCTTTTGCTCTTTTTTCTTCCAATTGTTGTGGTGTCAACCTTATAGGTTGTGGAAGACTAGGGGCAACAACACTTCTATCTTCATAGTTGTGAGTGGTATGCTTCCTAGTTGCCATAATTTTGCTTTCCATTTTTCTTGCTAACCTGAATGCCTTCTCTAATGAATCAAGTTCCCAAAGGCGAAAATCATGTTGGATATTATCCTTTAAAGACCCTATGAACACATCAATCCTATGCTCCTCTGGAATATCTTTTACCCTTATGTTCAATTTTTGGAACTCTTCAATGTGCTCCATTACTGAACCCTTTTGTTTGAGACTTATCAATTGGCTAAAAAAAGTGTTGCTTTTTGTATCTTCATAATGTGCTATCAATTCTTCCGTAAAAATTGCCCAAGTGATAAATTGTTTACGAGAGAAAAGCCATTGATACCATACAAATTGATTTGGTTCCAAATATACAGTTGCCATACGTACCTTTTGTGTGTTTTGCACATTATTGAGATCAAAGAACTGCTCCATCTGTAATATCCATGTGGCGGGATCCTTGCCATCAAACTTCCTCATATCGATTTTTGGAATATGGTGAGTCTTCAATCCAACATTAGCATCTATGGAATCATGATTAACATTTCTTTTGTTCTCATCATGAGTTTCCTTTAGTACCCTTTCACCCTTAGGGACTATTTCTTGTAGCAACTTATTCATATTTATCTTCAATTCGTCCATGTCTGTCTTCAAATCTATCTTCAAATCATCCATCTTAGCTTCCACGTCAATCATCTTAGCTTCTACGCCTTTCTTTAAACAGTCCATCTTAGCTTCTACACCTTTCTTTAAACCATCCATCTTAGCTTCTACATCTTTCTTTAAACCATCCATCTTAGATTCTGTTCCTTTTTGTGCAAGGGACAGTTGTTGCACTTGGTCTTGTAATTTTGATATATCATGTTGCATTTCTTCCTCTTCTTCATGAGTCATGCTAGAGCTTTCAGGTTCCTTACTAGGTGTTTGCATTTTCTTTCCTCGGGGCATCAGTTACCGATAATAATGCTCTACTATGCCCTTTGAATTCCTTCAAAATAAATTTTCAAACCAAGCCTAAGCAAAAAATTTAAGAAAATATACACACCTTTTTTCACTTTGTAGGAGCTCGATATTGCCTTTGATGTATCTTTGTACTTTCCAATCATCTACTTCTGAATTTGTGAGCTGTAGTAGCCCTCTGTGTCCTCTTTCTAATGCCACAAGTCTGACCCAAATTGGATTCTCCAAGGAAGAGTTATGTGAAATCTCCCACAGTGACTTGCTTATAGACTAGTTCAATAGAGCGAACTTGTACGACGTGCCACGAGTCACTATTTCGACCTCTGGATCTAAAAAATGCATACACGAAACTACAGTCCGTCCTCTTTCTGTACCTTTTTACTAAATTTCAATCCGATCCTCAGAGAGAAAGTTATGACGATTTTCCCCAGGTCACCTGTTTTGAATGTAATTCAAGAGTCTGCAAAAAGACCAACTTCCTCAGATCATATCTCCGAAAATATCGCGCGAAAAGCTCTGAACTTCGGACCCAAGGTTTAGCGCCAATTCTTCTCAAATGGGTTTTTTTTGCGACTTCTGAAACATCACAGAAAAAAAGTTATAGCGAAAATGCCACGATGACCTGTTTGGAGCAGCGAAACCCTAGAATCCAAAGCTCTGATACCAAATGTTATGAAACCAGCTCAAGAAAAGATAGAAAAGATAGATCAACGCCTTATAATTCAGCCTCTTCAAGGGGGCAACCTCCTTTACATTACATAAATGAACAATTCTTTGATGATTCAAATGACAAAACCTCCTTTCTATATATAGGAGTCTAAGGAGTCACAATATAATCCAGCCGACCTAACAATAATAATATAAAGCCACAAAAATAACAATAGAGGGATTCCATGGGGCACAGAAATAACAACATGGGGGTAATAGGCGCACAACAATATAAATAAGGGGTATAACTACAATAGTAATGGGGTAATCACTAGTATTATAGGGACCCAACAATGAAAAAATGTGATTGCAATCACATTTTTCATGTATTTCTCATTTTTTGTGTAGCAGGGTCCATCGAAAGTATGCAACATGGATACTCATTGGTTGAAGAATTAAATTATGCATCCAATGAATTATCCCTCTCAATATTTGAGTAAAACCGTAGGGATATAAGTTTAAAAAGTATTCTTTTACTTTTTTTATTTTCTAATCCTTTTACTTTTCTACTCCAAAAATGGTGAAAGATCCCCCATGGTTGATGTTGAGCCTTGAAAATGTCATTCATTTCCATTACACTTTCACTATTTTGTCCATTATATCACCTCCATTTCACTACTATGTCACCACATTCATCCCACTTTCATTATCATTGGGCCACATTTATGTTTTTCCAATCTTTATTAATTCTAAGTCTTTTAAGTGAATTTGTGGTTAAAAATTAGAAAATAATGTGCATATTCTTATACCTAACAAATGGGTTGAGGTTGTTGACATGTGTAGGTTGAAAGGAGACTTCTAGAAGACCCTTATGTGGCACTCTAAGGCCAAATTCGAATTTGGTTGGAAAGAATCATGGGATCATGAGGATATGTGTCACATCTCCTAATTATATTGTAACTCTAAGAAGACATGTGTCTTATCAGTTCCTATTTTGATTAGGACTCTAGAGGTAGAGGGAGAGATTCATGGACTCTCATTAATGAGATGGTTCTCATCTTTTTGTATAAATAGGAGATCTCTCTCCTTCATTTGTTAGTCTTTTTAGTCTATTTTAGCTTAAGCTTGTTTTGTAGTTCTTCCTTGATGGATTTTGAAAGATTTGGAGAACTTTGTTGTACTTTGTACTTTTGAAGAAATTGAATAAAGCTTTGATGTTCTCAACATGGAAGGAGATGTGAAGTAGATGTCATGGAGCATATTAGAATGTAAGGTAGAGTAGATTTCATTTTGTAAATATTGCTTTGTAGAATGTAAGGTAGAGTAGATTTCATTTTGTAAATATTGCTTTGATTTGATTTGATTGCTTTCAAGTTTGATAAAATTCATGCAAGTGTGTTCAATTTTGCTTTGATTTCATAGGTGGCAGAGGGCCCCTGCCTTGTATAGTTGTCATTTAATTTTGCATTTTATTTTTCTCATGTATATTAGCTGTACATAACAAAGTTGTTTTGATTACTGTTGTTTTACATTTTTCTCATGTATATTAGCTGTACATAAATTGCTTTCAAGTTGATTGTAGGTTAGTGATGCACATAGCCTTTTAATGACTAATGAATGACATGATAGAATCATCTTGTCCTTTTGCTGAAGCAGCAAGGATACTGGGTCTCATAGTCACTAGCTCATTGTTTGGTTATTGCATTTTATTTTGATTGAACTAATGACATGATAGAATCATCTTGTCCTTTTGCTGAATCAGCAAGGATACTGGGTCTCATAGTCATTAGCTCATTGTTTGGTTATTGCATTTTATTTTGATTGAACTAGTTGTATATTCACACTTTTTTTTAAATACTAACTCCATCAATAACATGTTTTAAGTTCTTTTAAAGTGCTAAGTTTTGGAAGTTACCATTAGGGACATAGACCTTGTCTTGAAATCTTTATCCATACTTGTCCTTTAAAAGTATTCTTAAGACCTTGGAATAGGATTTCCATTTGCATTAAACACTTTAGAAAACCAACAAGAACAAAACCCCAAAAACAACATAAACTATAAAACAACAAAGTAAGAGAAAGGTTAACTAAGCACATATGGTGCACCACACTTCATCAGTTTACGATATTCGGATTGATAATTTATGTAGAGCAATTTAAGACATTAAATTGACTAGACATTTTGGCGCTGTTGCCGGGGAAGTGTAATTAGGAGACCTTATTTCTTACATCTGAAAAAAAAAGGTTAATAATTCTCGAGTATGCTCTCCTCTTGCACTTTGTGTGATCTGGAGGATCAGAAAAAGAATTGTTAAGAAAAAATAGGATACAAAATAAACTTCATCACTTCAATTGATTCAAGAAAAAAAAAAGATATAAATAAACTTCATTTCCATTTTCACACCATGCCATCCATTTCATTTCATCAATAAAAGTTATTTCCCCATGATCATTTCCATTAGGATTGCCTAACTATTTCTATTTAGCTAAGTGGTTGTTGTGCCAAGTTTCCGCAGCTGTAATCAGTTTCCGCAGCTGTAATCAGTTTCTGCAGCCACCACTTTGTTTTTCAAATTTACAGTCAAAGATGTTAGTGCAATAAAATGAAAATGCAGGTATGACTAAGCAATATAAAAATTCAAAAATTCAGAGAAAAAAAAGAGAAGAAAAACAATCTATGGCTATCTCCATTCCTAGTTTTCGCTGTGGCTTCGTGACTCTTCAAATAGTGTGCTCTTTATTGGTGTGTCTTTCCTGTGGTTGGATTGGAATTTCTTGTCTCCCACATAGATCTCTGATAAGGATCAACAGTGTGAAACTACCACAATCAAACAATGGCGTATTGTCTTACTTATGGTATTGATATAGTGTTTAACACATCCCTTGTAGTCCTGGTCATGAGATTATTGTAGGAAGCCGACAGTGAGGAAGATGATATTTAGCGTCAGATTAATCAAATAATTCACCTTCAGCAAATAAGAGAAGAGGTTTCACTAAAATGTGCTCATAACCATTGCAACAATGGAATAGATAAGCACTTCATTTTCTGCAGTTAAAAACCACTGTCCTAAAAATATGCAACATATATGACACTAGGGTGAATCTGCACAGTAGACCTTGATGTAGTTGGATGTATCCAGGGTGAAACGATGATAGATGCCTGTGGGTAAAACAATCAAGTCCCCTTTCTTTAACCAAACTCGAATCCATCTGTCATTACTATCTCTTACATCAAAGTATCGTGCACCACCATGATAATTCCAAAATTTCACAGGCCGAACGCAGAACAGTATAGAAAGAAAAATTAACTCAGGAAAAATGCGTAAACAGCTAAAAAACGTCTCACTTCAAACATTCGATTTACCGAAATGGAGATGAATTTTAAAAAACTAAAACACAGGTTTTTTTTCCAGGTGGGTTAATTAGATAACCCAGAAACCGTTTGAAGAAATTTGTGGCGGTCTGGGAGAAATCTTCGGTTCTTTGGAGCCTCTTTTTTGCCGCCGCGTGAAGAAAAACAGAAATTGAGTTAATTAACTGGTAGTTTGAATGCGTGATTCAATTCCGCGTGCCTGAGGAAGAGAAATCTGCTCAAGTCCTATCTCCTTGGCGGCCAGATCATCCACCGTGTCACTGAATATGATGGAAAAAAAAAAGATTTTTATTAATTGAACAGAGGACAATTCAAACACGGCACGTTTTGGGTGTTTGAAGTCATACGTTTTCCGCCACCCATCTGCCCATTTAACAGTAACACAATCAAATACAGCTCTCCTTCACCATCCATCTGCTGAGATGTGCGCAAGTCATCCGATCCAACAAGACTCAGTCGTTACTCTACTCATACCATATTCGCATGCATTTGTATCTTCTTGTGAATTCATCTTGGTTGCTCATCCTCTGTTTCCGCTTACAGTTCTTGAACACCCCCGTATCCATCTTCCATTTTCAGCCACTGTTCTTCCATAAACCTTACAACATAACCCAGCTGTCTTACCTCTGTTAAACCCTCACAGGCAGACAAATTTTAAACAGAGTAAAGGATGGGTCGATTACTAAAGGCAGAACCGGAAGGGCTTAAGTCTATGAAAGGGCCAAATAGTTATGATCATGGTTATAGACTGTTCATCAACTATAAATTCATCAATAAAACTGTTTTGCTCCATTCGCAGTGTTCCTACATACAGACAATGATTTTTTTTTTTTCAAAATTGATGATCGACTGTTTTAGCCACTTTCCGCAGCTAGCCCAACTTTCCGCAGCTGTTTTGTTAAACTCTAGGTTGCAGGTGTCATCAAGCAAAACAAGTCACATGGGTAGCTGGGGGAATGTTGGTACATGGATGGTGTCCTATTCATTCGATCAAATTTGATGAAAAAGACCCCGGTCAAAGGGAAGTCAAATTGTGTGTTATCACTAAGTCGCCACACTGAGTCACTGCATGTCAAGAAAAAATAATAATTTTGAATCAATGAAATGAATAAGTTATTTGCTCACTTTTCTGAAGGTATTGATTAATTTTGGACTGATAATGAAAGATGAATGGCTAACTTTGTATCCAAGATTTTTAGCTACAGCACCATGCACATTCCGCAGCTAAAGTCCAATTCCGCAGCTGTTCTCTGATTCCGCAGCCAGAAAAACCTCATTGTTCAAATCAGCTTATCTTTCTTATACAAAATCAGATTTTGATGATTTAAGTATCGTTGGAAAGATCTCAACAAGATCTACACAATGAGAAATCCATCGTTAGAGTTTGAAATGGCAAACAATGAAATAAATTGCTGAAAAGAAGCAACATTCAACTTGGGCACCAATTCCAAAGCAGGTATAAATTCTTTTGATTTTTCCTTTGAGAACTTGTTTCATTAATACAAATTCTTAGTTTTGTGTGTAAATATCATAACTAGAGAGATTGATCACCTCTCTCCTTTGATAATCTTACATTCCATTGCAGAAGAAGTATTAGTTTTTTTTTGCAGGTTTCAGGAGGAAGGACAAATGACTACAAGAGAATGGTGTCTCTCTAAGAGACCAATTTGTTTCATAAGAGGATGATCAGCAACAAAGAGGAAATATGTTGATGCAAAATCAGATCCAAACACTTGAAAAACTTTCAGATACTATTGTCTCCATCATATCCATCCATCACATCCATACCTCATCTCATTTTCCTCCATATTTTCCATTTTCATTCACATACACTTTCCATCTCTTTTTGTCCATTCATAACCCACAAATAAAAGCAAGAGGCTCATTCACATGCTTATTGCCATTGCCATTTCTGTTCTCCATTGCCATTTTCCATTTTCATCTTCCATTCCTTGTCATTTTCATTCCGCAAATAAGCCCTGCTTCAATGCAAATTATTGAGTCCATAGTCCTTTGAGTCTAAGTTCTTTGTAAAAACACCTTGAGGCTTGCATGCCTTAATGGCAAGTCCTCATGCTGACAAACAATGGGAATACATTAATGTCCCTTGTTCGTCAGATCTTCTAGGTGACTCGACTTCAGCAAATTCATTCGTACCTAGCAAAATGTGTTTGGGCATCTTGACTCTCATTGTCATCAATGGTGAGAGTTCTCGTGTTGACTAGTGGCATCCATTAATGGCCACTAAGCCAACAATTTCCTACTATGTTCGACATTAGAACATCTTTTCACATAGTAGGAATTGTGCCAATGAGTTTTGAAGACATGAAGACTATTATTTTCAGCATTTTGGAGCAGATTCAACAAGTTTTAGTAGAAGCAATAAAAAGTCATCTTATCTCTCTATCCATGACTCCTCTTGATCAGCCACTTAAAGAAGAAAATGATCAGAAGTTTTCAGCCACCACACATACAACTCATCCATTACAAAGGGTAAGTGAAGGTACATCATTTTTCTAACTTTTAACCATAAAATTCCATAAAAAGCTAGAATGATAATTGTTGGAAAAACATTTCTCTTCCTCATTTCATAAAAATTGCCAATACCATCAGTTGGGGGGGGAATACATTCATATTCATATATTGCCATGTCCATATCATATTCAAGAGCCCACATACTTCTAACATATATTAATTATTGCATTGCTATTATGAGCATACAATGGCTTTTGAAAAAGTGCTTAAAGGATAAATTGGATACAAACAAAATCATGGTTGTCACACAAGAACCAACCATCATGCAATCCAATAAAGATATACTTTGCAACAATAATCAAAATATCATTATGCAAAGTTCAAAGATCAAAGTAGAAGGCAACAAAAAAGAAAAAAAATGGTTGTAACACAAGAACCAACCATGTTGCAATTCGAGTAAAACACTTTGCAGAAATATGAAGTTATCAAATGATATCATGCAAAGTTAAGCCAAAGCTCAAGGATCAAAAGAGTTAATGTAATATATATTGCATGAGGACATGCAATAGCTTCAGTTGGGGGGTATGTTGAGCCTTGAAAATGTCATTCATTTCCATTACACTTTCACTATTATGTCCATCATATCACCTCCATTTCACTACTATGTCACCACATTCATCCCACTTTCATTATCATTGGGCCACATTTATGTTTTTCCAATCTTTATTAATTCTAAGTCTTTTAAGTGAATTTGTGGTTAAAAATTAGAAAATAATGTGCATATGCTTATACCTAACAAATGGGTTGAGGTTGTTGACATGTGTAGGTTGAAAGGAGACTTCTAGAAGACCCTTATGTGGCACTCTAAGGCCAAATTCGAATTTGGTTGGAAAGAATCATGGGATCATGAGGATATGTGTCACATCTCCTAATTGTATTGTAACTCTAAGAAGACATGTGTCTTATCAGTTCCTATTTTGATTAGGACTCTAGAGGTAGAGGGAGAGATTCATGGACTCTCATTAATGAGATGGCTCTCATCTTTTTGTATAAATAGGAGATCTCTCTCCTTCATTTGTTAGTCTTTTTAGTCTATTTTAGCTTAAGCTTGTTTTGTAGTTCTTCCTTGATGGCTTTTGAAAGCTTTGGAGAACTTTGTTGTACTTTGTACTTTTGAAGAAATTGAATAAAGCTTTGATGTTCTCAACATGGAAGGAGATGTGAAGTAGATGTCATGGAGCATATTAGAATGTAAGGTAGAGTAGATTTCATTTTGTAAATATTGCTTTGTAGAATGTAAGGTAGAGTAAATTTCATTTTGTAAATATTGCTTTGATTTGATTTGATTGTTTTCAAGTTTGATAGATTAGATTTTTCATTCATGCAATTTTAATTCATGCAAGTGTGTTCAATTTTGCTTTGATTTCATAGGTGGCAGAGGGTCCCTGCCTTGTATAGTTGTCATTTAATTTTGCATTTTATTTTTCTCATGTATATTAGCTGTACATAACAAAGTTGTTTTGATTACTGTTGTTTTACA
This sequence comes from Pinus tabuliformis, assembly GCA_031772625.1. NCBI lineage: Eukaryota > Viridiplantae > Streptophyta > Pinopsida > Pinales > Pinaceae > Pinus > Pinus tabuliformis. The sequence continues at coordinate 719,145,831 of CM062805.1, forward strand.
TTTTTCTCATGTATTTTAGCTGTACATAAATTTCTTTCAAGTTGATTGTAGATTAGTGATGCACATAGCCTTTTAATGACTAATGAATGACATGATAGAATCATCTTGTCCTTTTGCTGAAGCAGCAAGGATACTGGGTCTCATAGTCACTAGCTCATTGTTTGGTTATTGCATTTTATTTTGATTGAACTAATGACATGATAGAATCATCTTGTCCTTTTGCTGAAGCAGCAAGGATACTGGGTCTCATAGTCATTAGCTCATTGTTTGGTTATTGCATTTTATTTTGATTGAACTAGTTGTATATTCACACTTTTGTTTAAATACTAACTCCATCAATAACATGTTTTAAGTTCTTTTGAAGTGAGTTTTGGAAGTTACCATTAGGGACATAGGCCTTGTCTTGAAATCTTTATCCATACTTGTCCTTTAAAAGTATTCTTAAGACCTTAGAATAGGATTTCTATTTGCATTAAACACTTTAGAAAACCAACAAGAACAAAACCCCAAAAACAATATAAACTATAAAACAACGAAGTAAGAGAAAGGTTAACTAAGCACATATGGTGCACCACACTTCATCAGTTTACGATACCCAGATTGATAATTTATTTAGAGAAATTTAAGACATTAAATTGACTAGACATTTGAAATCATCATCTTGAATCCTATTGGTTCTTATAAAGTTTATTTTTTTGTACATTTTTGTTTTGAGGTCCATTTTTTACCTCAAAGTTTCTCTAATCCTTCATCTATCATAGAACCCATCTTTAACTTATAGAATTCCTTGGCCTTTTCGTCGTAGTAACTCCTATATCCCAATGCCTCTAACATGCTTCACATCACACCACCAGATATTTTCTCTTCCATTAAGACTGAAAATAACTATCTCATCCTTCATATTCTTTGAATAATCATTCAACCCGAAGAATTTCTTCATCCCAAGAAGACATGCTTTTGCATCTTTTGGTTTTTTCACATCCCCATCTAAAGCAGGAGGTTTGGATTTCTTGAACTCTTCTAGAAAATATTGCTTCTCACTCCTCCTATAAGGATGTTGGTGGCAATGAAGATGATCTCTCTCTGAACCAGAACTAGAATGGAACCCATAACAACTATCTCTCCCGTCAAGTGTATCAAACCATATTCCACCTCTAATTGTGTCATACTTGTTCAACTTGTGTCCTGATAGAGACCTACTGCTATATGCCCCATTCTTCCTTTCCTCTTGTCCATGGATGATTCTCAACTATTCTTGTCTCTGCAAATTTGATCAGCTCTGAAAGATCCTGTGACTCAATTATCCTATGATTATCTACCTTGCAACTTCTACTTTTTTTCCTTCAAACTTCTCAGTGTATCTGCTATATGAGGAGAGTTCTCATCCCCTTGTTTCCCAACTGATTGGTAAGGAGAGTCACATGAATTGTAGTCCGCCATTCTACTCATCATCTCTGATCTTCTATCTCCTGCAAACATGTCATGTTAGATAAACCAAATATAAACATAATCAAAATCATACCTTAGTGAAGTTCTGAGGAGGTTATCTCATTTGCAAAAATCAGTCTAGATTAGCATGATATAGATACATAATAACATCAACATGTCAACATCATCATGATGACACAAACTACAATAATGACCATCACAATGCATGCATAGCAACATATTTACAACTAACATGCATGTATAACAATCACAACTACCCCGAGTTCTAGTGCCGCAACTTCACTTTGATACCAATCTGTAACACCCTCCTCCCACATTTACCTAAATTCACAAGTTTTTCAGGGTAAACATGAGATGAGTGTCACTATGACATGACCCGACCTCCAAGTTCCAGTTAAGGAAGTGGGGCCTACAAACTGAACACTTACTAACTTCCCATAGGGACTACAAACCACTCAAGAGCTGCGAAACCATCCTAAGTGATCAATCCCTGAGATGGAACCCTTTTTCTCTAACCTAGCTCCATAACAACACCCTTGGCACTACATCCATGTAGTTGAAATCCTATAGTCACACTCAGAGGCTTGTTTCCATGTGGTTATGACCCAAATCCTCTATTTTTGTGCATGCGATTCCGGGATCTAAGCCACTTTTTCAGGCTAGCCTCTAGATCACTGCCCAAAACTACCTATAACTTCCTATAAGCATATAAAAGACAATAACAAACTTGAAGAAAAACTTGACCTAGACATGCCTAATCCATGATAGAAATTTCATCAAACATATGGTAAACATATAAGCTACAGGTCATGCATGCATATATGATCATAAATTGACAATCTTCATCCAAGAAGCACTAAGAAGGCTCTAATCCCTCTCTAGCTAGTTGCAATAACACTTGTTAGCCCAGGCATTCATCAACCATTCATTAGCTTATCAAAGCATGTCAAGATCCATAGATAGAATACATCATATAACCAACATATAAACAGAACGGAAACTATGGAAAATTAGTCATAATGTCAACATGATAACCAATGCAAGTGCTCATAAATCATAATAGGAAAAATAGCTCTTATCAACATATGAAAATTCCAACCAAGTCAGGGACTTCCACATACCACCCAACCATAGATTGGGTTGAACCAAATCTCTCTTTCAGCCAATCACCCCCATGCCATATTCCAAGCATTAATGTGGGATCTCATGGGTTAAACCAAAACAAAACCTATCTAGGGCTTCCAAAGGCCAACCACCTCAACCCTCAACCATAATGGTTCCACCTCTACAGTTTGAAAATCACTAACATCAACCAGATCAGTATCTACCCAAATTGTCAAGGACTCTAGGAACTAGTAACCCAACCCACAAACTTCCAAGGCTCCAGTGCATTTGTCCCAACCTATGACTCTAAGAACTAGCAACTCAACCCAAAGTATTCCAAGGTTTCTAGAGTGTTTGTTCCAACCCACATCCATAGGGAACCTGAGCACCAATCAGAAAAACAAGTGGAAAACCCACAACTCCATGGTTATCCACGAAATGGCAAGGCAAGGTTGAAACCATTGTTAGTCCAGGAAAATATCCATGTCAATGACAACACATAACCAAGGAATCACATGCATATACTATGCATCCAGAAATCAACAAGGAAATCACACATGCAACCTCTTACCTGCAAATTATCCTTGTTGTAGTTGTTGATTTAAATGTCTTCTTATGCTTCCATTTCTTTCCCATTTTTCCTTCTTTCTTTAATCCAAGTGAATGCTAGAGTGCTCCAAGAATGCTCCAAGAATGCTCTAAATGTGCAAGAGTATGAGAGTGTGAGAATGAAAGGAGAGAGCCGAAACTGAAACTGAAAATTTTTGTCAAAGGCCATCAATTGTTTCTCTGATGCCTTTTTATTATTGAAGCCTATATTTTCTTCATTTTCCTCCATTTTCCCTCTAATTTCCCTTGCATGCAAATGTGTTTCTCTTCATATACCTTTTATCCTATTTTCCTTTATTTTCATAATTAAATGTCAATTATTATCTCTTTGCCTTTGCCAATGCCTTTCTCAATTTCCATAGCCATTATTAATCCACAAGTGATGCCCAATATAATGTCTTTCCCAACATTCAACTTGGAATACGTGTCCCATGACCTTGGTATTATTTTATTTACACGGAAAATCAACTAGGGGTTGTTACGCCCTAGGTTGTACAATTGTTTAAAAGAACTTTGCTTAAATGCATGACTATAACAATAGGGATACTTGAATTCCCTTAAATATCACGAGAGATAAGCTACAGGGTTGGGTGTCGAGGGTCCTTGACATGAATATATGCATATATATGTGTGTGTGTGTGTGTGTGTGTGTGTGTTTAGCTCAAGAGGGATAGTCCAAAATTGACTAAGTGTCAAGGGAATCATTATTACTATATATATGTATGTATATATGTATAGAGCTTAGGAGGAATACAAATCCTTCTAAGTTTTGAGAGGGACATCGGAGCTACTTGTAATTCTTCTAAGTGCTGAGAGAGGGTGCTTATTGAATCTCAAGAGAGAAACATTGATATAGTTAAGTGTTGAGAGTGCCCAATGCATGTGTGCCATGTAAGCTCAGGAGAGATAGGTGTGAGAGTGGCTAAGTGTCGCGGCATCCGTTAACACAAATATATGTATGTATGTGTGTGTGTGTGTGAGAGAGAGAGAGAGAGAAAATGGATGGGAGTTAACACTAGTATTTGATGGGCACTACCCTAACATGGAAGTGGAATTGTGTTTTAATCATATCCATTGGATTGTCAGTATCACCATCATCATTGGATTAGAGTGGGGCCTCAGGAGAAAGAGTTGCATTATGATAAGGTTAAGAGTGGGTGAGAGGTGCAAAGCCAAGATATGTGGTGGCCGAAGGCTAGATCCACCAAAAAACCTAAAATAATTATAATGAATAAACATGGTTTTATTATAAATCCAAAGCTTAGCAGGTCCTAGGCTAGAGAGGCCACATGGACGATATGATGTTAGTATGAAGTTATCTCGAGCTGACATCAGCATGATCTGAGAGTGACATCACCTCAAGGTGATGTCATCTCAAATCTCAGAGGAGTCATGAGATGCACTATGGAAACATACCAAGAACTAATGGTTGAGATTGATAAATAAGTCCTTGGAAACTAACGGAAAAGTTTATGCCTTAGGACCTCAAGGTCTTGAACTTTAGAGATGAATTGATGCATGGGTGACCAAAATATAGAGGGAACGTGGTGAGGTGAGAGAAGTTAGCATGATGTCATATTGGGCCCTTGGGCCCTTAGACCTCAGAAGGATTATGGTGTGCACAATCGGCAAGAAGAGAGGTGAGATGGGAGGAAATCGACAAACATTCGTGTCACAGAATGTAAATAGTTACATCTCAATCTCATGACCAAGAAGTTTTGGACCTTTGAATGGTAGCAATAGGGAGATGGGTGTTAGACATTAGATAAACCAGCGCTCCCCATGTTTCACGACATGTGCTTAACCACCTCTCGTGGATCTGTTAACTCCAGCGATGGATTCATTTACTAACACCTACGGGTTTTAGTGTAATGGAAACCATGATTCCAACAAGTGGTATAAGAACCAAAGGTCTCGAGTTTTAATCACACCTGGTTTGCGGTGGGGGGGCGATTGTTGGACATTGGATAAAATAGTGCTCCCCATGTGTTTCGTGACATGTGCTTAACTGCCTCTCGTGGATCCATTAACTCTGGATATGCGTTCATTTACTAACACCTAAGGGTTTGGTGTAAAACCAATCATGATTCCAATAATGGGAGAGGTGATGTCGAGGGCCAAAGTTGGGATCCACAGTGGAAGCACCATCACTAACACATTCTAGAAGAAAAAGGGTTGGGAATCTATGACATAAAATTCCTTCATCCATAGTGAGCAAGGGACCATGGTGGGACCCAAGCTTAGGGTCCACAGTGGCATGATGATGTGGTGTCAGAGTGACGTGACCCATAGACGATGTGGCATGTGGAGGGAAGAAATAGCCATGTTAGAGGGCCAAAGGGGCCAAAAACAAGTGAATAATGCTTGAATCAATAGTGAAAATGCTAGAGAAAAGGGGGAGACAGGGTCATTCCATCAAGGCCCTCTGACAATAATTGAATAACCGTTACATGAAGAAATTGGAGGGGCACTAAAATTTTAAAGGCTACCATGAAAACTGGGAAAAGACTCAGTCTGAGTAGTTCTACACATATATGGTGGTGAAAATGCATTGAACCACAAGAACTCATGGTATTGCATTGTTGGGGGAGAATTGAATGCTTTACATGTATGGAATTTTACTATTGGATTTTTACTTTTATTTTGTTGATTTTATTTTTGACTGTAAGCATGGTGATGAGCCCCAATTTTTGGTAACAATTTGGGCTCATTTGGCCTACTTACCTTGCTCAACCCTTCATTTTTATCACTTATGCATCACTTCTTAGTATATTCGTGTTATTTGTATGAAGAAGGGCAGTCATTATGCCTATGTGGCTAATACATGATGATTTCAGGTTTTTTGACATTAAATGGAGCAAAGACCACGCAAATGAGGACAAGGAGACAGCCAAGGTGGCATTGCGGGTTTATAGGGAGGTTGTCCACAGCCTTGAATGACCTTCCTCGTGATCTCCACCCCAACTCCGAGCTCCAACAACTATCACCACCGAGCTAGAAGGCAGCCAACGGATTCTACAGGAACAACAGTTTACTTTTAGTTGGACAGCCAAGCCCCACTAATTGAGGAGGCCAGCTTGGCCCTCATCATGTATAAATATTGAGGTTGTAGCCTTCGATAAAGACTCTTGAACCTTTGTTGTAGATTTTGAATCACGAGCTGTAGCTCTGTTTTTGCTCTTTGTACGCCAATTTTGGCATGTTGTTAGACTCATGATTATGATCTTTTAATAAAAGGCAAGCAGATTTGGATTCAATTCTGAGTTCTTAGAGGAGCTATAGCTCTCAGGTTAGGGCCCAACCTGAGAGCAATAGACCTCCTTTACTTTGTATTGTTACTTGTCTTTCTTTTATCATTGCATTTCTTTTCTTTACATGCACTTGGAAAACACAGTTTGCTGAGTTGACTGTTTCGGTTTGGTTATGTAGGTTAGTTTCATGAATGAAGTTGTTTCAGTAGTTCAGAATTAGCGTAGGGAGATTGAAGTTACATTGAGTTCAAAAAAGGGTTGAATGCATGCTCACTCTCACCTCTGTTTGGGGACCAGAAGTGTAGACCGTGCCAACCGCCAAAAGCACTGTTTTAACATATGCATGCAAGTATTGATGTAATGTTTTCGGTTGAAGAATTGTCCATACGATTATATCTTGAGTAATGACTCTTTGGTTCAGCATCATGCATGGTTTCCCTTCAACTTACATTGTTGTTCTTTGATTCCTAATAAAACAGTTAGAATAGGTTGGTGAACTTTCGTTTACATGCAAGATAAGGGTGATTTGTTTCATTTACACTGTGCAGCACCACTTCATCGTGTTCTTATCCTTCTAAACCGTGCCTAAGCCACCTACTCATCCTCTGTTCAGCTCATTTTCCTTCCAACCCTTCTACCGTCCACGTTGCTCAATATTTTTGACCTTCCACTACTACTACCCTTGTTGTTGGGAAAAGTATCCAATACGGAATGACCCTATCCCACTCTAAGGGTGATAGTACCTCAGCAACAATCAAAGCAAAGCTATTCGAGATTACTTCTTCATGAGATGTAAGAGAGAGGAGAAAGAGATCCACTAACCGTTGTCTTCCGCTAATGATTGATCCAATCTTCCCTCTTTACTGCTTGCTCCCAGCTCCTTGCTCTTTCACTGGCCCAGCTACACCAAGATCCTGCAAAATGGCAAGAGAGGGAAACTACAAGAAGCATACATTCATAATTGATTCAAGGATTAGAATAAATCAAATATACAAGCATAACAATACACCATTGAGATACATGCATATAGAAGAACCTCAAATGCTTTATTAATGGAAGAAGTAAAGTTCTGAGAGTGTTACAACCATAAGAGGCCCAATCCAGCAACACCTCCCAGCAGAAAGAAATCTCCTCTTCACCTCCTTCAAGCAAATCACCCAATAGTTCTATACTCAAACCAACAGCACTTCCTTACAGTCACAAGATTCCAGCCCCCCTAGACCTCATGAGAGAGCTCTATATATAGGAGTTTTGGAGAAAGGATGAGTCAGCTTGAGGCTGGCATGAAGCTGACTAGTGTCCTCTCCCACTTCAGTTATTCTTCAGTTCTTGAGTCCACTTGGAGGTTCTTGCTTCCACTTGGAGATCTAGACCCTCTTACTCATCAATAGGCGAATTCCCTGATCCAAGTGTCATTTTGGAAGCTTCCTGGGCATTGACACCTTGAAGAATGACTATGTCACTTGGCCAATCTCGCCCAGCGCAGGTAGCCTTCATTGGAGTTGACATTCAGCGCAGGTACCGAGTGGAGCAGTTGACATTCAGCGCAGATGCTCAGTGGAGCAGTTGACATGATCCATAAATAGCTTGTTTTTGAGTGTTTTCAAGTGGAGAATTGATTTTCAGTGCTGTGGTTTGCTGACCTTGTTCCTCTAGGGGTAGGAACAACATGTTTAGGGACTTTGGATCCCTTAGATTATTGACATTTCATGCTTCATGCTGTTAGGCACAAAAATGTCTATAACAGTTGCCCCCTAAAGTATGAGGTCGTTTATCGGGTGAAATGCTTTATCAGGAGGATCCGAAGTTCATTCAATCGCTGAGAGGTGACCTGTAACCAAATACAATACAATACATTATTTTTCATTCTGCTTTCATGATCTAGCTGAGGCGGGCATTCCCATGCTCAGCTTTATAAATTCATTTTGGTATATAGAACAGACGATCGTCTGATGATAGACTGATAATTCTCTACTGAAATTATCATCCTTTGAGTAGGATGATCATCTACTGCAATGATGTACATGTCAAATGTCTTTATGTTTCCTGAATATATATCGCAGCCCGGATGGATGAAACTAGATCCGGGGTCTTCAAACTCGTTCGATCTTCACTCTAAGTACAAGTCGATCCATGTGAGAATTGCGCTGAAGTCGAACATCGAAAGACATCGCTTGATTACCGGTCAATGATGTAAACCGTTAACAAGCGCGAGAGGAATCACCAATAATGATAATGACCCTCAAGGTACTGCAGTACAATTCACGTGGTGTGAATAAAGGACTTGGCGTCGAACACCACGCAAAATCTTTCGGTCGAAGGTCATTGATGTATACCTGTCGCCGGAAGTGAGAAACTTGCCATTGAGGCATGCAAGCTTCAAAGTACTGAGGGGGGTGTTCCTAGATCAACTTCTTGGATAATGAGCTGAAGTCGACAAGAAGCGATCCGTCAGAGGAGGGCCTTAATGAATCCCACATCAGTGACACGGAACGGAGCTAATGATTTTAGTGGAGGTGAAAACAATCTGTGAAATATGATTCAGGGTGGCGATCATGGGTGGATGAAGGATAATGTATGGCAGTGGATGGGACACGGTTGACTCTTTCTGAACAAAATCTCTTGAACATATAACGACACTGATGCGATGGATCGGTAGCATTACCCCAAATGTGGATGGTTTGGCGAAGACCATGGTGATAAGACCGGTGAATGGAACAACCCAACCCGATGTGATACGGAGGAAAAGTGTCATGTTCAAGAGCGACTTGCTACCATTAAAGCTTTGAGGTTCTCCCAATTTTTCCCCAGTCATTTCTGACCAGTACCTCTTTATTTTTGTCAAGCTTGAGGAGGATAACATATGCTTGTTTTATAACCTGCCCTTCGAGCAAGCCCATCGCTATGTTTTAACGAGCCTAGCGATAGGGAAACTCATTCTCGTCTAAAGACAAGTTTGTCGCTATTTAATCATTTTAACGAGTCTAACGACAAGGAAAACTCGGTCCTTTTCATTTTTAGAGAGTCTGAAAAGGTACAGAAAGTTAACTCCAAAATTCCTTTTTCGTCATCTAATCCCTTAAGTCCGAAAAAGTATAAAACAATACAGAAGGGATGAGTTTTCGATAACTTTAACGAGCCGAATAAAACAAGTGCTCGACCTTTTTGTGTAATAATCCCTTAGGTCCAAAAAGATTAAAATCTAGAGAAGGGATAGCTCTTCCGGTCACTTTAACGAGCTGGAAGGCCAAAACTCGGCAAGCTTTTCATATTTTACGAGTCAGTTGAAAAGAGCTCAAAGAAGACTCGTCTTTTGAGGAACGAGTGATAAACAGGGATAGAAGCAGATTCCAGGTACAGGTTGGAATTTTCCAATCACGGCAATGTCACAAGGATGGCTAAGTGAAATCACTCTTCGCAGCTGTTCCTCAAAATGGGTAAACAATCATATGGGGGTGAACGATCGGCCAAATGGAATGGAGGTGGCAGTGTTATAGACATTTTTGTGCCTAACAGCATGAAGCATGAAATGTCAATAATCTAAGGGATCCAAAGTCCCTAAACATGTTGTTCCTACCCCTAGAGGAACAAGGTCAGCAAACCACAGCACTGAAAATCAGTTCTCCACCTGAAAACACTCAAAAACAAGCTATTTCTGGATCATGTCAGCTGCTCCACTGAGCATCTGCGCTGAATGTCAACTGCTCCACTCTATACCTGCGCTGAATGTCAAAAGCAATGAAGGCTACCTGCGCTGGGCGAGATTGGCCAAGTGGCACAGTCATTCTGCAAGGTGTCAAATGCCCAGGAAGCTTCCAAAATGACACTTGGATCAGGGAATTCGCCTTGTGATGAGTAAGAGGATCTAGATCTCCAAGTGGAAGCAAGAGACTCCAAGTGGACTCAAGAACTGAAGAATAACTGAAGTGGGGGAGGACACTAGTCAGCTTCATGTCAGTCTCAAGCTAACTCATCCTTTCTCCAAAACTTCTATATATAGAGCTCTCTCATGAGGTCTATGGAGGCTGGAATTTGGTGCAAGTAAGGAAGTGTTGTTGGTTTGAGTATAGAACTATTGGGTGATTTGCTTGAAGGAGGTGAAGAGGAGATTTCTTTCTGCTGGGAGGTGTTGCTGGATTGGGCCTATTATGGTTGTAACACTCTCAGAACTTTACTTCTTCCATTAATAAAGTATTTGAGGTTCTTCTATATGCATGTGTCTCTGTGGCGTATTGATGCTTGTATATTTGATTTATTCTAATCTTTGAATCAATTATGGATGTATGCTTCTTGTAGTTTCCTTTTCTTGTGCTTTTACAGGATCTTTGTGTAGCTGGGCCGGTGAAAGAGCAAGGAGCTAGGAGCAAGCAGCAAAGAGGGAAGATTGGATCAACCATTAGCGGAAGATAACGGTTAGTGGATCCCCTTTCTCTTCTCTCTCTCATCTCATAAAGAAGTAATCTTGAATAGCTTTGTATTCAGTTGTTGCTGAGGTACTATCACCCTTAGAGTGGGATAGGGTCATTCCGTATTGGATACTTTTCCCAACAACAAATTGGCGACTCCGCTGGGGAACGTATCTTGTTGGTTGTTTGTGTTTTTGCTATTCATTTCATAAACAAAGGGAGTACCGAATCGAACTGTATTTGGATCCTTCAAATACAAAGTAGAGGGCAGCTACTCTAGCTCAGTTTCTGGGCAAGTTTATGATTTGAAGAGCTGATCCACAAGGACTCTAATAAGCTCTTAGTGATAGCTTTTCATCCTCCTTGTCATCCCTTAGTGTGTCCTTGACTGATAGCTTCTTATTTGAGCAAAAACTGTGAATTTTTGAGCAATCTGTGACCCGGAAACCAAGAGAAACGAAAGTTTCGTTCTTCAGTGCAAGGTGTACAAAGGCTGTCTGCATTTCAGCGCAGTTCCCGAAGGGGCTACCTGCGCTGAAGGTCAAACAGACAGTGTCCCACCTGCGCTGGACCAGTCTTGCCTTGTGCTACTGGGGTTTCCTGCTGTTTCTTGCCCTGTTTTCACTCTTGTTTTGCTGCCTGTTACCAGTCAATGTGCCTATCTGAAACCAACTTTCCTTGCCACTATTCCGCCTCGGTTGTATAAAGAAACTGTGTTTGTTCTTTGTGTATTTCTTGTATCATTTACAGTTTCCCATAACGAAAGTGAACTAGTCTTGCTGTGACCTCTTAGATCTAGACCTGTGATAAAGTGTCGTTTTGATCTTAAGAGTTAGTTTGTTTGCTGTTCATAGCTGATTGAGCTTTTGCTTTCGTCATTTGGTTTGAGTTTATATATTTCTAGTGTCGAAACAAGTAAATCTTAAGGTGTCTTTTGATTTTGGACAAAGCTTGTTTGCTTTCACTTGAAATTGAATTCGAAATTATACAACAGCTTTCTTTTGTGTCGCACAAACATTAAGAAAGAGAAAAGAAATACCTGCATTTTTGCATTTTGCATATAAGTTTGTATGTTGATTTAGGGAAAAAGTGCATTAGCGAGTGCTCTTTGATCTGTGTGAAAATATTTTGTCTCTCTTTTCCCTCAGTAGTTAAGATTTTCATAAGTCGAAAAGATTGAAAAAGCTTGCTTCTCATCTTAGACTGCATTTAGGAATTTGTATCAATACATCTCGTGGTGAACCTTGAAAGGCAAACTTTAAAAAGATCAACTTAAAATATATTGAATGAACCTAACAACGCTTTGAAACATAACGCAAACATCTAGAGGTCTAAGCTAGAGACGTGTTCCGGCGTCGTTAAACGTAGTGACTGTCGATCTCGACGAAGGTGGGTGATTCCTCCTGAGAGTCGGTGGCACTAATACGGACTTGTGCTCCCACGTACCGTCGTGTATATATTGGGAGACCCCTATAGGAATAAAGCCTTTATCCATAGGAAACCGTGTCGTCCGCCCTACTGATCGCAATGCAGTGAACACAGCATTCACGAAGATCGACCACTCGTACCATAAAACGTATTCTGTGGTTTTGCGAAAGGTTTGGCACACCCTCTGCCTAGATCTCCAGAGCAGTTTCTTTTGGCCTTTTTCAAACTCTATAACTGAAAAAGTCCAACCGAGCATTTGTCACTTCGGGCTCATTAATACATCGAAGGAGACTAGAGTCATCTTTAGCTTTTTCTCGACTCTTAAAAAGTGAAAAAGCAAGTTGTGTCTAAAAGCGTCTAATAAAATTCATTCAATTCGGAAACACAAATTTCCCCTTTTAATATTTTAGTTGATCGAGTAATCCGCAATCGTGGAAGAAAGTCAATTGAAACCCCGTCGTTCGCGGAGGCTTACGAGTCAACCGTCTTTGTCCCCGGAATCAAAAACAGTACGGGCAAAGCGAACTCGTTTAACCGGTTCAAAATCTCCTTTGAAAGTTAGAACAAGTGTTCCAACTGCATCCGAGGTTCCGGTTACTCCTAACATTTCTGGAAACCCTGCCTCTATAGAAGAAGTTCAACAGCCACAGAAGGACAGTAATACTGATCCTAGTCTGGGGGCAAATACTTGTGTAACTGAACCAGTTCCATCTGTAACCGGTCTAGAAAGTTTTGTTCCTCAAACAACTGTCGCTGTCGAAGCAACCACTTCTTCGGCACCAGAAATATTTTACGGACCTGACGGTCTTCCTCTTCCACCGGGTTTGATTGCGATAGAGGAAATTGCAGAGGATCCGCAAGCAAGTACTCCAACTCATTTTGGAGTAGGGGTCACTCTCTTTCCTTCATCAGAGGTTAATCCACCACAAGTGGAAGTCCCTGTAGAATCGCTAGGCAATCTATTGGATAGACTTAAAATGTCTGAACAACCGTCATCATCTAGGACTGTGTCAAATGACACAGCGACAGCAGAAGCCCCTGCTGTCACTCCGACGATGTTTGCCGGCATACCAGCTGTCCCAACTAGCTCTCAACCGCTAGAAGGAGTCCACCAAGGGACTATTTCGACAGTATGGTCTGTTCCAGTTTGTTCATCCGGAGTAATACCCGGTAATTCTTATGTTGAAACTCGCCAAATTGATCCGTTTGGAGGTCAATCTGGGCCATCAATCCCCTTGAGTTCTGGATTGATACCGTATGGGGGGCAGTATGCCCTTTCATTACCCCCTCCGGGAGGATACCCATACGTGAGTTCACAACATGTTCAGGTTATACTGGAATTGCATCAAGTAGTTGGGTACCTATGCTACCTCAACCACCAAGGATTGTATATTCTATGCAACAGTGTGTACCTGTGACGAACATCCCAACCACACCGTCTATTGTAACCGTGTCGCAAGTTCAAGCGATGCCTGTTACATGTCAACCTCAGATTTCTCAGGTTGTAATGCAACAGTCGCTTGACCATGGGTCACAACCACAATCGCCAACTGGTGGGACGACACAAGTACAAACGGGTACAATTACCCCACACCTTGGTCCAATGGTTAGCATGGCGCAACAGAACATGGCGTCACAACCATGGCTTGTACAATACCAACAACCGCAGTTCCAGCAAGTGTACCAAGGTTCTGAGCAGCAGATCTTTGCGAATAGTGGACAACCGTATATCCAAAACGGTCAAAACCAACCACTTTACAGTGGTCAAGTCCACTAACCGTATCAGTCATACCAACATCAATTACATTATGCTGGTATGCAAAGGCCCACTGCTCAAGCGATTCCATCGTACCCTGGTTACGCTTCGCCTAACCTGAATCAACAGTTACCATTCGTGGCAACTTTAGAGTTACCCGATTTACACCGTTTAACCAACGATCCGATTGCTTATGCCCCTTGGTGGCCAGCGGTTCCTCATAAACTTCCATCTGACATTCCTAAATTCAATGGAAATCCAGGTGAAGACCCATCGAATCACGTGATGACTTTTCATCTGTGGTGTTCGTCGAACACCCTTAACGACGATTCGATAAGACTTCGCCTTTTTCAGAGGACATTGACAGGTCCAGCGGCTAAATGGTATATTGAATTGCCAAGAGCCTCTTTCGACAACTTTAGTTCCCTAGCCACGACTTTCTTAACCCACTTTCAATTGCCGATAAGGTATGAAACGGGAACTGAAATATTAACCAACTTCAAACAGACAACTGCTACCCATATATCTGATCATATACATGAGTGGCGTCGTCGTCGTAGGATGGTGAAAACATATGTTCCCGATCAGCTATTAGCTGAATGGTTTATAAAGTCGTTACTTCCGGCTATTACGGAAGATGTGGCCAAGGGGGGAGTCGTAACAGAGGAGCAAGTTATTGCTCGTGCACAGTATTTGGACTTAGTTTATACTCAGTCCGGCACACTCTATGACAAAATACCTGACGCCCCTAGACCGGAATTTTCAATTCCTCCCCCTCCTAAATCAAATAGTGACTCTCATGCCGTTGATGGCGTGATTGGCACGGCAAACACGAAATCGATAAAGGCTTCGTCAAAGAAAGCCCGTAAGAATTCGGATCAAAATGCAAAAGAAGAAATTCTTGCTTCGGAAGTAAATGCCGTATCCGAAGGTAAAGGCAAAGAAACCAATCAACCAGGAAGCAAGAAAAAGCAAAACAAAGGGAAGAAGAAGAAACAGGGTGAGTCATCCCCTGGGAAAAATTCTTCAAACCCTCCTGGAAAAGGGAAACCAAACATTCCATGTATGATATGTGACGAAGATCACTGGACAAGGGATTGTCCTTACAAAGCTGAGCTTAAAAGGTTCTTTAAAAGTTCCCAAACCTCAGCTGTGTTGACTGATCCGTTTCCCAACCCAGGTCAAAATCTGGTTGATAGTGGAAATGCTTCCCCGTCACAAGTCCTTATGTTGTCAGTTTCGAAACAGCAGAATGATGCTTTGATTTCGACAAGGAACAAAGATTATGGTAATCCTCAGCTGTCGAACGAAAAAGGTAAAGATCAACCAAGTAGTTCGACAACAACTTCGACAGAAGTTGTAACGCCCACCATCCCTGAATTAACAATAAAACCGCCAAAGGGTGTAGTACACAAGTCGACATTTAATCCTCGCGCCAGAGCGGCGCAGCATTATAACATAGTGGAAGATTTGGCCCAATCGCCATCTACTATGTCGACTCTTGAAGTGCTACAAAATTGTCCAACCCAAAGGCAGGCATTGTTATCGGCAATTGGTGGGGTTGATCCTAAGGATTCCAATCTTGTATCCTTTGATCACAAGGGATATGATCCTCAGTTACCAGCTCAGCTAGCTTTCCTTATTCAAGTGAAAGCACTCAACAAAACTGTTCACAGAACAATAATTGATGAGGGAGCCTCGACATGTATCATGTCGATGAGTTGCTGGAAAACTTTAGGATCTCCAACCTTGTCGCGATCTTCGACGACATTAAAAGCTTTCGACGGAAGGACTTATACCCCTTACGGTATCCTTAATAACTTGAAAGTTGAACTAGGAGGAAAAACAGTAGAAATTGATGTAGAAGTCATTGATGGAAATCTCGACTATAACATCCTACTGGGAAGACCATGGATTTATGCCATGGCAGCTGTTGTGTCGACTTATTTTAGGAAGATCGCATTCCCATTTGAAGGAGGGATTACGATCGTCGACCAACAGAATTTCCTCCCTAATGGTTCACAAGTTACAGGAAGCATTCCCATGATCCATGAAAGCAACCATTCAATTCAAGATATCGGAGTAGGATTATTGAAAGACCCCACATTGATGGGAACTTTCGCGCTACCACCTCCTATTTATACAGGAAATGTACCGTTTGTAGCAACCTGCAACATGATATCTTCCACGAAGGTCAACATGGATCATTTAATGGTTTTGCCCCCAAGCCCTTTAGAAATATTGTAGCAATCAATGTTTCAAGCATGGGAGGCGAGCCCAAATCAACTCTCATCAAGCGTTTGGGTAGATAGGTCTAGAGAATATGGAACCCCATTAGATCCCTGGTCGAGAGTACATGGGACTGACGAAGGAATCTTACAATCAATGATGATTGAGGGGGCACCATGGAATGATCACCACCATTGTTCCCTTCTTCAGGAATATGAAGAAGATGCTCAAAGTGACCTTTATCACCCTTCAGTATTTGAATTCCTAACAAATACTGTAAATACGGTGGACTCCGAGCGAAACCTATCCAATATTGAAGAGACTATAGCCATAAATATCTCGACTAAAACAGATGTTGTAGAGAATATTTATGTCAGCAAAGGTTGTTCCCCTTCAGAACTGGAAATATATAACGCTCTTTTTCGCGAATTTAGAGATGTCTTTGCTTGGTCATATGATGAAATGCCAGGCATCGACTCGAGTATCGTTGAACATGAAATTAAAATGTATCCTGATGTCAAACCAGTAAGACAACGGCTTCGGCAAGTGCACCCGAAGAAAGCCGCTGCCATTAAGGCAGAAGTTGAAAAACTTCTCCATGCTGGATTCATCTACCCGGTTCCTCTAACCGATTGGGTATCGAATATTGTCCCTGTTATGAAAAAACAAGGGACGATTAGAGTGTGTGTTGATTATAGGGATGTAAACCAAGCTTGTCCGAAGGACAACTACCCTACACCCTTCATCGACCAGATAATTGATGAATGCGCCGGATGTGAAATCTTTTCATTTATGGATGGATTTTCCGGGTATAATCAAATAAATATCCGCCCACAGGACTAGTCAAAGACTGCATTTATTTGTCCGTGGGGCACATTCGCTTATCGAAAATTACCCTTTGGTTTAAAGAACGCAGGGGCGACGTTTCAGAGGGCAATGAATTATGCCTTCCATGACATCAAGAACATTGTTCAACCTTATCTCGACGATCTTCCGGCTCATTCGCGAAAGCGGACTGATCATCCGCAGCATTTAAGAGCGATATTTCTACGTTGCCGACACTACAAGATAAGACTCAATCCACACAAATGTGTGTTTTGCGTCGGTTCTGGTCGTTTACTTGGCTTTGTAGTCTCTAAAGATGGGATTCGTCTCGATCCCTGTAAGGTTCAGGCGATCATTAATTTGCCTCCACCTTCAAATTTGCTTCAGATTCAAAAACTCCAAGGGAAAGCAAACTTTCTGAGGAGGTTCATTCCAAATTACGCAGAACTTGCTAAGGGTTATACTCGTCTTTTGAAAAAGGATGTACCTTTTGTCTGGGACCAGGTGGCGCAAGCTTCCTTTGACGCTCTGAAAGATTGTCTAGTAAAAGCATCATTAATGTACGCCCCGGACTATCAAAGAGATTTTAACCTGTATCTGGCTACAGTGGATACGACCATTGCGATGGTTTTAGTTCAAGAAGTTGATGGAATTGAACATCCTATATATTATTTAAGTAAAAACTTAAACGATACAGAAAGTAAATATTCTTATGTTGAAAAACTAGCGCTTGCAGCTGTTCAAGCGATTCAAAGATTTCGACATTATGTCCTCTTTCGGAAAACTACCATCTTATCAGATGGCAACCCCATGACTTATATACTGTCGCGACAGTTGCTGGGGGGCAAGTATTCAAAATGGATAGCGATCCTTCAAGAGTTTGATCTGGAATTTGTAAAATCCAAATCAAAGAAAGCTCTAGTTTTCGCAGAATTATTGTGCGATCTCCCATCATCATCCAATGATAAAACATCGGAAGAGTCAATCGTGGACGAAAGTTTGTTTCTGATATCTGTAAGCGATGAGTGGTATGGAGATATCATAGTTTATCTCCAAACCCAAAAATTCAGGTCTAACACCTCTCGCTCTGAACAAAAACGTATACGATACCAAGCAAAAGACTACATGATCGTCGGTGATACACTTTACCGTCGTGGTGTCGATACAGTTCTGAGGAGGTGCCTTACCCATGAGGAGGCCGAAAAAGCCCTGAATGATTGTCATTCAGGCGCGTGTGGGGGGCATCAGTCTGGATATGCAACAGCACAAAGAATCTTACGAGCGGGATACTTCTGGCCAACCATGTTCAAAGATTGCATAACCGCAGTCAGAAGTTGCCATGCTTGTCAAATCTTTGATAGCAAAACCAGACGACCACCCGCACCTTTACAGCCGATAGTTGCTGTTGGGCCCTTCGCCAAGTGGGGCATCGATTTCATGCAATGTAACCCCACCTCGACCGGGGGGCATGGGTATATTATAGTCGCTGTTGACTATTTTACCAAATGGGCCGAGGCGATGCCTACATTGGATAACACTGGTGAAACAGCTGCCCTTTTCTTTTTCAATCATGTAGTCGCCAGGTTCGGCGTACCACAGGCTATAGTTACAGATCATGGATCGCATTTTCGCAATCACATGATGGTCGAATTAGCTGCCAAGCTAGGGCTATCTCACGACAGCTCTACCCCATATTATCCGCAAGCCAACGGACAAGTTGAGGCAATCAACAAGGTCCTGAAGCGTATGTTGCAAAGGATGATCGGGGTTCATAAAAGAAGATGGCACCTAATCCTGTACTCAGCTTTGTGGGCTTACCGGACCTCGGTAAAGAACGCAACCGGGTTCACACCTTTTCAACTGGTGTATGGCCTGGAAGCAGTCTTACCAATCCAGTGCGAAATTTCATCGCTTAAACTCGCAATCGATCTTCTCCCCGGAACTTCAGAAGAAGAGGCTCGTTTCTTGGAATTAATCCAGTTGGATGAAACCCATCGTGACGCCGCCTTGGCTAACGAGGCCCATAAGAAACGAGTCAAGGCTCAGTTCGACAAAAATGTCAAACCCCGTGTCTTCTCAGAAGGTGATTTGGTCTTGCTTTATGACCAAGAATCCGATAAATTGGGAGCAGGTAAATTCAAGTCCTTATGGATGGGCCCCTATATTGTTAAAAGGGTGTTAGCAAAAGGAGCCTACGAGTTAATGGATTATGATGGAATTCCACTGGCACAGCCCCGCAATGGGTTGTACCTCAAGCGTTACTATGCTTAAATAGTAACCTGCATGCTTTTGTTGTATTTTGTTTTCACTAAAGTGTTTGTCCTGGTCGAGTGATCCACCTTTTCATTCGTTGCAGATGTCGAACCTTCTGGAGACATGTGTTGGATATGCCGACGGAGCGAGTCGTAGTTCGCGGAACCTGTCCTCCGCAGCCTGGGCCATTTTTGATCCAAGCGGCGAGTTAGTAAGTTTCAGAGGTGTATGTATTGGGCAATCAACGAATAACATCGCTGAGTATAGCGCGTTGATAGAACTACTCTCTGATGCCATCACACGTGGCATACGCCGACTAATTGTCAGGCTAGACTCACAACTCGTAATACTACAACTCAATGGTATATATTTCGTTCGCAATCCAGCTATTTATCGCATGTTCCTAAGGGTTAAGATCTTGGAAAGACGATTTGATTCAATTCAATATCAACATATTTCAAGAAACTTAAACACATTAACTGACTCATTAGCAAACTATGTGTTAGATAGACATTTGCAACATTTATAAAAAGGACACATCATCAAAGATTGTACATATGGATCACATAAATCAACCAGAATAAAACCCGAAAATCAAAATATATAAGCTGTTTATATAAGTTCATACATAATGTTCTGTAACCAAGACAAAATTGGTCATATGACCTAAAAACTCAAAAAGAGGCTAGGGGGCACCCTAGCCTAGTGGTGCTCATGATAGTACGTCACGGCCTGTGCGATCATGCGCAAGAGACGAGTCCATCGTCTAGGCACACCAATGGTATGCCGCTGCAGCTGTAAAGGTAACTCGTCAATCTGTACATCCGGAAGGCCACGAGTAAGGCTCTCAACCTGCTCCTGCACAGCTGTAAGGGTCTCAGTGTCGTCAAGATCGCGAATAACAACTCTCCTAGCAGGCTCCCCTGCCGGGGCAGCAGCTGGCGATCTCGGACGAACTGCTGGACGAACAGGACCAATATCTGCATGCACCCAAGAGTACAATTAAAAGTCTTGATAGAATAAAGCACAGCAACATTATGAGTAAGAACAATAAATAGTAATATGGTCAAAGAGTTTACCAATGGCACCCCACTGCTCGCCATCCGGTAGCACCAAATCCGGATCACCTCGGAAATCCATACCCACATATGGATACTCAGAAAACGCCATCTCCTGGCGCTCGAACCACCTAAAGAAGGCCTCAGTAAAAGTAATCTGAGGTTGACCTGCATGCCTAGACATGTGGTCAACCCACCTCTGCATGCGTGGCTCGGTCGGAGAAGGCAAGTCAAGTATGATGTACTGAGGCTGCATCAGTGGGATTTTCTCCAAGGCAAAGGCAGTCAGAATAGAACCAAATCCAAAGTTCTTCAGCTTCCCGTCCTTTACCTTGGTCAACTGACTTTTCATCTGAACAAGTACTGCATCACACCAGTTGAATACTTTCGGTTGGAGACACTCCAAGGCGTGCTGCATATAAGACCTGTTGGCAACATGTAGAGCTGCGCTGCCGGCCATCCTACCAATAGTGAACAGAATGGACCTGAGAGCCCGATCAGTAATCTCACGGATAACAATCTTGCCATCTCTGCTCGGCTGAGAACCTTCCCTGCAATACTGGCGGACATAATCTCTGGTGGAATCAGTCCCCCGGGCCGTACCTGATAAGGAAACGGGGGCACCTCGTCTTGACAATCCAGTCAAGAAGTACATGTCCTCTATGGTCAAGGGGATGGTCTTCCCCCTAATCTGGAATACTTGGTTAACAGGATCCCAAGCATCAAGCATATACTGCAGTAGAGAAATCTGTGCTCTCATGCTAGAGATACGGAAGAACTTCAGCAGGCCACAGTTCCGCAGCGCGTTCACCGTGATCGGGTCATGGAGGGCAATCATGTCCTCCTCTTCATGTTCTCGTTCTCGCCATGTAAGGGACATTTTGTTCAAATTTCCCTGCAAAGCAAACAAGAGAAAGAGTGAATTCTTGTTTTGATGAAAAACTGGCGAAAAAATCATCAAAAAGACCTTGAAACTCAGTCCTTTTGAGCCCAGCGCAGGCAGAAGGTCCCCCACCTGCGCTGAGGGTCAGACTGCCTTAAGGCAGATTGACCTTCAGCGCAGGTTTCGAATGGGGAACCTGCGCTGAACCTAGGGTGCCCTGGCAAAACCCCAGGGGCTCAGAAAGACCGGAAAACAGGCAAAAAACAGGGAAATGAAACCGTGAAAAGAAAGAGCTAGGGTTTAGCTCCTACCTGGTCCAGACGGCGCCGAAAATCGTCCGCAGAATCTCCCGGAATCAGCTGGTGAAAATCAACGGGGAAGAGGCACCTCCAGAGCTCCAACAAACCAAATGCAAATGAAATGGTAAATGAGAGGTAAAAACACCTTTTTAATGGCTTTTTACGTAGTACAAAGTGAAATATTAGGGTTATAATCTCATTTCCATGCAAATATTATTCATTTCTAACAAAATTTGTTGCAGCAATTGAAAATGCAGTACTATATTTGAAAAGAGAAAAGCTAGTAAGGGTAAAAATCAAAATTTGACCATATAATCGAGCAGTTTTAGCATAAAGTTCATGCTCGTTAAAAAATAAACGCAAGATCCGATCAGTTTTAACGCGGAATTCATGCTCGTTAAAAAATAAACATAAGCATTGAGCAGTGTTTTGGCGCATTCAAGCTCATTAAAAAATGAACCCATCTCGGTAAATAACCACTGTGATCGTAAATTTATTAGCCATAAAAAGCCTTGGTTGTGTTTACACCCGCCACCTCCATTTCATTTGGCCAATCGTTCACCTCCATATGATTGTTTACCCATTTTGAGGAACAGCTGCGAAGAGTGATTTCACTTAGCCATCCTTGTAACACTGCCGTGATTGGAAAATTCCAACCTGTACCTGGAATCTGCTGCTATCCCTGTTTATCACTCGTTCCTCAAAAGACGAGTCTTCTTTAAGCTCTTTTCATCTGACTCGTAAAATATGAAAAGTTTGCCGAGTTTTGGCCTTCCAGCTCGTTAAAAGGACCGGAAGAGCTATCCCTCCTCTAGATTTTAATCTTTTTGGACCTGAGGGATTATTACACAAAAAGGTCGAGCGCTTGTTTTATTCGGCTCGTTAAAATTATCGAAAACTCATCCCTTCTGTATTGTTTTATACTTTTTCGGACTTAAGGGATTAGATGACGAAAAAGGAATTTTGGAGTTAACTTTCTGTACCTTTTCAGACTCTCTAAAAATGAAAAGGACCGAGTTTTCCTTGTCGTTAGACTCGTTAAAATGATTAAATAGCGACAAACTTGTCTTTAGACGAGAACGAGTTTCCCTATCGCTAGGCTCGTTAAAACATAGCGATGGGCTTGCCCGAAGGGCAGGTTATAGAACAAGCATATGTTATCCTCCTAAAGCTTGACAAAAATAAAGAGGTACTGGTCAGAAATGACTGGGGAAAAATTGGGAGAACCTCAAAGCTTTAATGGTAGCAAGTCGCTCTTGAACATGACACTTTGTCCTCCGTATCACATCGGGTTGGGTTGTTTTCATTCACCGGTCTCATCACCATGGTCCTCGCCAAACCATCCACATTTGGGGTAATGCTACCGATCCATCACATCAGTGTCGTTATATGTTCAAGAGATGTTGTTCAGAAAGAGTCAACCGTGTCCCATCCACTGCCATACATTATCCTTCATCCACCCATGATCGCCACCCTGAATCATATCTCACAGATTGTTTTCACCTCCACTAAAATCATTAGCTTCGTTCCGTGTCACTGATGTGGGATTCATTAAGGCCCTCCTTTGACGGATCGCTTCTTGTCGACTTCAGCTCATTATCCAAGAAGTTGATCTAGGAACAAACCCCCCATTACTTTGAAGCTTGCATGCCTCAATGGCAAGTTTCTCACTTCCGGCGACAGGTATACATCAATGACCTTCGACCAGAAGATTTTGCGTGGTGTTCGACGCCAAGTCCTTTATTCACACCACGTGAATTGTACTGCAGTACCTTGAGGGTCATTGTCATTATTGGTGATTCCTCTCGCGCTTGTTAACGGTTTACATTATTGACCGGTAATCAAGCGATGTCTTTCCATGTTCGACTTCAGCGCAATTCTCACATGGATCGACTTGTACTTAGAGTGAAGATCGAACGAGTTTGAAGACCCCGGATCTAGTTTCATCCATCCGGGCTGCGATATATATATTCAGGATATAAAGACATTTGTTATGTACATCATTGCAGCAGATGATCATCCTACTCAAAGGAGGATAATTTCAGCAGAGAATTATCAGTCTACCATCAGACGATCGTCTGTTCTATGTACCAAAATGAATTTATAAAGCTGAGCATGGGAATGCCCGCCTCAGCTAGATCATGAAAGCAGAATGAAAAATAATGTATTGTATTGTATTTTATTACAGGGCACCTCTCAGCGATTGAATGAACTTCGGATCCTCCTGATAAAGCATTTCACCCGATAAACGACCTCATACTTTAGGGGGCAACTGTTATAGACATTTTTGTGCCTAACAGCATGAAGCATGAAATGTCAATAATCTAAGGGATCCAAAGTCCCTAAACATGTTGTTCCTACCCCTAGAGGAACAAGGTCAGCAAACCACAGCACTGAAAATCAGTTCTCCACCTGAAAACACTCAAAAACAAGCTATTTCTGGATCATGTCAGCTGCTCCACTGAGCATCTGCGCTGAATGTCAACTGCTCCACTCTGTACCTGTGCTGAATGTCAAAAGCAATGAAGGCTACCTGCGCTGGGCGAGATTGGCCAAGTGGCACAGTCATTCTGCAAGGTGTCAAATGCCCAGGAAGCTTCCAAAATGACACTTGGATTAGGGAATTCGCCTTGTGATGAGTAAGAGGATCTAGATCTCCAAGTGGAAGCAAGAGACTCCAAGTGGACTCAAGAACTGAAGAATAACTGAAGTGGGGGAGGACACTAGTCAGCTTCATGTCAGTCTCAAGCTGACTCATCCTTTCTCCAAAACTTCTATATATAGAGCTCTCTCATGAGGTCTATGGAGGCTAGAATTTGGTGCAAGTAAGGAAGTGCTGTTGGTTTGAGTATAGAACTATTGGGTGATTTGCTTGAAGGAGGTGAAGAGGAGATTTCTTTCTGCTGGGAGGTGTTGCTGGATTGGGCCTATTATGGTTGTAACACTCTCAGAACTTTACTTCTTCCATTAATAAAGTATTTGAGGTTCTTCTATATGCATGTGTCTCTGTGGCGTATTGATGCTTGTATATTTGATTTATTCTAATCCTTGAATCAATTATGGATGTATGCTTCTTGTAGTTTCCTTTTCTTGTGCTTTTACAGGATCTTTGTGTAGCTGGGCCGGTGAAAGAGCAAGGAGCTAGGAGCAAGCAGCAAAGAGGGAAGATTGGATCAACCATTAGCGGAAGATAACGGTTAGTGGATCCCCTTTCTCTTCTCTCTCTCATCTCATAAAGAAGTAATCTTGAATAGCTTTGTATTCAGTTGTTGCTGAGGTACTATCACCCTTAGAGTGGGATAGGGTCATTCCGTATTGGATACTTTTCCCAACAACAGGCAGGTGCAAACACGACCAAGGCTTTTTATGGCTAATAAATTTACGATCACAATGGTTATTTACCGAAATAGGTTCATTTTTTAATGAGCTTAAACTCTGGAGGAAACTCTTGCTCACACTTTTCTATTTTTTAACGAGCATAAACTCCACGGTAAAACTGCTCGATCTTATGTTTATTTTTTAACGAGCATGAACTATTTACTAAAACTGCTCGGATCTCGCTTTTCTATTTTTTAACGAGCATAAATTCCGCGGTAAAACTGCTCGATTTATATGGTCAAATTTTGATTTGTTACCATTACTAGCTTTTCTCTTTTCAAGTATAGTGCTGCATTTTCAATTGCTGCAACAAAATTTGTTAGAAATGAATAATATTTGCATGAAAATGAGATTATAACCCTAATATTTCACTTTGAACTACGTAAAAAGCTATTTAAAAGGTGTTTTTACCTCTCATTTACCATTTCATTTGCATTTGGTTTGTTGGAGCTCTGGAGGTGCCTCTTCCCCCTTGATTTTCATCAGCTGATTCCAGGAGATTCTGCGGACGATTTTCGGCGCCGTCTGGACCAGGTAGGAGCTAAACCCTAGCTCTTTCTTTTCATGGTTTCCTTTTCCAATTTCATGCCTGTTTTTCAGTCTTTCTAATCCCCTGGGGTTTTGCCAGGGCGCCCTAGCTTCAGCGCAGGTTCCCCATTCGAAACTTGCGCTGAAGGTCAAGCTGCCTTAAGGCAGACTGACCCTCAGCGCAAGTGGGAGACTCTCTGCCTGCGCTGGGCTCAGAAAAATGGGTTTTCAGGTCATTTTTTGATGAATTTTCGCCAGTTTTTCATCAAAATCAGGAACTTACTCCTCTTGTTTGCTTTGTAGGGAACTTTGAACAAAATGTCCCTTACATGGCGAGAACGAGAACATGAAGAGGAGGACATGATTGCCCTCCATGACCCGGTCACGGTGAATGCGCTACGGAACTGTGGCCTGCTGAAGTTTTTCTGTATCTCTAGCATGAGAGCACAGATTACTTTGCTGCAGTATATGCTTGATGCTTGGGATCCTGTTAACCAAGTATTCCAGATTAGGGGAAAATCCATCCCCTTGACCATAGAGGACATGTACTTCTTGACTGGATTGTCAAGACGAGGTGCCCCCATTTCCTTGTCAGGTACGGCCCGGGGGACTGATTCCACCAGAGATTATGTCCGCCAGTATTGCAGGGAAGGTTCTCAGCCGAGCAGAGACGGCAAGATTGTTATCCGTGAGATTACTGACAGGTCTCTCAGGTCCATTCTGTACACCATTGGTAGGATGGCCGGTAGCGCAACTCTACATGTTGCCAACAGATCTTATATGCAGCACGCCTTGGAGTGTCTCCAACCGAAAGTATTCAACTGGTGTGATGCAGTACTTGTTCAGATGAAAAGTCAATTGACCAAGGTAAAGGACGGGAAGCTGAAGAAATTTGGATTTGGTTCTATTCTGACTGCCTTTGCCTTGGAGAAAATCCCACTGATGCAGCCCCAGTACATCATACTCGACTTGCCTTCTCCGACCGAGCCACGCATGCAGAGGTGGGTTGATCACATGTCGAGGCATGCTGGTCAACCTCATATTACTTTTACTGAGGCCTTCTTCAGGTGGTTCGATCGCCAGGAGATGGTCTTTTCTGAGTATCCATATGTGGGTATGGATTTCCGAGGCGACCCGGATTTGGTGTTACCGGATGGCGAACAGTGGGGCGCTATTGGTAAATTCTTTGACCATATTACTGTTTACTGTTCTTATTCATAATGTTACTGTGCTTTATTCTATCAAGACTTTTAATCATACTCTTGGGTGCATGCAGATGTTGGTCCTGTTCGTCCAGCAGTTCGTCCGAGACCGCCAGTTGCTGCCCCGGCAGCAGAGCCTGCTAGGAGAGCTATTCTCCGCGACCTTGACGATACTGAGACCCTTACAGTTGTGCAAGAGCAGGTTGAGAGCCTTACTCTCGGCATTCCCGATGTGAGGATTGATGAGTTACCTTTACAGCTGCAGCGACACACCACTGGCGTGCCTAGACGATGGACTCGTCTCTTGCGCATGATTGCACAGGCCGTGACGTGCTATCATGAGCACCACTAGGCTAGGGTGCCCCCTAGCATCTTTTTGAGTTTTAGGTCATACGACCAATTTTGTCTTGGTTACAGAACATTATGTATGAACTATAAACAGCTTATATGTATTTTGATTTTCGAGTTTTATTCTGTTTGAGTTATACGATCCATATGTACAATCTTTGATGATGTGTCCTTTTTATAAATGTTGCAAATGTCTATCTAACACATAGTTTGCTAATGAGTCGGTTAATGTGTTTAAGTTTCTTGAAATATGTTGATATTGAATTGAATCAAATCGTCTTTCCAAGATCTTAACCCTTAGGAACATGCGATAAATAGCTAGATTGCGAACAGAATATATACCATTGAGTTGTAGTATTACGAGCTGTGAGTCTAGCCTGACAATTAGTCGGCGTATGCCACGTGTGATGGCATCAGAGAGTAGTTCTATCAACGCGCTATACTCAGCGATGTTATTCGTTGATTGCCCAATACACACACCTCTGAAACTTACTAACTCGCCGCTTGGATCAAAAATGGCCCAGGCTGCGGAAGATAGGTTCCGCGAACTACGACTCGCTCCGTCGGCATATCCAACACATGTCTCCAGAAGGTTCGACATCTGCAACAAATGAAAAAGGTGGATCACTCAACCAGAACAAATACTTTAGCGAAAACAAAATACAACAAAAGCATGCAGGTTACTATTTAAGCATAGTAACGCTTGAGGTACATCCCGTTGCGGGGCTGCGCCAGTGGAATTCCATCGTAATCCATTAACTCGTAGGCTCCTTTTGCTAACACCCTTTTAACAATATAGGGGCCCATCCATAAGGACTTGAATTTACCTGCTCCCAATTTATCGGATTCTTGGTCATAAAGCAAGACCAAATCACCTTCTGAGAAGACACGGGGTTTGACATTTTTGTCGAACTGAGCCTTGACTCGTTTCTTATGGGCCTCGTTAGCCAAAGCGGCATCACGACGGGTTTCATCCAATTGGATTAATTCCAAGAAACGAGCCTCTTCTTCTGAAGTTCCGGGGAGAAGATCGATTGCGAGTTTAAGCGACGAAATTTCGCACTGGATTGGCAAGACTGCTTCCAGGCCATACACCAGTTGAAAATGTGTGAACCCGGTTCCGTTCTTTACCGACGTTCAGTAAGCCCACAAGGCTGAGTACAGGATTAGGTGCCACCTTCTTTTATGAACCCCGATCATCCTTTGCAACATACGCTTCAGGACCTTGTTGATTGCTTCAACTTGTCCGTTGGCTTGCGGATAATATGGGGTAGAGCTGTCGTGAGATAGCCCTAGTTTGGCAGCTAATTCGACCATCATGTGATTGCGAAAATGCGACCCATGATCTGTAACTATAGCCTGTGGTACGCCGAACCTGGCGACTACATGATTGAAAAAGAAAAGGGCAGCTGTTTCACCAGTGTTATCCAATGTAGGCATCGCCTCGGCCCATTTGGTAAAATAGTCAACAGCGACTATAATATACCCATGCCCCCCGGTCGAGGTGGGGTTACATTGCATGAAATCGATGCCCCACTTGGCGAAGGGCCCAACAGCAACTATTGGCTGTAAAGTGGGTGGTCGTCTGGTTTTGCTATCAAAAATTTGACAAGCATGGCAACTTCTGACTGCGGTTATGCAATCTTTGAACATGGTTGGCCAGAAGTATCCTGCTCGTAAGATTTTTTGTGCTGTTGCATATCCAGATTGATTCCCCCCACACGCGCCTGAATGACATTCATTCAGGGCTTTTTCGGCCTCCTCATGGGTAAGGCACCTCCTCAGAACTGTATCGACACCACGACGGTAAAGTGAATCACCGACGATCATGTAGTCTTTTGCTTGGTATCGTATACGTTTTTGTTCGGAGCGAGAGGTGTTAGGCCTGAATTTTTGGGTTTGGAGATAAACTATGATATCTCCATACCACTCATCGCTTGTAGATATCATAAACAAACTTTCGTCCACGATTGACTCTTCCGATGTTTCATCGTTGGACGACGATGGGAAATCACATAATAATTCTGCGAAAACTAGAGCTTTCTTTGATTTGGATTTTACAAATTCCAGATCAAACTCTTGAAGGATCGCTATCCATTTTGAATATTTGCCCCCCAGCAACTGTCGCGACAGTATATAAGTCATGGGGTTGCAATCTGACAAGATGGTAGTTTTCCGAAAGAGGACATAATGTCGAAACCTTTGAATCGCTTGAACAGCTGCAAGCGCTAGTTTTTCAACATAAGAATATTTACTTTCTGTATCATTTAAGTTTTTACTTAAATAATATATAGGATGTTCAATTCCATCGACTTCTTGAACTAAAACCATCGCAATGGTCGTATCCGCTGCAGCCAGATACAGGTTAAAATCTTTTTGATAGTCCGGGGCGTACATTAATGATGCTTTTACTAGACAATCTTTCAGAGCATCAAAGGAAGCTTGCGCCACCTGGTCCCAGACGAAAGGTACATCCTTTTTCAAAAGACGAGTATAACCTTTAGCAAGTTCTGCGTAATTTGGAATGAACCTCCTCAGAAAGTTTGCTTTCCCTTGGAGTTTCTGAATCTGAAGCAAATTTGAAGGTGGAGGCAAATTAATGATTGCCTGAACCTTGCAGGGGTCGAGACGAATCCCATCTTTAGAGACTACAAAGCCAAGTAAACGACCAGAACCGACGCAAAACACACATTTGTGCGGATTGAGTCTTATCTTGTAGTGTCGGCAACGTAGAAATATCGCTCTTAAATGCTGCGGATGATCAGTCCCCTTTCGCGAATGAGCCGGAAGATCGTCGAGATAAGGTTGAACAATGTTCTTGATGTCATGGAAGGTATAATTCATTGCCCTTTGAAACGTCGCCCCTGTGTTCTTCAAACCAAAGGGTAATTTTCGATAAGCGAATGTGCCCCACGGACAAATAAATGCAGTCTTTGACTGGTCCTGTGGGCGGATATTTATTTGATTATACCCGGAAAATCCATCCATAAATGAAAAGATTTCACATCCGGCGCATTCATCAATTATCTGGTCGATGAAGGGTGTAGGGTAGTTGTCCTTCGGACAAGCTTGGTTTACATCCCTATAGTCGACACACACTCTAATTGTCCCTTGCTTTTTCATAACAGGGACAATATTCGATACCCAATCGGTTAGAGGAACCGGGTAGATGAATCCAGCATGGAGAAGTTTTTCAACTTCTGCTTTAATGGCCGCGGCTTTCTTGGGGTGCACCTGCCGAAGCCGTTGTCTTACTGGTTTGACATCAGGATACATTTTAATTTCATGTTCAACTATACTCAAGTCAATGCCTGGCATTTCATCATATGACCAAGCAAAGACATCTCTAAATTCGCGAAAAAGAGCGTTATATATTTCCAGTTCTGAAGGGGAACAACCTTTGCCGACATAAATATTCTCTACAACATCTGTCTTGGTCGAGATATTTATGGCTATAGTCTCTTCAATATTGGATAGGTTTCGCTCGGAATCCACCGTATTTACAGTATTTGTTAGGAATTCAAATATTGAGGGGTGATAAAGGTCACTTTGAGTATCTTCTTCATATTCTGGAAGAAGGGAACGATGGTGGTGATCATTCCATGGCGCCCCCTCAATCATCATTGATTGTAAGATTCCTTCGTCAGTCCCATGTACTTTCGACCAAGGATCTAATGGGGTTCCATTTTCTCTAGACCTATCTACCCAAACGCTTGACGAGCGTTGATTTGGGCTCGCCTCCCATGCCTAAAACATTGATTGCTACAATATTTCTAAAGGGCTTGGGGGCAAAACCATTGCACGATCCATGTTGACCTTCGTGGAAGATATCATGTTGCAGGTTGCTACAAACGGTACATTTCCTATGTAAATAGGAGGTGGTAGCGCGAAAGTTCCCATCAATGTGGGTTCTTTCAGTAATCCTACTCCGATATCTTGAATTGAATGGTTGCTCTCATGGATCATGGGAATGCTTCCTGTAACTTGTGAACCATTAGGGAGGAAGTTCTGTTGGTCGACGACCGTAATCCCTCCTTCAAATGGGAATGCGATCTTCCTAAAATAAGTCGACACGACAGCTACCATGGCATAAATCCATGGTCTACCTAGTAGGATGTTATAGTCAAGATTTCCATCAATGACCTCAACATCAATTTCTACTGTTTTTCCTCCTAGTTCAACTTTCAAGTTATTAAGGATACCGTAAGGGGTATAAGTCCTTCCGTCGAAAGCTTTTAATGTCATCGATGATCGAGACAAGGTTGGAGATCCTAAAGTTTTCCAGCAGCTCATCGACATAATACATGTCGATGCCCCCTCATCAATAATCGTTCTGTGAACAGTCTTGTTGAGGGCTTTCACTTGAATAAGGAAAGCTAGTTGAGCTGGTAACTGAGGATCATATCCCTTGTGATCAAAGGATACAAGATTGGAATCCTTAGGATCAACCCCACCAATTGCTGATAACAACGCCTGCCTTTGGGATGGACAATTTTGTAGTACTTCAAGAGTCGACATAGCGGATGGCGATTGTGCCAAATATTCCACTATGTTATAATGCTGCGCCACTCTGGCGCGAGGATTAAATGTCGACTTGTGTACTACACCCTTTGGTGGTTTTATTGTTGATTCAGGGATGATGGGTGGTACAACTTCTGCCGAAGTTGTTGTCGAACTACTTGGTTGATCTTTACCTTTTTCGTTCGACAGCTGAGGACTCCCATAATCTTTGTTCCTTGTCGAAATCAAAGCATCATTATGTTGTTTTGAAACCAACAACATAAGTACTTGCGACGGGGAAGCATTTCCACTATCAACCAGATTTTGACCTGGGTTGGGAAATGGATCAGTTAACACAGCTGAGGTTTGGGAACTTTTAAAGAACCTCTTTAACTCAGCTTTGAACGGGCAATTCTTTGTGTAATGATCCTCTTCATCACATATTTGACATGGATAATTTTGTTTCCCTTTCCCAGGAGGGTTTGAAGAATTTTTCCTAGGAGATGATTCACCCTGTTTCTTCTTCTTCCCTTTGTTTTGTTTCTTCTTGCTTCCTGGTTGATTGGTTTCTTTGCCTTTATCCTCTGATACGGTATTTACTTCCGAAGCAAGAATTTCTTCTTTTGCATTTTGATCCGAATTCTTACGGGCTTTCTTTGAAGAAGCCTTTATTGATTTCGCGTTTGCCGTGCCAATCACACTGTCACCGGCATGAGAGTCACTATTGGATTTAGGAGGGGGAGGAATTGAAAATTCCAGTCTAGGGGCGTCAGGTATTTTGTCGTAGAGCGTGTCGGACTGAGTATAAACTAAGTCCAAATATTGTGCACGAGCAATAACTTGCTCCTCCGTTACGACTCCCCCCTTGGCCACATCTTCCGTAATAGCCGGAAGTAACGACTTTATGAACCATTCAGCTAATAGCTGATCGGGAACA
This sequence comes from Pinus tabuliformis, assembly GCA_031772625.1. Lineage (NCBI taxonomy): Eukaryota > Viridiplantae > Streptophyta > Pinopsida > Pinales > Pinaceae > Pinus > Pinus tabuliformis. The sequence continues at coordinate 719,178,274 of CM062805.1, forward strand.
TATGTTTTCACCATCCTACGACGACGATGCCACTCATGTATATGATCAGATATATGGGTGGCAGTTGTCTGTTTGAAGTTGGTTAATATTTCTGTTCCCGTTTCATACCTTATCGGTAATTGAAAATGGGTTAAGAAAGTCGTGGCTAGGGAACTAAAATTGTCGAAAGAGGCTCTTGGCAATTCAATATACCATTTAGCCGCTGGACCTGTCAATGTCCTCTGAAACAGGCGAAGCCTTATCGAATCGTCGTTTAGGGTGTTCGAAGAACCCCACAGATTAAAAGTCATCACGTGATTCGATGGGTCTTAATCTGGATTTCCATTGAATTTAGGAATGTCAGATGGAAGTTTATGAGGAATCGCTGGCCACCAAGGGGCATAAGCAATCGGATCGTTGGTTAACCGATGTAAATCGGGTAACTCTAAAGTTGCCACGAATGGTAACTGTTGATTCAGGTTAGGCGAAGCGTAACCAGGGTACGATGGAATCGCTTGAGCAGTGGGTCTTTGCATGCCAGCATAATGTAATTGATGTTGGTATGACTGATACGGTTGGTGGACTTGACCACTATAAAGTGGTTGGTTTTGACCATTTTGGATATATGGTTGTCCACTATTCGCAAAGATCTGCTGCTCAGAACCTTGGTACACTTGCTGGAATTGCGGTTGTTGGTATTGCACAAGCCATGGTTGTGAAGCCATGTTCTGTTGTCCTACGCTAACCGTTGGACCGAGGTGTGGGGTAATTGTACCCGTTTGTACTTGTGTCGCCCCACCAATTGGCGATTGTGGTTGTGACCTATGATCAAGTGCTGTTGCATTACAACCTGAGAAATCTGAGGTTGACATGCAACAGGTATCGCTTGAACTTGTGACACTATTACAATAGCCGGTGTCGTTGGGATGTTCGTCACAGGTACACACTGTTGCATAGAATATACAACCCTTGGTTGTTGAGGTAGCATAGGTATCCAACTACTTGATGCAATTCCAGTATAACCTGAATACTGTTGAGAACTGCCGTATGGATATCCTCCCGAAGGAGGTAATGAAAGGGCATACTGCCCCCCATACGGTAGCAATCCGGAACTCAGAGGGATTGTTAGTCCTTGAGGACTAGATGGCCCAAATTGACCTCCATGAGGATCAATCTGTCGAGTCTCAACATAAGAGTTGCCGGGTATTACTCCGGATGAACAAACTGGAACAGACCACACTGTCAAAATAGTCCCTTGGTGGACTCCTTCTAGCGGTTGAGAGCTAGTCGGGACAGCTGGTATGCCGGCAAACATCGTCGGAGTGACGGCAGGGGCTTCTGCTGTCGCTGTGTCATTTGACACAGTCCTAGATGATGACGGTTGTTCAGACATTTTAAGTCTATCCAATAGATTGCCTAGCGATTCTACAGGAACTTCCACTTGTGGTGGATTAACTTCTGATGATGGAAATAGAGTGACCCCGACTCCAAAATGAGTTGGAGTACTTGCTTGCGGATCCTCTGCAATTTCCTCTATCGCAATCAAACCCGGTGGAAGAGGAAGACTGTCAGGTCTATAAAATATTTCTAGTGCCGAAGAAGTGTTTGTTTCGACAGCGACAGTTGTTTGAGGGACAAAACTCTCTGGACCGGTTACAGATGGAACTGGTTCAGTTATACAAGTATTTGCCCCCATACTAGGATCAATATTACTGTCCTTCTGTGGCTGTTGAACTTCTTCTATAGAGGCAGGGTTTCCAGAAATGTTTGGAGTAACCGGAACCTCCGATGTAGTTGGAACACTTGTTCTAACTTTTAAAGGAGATTTTGAACCGGTTAAACGAGTTCGCTTTGTCCGTACTGTTTTCGATTCCGGAGACAAAGACGGTTGACTCGTAAGCCTCCGCGAACGATGGGGTTTCAATTGACTTTCTTCCACGATTGCGGATTACTCGATCAACCAAAATATTAAAAGGGGAAATTTGTGTTTCCGAATTGAATGAATTTTATTAGACGCTTTTAGACACAACTTGCTTTTTCACTTTTTAAGAGTCGAGAAAAAGCTAAAGATGACTCTAGTCTCCTTCGATGTATTAACGAGCCCGAAGTGACAAATGCTCGGTTGGACTTTTTCAGTTATAGAGTTTGAAAAAGGCCAAAAGAAACTGCTCTGGAGATCTAGGCAGAGGGTGTGCCAAACCTTTCGCAAAACCACAGAATACGTTTTACGGTACGAGTGGTCGATCTTCGTGAATGCTGTGTTCACTGCATTGCGATCAGTAGGGCAGCCGACACGGTTTCCTATGGATAAAGGCTTTGATCCTATAGGGGTCTCCCAATATATACGCGACGGTACGTGGGAGCACAAGTCTGTATTAGTGCCACCGACTCTCAGGAGGAATCACCCACCTTCGTCGAGGTCGACAGTCACTACGTTTAACGACGCCGGAACACGTCTCTAGCTTAGACCTCTATGTGTTTGCGTTATGTTTCAAAGCGTTGTTAGGTTCATTCAATATATTTTAAGTTGATCTTTTTAAAGTTTGCCTTTCAAGGTTCACCACGAGATGTTTTATACAAATTCCTAAATGCAGTCTAAGATGAGAAGCAAGCTTTTTCAATCTTTTCGACTTATGAAAATCTTAACTACTGAGGGAAAAGAAAGACATCATCTTTTCACACAGATCAAAGAGCATACACTAATGCACTTTTCCCTAAATCAACATGCAAACTTATCAAATGCAAAATGTAGGATGCATGTACTTCTTTTCTCTTTCTTAATGTTTGTGCGATACAAAAAGAAAGCTGTTGTATAACTTTGAATTCAATTTCAAGTGAAAGCAAACAAGCTTGTCCAAAATCAGAAGACACCTTAAGATTTACTTGTTTCGACACTAGAAGTATATAAATTCAAACCATATGACGACAGCAAAAGCTCAATCAGCTATGAACAGTAAACAAACTAACTCTTAAGATCAAAACGACACTTTATCACAGGTCTAGATCTAAGAGGCCACAGCAAGACTAGTTCACTTTCGTTATGGGAAACTGTAAATGATACAAGAAATACACAAAGAACAAACACAGTTTCTTTATACAACCGAGGCGGAATAGTGGCAAGGAAAGTTGGCTTCAGATAGGTACATTGACTGGTAACAGGCAGCAAAAACAAGAGTGAAAACAAGGCAATAAACAGGAGGGAAACCCAGTAGCACTAGGCAAAACTGGTTCAGCGTAGGTAGAACACTGGCAGTTTGACCTTCAGCGCAGGTAGCCCCTTCGGGAACTGCGCTGAAATGCAGACTGCCTTCACAGTGCCTGCACTGAAGATTCAAACTTTCGTTTTTCTCAGTTTCCGGGTCACAGATTGCTCAAAAATTCACAGTTTTTGGCCAAATCAGAAGCTATCAGTCAAGTACACACTAAGGGATGAAAATCTATCACTAAGAGCTTATTTAGAGTCCTTGTGAATCAGCTCTTCAAATCATAAACATGCCCAGAAACTGAGCTAGAGTAGCTGCTCTCTACTTTGCATTTGAAAGATTCAAATGCAGTTCGATTCGGTACTCCCTGTGTTTATGAAATGAATAGCAAAAACACAAACAACCAACAAGATATGATCCCCAGTGGAGTCGCCAATTTGTTGTTGGGAAAAGTATCCAATACGGAATGACCCTATCCCACTCTAAGGGTGATAGTACCTCAGCAACAATCAAAGCAAAGCTATTCGAGATTACTTCTTCATGAGATGTAAGAGAGAGGAGAAAGAGATCCACTAACCGTTGTCTTCCGCTAATGATTGATCCAATCTTCCCTCTTTGTTGCTTGCTCCCAGCTCCTTGCTCTTTCACTGGCCCAGCTACACCAAGATCCTGCAAAATGGCAAGAGAGGGAAACTACAAGAAGCATACATTCATAATTGATTCAAGGATTAGAATAAATCAAATATACAAGCATAACAATACACCATTGAGATACATGCATATAGAAGAACCTCAAATGCTTTATTAATGGAAGAAGTAAAGTTCTGAGAGTGTTACAACCATAAGAGGCCCAATCCAGTAACACCTCCCAGCAGAAAGAAATCTCCTCTTCACCTCCTTCAAGCAAATCACCCAATAGTTCTATACTCAAACCAACAGCACTTCCTTACAGTCACAAGATTCCAGCCCACCTAGACCTCATGAGAGAGCTCTATATATAGGAGTTTTGGAGAAAGGATGAGTCAGCTTGAGGCTAGCATGAAGCTGACTAGTGTCCTCTCCCACTTCAGTTATTCTTCAGTTCTTGAGTCCACTTGGAGGTTCTTGCTTCCACTTGGAGATCTAGACCCTCTTACTCATCAATAGGCGAATTCCCTGATCCAAGTGTCATTTTGGAAGCTTCCTGGGCATTGACACCTTGAAGAATGACTGTGCCACTTGGCCAATCTCGCCCAGCGCAGGTATCCTTCATTGGAGTTGACATTCAGCGCAGGTACCAAGTGGAGCAGTTGACATTCAGCGCAGATGCTCAGTGGAGCAGTTGACATGATCCAGAAATAGCTTGTTTTTGAGTGTTTTCAGGTGGAGAACTGATTTTCAGTGCTTTGGTTTGCTGACCTTGTTCCTCTAGGGGTAGGAACAACATGTTTAGGGACTTTGGATCCCTTAGATTATTGACATTTCATGCTTCATGCTGTTAGGCACAAAAATGTCTATAACAACCCTCCTCTAGACCAACCAGCTTTACACACACCTTCCCCATCTCATCTCTCTGTCCATAGGCCATCACGAGCTCCTCTGTCATCTTACCTATCCACCCATACAGCTCCTTCACTCCTCCATCACTCAAAACTCCGACTGCAGAACATCCTGTAGAAGTTAGAAGACTTCCTGTAGAAATCCCGAGCTTCCTGTAGGATCCCCTGCAGACATCATGTAGAAGCCTGCAAACACGGTTGCCAAGCACCTGAACGTTGTGAACTTCTGTGGAATGATGTGAAGGATCCCCTGGAACCTCTCAGAGTCCTCCTGACCTTTCCCAAGCCTTCCTCCCCTTTGAACTACCCCTGCACAGTCAAGACCCAGTAAGAAGCACAATCATAATGACTCCACCCACTTGAGAAAAAATACAAAAACGTATTCTCTTCAATGGAAGTAGTTTAAATTCATGCATCTCATCTCACTAGAAGTAATGGCATAATTTCTGGAAGTTGCATTCCCACCATTGCATCATAAGGATTAAGCTAGTCAGATTAGGGTTTACTAGGGTTTCCATGTTTGGTTGGCTTTCAGTTCATTCTTGCAAAATAGGTTAATTTCCTTTGAGATAGCCTTCGTTCATCATTTAGAAAGCTTCTTCTGAGAACATATAGAAGTTGGCTTGAGCCCTAGTGGACTTGTGCCAGCTGACCAAGTGACAGCTGCGACAAGAGCTAGTACTTGTGCATACAGCACCGTCGCTTCCAAGTTTGTTACGAACTACCGGGTTGATAAAATTAGAGAAGGAAGCTCCAGGAGTTGTAGCATTATTGCTACAATACTGGAGCCCACCATCTTTTTGGCGTCGTTTCCGGGGAAGCGTCAGAGTATTAGTAATTGTTGTTTTTATTCTGTTTTCTTACTCTCGCCTTCTGCCAAGTAGTTTATTTCATTTCCATTCTGCAAAAGTAGCATAGACATTTCGTGCTTTCATAGATTAGCATTTCAATTCCGCAATTTCAATTTTGCAAGAATAGATTAGCATTTCAATTCTACAAGCATAGACTAGCATTTCCATTCCTGCAATTCCATTTGAGCAAAGTAGATTAGTCCTTTCATGCTTTCATTTCAATTCTGCATTTTTATTTCAGCAAGATAGTTAGTTGTAGATCAATCTGTTTCAGTTTTGCAGGTACCAAAGAAAAAAAAAACAAAAGCAATCAAAAAGTCTTTCCATTTCATGCATCGTAGGAATCGAGATAAAGCAGGCAAATTCCTACCCAACACCCCCACCACGTCACTGAGTCACCCTTCTCTCTTCTTCGGTGACAGTGATCCAGAAGAACCTATAGGTGAACCTCCTGAGATATACGAAGATCCTATAGCAGAAGAAGAATTAGAGACCATCCCATCTGAAGCTATGGCTGACAATAGAGGAGAAGATGAGAGAATAGAAGGTGCCTTCCCCATCCGAGAAACCAATGGAGACATGAAAATGAAAAACATTAGTCCCTCCGCTCTGCCTCACTTCCATGGACTGACTACTGAAGATCCTGATACCTTCCTGTTTGAGTTTGCTGTCCTTTGTAGAACCTATGACTATACTGAAGATGAGCAGAAGCTGAAACTCTTCCCTTCAACTCTTAAGGATGCAACATTACGCTGGTTCATGGGCTTACCTGGGAATAGTATCACCACTTGGGCTCAGATGCAGCAAGCTTTCAATACCAAGTACCGGGACTACTGTAGGTCCAAGGAAACCAAGGGAGAAATCTTTCGGATGACCATGGGAAATGATGAGTCCTTAGAGGATTATGAGGAGAGGTTCCAACTTAGCTATAAGCAGGCCAGGTGCACACTTGACCCTGAATCCCTCAAGTTGTTCCTGCTCCGAGGAGTCCCTGAAGACCTTTTAGATACCCTTCACATGTTAGCTGGGGAAGATATTTACCAGCTGCCTTATGAGGACATCAAGACTGTGTTCAGAAACCACTCTAGGGCAGCCCGGAAACGAGGTAGAGGAAACCTTCTCTCAGCTGGTATTCCTTTCTCCAAGCATGAGTTTGCAAATCAATTAGAAGATCTTAAGAGTGAGGTGAGACAGACCATCGCCATGCAATTGGACACATTCAGGATCCAGCAGAAGAAGGAAGAAGCTGAGAGGACCTTGGCTATCTTCTGCCCTACATGTACAAGGAGACACCCTAAGAACGAATGCCCATTGCATTCGGTCGAAGTGTGCTTCGTTTGTGAGGAGGACCATCCCACAAATCAATGTCCAACCTTACCTGGGCTTAAAGCTATGTACCAAGGGATAGAAGCTCCCACTTAACCTCTCTATTTCCTCAACCAAAGGAGGCCACAAGGACCTAGACCTTACCAGCAGGGGATGCAAGGGGCACCCCAAGCTTATTACAGCCCCAACCAATCGACTCCTATGCCTTCCTGGGGTCCCCCTGCTCATCCTTCCTGGTCTATGCCTCCTCAATGGTCTTATCCACCTCAGTACCCTACTCAACCCACTACTCATTCATATCATTCACATGCCCAGCCACAGCCTCAGTGGAATGCACCTCAGTCGGGGTGGAGGCCCCAGTACAACACTCCTCCCGCCATTTTTCCTCCACCACCAGTTCAACCTCAACCATTACCTCCTACTCCTCCAAGGCAACCTCAAATGCCTGCTCAACCGAACCCGAACCCCAACAATAGACAGGCCCAACAGGTGTACACTGGGGAAACATCATGCCCTACCTATGCTGTGGAGATCCAGGAGATCAATCTTCGATCTGGAAAGACTCTTCCGGATCGCCAACCTCCTCCCCCAGAGGACGAGGAGGACAAACAGGAAAGTGAACCAAAGGCTATTCCACCCTTTCCTGAGAGACTAACAGCCACCACACAACCCAACCCAGAGGAGGATGAGCTTCTGGGAGAGCTCAAGCAGTTGTGTGTGAAAATACCACTTCTCCAAGCCATCAAGGATGTGCCAATATACAACAAACTGGTGAAGGAAAAGTGTTTCAAACACCCAGGCAGGCGAAAGAGAGATGCTTCAACCATCAATGTCTTAGGACAACTGTCTGACCTTATGTTAGGACAAGTCATCTGCCCAAAGTACCTAGATCCTGGGAGTCCTGTAGTAGATGTCCACATCAATGGCACCATCATACCTCACACCTTGATTGATCTGGGGGCTGCCATTAATGTGATGACCAGGGATACCATGCTCAAACTCAATCTTCAGGGTTCCTTGAGGAAGACCTCGACAATACTGCAACTAGCAGATCGCTCCACTGTGACTCCCGAAGGGATTGTGGAGGATGTCTTGGTCTCTGTCGACTCTTGGGAATACCCTACAGATTTCTTGGTTCTGCAACCCAAGGCAAAGCTTACTGGATATCCTCTTATTTTGGGAAGGCCTTGGTTAGCCACTGCAGATGCTTACATAAGTTGCCGTGCAGGAAACATAACCATCAAAAACGGTCCTATGTCCAAGCAGCTAGTCCTATACCCTCCTGCCCAACCCTCCTTAGAGCATGACTTACCACTGTGGTTGGAGGAAGGAGAAGAGGATGAGGTGTACTCAGCACCTTTGTGCACCCTAGATACCACTAGAAGAGACCCCCCAACCGAGGATGACTTGATTGAGACTTTGATCCAGAATCCACCTTCCAGTGCATTATCCTTAGAGAAATTGGTGGAGGATGCCCAAGCCAGCACCTTAGTGGACCTTTGTGCCACCAACCCTGTCATTCCTAGAGTCAAGAATGTGGAGTTCGGCCCTGAGAAAACGTTAAAGATCAGCTCCTCCCTATCTCCTTCCCAGGAAACGGAGCTGTGTAGCCTGTTGGCCAGCCATCTAGATGCTTTTGCTTGGAGCTATAAGGAGATGAAAGGAGTCCATCATTCGGTTTGTACCCATCACATATACATCAAAGAGGATTGTAAACCGGTTAGGCAACCTCAGAGGTGAATGAATCCAGCCCTTAAGGACATTGTCAAGGAAGAATTGCAAAAACTATTGGATGCCGGATTCATTTACCCCATCTCAGATAGTGAATGGGTGTCCCCTCTGGTGTTGGTTCCCAAGAAAAATGGGAAGTGGAGAATCTGTGTGGACTACCGAGAACTGAACAAAGCTACCAAGAAAGACCATTTCCCCCTACCTTTCATAGATCAAGTGTTGGACGGACTGGCAGGAAAGAAGTTCTTCTCTTTCCTGGATGGGTTTAGCGGGTACAACCAAATCCAAATCAGCCTGGAAGACCAAGATAAGACCACCTTCACTTGTCCTTGGGGTACCTTTGCCTACCGAGTTCTCCCCTTTGGGCTATGCAATGCTCCTGCTACCTTCCAGAGAGCTGTCTTGAGCATCTTCTCGGAGCTGGTCCATGATGCGGTGGAAATCTATATGGATGACTTCACTCCTTATGGGTCCAACTTCCAGGAAGCATTGTCCAATCTAGGAAAGGTCCTAACCAAATGCATTGAGATGAACCTGTCCCTTAGTCCTGAAAAATGTGAATTCCTGATGACTGAAGGGACCGTGCTGGGCCATACCATTTCTTGCCAAGGGTTACAAGTGGATCCTAACAAAATTGCTCTCATCAAGAAGGTTCCACCTCCCCAAAAGGTAAGGGATGTCCGGAGTTTCTTAGGGTTAGCAGGGTATTACCGGAGATTCATTAAAGACTTCAGCAAGCTAGCCTCGCCATTGTTTGGCCTGTTGGCAAAAGATGTGGAGTTTAAATGGACTGATGATTGTCAGAGGGCGTTGAATGAATTAAAGGACAAGTTGGTGTCAGCCCCAATCCTGAGAGGTCCAAACTGGGCCCTACCTTTCCACATCCACACTGATGCCTCGAACAAAGCCATAGGGGCAGCTTTAGGACAAGTTGAACAAAAACTTCCATATGCCATTTACTTTGTTAGCAAAAACTTGTCCAAAGCCGAATTGAATTACACTGTAACCGAGAAAGATTTCTTGGCTGTGGTCCATGCATTGAACAAGTTCCGACATTATATTACTGGCTATCAAACCTTTGTACATATGGATCATGTTGCAATTAGATATTTAATGAATAAACCAGATGTGAATGCTCGTATTATTAGATGGTTACTTTTGTTGCAGCAGTTTGATTTGACCATTGTTGACAAACCAGGTAAAGAAAATGTTGTTGCTGACTTTTTATCTAGATTGGATTTGTCTGCAGATGAGGAGGGAACAGTGGATGACCAGATGCCCGATGAACATCTGTTTGCTATCTCAGTACTCTCTCCATGGTTTGCTGATATAGCAAACTACCTTGTTTCAGCACAGTTCCCGTCGCACCTATCTTCAAGGGAGAAGAGCAGAATCATCAGAAAAAGTGCCTCATTTACTTGGATCGGGGGCAATCTGTTCAAGCTTGGCCCTGATCAGATCTTAAGGCGTTGTGTAAGGGAGGAGGAAGTCTTTGATATCCTCCTCACCTGTCATGATGGGCCTTGTGGAGGACATTTTGCAGCAAAGAGGACTGCCTTCAAAATCCTGCAGGCAGGCTACTATTGACCCACACTTCATCAAGATGTCAGAAGATATATCAGCCAATGTGACCGATGCTAAAGAATGGGGAAACCGACTCCAAGGGATGAGATGCCTCTCCAACCTCAAGTGACTCTTGAGCCATTTGAGAAGTGGGGTATGTATTTTGTGGGTCCAATCAACCCTCCTTTGAGGCAAAGGTCTTACATCATTGTGTGCACTGACTACCTGACAAAGTGGGCAGAGACTAAAGCAATCAAGGCAGCAACAGAAGAAAAGGTGGCTGAGTTCTTAAGGGAGAACATCTTCTACAAATTTGGCTACCCAAGAGAGCTGGTCACCGATCAAGGGAGCCAGTTCACATCCAACTTGATTGAAGACCTACTAGCTCACCACAAAATCAAGCATAGGACTTCCACCCCCTATCATCCACGGGCAAATGGGCAAGTGGAAGTCACCAACAGAGCATTGGAAGGGATTTTGACTAAGGTGGTGAGCAGCAGTAGGAAATATTGGGCAGATCGCCTGGTTGAGGCCACATGGGCTTACAACACCACCTGGAAGACCACCACCAGCTTCACACCTTATGAGCTGGTATATGGGAAGAAAGCTTTGTTGTCCATTGAGTTTGAATACAACACTTTGAGGATGGCAGCTCAGCTAGATCTAGATCTCAGCCATGCACAACAAGAAAGGTTATTGCAGCTGAATGGACTGGACGAGCACCGGATGCAGGCCCTCCTTCACTCAGAAGTGGTTCAACTTCAGAGAAAGGTGTGGCATGACCAACACCTCCATGACAAGCAATTCCAGCCGAGAGATTGGGCCTTGTTGTATGACTCCAGCTACAAAGATTTCAAGGGGAAGTTGAGAACCAGATGGCTAGGACCATATGCAGTGGAAAAATGCCATGACAATGGATCTGTTCTTATTCGAACCATTGATGAGGAAGCCATCCTCATGCTTGTCAATGGGCATCGATTGAAGATCTACAGGAAACCTCTCTCAAGACAAGAGTTCATCAAAACTATGGAGAAATCAGTGTTGGTCATAGAGAAGGGTTCTGCCTCTGCTTTGGGCATACCCTGAAAGATCTAAAAAAAAAAAAAAAAAAATAATAATAATAATAATAAATAATAAAGATCCTTGGGTGAAAACCTTTCTGAGGCTCCCAAAGCAGGTGGTAGGGGTGAAAACCTCATTGAGGCGCCCCTATTGTCTTTCAAAAAAAAAGAGATTTAAAAAAAAAAAAAAAAGATCCTTGAGTGAAAACCTCTCTGAGGCGCTTAAGGTAGATGGCAAGGGTGAAAACCTCATTGAGGCGCCCCTGTTATCTTTCAAAAAAAAAAAAGAGAAAAAAACAATAAGCAAAAAAAAGGCGAGGACAGCAAGTTTATAATGTGAAAATGCATGCAGGTTGCAGGTGTTCTATGAAGGAGAGGAGGTCTTTTAACGCAAAGCCAAAGATCCTTATCATGCTGCCAGGAGACCTCACCAGCACCTCCTCCAAGAATATTCATTTTCTCCAAGGTATGTGCACAATTTCATCACGGCTTGAGTCTTCTACAGGAAGATGCAGACTTTCTACAGGAAGGTGCAGACTTTCTACAGGAAACGCAAACTTTCTACAAGAAGTTCTGTATTTCTACAGGAAACTTCCTGTAGAAGTACGGGACGGCCCAGAATTCATTTTATGAGGAGATCTAATGACCAAGGATCGGTTTGGACGCATGCAAGCTACTGTTGTCACCCTTATACACTGCTGTCACCTCTTTCTACCATCCCTGTCGACATGCAATGAAGTTACCTGCACCATCAAAGCAGATCATTGAGTTATCAAGAGAAAAGCAATTTTTGAGATGGAAAAAACGCTGAGATGTCATACCATATCCATCCCAGCCATCCATGAGCTCTGTGAGCGTGATCGTGGGGCCATTGCCTTCGTCGTGCAACATGCACCCAAGGAGGAAAAAACTGTTACAGGACATCCTGCAGGAGTCCCGTAACAGTTAAGCCTGCTAGAGTGCAAACCATTCATAGCGCTTGCCATATACAATGAAAACGTGGGCGCATGCAGCTGAAGCATCAAATCCATCGTCAGCGGCCTGTGAATATGAACCTCCGGGCCTGTGCAAATCCACCAGCAGCAAATAAATCCACTCATCATCGTCCAAGAACCGAAAAATCGCGTTGCGGCCGCACAGGTAAGTGTCTCGACCCATTCTTCCGTCGAATTGCATGAATTTTACTTTGAAAATGTTTGCAAGTGTGAAGTGAATGGGTTGAGCGGTTGTATGGCCATTCGACTGGCCACGTCGATCAGTTGATGGTCTAGTCGTATGTTTGGGTGGCGGTCGTGGCAAAAGAAACGGGTAGTACACACGTGAGAGCAATCCTGTAAAAAAAAACGAGTTTAACAGAAGAGACGGCGGCAGATCTGCGGGGAGTGATGCAGAAGTAAGGGAACTCGCAGGCAAATGATGGGATGACGTCGTCCAACGGTCCGGCAGGTATAGCTCACCCCCGCGCCACGGATTCTGCCGATTCAAATCTAATCGGCTAGATTGCCACCCCATGCATTTATCATTCACCGTTTGAGACTCGAGTGATCATCCGGATCCCTCTGCAGGTCGATACTCCGAGTCTTTGGCCATCAGAACACCTGTGAAGCAACACCAAGAGTGCAGACCCACTGCAGTATCCCCCAGAAATCGCGCGCTGCTCCTACAGGAAAAGTTGTTTCTACAGGAAATCGGGTTCCTCACGTCGAAAGGTGGCGGATTAAAAAGGTAAGCTTGAACTCTCCATGCAATTGGTTTTTGAGGGTGGCAGAATCGTCGTCTACAGTCTGGTCGTAGAAAATTGTTGCAAATGTTGTCTCCCATGCATGAACTGTCGTCCTACAGGATGTCAGTGTAATTAGCTGTGTTAAAGGTTCTCAGGGGATAAGCTTTGTGAATTATGTGCATGACAGAGGCGTAATCCTACGCTCTGTCCTAGTAGACCAAATTTCTTCTGCATTTGCCACCTCCAGCTAATGCAGTAGTTTTTCACCATGCCGAGTGGGTTCATCAGAAGGGAACCCACTGATTCAACGAAGTTAAGAGAAAATCCTGAGGTGGTGGAGCTCTTCACACGAGCACAATGGTTATCCTTCTGTGACAAATTGCAGGGCTATGACGACGAAGTGGCAGAAGAGTTTTTGCAAGCTCTGAGGCCGAAATCTAAAACATTGGCCACCGTTAACTTCAGGGGTTTAAGCCTCAAACTCACCCCACAATTCATCAGCCGAGTTACGGAGCTCCCAATGGAATTACCATGGGACAAAGAAGAAAGGAAATTGGGCCAACAAGCTAAGAAATAATTCTTTCCACCAGAGGAGGAATTATCAGAAGACAAAAATGGGGTTCGTAGAACCAGTTTACTGCCACCGTGGAATGAAGTTAGCCTGCAAATTATGAAGTACATCACCTGCGAAGGCCGTTTTAGCATTGTATACGGGTATCATTTTCGGTTACTCACTGAATTACGGCACCAGATGGATCTACCTGTAGAAAACAAACTCAGTCTCCCTTACTTTCTACTACAGTCTCTGATTGAGTGTGCAACCAAATTGAAAGAAGGCACACCAGACCAGGTAGCCCACCATGGACTCATCAAACTCCTTGTGGAGGATGCGCTCCACACATACAAGGTTCCTCTCTCATGGGAAGCCTTCATAAATTTGACCAAGGATGGTGATATAAAGATGCTGACCGAAGAGCTTGGTTCATCTAGCAGTGAGGAGAAAGAGTCAGTGCCCGCAGTGAAGAAAGAAAAAGGCCAAAAGACCCCGACCACAGAGCAGAAGAAAAAGCAAGAGAAGAAACAAGAGAAAAGGGGTGACAAAAAGAAAGATGACACACCCATCTTGACAGCAAGAGAGAAAAGGTTGCAAGGCAGAGTGGACAAGGCTGAGAAGGTCCACATCAGCAAAAGTGCCTCGACAGCGACCGCAACCAAGTCAAAAAGCAAAACTCATGCAGCAAAGCAAACCAAGGCGGTGACACCTGTTTCTACAGGAAAGCCGAAACCGGCTTCTACAGGAAGCCCGAAATTAACTGAACAGGGGTCTTCTACAGGAAGCCCGAAATTGACTAAAACAGGGTCTTCTACAGGAAGCCTCGAAAAAGTGAAACCCAAGGAGAAGAAAGCTGACATTCGTGAAAGGGAGGCAGCAGTTGTGCTGGCCGCCCCAGCACACCTCCTAAGCCAAAGGAGAAGAGAAAGAGGGAGACCCCTCTATATTTTAAAGCTCGAAGAAGTGTGAGAATAAAGATGGGCAAGCCACAGCCTCCTTCCAGCAGCCCAATCATCATTGAAGATGCCCCTACTTCGCCCAAGGAAAGGTCCCCCTCGAGGATATCAGTCACCTATGAGAGGGGGAGCCCGAAGAAAACTACGTGGCAAGGAAAGTTAGACCAATTGATTGAAAAAGCTCGGCTACAGGATGCTGAAGATGCTCTACAGGAAACCTTAGCCAGGCTTAAAGAAACTGAGAGAATGGAAGGAGAAGCACCCTTACCACCACCAAGGGAGGGTGAAGTAGAGCCACCAAAGGAAGTGGAGAAAGAGCATATACCAGAGCCCAGCCCTCAGCCAAGTCTGAGTTCATATTACAACTTTTTAGAGGCTGGCAAAATTATACCTCAGAAATTTAATGTGCCACTGTTTTTTGCATTAGAGGAAGAAAGAGTCCGTACACACACGTGGATGAAAATAGCCAAGTCAAAGGGTGTGGTGGACATAGGTCCCTTACAGGAGCAGCTCAAGGAGGCCAGAAGTGAATTGTCCATGGCTAAACACGTGGCAAATTGCCAACGCGTGTTCCTACAGGAAGAAAACCAGAAGCTGAGATTGCAGCTACAGGAGCTGAGGGCAGGGATAGGTACATCCTCCAAGGACACCACAGAGGAAAAGCAAGGCAAAAAGGAACTGAACACCGGTCTTGGGGAGCCAACCACACTTCTACAGGAAGCATAACAGCAAGCACAAATTGAGGTGCAAGTTCTCAGAGAACAGTTGCAGCAGAAAGAAGCACAATTGGCCTGCATGGCCAGCTGGGCCATGGATGCTATCCAATGTAGACAGCCAGCCAAATCCTATGGCTTGTACTTGAAAGACCAATGGCTGAAATTCCAAATCAATACCGTGGCGCAAAGAGGTATCTCTCAGCTCCAAGACCCGCAGCAATTCACTGAAGTTTGCAGTACTATCTCATCAGAGGATAGGGCCAAATTAGCGGAGTTCTACCTCCATAATCTGGCCCTGCCTAATGTAGTTTCATGGGATCCCAATACGGCCTTGGGAGATATGCAATTAATGGCATTTGCCTCATGGATGAACCATGAGGACAAAAGAGTAGCAGAAGCCAAAGCAATTATGAACCGAGAGCTGAACGAGCCATTGCTCATCAGACCAGAACCGAGGGATCCAGTTACACTAATCTCGGCACACCAACATTTGTCCACTGACCCTCAAGCTTCATTAAGATATATGGATCAACAGGCCCAAGCCATAGCTCATTTTGAGGACATGGAGAGACTGTTAGGAGACAACGCTGTCCAAGCATGCACACGCAGATGGAATACATTGGCACACAGTCTGAAAATCCGTGAGTACCATACCCCAACTCGGATGAGGGAAGCTCTGGTATGGGTAGCCCTCTATAAGAAATCCATGCAAAACCTCCAGGCCAGCTGGATTGGCCTTAAACTCAGCCCACCACTACTGCTAGGATTGATGGAAGGCAGCACAGAGACAGATGATAATGAACAGTGGGAAGAGGTAAACAGAAGGGCTGGGTTTCATATCAGCAAGGAGGACACTACTACATAGGCTTGGGATGTAAGGGTAGCAGTAAAGGCAATGAAGGATGAAGAGTTGGACTAGTTGCTCAAGGATGAGCAAATATTTTAGCTGGGGGGTGATGATGAGCCCCAATTTTTGGTAACAATTTGGGCTCATTTGGCCTACTTACCTTGCTCAACCCTTCATTTTTATCACTTATGCATCATTTCTTAGTATATTCGTGTTATTTGTAGGAAGAAGGGTAGTCATTATGCCTATGTGGCTAATACATGATGATTTCAGGTTTTTTGACATTAAATGGAGCAAAGACCACGCAAATGAGGACAAGGAGACAACCAAGGTGGCATTGCGGGTTTATAGGGAGGTTGTCCACAGCCTTGAATGACCTTCCTCGTGATCTCCACCCCAACTCCGAGCTCCAACAGCTATCACCACCGAGCTAGAAGGCAGCCAACGGATTCTACAGGAACAGCAGTTTACTTTTAGTTGGACAGCCAAGCCCCACTAATTGAGGAGGCCAGCTTGGCCCTCATCATGTATAAATATTGAGGTTGTAGCCTTCGATAAAGACTCTTGAACCTTTGTTGTAGATTTTGAATCACAAGCTGTAGCTCTGTTTTTGCTCTTTGTAAGCCAATTTTGGCATGTTGTTAGACTCATGATTATGATCTTTTAATAAAAGGCAGGCAGATTTGGATTCAATTCTGAGTTCTTAGAGGAGCTATAGCTCTCAGGTTAGGGCCCAACCTGAGAGCAATAGACCTCCTTTTCTTTGTATTGTTACTTGTCTTTCTTTTATCATTGCATTTCTTTTCTTTACATGCACTTGGAAAACACAGTTTGCTGAGTTGACTGTTTCGGTTTGGTTATGTAGGTTAGTTTCATGAATGTAGTTGTTTCAGTAGTTCAGAATTAGCGTAGGGAGATTGAAGTTACGTTGAGTTCAAAAAAGGGTTGAATGCATGCTCACTCTCACCTCTGTTTGGGGACCGGAAGTGTAGACCGTGCCAACCGCCAAGAGCACTGTTTTAACATATGCATGCAAGTATTGATGTAATGTTTTCGGTTGAAGAATTGTCCATACGATTATATCTTGAGTAATGACTCTTTGGTTCAGCATCATGCACGGTTTCCCTTCAACTTACATTGTTGTTCTTTGATTCCTAATAAAACAGTTAGAATAGGTTGGTGAATTTTCGTTTACATGCAAGATAAGGGTGATTTGTTTCATTTACACTGTGCAGCACCACTTCATCGTGTTCTTATCCTTCTAAACCGTGCCTAAGCCACCTACTCATCCTCTGTTCAGCTCATTTTCCTTCCAACCCTTCTACCGTCCACGTTGCTCAATCTTTTTGACCTTCCACTACTACTACCCTCCTCTAGACCAACCAGCTTTACACACACCTTCCCCATCTCATCTCTCTGTCCATAGGCCATCACAAGCTCCTCTGTCATCTTACCTATCCACCCATATAGCTCCTTCACTCCTCCATCACTCAAAACTCCGACTGCAGAACATCCTGTAGAAGTTAGCAGACTTCCTGTAGAAATCCCGAGCTTCCTGTAGGATCCCCTGCAGACATCCTGTAGAAGCCTGCAAACACGGTTGCCAAGCACCTGAACGTTGTGAACTTCTGTGGAATGATGTGAAGGATCCCCTGGAACCTCTCAGAGTCCTCCTGACCTTTCCCAAGCCTTCCTCCCCTTTGAACTACCCCTGCACAGTCAAGACCCAGTAAGAAGCACAATCATAATGACTCCACCCACTTGAGCAAAAATACAAAAACGTGTTCTCTTCAATGGAAGTAGTTTAAATGCATGCATCTCATCTCACTAGAAGTAATGGCATCATTTCTAGAAGTTGCATTCCCACCATTGCATCATAAGGATTAAGCTAGTCAGATTAGGGTTTACTAGGGTTTCCATGTTTGGTTGGCTTTCAGTTCATTCTTTCAAAATAGGTTAATTTCCTTTGAGATAGCCTTCGTTCATCATTTAGAAAGTTTCTTCTGAGAACATATAGAAGTTGGCTTGAGCCCTAGCGGACTTGTGACAGCTGACCAAGTGACAGCTGTGACAAGAGCTAGTACTTGTGCATACAGCACCGTCGCTTCCAAGTTTGTTACGAACTACCGGGTTGATAAAATTAGAGAAGGAAGCTCCAGGAGTTGTAGCATTATTGCTACAATACTGGAGCCCACCACATGGCCATGCTACTTTTTTGTGACTGTTATATTACTGCCATGAATTTTGATTGTTCTTCATTTTCTTCTTGATTCTTGTCTTTCATGTTTTAGGGTTTTGGAAAATTTGTTGGGCAGGGAAGGAAAAATAATGAAGCTGTAAAGAAGAGATAAGTGGAACCCAACGAGAGATATGAAACCAAGATGAAGCTAGGTGCATGAATAAAATGGTAGTTGAAGGTAGGAAGGAAGAAAATGATAACCAAGTGGGTTGGCTAGGTCTGTGGAATAAGTGGATAGTAATATGATAGCCAAGTGGGTTGGTTAGTTCCATGGAAATAAATGGTTAGTTATAGGATAACCATGAGCATGGCATAAAAGAGAAGACTCTCAAGCCTTGAGATGGCATGGTTGAGATAGATCCCTATGCATTCTTTGTATTATAATACAAATGAAGAATAAAATTATTGTTTGGTCCTATAGGCCTTTGATTGAAAACCATCATAGTAGCAAGATAAGCTACTTATCTTTAAAAACATCATGACTATGTGGATAACTTGGAAATGGAGACTATACTTTCCATGTTTGGATGACACGATGAGGTTGTTTAACATGTTTCAGGCAACATGGAACACCATTGGGAAAGTAGGCAGGAAAGGCCCTTGCTGGAAACTATGTTGTAATGCTGCTCTTAAGTGTTGCACTGAACATGAATAAAGGAAATATAAGTATACTAAAAATTTACCATGTGTGAACACCAAAGAAAAAAACAAGAAATGAAAAAGAGAATAAGTTGTTTAATATTGCAACAACAATGATATTAACTGCTAATGTTGATGATGGTAGAAAGGTAAAAGAAAAAAAAAGGAAAGGAAAGGAATTTGGATGAAGAATTCCTTTGGGCTATGTTGGAAAACTGATGTCCCAAATGAATGCGGGCTTTGAATGGATACAAGAGGATGTCTTAACCTTGATTTTATATGACATATGTGAATATGTATTATGCTCATGAATATGTTGATGGTTAAATGAATGTATGAAATTCCATTCTAACTAATGGTTGTTGTCATGGATCATTCTTGTGGAATAATGATTGATTATACTCATGATTTTAATGTATGTATGAATGACATGTTTGGGATAACATAGTAAAGTTATCCAATGTTATGCTCTTGACTCGCGAGAAGATACCAGAATACCAAATATGCAAAGAAATATACCCAGAAAATAGAACAATAAGAAATAACAGCATGTATTTTATTATTCAGAAAGGAAAGCAATGTTAACTTGCCTCTTCGAGGGGGCAACCTCCAACAGAGCTGGGCTCAATTACAAAATATGACACGACACTCCTGAAGGGGAGTCTCTATCCTTTATATAGGATTCATACATGTAATACCATGGGTCAATACCATGGTTCTTATTAATACCATCTATCTAATACCATGGCCCATTTGCAGCTAACTGTGGTCCCTTCTTTAAATGCGGGTCAACCACTTAAAATTATTAATATGGGCTTTATTGACTCTTTAACTAACTATAACTATGACTCGACCCTATTACATAAATAAGGGGGTTAAGGTTGGACCCTAACATGCCCTCCCCCATAAAAATAGCCTTGTCCTCAAGGCTGAAGCTGAGGAAACTGCTGAAGAATAGTGGCTGGTTCCTAGGTCGCATCTTCTGGAGAGGTGTCTTTCCACTTGACAAGGACTTCCTTGATCGGGCGGTCACGCAGGTGTCATTCTCGCGTGTCAAGAACCTATTTAGGTTGGAGCCAGATTAAACCTTCTTCATCCAATTCCGGTAGGCTGGTTTGATTTCTGCAATGGTTCCCAACCACTTTCTTGAGGCATGAGACATGGAAGACGGGATGGATTTTTGCAGTGGGTGGCAAGGCTAGCTTGTAGGCTACTTCTCCGATGTGCTAAAGTATTTGATATAGTCCGTAGAATTTTGGAGATAATTTCTGACAACCCTTGTCTTTGATTGATGTTTTCTTATATGGTTGCAGCCTCAAGAATACCTGATCCCCTTCTTGAAATTTGCACTCTAAATGATGTTGGTCTACTTGTTGCTTCATGCGATTTTGAGCTTGATGGAGATTCTCTTTGAGGTGGGCCAGCATGGTTGCACGGTTCTGTAGGAGTTGATCCATTTCTTGTACCTTCGAGCATCCCTAGATATAAGAAGTAGGTGAAGGAGGGAGTTGACCATAAATGGCTTCATATGGAGTCATTTTGGTGGTGGCATGATAGGTAGTATTATAACACCATTCAGCTATAGGTAACCACTGTACCCATAGATGTTGCTTTTCAGAAGTGAAACACCTGAGTTAGGTCTCTAGACATTTGTTGACTGCTTCAGTTTAACCATCGGTTTAGGGATGATAGGAAGTACTAAGTTGTAGTTGGGTACCTTGTAGCCTGAAGAGTTCCTACCAAAAGTTAAAGGTGAAGATCGGGTCACGATCAGACACAATGGAAGTGGGCATGCTATGCAATTTGAAGATCTGGTCCATGAAAGATTGAGCCACCAAATTTGGTGTAAAAGGGTGGGGTAGGGCGCAAAAATGAGCATACTTAGAAAGTTTGTCCACAACCACCATGATGACAAACTTGTTGCCTGACTTCAGAAGACCAGTAATGAAATCCATAGAAACCTCCATCCAGATTGAGGCAGGGATGGGCAATGGTTGTAATGTGCCTGGGGATTTGACTGTTTCTCTTTTGTGGTGCTGACACACATCACACTCAGCTACAAAAGTAAGAATTTCCTTTTTCATGCCTGTCTAAAAGAATGAACATCAAGTGCGAGCATAAGTATTCTGAAAGCCTAAATGGCCTGCAGTGGGAGATGAGTGCAACTCTGCCAAAATGCGAATTTTGAGGGTGGATGTTGGTGATATCACTACTTTGTCCTTGTAGTGAAGAAACTCATCGTGCCAAGAGTAGCCCACTGTGGAATTTGGATCTTCCTACAATTTATTAATGAGTTGGGAGAGCGAAGGATGTGAAAACCATTCCTTGTGAGCCTCTTCAATCCACTCTGAAATGGGAAGAGAGATTGCTAGCAGGGTGCTTTCCTCCTCAAATTGGCGTGATAAAGCATCCGCTACGACATTTTTGCACCCTTTCTTGTAAATTATCTCATAATCATATCCCAACATTTTGGCTAGCCATTTATTTTATTATGGCGAGGATAGGCGTTGCTCCAAAAAATATTTAAGGATTTGATGGTCTATGCGGATTTGGAAACGTCGCCCCAATAAGTATGGTCGCCAGGTATCCACTACATGTAAGATGGCCATCATCTCCTTCTCATAGGTATATTGTCCTAGATTTGTCCCACATAGCTGTTGGCTAGTGAAGGCCAAGGGTCGACCTTCCTGCATTAAGATAGACCCAATACCCATACCTGAAGCATCACACTCAATCACAAAAGATTTAGTGAAGTCGGGTAGTGCCAATACGGGAGTGGAACACATGGCATGTTTGAGAGCTATAAATGCCTGTTGCGCTTCATCATTCTAGAGGAATGAATTTTTCTTGAGAAGGTGAGTGAGGGGTCTAGCAATGCAACCATAATTGTGGACAAATTTGTGATAGTAGCTGGTGAGACCCAAAAATCCTCTCAAACTCTTCAAGGTCTTTGGTTGAGGCCAATCTTGCATTGCCTGGATCTTTTTGGGATCCACCCTGACACCTTCACGCCCCACAATGTGGCCCAAATACTCAACTTATTCCATGCCGAAAGAGCACTTGGACAATTTGATAAATAATTTATGCTTCCGCAGTAGTTTCAAGAGAATATCTACATGTTGAAGATGTTTTTCCTAGGTGAGGTTGTAGATGAGGATGTCATCAAAGAAAACAAGGACAAATTTTTGAGATATGGTTGGAGCAGGTGATTCATGAGGCTCTGAAAAGTGGATGGGGCATTACAGAGACCAAATGGCATGACTAGGAATTCATAATGGCCTTCATGAGTTCGGAAAGCAGTCTTTGGAATGTCTACTTCTTTCATGCGAATTTGGTGATAGCCCAAGCAAAGGTCGAGCTTAGTAAAGAATTGAGCCCCATTTAGTTCATCCAGCAAATCATCAACAACCGGGATGGGAAATTTATCTTTGACCATCAGCTTGTTGAGGGCCCTAAAGTCTGGAAACATACGCCATTCCCCATATTTCTTGAGCACCATGACCACAGGTGATGAATAAGGACTAATGCTAGGACGAATGACACCAACTTCTAGGAGTTCCTTGATGATTTTTTCAATTTCATTCTTTTGGGCGAAAGGATATCTATATGGGCGCACATTTGGTGGTTGTGCCCCTGGGACCAAAGTAATGCTATGATCATGTTCCCCTCTCGAGGGTGGAAGCTCATGAGACTTGTCAATGACCTACATATGGTTGTTTAAGACCTGTTGCATATAAGGATGAATATGAAGAGAAGTGGGTTTGAAGGCCTAGATGGCATTAAATTGGGCTATAACTCCATGGTGGCCCTTTTTTAACAATTTTTCCATCCTATGTGAGTTGATGATAGAAGGAGCACATGCCTGGAGTCCACAGAGGGTATGTGTGTGGTTATTCTGCTTAAAGCTCATATATAACTCCTGGAAATCCATTGTGATTGGGCCAAGTGTGCGGAGCCATTCAACGCCCAAGACAATGTCACACCCACCCATGTTGACGGCAAACATGTGGGTCTTTAGGTGATAATCCCCCATTTAAAGTTTGACATTTTCACAGCGGCCTTCACATTTCATTGTCCCCCATTAGCAATCTAGACCTGGAAATTAGAGACTGCTCTGACAGAACAATGCAGTGCATCAGCGACTCTTTGATGGATAAAGTTATGTGTACTGCCACTATCAATCAAGACTACTATAGGGTGATGCTTAATAAAACCTTTGATTTTGAGAGTTGGGGGAGAAGAAATTCCTTCCAAAGCATGAAGTGAGATAACTAGTTCTTTAGGTGTAGCTGGGAGCTCATTGTCCAGCTAGTTGTCCTCATCTTCCTCCTATGGTCCCTCAAATGGTGGGGCTTCCTCAGATGAACTATGATTAGTAGCATCAATTTGAAATAATTTGGGTTCCTTGAATTTATGCTCGAGGGAGTATTTCTCATCACAGTAGTAACACAATCCTTACTTTCTTCTTTCCGCCACTTCCCCTAGTGACACCTTTTGAACCTTAAGTGTTTGGGTAGTGCTTGGAGCCTGGGTGGGGCGTTCCTTGGCTATGAAATTTGGACGATTCGACTGGGCCGCTAACACGCGTTCTACTTCACGAGCTGTCTTGCAAGCTGCCAGCCATGAGACTGGGTGTTGCAGTCGGACGTGGGCTTGTATGGCGTCTTTGAGACCACTGACAAAACATTCCAAGTAGAATTCATCTGCTAGACCTCCTATGCGGAAGGCTAATGCTTCAAAGGCTTTAATATATTCTTGCACTGTGCCTATCTGTCGGAGCTTAGTAAGACAACCCAAAAAGTTAGATTCACAGTCAAAGCGATCAGAAAGAGCTTTTGAGAATATCTACCAAGTCATTCGCCTTGCATAGCAGAGTTGATGCCACTGCCACCATTGCCATCTTTCTTGGTCCAAGTACAGGCTTTCCACACTTAGCTTAGTCGCATCATCTCTAATGTGATTCAATGTGAAATATTGTTCCATTTGTGCTAGCCATATGGCCGGATGAGAGCCATAAAATTTATACATGTCCAACTTGGATGGTCGAGGCTGGGACTGTTGGTGGTTTCCATAGAAGTGAACAGAATGGCTAGACTTGCCCTCAAGGTTTTCATTAAAATCATATGCCTCTGATTGTTCCCCTGACTTTCTCTTTGTGATTGTGTCATATAAGGTATGGATCTGCTTCGTTAATGCCTCCAACTTTTGTTCAAGGGTGTCTATCTTCTCATTAGCCATAGCTTGAGCTCTAGTTTGTACCATGCATAGATCTGGTGCACTTGTCGTTACTGTGAAAAAAAATTGGGACCACCCGAAATTTTGACGCTGACAAGTGAATGGTACCACCTTGCTCAACCTGTTGACCTGATTCTTATGGGCTAAGTCTTTTTTTTTTTTACTCCGAAAGGAGTTTTACTCCTCGCTTAGGAATACTACAGTAGCTGATTCCCAAAAAAGTTAATTATGCCCAATGTCCTGCGAGAATCATGCCCAGATATAGGAGCCACACAAATAGTTAGATCTGTCGGCGAAACCCTCAACTGCAGAGTATGAGTAGGAATGTGGCAGTGATTGAACCCCTGTTGCTAGATCTGAATGGCGCATCTAATTGTTGTGACTGCTACAGAACCCAAACTGCTAGATCTAAATGGCAGATCTGATAGATCTGATTGGCAAATATGATAGATATGAATGGCAGATCTGATAGATCTGAATGGCGGAACTGATTGTTGTGGCTACGAAAAAACCCAACCTGCTAGATCTAATCTGGCAAAGATGATGCGTGATCTAGAGAGAGACAAGGGAACTATGGTCTCAAGGAGTGTTAGGTGCTACAACTCGCAATATACATAAGGGTCCGATAGTGGTACTCGGCCCAATCTTTCAGGGCACTAACCAAGGAGGATCTACCGTACCCTTAGCCGTACAACCCGACTACCCTATCGTACATGCAAGTAATCTCCCTGAGTCTTGTTCTCATTGTGTTGTCGCAGCAAGACGGCTGATGGTTTATCTATGGCGAGGTTTCAAGAGAGCCTAGGGGGCTTCCGATATACCGAAGGGTACTTGGAAGATAGTGCATGCGTGGTTTTGTCTAATGCGCTGCAACTCGAAGGGGTACCCACAGGGGTTACAAGGGAGTCCAACAAGCATGACCACCTCTTGTATTTCCTGCGTGCATGCCTTCCCAAATCTGCAGGTTTATGCACTCAACGACAGATCCCGTGGTTTAAAGATGCCGGAACACGTCTCTAGCCAAAAAAAATTCTGCTAAAAATGGAGACCAGCCCTGAAAAGTGCTCTGATACCACTTGTTAAGCTCTTGAACTGCGAGAAGATACCAAAATACCAATTATGCGAAGAAATATACCCAGAACACAGACCAATAAGAAATTACAGCATGTATTTTATTATTTAGAAAGGAAAGCAATGTTCACTTGCCTCTTTGAGGGGGCAGCCTCCAATAGATCTGGGCTTAATTACAAAATAAGACACTATGCTCCTCAAGGGGAGTCTCTATCCTTTATATAGGATTCATACATGCAATACCATGGGTCAGTACCATGGTTCTTATTAATACCATCTATCTAATACCATGGCCCATTTGCAACTAACTGTCATCGCTTATTTAAATGCGAGTCAACCACTTACAATTATTAATATGGGCTTTATTGACTCTTTAACTAACTATAACTATGACCCGACCCTATTACATAAATAAGGCGGTTAGGGTTGGACCCTAACATCCAATGGGATTCCCAGTTATGTGATGTGTCCATTGAGCAAGAGGGAATTCTTGCTAATTTATGGTTTTATTATCAAGTGATTATGACACCCATATGTATGTCATGGTTGTGTATAGGGAAGGCTAAAGGTTATGTCAGCAGGTACCCTAATTGCAAATGGAATCCTTGGCCAAAGGATGAAGCACATGTAACAACCCCAGGTTAAAAGTTCATGTAATAAAAGTTAATAAAGGCAAAATAAGACCAAGGTCATGGAACACATATTCCAAGCTGAATGTTGGGCAAAGCACTACAGTGGACATTGCTTTCGATTTATTAATGACTATGGAAATTGGCAAAGGAAAAGAGGCATTAATTGACATTTTATTTATGAAATAAAGGAAAATATGAGAAAATGAAGGTGAAAAGACACATATTTGCATGTAAGGGAAATTAGAGGAAAAATGAAGGAAAATGAAGATAATAGAGGATTCAATGATAAAAAATGCTTTTGAGGATCAGTTCACAATTTTTTGTCAGTTTGGATTTGGAATTAGTTTCAAAGAGAGAGAACACCAAGAGGAAAAATAAAGCAAACAAGCAAAGGAAGGAAAAGGGAAAGCAAGGAAAGCAAGGAGAAGGTTGGATCAGTGGCTTCAGTGGGAAGATTTTGCAAATAACAGGTTGCATGTGTGATTTCCCATCTGAGGTGTGAATGCATGGTACATGCATTTGTGTATTTGGTTCATTTTTTGTCATTGGCATGGGTTTGCCTGGTTTGACAGTGGTTTCAACCTTTCCTTCTCATTTCCTAGATAGCCATAGGAAAATTCCCAAGGGTTGGTGGTGGAGATGGTTTTCTCTGGGAAACCCTCGACATGTGGGTGGAAACAGTCAAATTCCTCAAGGTACATTGAAGAAATTCTGAGGCATCCAAGTTTGTTTTGGCTTTATGATCTCTTGATAGGTTTTGGAAAGATCGCAGTAGTTTGAGGGTGTAGGTGGTTTAACCTCTAGAATCCCTTGGTTTTTTGTGTCTTAGTTTATCCCATGAGATCCAACATTCATGCTTGAGATATGGCACAGGGGTGATTAGCTAAAAGAAAGATTTGGTTCAACTAAATATATGGTTAGGTGTACATGGAAGTCCCTGGCTTGGTTGGATTTTGCATAAGTTAATAAGAGTTATTTTTATATTTACCCTATGAGTGTTTGTATATGTTATTATGTTGATTTGGATGGTTGTTCTGTCATGGTTAATATCTTAGGTATATGCTGGTTATAAGCATGATCTAAGATGTGCTATAACTATGACTCGTGTTATGCTTTGATAAGTTAATGAATGGTTGATGAATGCATGGACTAAGTAGGGAGGTTGCAACTACTTGAGAGGGCATTAGACCTTCTCAACGATTTTTAGTTAAACTACAGAGATTTACACTCATATATGCATTCATGACTTGTAGTTTACATGTTTACCATGTGTTTGATGAAATGTCTAGTATGTTCTAGTGAGTCTAGGTCAAGTTTCTAATTCAAGTTTGAATGAGTAGCATTGTCGTTATGAGAAATATGATTATTGAGTGTTACAAAAAGTTTTGGGCAGTGGTCTGGAGGCTAGCCTAGAAAAGTGGCTTAGATCCTAGGGCCACATGCTCTGAACTTGAGATTTGGGGTCATAACTGCATGGACCAAGGCTTGTGAGTGTAGTTGGAGGCTCACAATTGCATGCAAGCATTGTCAAGGGTGCGGTTATAGGTCTAGATCACTGAAACAATTTTCCAACTCAGGGATTGACCACTTGGGGTGTTTCTTCAGCTCCTAGGTGATTTTTAGTCCCTGTAGGATGTCGTTTTGTAGGCCCTATTTCCTTAACTGGAACTAGGAGGTCGGGTCATGTGATAGTAGCACTATGCTTCACATTTACCTGGAGGGCTTGTAAAAGTGGGTAAATGTGGGGTAGCATCGTTATAGCGCATATGCCACTTTGGGATAGATAGACCACACGAGGTGGGGGTTTCCTATGCCTGGGAGTAGTGTGACCTACGACATGTAGGGACAAGCATGGAAAAGTTGAAGGAACCATAAACCCGAGACTTGGGTTATAGGTGCACGAGGTATAGTGACGACAAGTCCCACAAGGGGGGCATATGCTCTAGACTCTTGTTGTGTATCAGGTGGAGCTCGAATAGAGTTATGGATTCCTAATTATTTTGATAACATGTGGAGGTAAGCTCTTTGGATTCCCATGGAGGCGATAAGGTGGAATGGCTAGTGCGCTTTGGATTCCTATAGTTGACAGGTGGATGCATTGGGTTATGGATTCTTAATGTGCAAAGTGGGTGGAGAGTACTGTGCCTTTGGATCTGTATAATATTGCTAGGGTGGAGCACCATAAGTTCTAGATTCCTAAATTGATTGTGGAGTGGAGCTTCAACAACTCTGGATTCCGTTAATCCGTTGTGGGGCGGAGATGTGGGTGTTCTCGATTCCCTAACTTGAATGTGCTTGGGTGGAGGCACAATGCACTCTAGATTCCTAGAGGTCATGTAGAGGCATTATGGACTCTGTATCTGTAGTGATAATTGGTTGTGGGCTACGTAATGGTATATTGATGTACTCTGGATTCCCAGTATTACGTAGAGACATTGGAGATCATATTGCCTAGATCATATGGGTGAATGAGATAGTCCTTGGATTCTTGGAAACCATTAACCACGAGCTTCACAGTGGTATATCAATATGCTCTAGATAATTGATATTGGGTGGAAACACTAAAAAAAATATTACCTAATTCTAATGGGTGAAGAAAAATAAATCATAATTATTAATTGTGTTTTCTAAATGTTTAAATAATACCAACTCTTAACCAATAGAAAACACATCAAAATTAAAAAATCATGTAAAATCTCATTTTATAAAAAAATCTAATATTATAAAGCATAAAATTTCCTTATCCACTTAACGTAACCCAAACATAAAACCATAATACCTAAAACCTAATTAACATAATGAATACATCAAACCATAATACCCAAAAACTTAATTGCAATTTCTCACATACATATATAATCTTAAATAATAATTTTAATTGGTTTAAAAAATAAACACAGTTATTTATATAATTATCATATATATATATATATATATATATATATATATAGTCTAACGATTATGCTTTTTTGCTCTGAAAGTTATGGAAATTCCGTTTATATTTTGAAAAAATTGAGAAGTGATTTTTGTAAATCAAAATAAACGCTGTCAAATTTCATAATTTTAAGTGCCTTAGAAGTATTTGATGGTGCTGAATCCATTTCCACCATCAAAAATATGATTCAAACACTACAACTACAATATATTTTGAAATTCTTTCGCCCAGATTCCGACCAGTTTTGACTGTTAGGCATTTCCTCCACCTTCATAAACGACTCCTTAAACATATCACTAGAACCATTGGAAATATTTTTATATTTAACTATATCACTAATTTTTATTTATTGTTATTTTATATTATTAATATTTAGTATTAACAATTTTTCAATCCACTTCAAAAACAAACACACCTCGAGAAATTAAAAAAAAAACATGCGCCCACTTATTTAAATTCGCTGAAGACCAAGAGTTCAATATTTATAAAAGTACGTTATTACACAATCATATATATATATATTACCTAAAGTTGGAAATTCAAAAAAAAAAATTAAATATATTTAACTATATCACTATCTTTTATTTATTGTTATTTTATACTATTAATATTTATTATTAACAATCTTTCACTCCTGGTTATGAATAACTTAAAAAAAAAAACCTGGAAAAATTTATAAAAAACATAATGCGCCCACTTATTTAAATTCGCTCAAGCCCGAAGAGTTCAATATTTATAAAAGTCGAAGCTTCATACTCAAAAAAATTGACACGGTAGAAAATGCGATTGGACTGAAGCAAAATACCATTTGAGATTGCAGTAAATGGTCTAATTTTGGCATGATGCCTCACACAGGAATTGAACTAGAAGGAATCCAATTCACTAGTGTGTTCAGTTTTTCTTGTCAGTGCTGTAGTCTGCTACCTGTACATACTCCTTTTTCCCATCTCTTATCCTGGAGAGCAAACAGAGTATACCAAATAGCAGACTATAAACGCCATGAACCCTCCAACAAGTTCTGGGCGGTTTCTGCGCCATGGCACTGTTGAAAACAGTCACATAATAGTGCAAACTGATACAGACCGCCACAAATAGCTGGACAGCAGAAGCCAGTTTGGCCAACAGGATTGTTCGCCTGGAACAGATAGCCACCACATTGAAGCATTGCATGGATAGATAAAGAAGAAACCCCAAGCCCTGAAGCAGCTGCATGTATATGTATCCCGACAAAGAATTCTTGAAGAAAAACTCCATGGGTTCCATTCGTACGATGAACGATGTCAACACAAGCGCCGCGAAGTAATTGGCCAGGTATATGTTGGCCAGCAATATGACCTTCTGCAGTGGAAAGAAAGCCCTGATTTGCTCGAACACGACAATGGCCACCAGGACGGGAAGCATGAGGAAAATGCAGGAGATCCCCGATGCTACGAAGGGGGCATAGTGCTGTCCTACCAGCGGGCGGAATCCATGGGCGATTTCTTCGTTGGCAATGCCCAAATAGATTTTTGATCTGTTGGAGAGCTTCTGGATCCCTGGCATCAGCTGATCCGCGACTTTCTCTGCCGTGTCATGAAATTTTGATGGCAGATCCGTGAATTCTTGAATTAAGTCATTGTATTCGTCTTCGGGGACTTGGATCTCCACGTCTTTGTTGTTCGTTGAGTTTTGAGCTTTCCATGGCATTTCTGTGGCTGTAGAATTCGTGGAACCTTGGAATTCCGTGCTGGCCATCGTGTCTCTAGAATCTTCTAAGCTTTCGGCTTGCTTTAATTCTGGCTGTTCAAAGGTTTCGGATTCTGCGCTTTCAGCTTTCTCTGTAGAATCTAGTGTTTCTGCTTGCTGTATATCGCTTTCTGTAGAATTGGAGAGGGCTTCTGCTTCAGAGCTTTCCTTTTGCTCATTTTCTGCGTCTGTAGAAATCGAGGAGCTGTCGTTCGCTGTGCTTTCAATGTTGTGCCTTTCATTATATTTGAATCCTGTTAGGGTTTCTGTCTTTCCTGGCATTTCGGGTTGTGAGGAATTCGCCAAACTTTTGATCTCTGTAATTTTCATCTGATCTGTTTTATTGACAGAGGAATTCGCGATGCCTTCAGCTTCAGTTCCTTGTTCTTTCTGCATCTCATCTATAGTTTTTTGTTTCTGAAGATTTGCAGAATCTGTCAGGCTTCTCGCTTCCTCGCTTTCCATTTTCTGCAGTTCCGTGCCTGTGGCATTTGCAGCCTTTCCTGATCCAATGCCTTGGCTTTCTGCTGAATTCGGATGTATTTGAGCTTCATTTCTTTCAGAAATCTCCTGTCCGGTCTCTGCAGAATTTCTCATGTTTTGAAGTTTTTGTGTTTGGGCTTCTGTTGCATTTGGGAGAGTTTCGGCTTCAGTTATCTTCTGTGTGTCCTCTGCTGGTCCACCTCTAATATTTTCTCCGCCGTTATTGGTGTTATGCTCCGTTCCGTTATTCGATGGTTTTTGCACACTATAAACCTTCTCAGCACCCTGCAATTCTTTCTTGGCCTCGGATCTCTCAGCATTGCTGTCCTTCCCTCCCGACGTACTGTGATCCGTATGGATGTTTTCCGTGACTGTAATTTCTTTTTCAATTCCATCCTCTGCCTTTATAGGATTCTGACTAATTTCTTCTGTTACGTTTGATGAAGCAGCTCGGATTTGTGATTGCTTGCTTTGTTCTGTCTGATCTTCAGTGTTCTTTGTTTCTGTTTTCTGTAACAGGGGACTTTCATCCTTCGATGCATTCACACTTCCATTATTATTATTCTGTTCTGTTCTGTTTTCCAATGGCTTTTGAACACTATTAAGCTTCACGCCATCCCTTATTTTTTCTTTCTTCGCTTCAAATATCTCAGCATCCTTGTCCTTCCCTCCCAAGGTAATGTTTTCCAATGGGTT
Organism: Pinus tabuliformis; assembly: GCA_031772625.1. NCBI lineage: Eukaryota > Viridiplantae > Streptophyta > Pinopsida > Pinales > Pinaceae > Pinus > Pinus tabuliformis. The sequence continues at coordinate 719,209,976 of CM062805.1, forward strand.
TTGAACACTAATAACCTTCACGCCATCCCTTATTTTTTCTTTCTTCGCCTCAGATATCTTAGAATCCTTGTCCTTCCCTCCCAAGGTAATGCGATAGGCTTGAATTGTCTCCATAACTGGAATTTCTTTTACACTTCCTTCCTTTGGCTTTTTAGAAGTTTGACTAATTTCTTCTGTTCTCTTTGATGAAGCAGCTTGGATTTGTACTTTCTTTCCTAGTTCTGTCTCATCTTCACCTTTCTTTATTCCTATTTTCAGCAACAGTGGACTTTCATCCTTTGTTGTATTCTCACTTCCATTATTGGTACTCTTCTCTGTCCTATTCTTCAATGATTGCTGAACATTATTAAGCTTCTCAGCATCCTTTAATTTTTCTACCGTCGTCTCAGATCTCTCAGCATTGTTGCCCTTCCCTCCTATGGCACTGTGTTCAGGATGGATCGTCTCCTTGACTGGAATTTCTTTTACACTTCCATCCTCTGGCTTTGTAGAATTTTGACCATTTTCTCCTGATCCTTTTGATGAAACGGCTTGGATTTGTAGTTTCTTTCGGTGTTCTGTCTTATCTTCAGCCTTCTTTGTTTCGGGTTTTTGTAACAGCAGACCTTCATCCATAGTTGTATCCTCTGCCAGCAACCTCCTTTGGACTAGTACACCCCTCTCTTCCATATTTCTGGATTCCAGTACTGTAACCAACTTTTCTCTTGTGCTGAAACTATGGATGTAACCAAATTTCCTGCCGGAAAAAGATTCAAGTCTCTGCATTTCTCCCAACTTTGGAAGTGCTCCATTCCTTAAATTTTCGCCATAAACTATTGGGCTAAACAATATCAACACAAAGCAGCAGGGGAAAAGGATGGAAGAAGCCCCCATTTCTTCTATATTAACCTATCATACGATATTCATAAATGTATGATTATGGCTACCAACCTGGTAGTATCAGAAACTCCTAATATTATAGATCTAGCACTGATATACTGAAATTTTAGACAATCTCTCTACAGATAAGATAATGATCTACTGAAATTGGGAACATACCTTTGTGTAAATGGCTCTGGTGAATGCTTCAATCAGAGTTGATCAAAGTCTAGCCACAGTAGGTGAGTTCTTTGTCCCAAGCTCTGCTCAAATAGCTAAGATTCTGACTGAAAGATTTTACAGAAGCTATCTCTGCGAAGATAACATAATATCTGGTTTTACCTGAGCTTTTGATATTGTGAATATTTTCTTTACACCCATCAGGATTTTGCTTATGCAACAAAACATTTTAGAAAAGTTACTTCATAAAATATGATGAATATTTCACAACATGAAGTCTTGAGATCTGCTCCATTGTACTGGGTTTTTGCCTTATAAAACTCTATGAACCTCTATTGTGGGTTGAACTGGATCCAAAAGTTATACCTGCAAATGGAAAACAAAGAACATTGACATCATTCATAATGAAAGGACTGAATATGCAATCAAACGAGATCAGCAGATACATTCCCGTGTTTTGTACGTTGTTTCACTGAACAGATCACTCTGCATGCATTCACTCGCACCAGATCTCAACCAATCTTTATAAAATTGAATAAAAAAGAACAAAAGATTGGCAACGATGTATTTAGCACTTACAGTCCTTATAGAACCAGAGTCTAGTTGCCCACTGATCATTTTGCTAGTAGAAATGTCTGCCTTGCTCTGCAATATAAAGCTCCAACCATCAATTCAGAGTTCTGAAATTATTAGTACAGAAGAAGACAGGAAGTAATCCAATGCATAATCTGCCAAGCTACCACGTGGGGAAGCCATCGGCCGATTGACTGACAATAAGAAAGACAATCATTGCAATAAATCAGGAACCCCACAGCCAGACGAAAAAGCTAACATACCATTACAGTACTGCAAATGGACCCAATTTGGGTGTATGTTCTGAGAATTTCTATTGTTAAATCTGAATGTTTCCTTGCAAATAAATCCATGTTCATCATAACTTAATGATCGGATTTGAATGGCAAGCAGGCAGCGAACAAGGATTGTCTGAACTTACAGGAGGAAACAACTTCATATCCACAACGACATGCAAACTTGAGGTTAGTGAGCTTGCAGGTTGCTAGTTATTTTCTCTCAAAAATCCTATGCCCGTAAATTAGTCCAGTTTTCTTTGTATATACACAAGCACGTCCGATGAAACTGCTTGAGCTGGTTGTTGGAATTTGTATAATCAAGTTGGAGTTGCATTTACACAAACTTGGAGAAAAGGCGGTTTAATGTCAACGTTGCTTCATTTTCAATGTTGTTGGTAAAATTACTTTTCAATATTGTCTAGTTTTAGGAAGGTGTGCCTGATATTTTTATGTTTTATATCATTGGAACCATACCCTCATTACTCTTCTTCCTTGTCTTGTAATGGTGCGTGGGTTGCCCTCTCTTTGCACGAGGTGCCATTGTGTTGTCTCTAGCTCAAACATCAGATGGTGAACATAATCTCTAGCTCAAACAGCAGATGGTGAAAATAATCTCAAGGTGGTTCCCTTGCCTCATTTCATTAATGTTGTGTCAATTTTCTTTGACTTTGATTCTAACTCTTCTCTACTAGTTCTCTCCTCCTAGTCTTTCCTAATCAAGAGGTAGGTCAAGTTGGATGGGAGGTCATATATCATCAGTAGTGCACTATTTTATTTGTTTTGAAAATGATTAGAATTTTTGGATTTTTTTTATTAATTTAGTTTGTTATTCAATTTGAATGATCACAATTGCATTAAAATGATTGAAAAAAAAAAGTGATTTTTAAATGAGAAGATGGATGAGTAATCTAAAATTTAGATGATGATTATAAGAAAAAATGATTTTTAAATGGGAAGATTGATGAGAGGTGTAATCTAAAACTTAGAAGACTTTGTAAATTATGCTAGGGGCTTTGGTTTGTTGTGCTTAGTTGAAACTGCAATGTAAGAGCTTTAAGAGTTAAGCTTAGTATGTGTACTCTAAGCCCTATGTGAAGAGATTGTTATGCAAGTATGGTAAACCATCACAAGTCCCATAGTTTTTACCAATGCTTTATCATCTATTTCTTTATCAAGAGTACTGCACTATTTTATTTTGAAAATGTTTGGATTATTTTTTATTAATTTAGTTTGCTATTCAATTTGAATGAATGATCAAATTTTCATCAAAATGATTAAAAAAAATGATTCTTAAATGAGAAGATTCATGAGTAATTTAAAATTTAGAATTCAAGATCAATTTTCATTAAAATGATTATGGTTAAAAGAAAAGGTTATTTTTAAATGGAAAGATTGATGAAAAGTGTAATCTAAAACTTAGAAGATTTTGAAAGGTATGCTAAGGGGCTTTGATTTGTTGTGCTTAGATGAAACTGCACTTTAAAGCTTTAAGAGTTAAGTTTAGTATGTATACTCTAAGCCCTATGTGAAGAGATTGTTATGCAAATATGGTAAACCATCACAAGTCCCATAGTTTTTACCAATGCTTTATCATCTATTTATTTATTAAGGAGAGATTAAATTATCTTGTAATTTGTCAAATACATTAAATAAATGTGTGAAGTGATTTGCTACAATGTTGTCCTATATGGTTTTCTTCATGTTGAGATTTTTTTTTTGGCTCATGATATATCAGGGGATACCCACTAAAGAATTGGGGTTGAATAAATGCATTTTATGTTCACTGTACAATGTGGTTTAAAGAGTTTGATGAATCTATTCAAGCAAGATAGTGCTGGTAGAATATTAAAATACGCAAAAGCAATGACACATATACAATTTGCATGAATATTTAACCAAAAAATCATTAATTAGGAAAACCAAGAAACTTAGAGTTACACCTTTTTTTATTGTATAAATTAAACCACTCTATAATACAATATAGAGTCATTATGTAACCTTGGCACTATATGTAGTGAATCTTCATATTTAAATCATTAATTTCAAAAATAAACACTTGGACCATATAAATACCAAATGCATCCATAACATCAACAACGCAAGAATATAAAGAAAACCCTTAAGGTAGAGCAACATCATCGAATACTCTTTATGTAAGGAATCACTGCACAAACCATGCTTGTTATAATACAATACATCTAACGTGTCTAAATACAATGATACACGTGTATTTAGATTGTTATATAAATATTTATATGGGCTGATGCCAACTATCCCTTAATATATTATTTCATCTTAACTGGACACATTTTTGTTACCCATCAACTACTATGTGGCATCTTTCATGATTATGACCACATTACATTATTATCCCCTTGAATATCTCCCATGCTACAACATATTATTCTCCTTAGGTATATTACTTTTCACCCCCTTTACATGTTTCATTTCAAAAACATGACAAGAAGCCATATAATATGATCTATAAAACAGTGTAATCAATTGGTAAAATTTAGAAACATCTATCCATTCTAATGAAATGTGGACATGAGGTCTAGTTGCGGCCTTTCCTCAAATTTTGTTTTGGTTTCTTCTTAGGTTCCATGTCTTTGTTGTGCTACTTGATGCAATGTTTTTAGTCCTCCATGCGTCTCCATACTAGTTTCCTTTTTATTTTTATGTTGGTTCATAGTATGTTTTCTAATGCCCATTCTCTTTTTTTTTACAACTGTTGTCTCTTTTGATGGTGTGGGTGATGATATTCAACCACCTTAGCTGTAAGTTCTTTCATTAACTCTTCAATATGTGGTTCTTTTGAGTCAATTATCTCCTTAGCTTCTTCCTCCTTTATATAACCTTTGTGGGGATTTTCACCCAAGTGCTTTTTTAGGCTCTTATTTTGATTTAACCTCTCTTCATCAAATGTGTCATTAAGTACCACATTCAATTTGTGTAAGGACTTTCTTTAAACACCCTCTTGGGGCCTTTTTGTTTAATAAGAAAAATATCATGCACTATAATTTTATTTTCTTGTAGAAAAACTTCATTTGCACATTAATACTAATTGTACCAACTAAGTTCATTTAAGGATATCCCAAAACAATATCCACATTATCCATTTATTATGAAAATCTAAATACAACAAATATTCATCCATGATAATCTTCAAAACTTTAAATATTTGAACATTCTTTCGCTTAGAATATGTTCTTTGAATTTGTTTCTCTAGAACTTCCAATATTTTAGCCAAATTGACATTAATGAAACTATATTTGGTACTAGAATTTATAGAAACAATAACATTATTTTGTTGAATCCATCCATGACTTTGTAAAAGGAAGTTGTTACATGAAAATAATCCCTTGGTGATTATGTTATCCTTCTTCTTAGCATGAAACCATCTAAGTATGGTTTCCCATATTCTTCAAATTGAAAGTTCCATTATCTCGCCATATGTGATCATCATCTTGTAAATTAATGTCTACATCTATTCTCCACAATGTTGGATGTTTAGGCTTATCCATTTTATGTATTCTTCAACAATAAGGCTATTTGATTCCCTATAAAAACCGAAATTAGAACCAAGATTTATAGAATTAACTTACTTTTCAATGGAGTTCCTTTGTGGCTAGGGCTTGAGGTGGCTACTGTAAAATGATCATGACTTTTGTAACACTTCCTTGATTGTTTATTATGACCACAATTTTGAAATAACATAGCAATTATGCATCTACTAACATTGGGTTGATGGAAATTTGACAACTCTATTAAAAGATATATGATATGCAAACCACGTGGTCATTACTAGAGAAAACCCTAAAACGATTGATTGCGTCGAGATGCACATTCTATAGCCTAGTATGAGAGAAATGTGTGATTATGTTCCTACTCAACATGGATTTGACATGAGTACCTTTTAAAATAAAAATAAAATATTTTCAAAAGAAAAAAAAAATGTTTGCTATAAAAAACAAAAATGAGTAAACATGTTTGGTGTGTAGGAGATGTGGGAAAAGTATTTCACTCTCACTCTTAGCCATAAATAAAATATTTTGATATCCATGCGAAGTAACATAATTTTATATTAACCTTGGATAGAAATAAAGTAACTAAAAGTAAAAAAATCTTATATTTTGACTTTTTACTACGAGTAAGATGTATAATTCTTATATTTAAAAAAAAAAAAAAAAAAAAAAAAAAAAAAAAAAAAAAAAAAAAAAAAAAAAAAAAAAACTTAAATAAATTGTTTGAATGAGAAACGAGAGCTAGTATGCGCAAGAGGATGACGGCGATGGTAATTTCCTCAGGGTTTTAGTTTTATTATTTGCGCATACTCCCTGCAGTCATGGGGAGTTCCTATCCGACAGTGATTGTTTTATCCATATCATTATTCATAACCTACAATTGTTTGCCCTATTTTTTCACACTTTTACCCTTCGTTTTTCTACTAGGTTTTTGGGGGTTCTGTCGAGGCATTAGATAGTTTGTGCTGGAGGCCATTGTTGGGAGTTTCTTTAAGTGTAGCAATGATTTTTCTCCCATATATGGGGGGTGAGGTTTCCCTACATTATGTGATGGACACATTAGATTTCCAAACCTATTGGGCCCAACTAACATCTTCTAGTCATGAGACTCGAGATGGGAAGGCTCTTAGCCAATTTCGGTTAGATTGTTCAACTTCCTCAGGGTTCTTTGTCCCATGTTTCATGGTGGCCCTTACACCAGGCGGTAAGTTACCATTTTCTGTTGTTGATTTTCCATTAGATGGAGGCTAAGTGGATGGGTGTGGTAATGTCACTATTGAAGGTTCCGTGGGTTTTTCGTTGCCTCCAAGAAGTGCTTGTTTTTCTCTACTCTTGGTTTCTCAATCAAAGTTCAAAGAACTCTGATATTTGTGGTTTGGTTCTTGTTGTTCTATTGCTTTCCCTAGTGTATCGAAGGGTCATGGTTACAATGAGGGCCTTCTCTTCCCCAAGGTGAACCATACACTTTTCCCACCCCATATTTGGCCAAACCTCCCTATAACGAGCAATTTATTGAAGGAGTGGAGGGTATTGACGAATGATGGTAGATCGCTAAATGAGGGCCTTAATGCTCAAAATATAGGTAAAGTTTCTTTTTCTACCATTGTTGGAGGCCTTGACAGAAAAGGCCAAAGTACAATTCAAGGAAAATGAAAAAACGAACATTGTGTAAAACAGACTAAGTAATTACATATGATTTTGTCTTTAGGTTCATAAATTTCTTTGCAGTAGGTAAAGGGCCTTATTCGGACCTTAGTGGTGGGCCAAATCATGGGTTGAATGTTTGGCTCTCATTTTCTCATGACTTGGGAAGAACCAGAGGTGAAGTCAGTGCTTAAAAACCCCTTGTTGGTGTGAGTTTTAGCCAAAGGGTGGATTCACCTCATCTTATATGATGAAATGGATCGAAAAGTTGTTTTGACTAGGGTTTAGAAGGTGGAATATATGATGGTCATCTTTGAACCTTGGTCTCCCCTTTTCAATACCAAGTGTGAGCGACATGATATTGTCCCTATATGAGTTCATATACCAGACCTTCCCACACAACTGTGGCATGAGATTATCTTCAAGGATATTGGGAATATGTTTGGGAGCTGTCTTGAGCATGATTCATCCTATATTACTCTAGTGACATGTCTTTGGCTTGCATTCTCATCAATGTTGATCTTTAGGGAGGTCTTCTAGGCTCGATCAACATGGACCCTACAGTGGCACTACTAATTCTTAGTTACGAGGGCATCTCATTCAGATATCGGAGGTGCCATAAGCATGGGCACCTTGCAGAGGAGTGTGTGCTCCCTTTGTGGAAAAGGGTGAATCGATCTAGAGAGCCACCGATTGGGGTTAATGAGAAAAAGGTTCTCTCTCTGAAGTAGATGGTGTCCTCTTCCATCCTGCTCTCTCATGGATTAAAACATGGTGATCATGTTGCTCCACAAATGGTCTTTGAATCTAGTTTGGTTGAGCAAACACTGGTCAATATGGTTTTTGATGGTAAAGTTACCTCTCTTGTCCCTTCCCCTATATCTAAGTCGCTTTTTGATTAATATTTTTATTCTCACGTTCATTTACTATGTGCTTCCTCTATGGCATAAGAGGGCACATTTGTCTCTTTCTCTATTTGTCCAACCCATTTTTCCTCTCTTTCTCTGGTCCCGACTATGTGCCTTATCGTTAGGCCTTGGTTGATATTTCTTCACGCTCTTCTATCTCTGCATTATTTTTATCTAGTATTTAATATTATGAAGACGTATGATATAATCTTAGATCTTGATTGGTGGTCCCTTGGAAAGATGGTTTTTTCTGGGGTCTAGGTCATCTCACCCTTGCCCCTTTGGATGGTCAATGTCGGGGGAAGAAAATATTTTCTTTCCTTAGCTAAAGAGAAACTTCATGTAGACCTTGCTGAAGGAAAACAAAAATCTATCAAGGGGGGCCTTAGAGTAAACCCAATCTCTTCGGGGTTTGAAATATGAAAATTATGTCTTTTAATTGTCGGAGTTTAGCCCGTACCTTAAAAAAAATCATCTATGTAGACCAATCAAAGAAAATGATCTAGATATCATTTTTCTTCTGGATACTCTTAGCAACAGTATCCAAATTTCTTCTTATATTGAAATTTTCCCGAGAAGATGGAAATTTATGGCCTTAGACGCTTATGGTCATTTGGGTGGCCTGACCATTGGCTGGAGGCCTCATCATATCAAGGTTACAAATTTTGGAGTATGGAATATGTGGTGGGGGTTGAGGTCTCTTCATAGTTTTTGGGTTTGGCTTTCACGTTGATAAATATATGCGATCCCTCTTAAAACCGTAAAGTATTTTGGGATCTTCTACTAAATAAATCCATTCTAAAATCTAATAACATTATCATTGGTTGTTATCTTAATTTCTCTTTGGGCCCTTCTGAATGCTAGGGTCCTCCACGGGGGTTTCATTGAGAGAGAAATACCATAGCACGTGCATTCATATTGGGGTATATATATTGAGGAAAAATGACATAATATTTTGGGGGATATATAGGGGGTAAAGGGCTTTTATATTAGAAGGTATAAAAAATGGAACTCAAAGTTAATGAAAAAACATAAAGGGGTATGAAAAATGTTAATGAAAAAATGGATACCTACAATATCTAGTGCAAGTAGGGGATTTTTAAATTGGGAAGGTGTATTGGGTTCGTATTGGTAGGGGGTTAAATAATGTGATTTTTAAAGTTATTTTCCAATATGTGATCGAATTAGGGGCATTGTTTAGTATTCCACGAATGCACGTGATATGTCAGAGGTTCATTAAGCGAAGCCCCCGTGGGGTCCTCGGGCTCAGCTAGAACCCTTAACCAACTTCTTCAGAAGCAAGCTAGCTCAATGCAGGCTGGTGAATGTGGAACCTAGGAAAATCTCTCCTACATGGAAGAATCATCGAATCAGGGAGGATAAAATTTCAAAGAAAATTGATCGGTTCCTACTTGTGGATGGTGTATTGGTTTCCTTACCTATGATCAATCAATGGATAGGTGAAGGTGGCATTTGGGATCACTCCACCATCTTTGTACACATTAGAGAGGCTCATTCGAAACCATCCAGTCCTTTCAATATGAATTCAGATTGGCTAAAGGAAAGGGAGTTTCTTAAATATTGTAAAGACCTCCTATATGCAATTACCCCCCTTGTAGATTCATCAAATGTTTCCCAATTTGTTTTAAACCTTCAAAAAATGAAACAAAAGACTAAATAATGGGTGAAAAGGAAGAAAGTTTTGGAAGTTGAGGAGCTAGAGGACATCGAAAATTATATCCAACTTATTTCTAATTCAGAAGGGGAAGATTTATCCTCTCAATAATCCAGGTAGACTCATAGGAATCTTGAAAGGAGGAACATTGCCCTTTTTTCTACTAGGGAGGAGACACGACATAAAAGCAAGTAGAGTGATCTAGTTAAAATGTCGTGATGAAAACATATTTTTTTTGGAATTTTCAAAGGGTCGGAAAATGGTAAATACCGTATGGACACTGTAGGATGATAATGTGAATGAGATATCAAATTTTGATGGGTTGGAAAACCTAGGAAAAATTCATTTTGAAAATATATTTTGAGCTCCTCTAGGAACATATATAGGTGAAGTTATTTAAATTGCTCGACTCTTCCCTTGTATGGTGTAAAATGTGGAAAAAAATGGAAATAATGGAGCTATTTTGGTTAGGGGAGCTCAAATGAGTGTTAAAAAGTTTTCAAAGAGACAAGAGCCCTGGGTCAGACACATGGGGCATTGAATTTTTTCTGGAGCTTGTTTATTTCTTGGGTCTCGATCTATTGGGGGTAATTGGAGAATTAAGGAGGGACACATTCATCTGGATTTTGATTCTAATTGTATTGATCTTATTCTAAAATTGATTCAATCCTTCTATTTCTTTGATTTCTACCCTATTTCCCTTTGTAACACCATTTACAAGATAATTACAAAGATCATTATGAATAGACTCAAAACCATCCTTTCTAGATACATATCCCTGGAACAATTTGCTTTCCTAGAGGGGAGACAAATTCATGAAGTGATTGGGGTGGACCAAGGGGGTCTTCATAGCATTAAAGTTCAAAATTTGAAAGGGTCAACTATTAAAATTTATTTATCCAAAGATTATGATAGAGTAAATTATATTTTCATTCGTCTTCTCTTCATCCACTTGGGTTTCAACTAAAATTCATCAACTAGATTATGGGTTGTTTACAATCTCTCTCTTTTGCAGTCCTTATAAATGGAGTGGCTTCCCCTTTCTTGCATGCCCAAAGGGAGTTGTATCAGGGCTCTCCTTTTTCCCCTCTTCTTTTCCCTCTGGTGGCTGAAGGTATCAGTGGTCTCTTATGTGAGGCAAAAAGGAGGGGAAATTTCCAAGGTGCTCTTATCACAAGGGAACTAGCCATCACACACCTACTTTTTGTGGATGGCATTCTTAGTTTTTGCAATGGTGATTTTTAAGAGATATCTAGTATTGCGGAGATTCTATATCTCTTTGGATGGGGCACAAAAATGTCTATGAACTCCCTTGAATATTCTATCTCCCACCATAAGCTCTTTGGAGAGGAGGTTCATCATATCTCTTAGTTTCTCCCTTATGATGTCAAACCATTGGAACTTAGATTGAAATAATTGGGTTTCCCGTTGAAGCCAAATTATTACAAAAAATAATATTGGTGATGGCTTATTGCAAAGGTGGAAAAAAACTTGATCATTTGGCATCATAGATGGATGTCTCAAGAAGGTATTCTAGTTCTTATAAAAATAGTGATGGAAGCTATTTCAATATATTGGGATTCTTTGGCATGGATTCTCAAAAATGCTTTGGATAAAATATGGAAACTTTGTTCAAAATTTCTATGGGAAGGGAAAAGATACTTGGGGAACTGCCATGGGTAAAATGGGAAATAATTTTTGTGCCAAAATATTTGGGGGGATGGGGCCTTAAAAAATTATTTATTTTTTGCGAAGTTTCGGCTACGAAATGTGGTTGGAGACTGGTTTATACTCATAACTTATGGACACCATTAGTTATTCAAAAGTATATTTCTCTCAGTTCCCTTGAAGATTGGATTAGGAGGCCAGGCAAACACAAATTGTTTTTTATTTTTTATTTTGAGGGAAGTAATAAACACTTTCAATGTCATTGGCAATGGATTGCCCTGGAGGGTTTCCAAGGGGCATAGGGTAAGACTTGAAAAATGTCCTTGATAGGGTTCTGACATTAAACATTTGTTTCCACAAGATCTTTTTCATATGCTCAGAGATAGAGGTCTCTCTAAACTTTCTCATATTACTAACCATGATTCTACTTCCATATGGAGGCAAGGATAACTTTCGTTGAAGATCTAAGTTTGGTAGGGGCTTATAGGGGTTTCTAGTAGAAGTATCTTCAAGCCCTCAAATGGGCACATCAGAATTGTCAACAAACCTAATGAACTTATATGGATCATTTCCCATTTTGGAACCTATTATCCTAGGTTGGGCTACCTTTTCCTTATGGGTATAAAGTGGAGGTGGAGCAGAAATGGTGGTGGAAGGTAGAGTGGAAAGAAAAATGTCCTCCTGAATCAAAATAGTTCATGTAGTGTATCATATCAAAAATGTTCCCACATGTGACACTCTTTAACAAAGGTTCATAATTGGGCAGTGTTGGTGCTCATTATGTCAAAATGATGAGGAAAGTATTGAGCACTTGTTCAAGGCATATCCTTTCTTTATTCATGTGTGGAATGTTTGCAGAGTTGCTTTGTGTCAATCTTTTTCATGGGAAGGGAAGGATCTAGAAGAAGCATGGCACTAATGGTGCTCTAAACCTAGTTGTTAGCCATTTAAAGCCTTGCCGCTCATTCTTTGTTGGGAGATATGGTTGGCTCGGAATAATATGATATTGTAGGATTTTCCCTCTATCCCAAATCATATAGCAGATGGGGTTCTTGCTATCCTTAGTCATTGTTGACACCTAATCTTTGGGATTAGGTAAACTGATGTAAATATTGTAAATAGTAAAAATAAAAGGAGTTTTCTATCCTTAGTCATTGTTGACACCTAATCTTTGGGATTAGGTAAACTGATGTAAATAGTAAAAATAAAAGGAATTTGGAAGAAGAAGAAATATTTGGAGATGAAAACCAATGGTATCCCTCTCCTTCTATATATTCATATTCTCCCTTAATGCAAATCAATGAGATTTATGGAGTTACTCTTGGTCTAACCTGATATCAAATATAGCACCCATTTTCAACATTTTCTGCCGTGTAACTCCTGCGTTCTCTGCCATTTTTCTGTCCCAATCAGTTATTCATTTGCCTCAGCAAGTTTGTCAGATTGTACAAAGATTGTCAATTGGTATCCAAAGCTTTGTCGGTTGGTTTTAGATGAGCATTTCCCTATATTTTTTTATGAGCGTTTCTCTATATTTCCCAACGCATGTTCGCTGCTCCTCTATGAAAACTGGTAAATGTCATATTTCTGTTGGAGTTCACGTAACAGATCCCACTCCTAATCGATTCATTTGCAGTAATTAGCATTTGTAATCAATCCACATGAAGGTCCATGACCTGGAATGCAGTGGTCTGAGAACACACACTCGTAATCCACCTCTGGTTTAAGAGGATTGAAACATTGTGGGATTTTCTGAGAGATGATTTGGTTGATGTGAATGATTGAAGTGCTGGATGTGATTTGAGTGGAAGAAAATGCCTCTGGTATGACTGTTGGTTAGTGAGTATGACCAGTTTCAAACCCAAGTTTCATCGTTGCCTCAATACTACATTCGACACAATGATTTCAACAACCTTGAATAATTTTTTTGTTGCGTTGGAGGATGATAAGGCCGACCGATGTTGTCCATGTAATGTGGTATATAAAGGTGTTCCCGCGATATCCTAACAATGACCACCGATAGTCCTTGTGCTCAGAGCTCTGTGGTAATTGTTGCAGTGAATGGTATGTCATAATTCATTGGAGTTGATAAGTTCATATGAACTGAATTCATTTTCATTTGGTGCATTGAAGTTTTAAATATGACATATGCTTGGCTCTTATAAAGTAACATGGAATAAAGTGGTAAATACATATGGTATGTGCGTTGAGTTGTTTACGAGTTGAGTTTTTATGAAGGCGTTAAGGGGTATGGCATGTATGGTGTAATATTGAAGTACGTTGAGTTCATTTTTAAAAGGCAATGGTATATAATATATTATGGGCATATAATATATGAAGTGCGTTGAACTGAATATATATACCACATATTATATTAAGGGTGGAAACATATTATATTGAGTGATAAAATTAAGGAGTGGTGACATTTATATATTAAGGAGTAGTGATACATTAGTATATTAAGGAAAGGTGACATGTTATACATTTCACATTAAAGTTTTTTTCTTATCCATATAATTAAATAGAAGACATCAAGAAAGGTTGTGATTTTTTGAAAGTAGATAGTATTTTTGAGAATGTATTCACTCATATCCATAGCAGGAGTAATTATTACTGGTAAATAGAACTATCATGAGTGGTCTCAGAAGATAAAACACACCCTCATTTTCAATGAGATTTTGAAAGGAATTTGTGAAGGAGAACGAGACAATGCACCTGAAAAGTTTACTTCATATAAGGAGATTTCCATATGGGACAACAAGAATAGAAGGCTTATACCTTGATTGCAGGGTCAGTAAATGAAGAGGTGAGTCGAGATATTTCTCCATTTTCAAATTCCTTTGAAGCCTTAAATAAGTTGAAGGACTTGTATGACTCACACTCTAAACTTGAAATAGTTCAATTGATGATAAATTTGTTCAATGTTGAGTTGAGAAATGAGGACCCTTTTTCCTTAGCATCAGAAGTAAGATATATTATGTATGACATAAAATCCACTTGTGTTGAAATATATATTCCTCTCATAGCTTATGTCAAGGCACTATATCCCACCTATTCACATTATCTCGAGTCAATGCAAGCAAGTAGCAAACTTAAAGAGATTACATTTGAATCCCTTGAGAATAAGTTTGTTGAAAGAGAGAAGGATTTTGAGAAGAAGACAACTCCTCATTATTCTAAGGAAGTTGTGTGCCTTGCACAAAAAGAGAATAATAATGCATATGATTCTTCTAGAGGAAGAGGTGGCCGAAGAGGAAGAGGAAGGAAGAATTTTAGAGGCAGGGGAAGCATACATTCCCAAGGAGAAAGGTCTGATCTTCATTGCATACGATGAAATAGAGATAGACATGATGCTTCCACATGTAAGCTGTCTTGGGGACAAAATTTAGCAAGAAATAAATGAAGGAAAAGGTAAAACACTGACAAAGGAAAAGGTAAAGCACTTGAGTCTGCTCATTATGTTGTGGCACATTGCAAAATTGGAGTAACTAAAGACTTATTCATTGCTTCACTTGCTTCATGGAAATATGATTTGTTGCTTGATTCAGGAGCAACTTTCAACATGAATTTCATAAGATATTAATTTGAATAATTCACTAATAATGTTTATGGAGCAGTGTACTTTGCAGACAAGTCAAAAATCAAGTCATCAGGGCTTGGCAAAATCAGGCTCAAACTACCTGGTCTTCCAGAATTTATTTTACGTGATGTTTTATACCTCCTAGAGTTGAGGAGAAACTTGCTATCTTTGGTCAATATCCAACAACAAGGACACTCCATTCATATATTTGATGGCAAGGTCAAGGTAAAAGAAACATTAGGTCGCTCACTTGTCATGACTAGGATAGAAGAAGAAAGACTTCAGAAATTGTAAGGAACCTCTTTTCGTGCACAAAACTTTTCATAAAATTTTCACTATGATGAACGTACATTTCCATCAATTTTTTTATGGCATGTTATATTTGGACACTTGAACTATGACAACTTATGTTTGTAGAAGAAAAATGGTGTTAGTGGTTTGCCTACAATTCCTAGGAAACTTAAGCAATGTGATGCCTATATATTAGGAAAGCACAACAAGCAATCTTTTCATGATTCTCATTCCAGTACACATAGAAAAATTGAACTCATTCATTCTGATTTATGTCACTCAATGCATGTTCCTTCTACAAATGGTAATAAATATATGATGACATTTATTGATCACTACACCAAAATGTGTTGGGTTTATTTATTGAAGAACAAATATGAAGATTTTGAAACATTCAAGAACTTTCACGCATGGATTGAAAATGATGCACAAACTCATATTGGATCTATTCGTACTGATAATGGACAAGAATATACATCAAATGAATTTTAAAACTATCTTCACCAACATGGGATCAAACATCAAACAATCATGCCTTATAATCCCCAATAGAACAAAGTAGCTAAAAGAATGAACAAGACAATCTTTAATATGGTATGTTCGATGATGTTTTTCAAAAATTCTAAACTGATGTTTTGGGTTGATGCGGTTCTATGTGTTGTGCATATAAAGAATATGTTTTAATATGATGCTATAAAAAATGAGACTCCCTATGAAATGTGGTATGGCCACATTCCTTCGGTGAGGCATCTCAGGGTTTTTGGTTCTACCTGCTATTCTTTGATACCTAAGGAATAGAGAAAAAAGCTCGGTGTAAGGAGTCACACATGTATTTTCTTGGGGTATTCAAATACCTCTAAAGCATACCATCTCTATGATGAAGTGAATAAGAAGTTTATAATATCTAGATATGTGATCTTTCTTGAATCTTCCAAGACTGGCAATGTTGTTGAGCTACAACTTGATTTCTTGGATAGTTTCGGACATGCAAGTCTTTTCAAGAGTTTGATAATGAGATTCCACATCTTAAATGGGATATTCCTATACTGGATCAATTTGTGGAATCTTCTTTTGAAGCACTCTCTCCCTCGCCTGAAGCTCCAAACATTGATGACACTTTGAGTGATGTGATTGACAAAATTGGGAGACTAAATCTTGATTCAACCCATTTCAGTTCAGTCAACTGAGTAGCCCAGGCCATCTCAGAAAGGTCCTACAAAATGGTTGACAAAGACACCTGAAAGTTTTCTTCCTAATGAGGTTGGAAAAATAGGAACAAGAATCTTTGTTAGATAGAATGGAGGTGATGTAGATGGTCATGATTCACCTACTGATATGGATGTTTTGTAGTGGCTACAACCACCCTCCAAAATTTTGCCTTAGATTTGTTTTGGAGCCTCCCTACCAACCTTTCACAACAACATGTCTTACTTCATCAAGTACACAAGCTTTAGTGATTTTCTTATAGAATGACAACCTGTCCATCAGGCTTGTTGCATTCCCTTCACAGGTTGTTCCTCCGGACTTGGTCCAGTTGCAGGCTCAGCATCTCCCTCAATAAATTGCGCAATTCTGGCAAGAAACTAGCCTTCCCTCCAGAAATTATGCAATTCTGTCTGGCAGCCTGCTGGGATCTAGAATTGCGTAATTCTGCCAGTCAGGCTTCATCGAAAAAATTGCATAATTCTTCCCAGCATGGCTACTCAACCTAGAATTTGCGCAATCCTAGGCAACAATCAACTGCTCAACCCAGAATTTGCATAAATATTTTGGGCATCCAGCCCAGCTCCCTTCTAGAAATGTGCATTTTCTCCCAGCAGTTGAGTAGATTGTTAGATGTGTAGCTGAGTTGACCGGTTCCCTCTGGGACCAAGCAAAACTGACTTTCATGCATGCTCTGCTTCTCCCAAGGAAGCATGTAAAGGTATTCATTGATTCAAGGATCTACTTTTAGCAGATGGATGTTGCATGCAAGGATCATTTCAGAAACCTCCCACCAAGTGTTTTTCTTCCTAGATTTGTGGCATGTGCGTCACATCTTCGATTTTATCAAAAATCATGAACCGGGTGTTGCAGAGTTCATTCCTCACATCGAACTTGCAGCTCTGACATCCCACATTGCATCTAGGAGTCGTTGGCACATTCAGCTCAGTTGTTTTGAGGTAAGCCCACTTTTAATGTCTTTGTTACATTTATGGCACTTTTTGTGTTTCACTTTGTATGAATGTTGTCTACTTGATTTCAGTGAGCGCTTGTTGTCGTTTTGATACATACTAGCTTGCACTAGCACCGTTTTAGTTTTTGTTAACATCTCACTGTTGTCACATGCATGAAACTATTTTTCACGAACGATCGCTGGTTCGACGACTTGCCTCACCCACATGCATGTTGTTCTTTTTTATGAATCTTTCATCCATTGTTTTCATGAATGATATTCACTTATGCTTACATTCAGTATCACCATGCATTCACATTCACATTCGATTTCAGTTGCCCGTCGGCAGGTCTGGGTAGCCTTGACCCAGAATCTGCCTCACCAAGACAACATTATGCAATCCTGAGAGGGAAAGCTCTGCATTCCTCTCAGGAAATGTGCATTTCTGCCCAGTGACTGTCCTCAAGTATTACATTACATAATTATGAGGGACAGTGATTGTTGGCCCAAAAAATTGCGCAATACAATCATTGAGCCTACAACCATTTCTAGCTAAGATTGCGCATTGCGCAATTCCAGAAGTCAGCAGCTGGGTTGGAATGTGCATTGCATAGTTCCAACATCTAGTTAGCCTCCTGACAGCCCAAACTGTGCCTTGCACAGTCTTGGCAGTCAATCTCCTGACCTCCAGGCGGAAATTGCGCAGCCTTCATGATCAGTCATATAGGTATGTTGCAAGTCATTTCTCAAGTTCATTTTGGTTTTCTACTGATAGATTGCTTGGAATGAGTGTTTCTATGTCTCCAGGTATCACAAGTGTTCATATGCCTCTTAGCAGCACAGGTACAATGGTTTCCAAGAGAGCAGAGTCGAAGAAACCGTTTAGAACACACTTGGGGATGCAGTCGATCAAGTGTCTATGAACTTGCCTACCCATGAAGACATCAAGTTGTTCATAAACAAGGACATCAAGATATGACGACAGCAACATCACAACAAGCAGCAACATGAACAACAATTGAAGGCAGCGTACTGGATGCAACGAATGCAAGAGGAAGGTTGTTAACAACACAGAGGCGGAAAAAAGTTGCAAGATCAAGAAGATCTACTTGTGGTGAAAGAAACTTTGGAGACTCAAGCTATGAGGACGCGACATGAATATCATGCGAAGGCAGAGAACAAAACAGAGAAGGAGTTTCATGTGCTCAAGTGACAACTCAAGTAAAAACAAGAGTTGTACAGATGAGAGAATGAGTTGCAACAGGAACAGGTATAATAGGGGGTGCAACATGCACAAACGAATGAAACTGCACTTGTACAAGTTATATATTCATCCCAGTAGCTGGCACGGAGAAGACAGGGTGAGTGGTGTTGTTGATCGCATGCAAGGGAATTCAACAACGTGCATGTCTTTATGCACACGCATGCGATCTAACCCATTTGGCACACTCACCAAGGCAAAGACAAAAAGCAAGTCTAACTAGAGCTAAACATGTAGTTGAAAGTTGATGCGCATGACCACCAACACACTCTAGAAGATCAACATGGACATTATGCATCACTGTGTTGTCGGTTCGGACGCACCCAAGAAGACCATGTACATGCTAGCATACGAGTTGGATGGAGGAACCATACCAATGCACCTGGATGCAATGGAGGAAGAGTTTGCTTCAACAAGATGTCACCATGGAGCGCATGCACACCATCACGAATGACCAAGCTTGGCATCAGCTAACCACCTTCACCATCATAAGCATGTCAAAGAGTTGGTCTCACCACAACGGACTGAGTGTCAATGATGTCTTGCATGGCTTTGCTCAAGCCATTTTGTCTCACATGGGCACATGTGCATTGTAATGTAACGTCTTGTCAAGTGGAATTTCAAGTGTCGATAGTTGGATGTAACATTCATAGAGTAGATGAAGAGTCATGAGGGTAGATGAACTGTCATAAAGGGGAATGTCAAGGGTCACCCCACCCTTTGTTATAAATAGAACCTCATAACTCCTTGTAAAGGCTTTTGGTCAACCAAGCTTCGATAGGAGTATCTTAGAGAAATCTTGGACAATATTGTAATGAGCCTTGGCTTCTCCACTGTGCAGAGCTAGTACATCTCTTTGGAGGAGCAGGCAGTTGTGGCTGTAACATTCTGCTATCGGAACTAGTGGTTGGACATGGATGTATTGTATGACTGGAACTTACACTTCTTAATATAACAAAAGCCATCACATTTCATGCATATGTTGTATTGTATTCTATGTTATCTGGTTTACTCTAAATGATATATGTATTGGTTTACTTATGCATGCATGTATAGCTATCTGTGTATGTATGTATGAATATTTTTGAAATGTGTTGTTGGTTTAACCATCACTTTGGATTGCTTGCTAACTTTCCTTCCATGTTGTGATGCATCTTCGCTCATGTTATCCCTTCTTAACTGTGTGCTATCACAGGTTTCCAAGAGGTGCTCTCATCTCAAACCCTGTGTGTTAGAACCTCTCATGCACCTTCCTTGGCTCACTACAACTCTCACACCCTTGCTACCAACAGAATTATCCTACTTGCCTTTGTGGGAAATCGCGGTCAAGGAATTATCGTACGACCCATTGCTGGGACTCCTACACCAAATGATCTAAGGTCTAATTGGGACTTCTTATCGAGGAGATCCCCTTACATGTTGGCAGGTCCAAGACCATCAACAAGATGTTTCTTATAAATGTGAATTGAATTTGTCAACATATTTCAAACCAACTTCCTTCAAAGAAGTTGCTTCTCATGATGAATGGAAAGAAGCGATGTAGAAAGAATATGATTCTTTGATAAAGAATGGCACCTGTAAGCTGGTTGATCCTCCATTGGGAACCAAACCAATAGGATGCAAGTGGGTCTTCAAAAACAAGTATAAAGCATATGGCTCACATGACAAGCACAAAGACAGGCTTGTGGAAAAAGGTTTTACACAGAAGGAAGGGGTCAATTATGAGGAGACTTTTTCCCCCACAACAAAATGGGCTACCATCTAGACACTCTTTGCCTTGGCGGCTCAAAATGGTTGAAAAGTCCATCAAATGGATGTAAACACTGCTTTCTTGAATGGAAATCTGAAAGAGAATGTTTTTGTGTCCCAACCAGAAGGATTTGTTGTGAAGGGTAAAGAACGTAAAGAATGCAAGATTGTAAAATCCTTGTATGGGCTCAAGAAAGAACCACGAGCCTGGTACGAGAAGTTAACTGAGCATTTGCTAAAACCCAATTTCAAACATTATGATCTTGATGATGCAAATTTGTTTGCCAAGAAAGTTGGAAAACCAATTGTATATCTTGTGGTGTATGTAGATGATCTTCTGATGATAGGGAACAATGAGAGATACATTGTATCCATAAAGAAAGAACCAAGGAAAGGTTTTGAAATGAGAACTTTGGGATATGTTCACTACTATCTTGGTATTAAAGTAACTCAGCATTTGAAGTTTATATTCCTCTCTCAGAAGAAGTACATTGGAGATTTGTTAAACATGTTTGGCATGCATGAGTACAATCCTTTGACTACTCCAATGGAATTGAATTTAAAGCTCACATCCACTGAAGGAAAAGAATTTGAGAATGCAAAATTGTACAGAAAGTTCATAGGAAGTCTCAACTACTTGACTACTTCCTGACTAGACATTTCTTTTGTTGTTGGAATTCTCTACAGGTTTATGAAAAATCCTTATGAGGGTCACTAGTCTGCTGCGGAAATATTTCTAAAGTACTTGAAGGGAAATCAAGACTTTGGAATCAAGTATACACAGGTGGATGACTTCAGCTTAATTGGATACTCGAATTCATATTTCGATGGATATAAAGAAATTGTAGTATCTACTTCAGGTTATGTTATGAATCTTTGATCAAGATCTATCTCTTGGAGGGCATGTGAATAGTCAATTCTAGTAGATTCAACAATTGAAGCAGAATATGTGGCAGAAGCTAAAGCAGCAAAGGAAATTGTGTGGCTCAGGAAAATTCTGGAATATTTGCAGGAGAAACAAGTGCATTTAACTCCTCTTTTGATTGAAAACACTTTTGCAATAAATTTGGAAAATAACCCAAAGTTCCATGATCAAACCAAGCACATCAATACAAAATGTCATCTAATTCGATATCATGTTGAGGCCAAAGAAATCCACCTACGACATTGTTCCAAAAATGAGAAGATTGCAAACATCTTGAATAAAGCGATTGGAAGGGAAAGGTTTGAAAGATTCATAATGATGCTTGGACTCACCAACATCCCTTCAGATTAAGGGGGGTGATGTTGACACCTAATATTTTGGATTAGGTAAACTAATGTAAATATTGTAAATAGTAAAAATAAAAGGAAACTGGAAGACGAAGAGACAATGGGAGATGAAAACCAATAGTCTCCCTCTCCTTGTATATATTCATATTCTTCCTTAATGCAAATCAATCAGTTTCGTTGAGTTACTCCTGGTCTGATAGCCACTATCCTTAACAAAAAGGAAATGTGGCGTCAAGAGTGATAATTCCTTAATGCATTGACACTACAAAGCCATGGGTATATTTCGATAGTGCCTCCATGAAAAATAGTTAAAATTTTTGTGGAGGCTTTATATTATTCCTTTCTATTGACCATAGGTTCAAAATAAAAATGGGTTTGGGCTCTAGGAATAACAATCAAGTAAAACTTCTAGGGTGAAAATTCTTTCTCTTGTTTGTTATTGAAAAGGGAAGAACTTAGATTCATATTTTTGGAGACTCTATGCTTTCTATTAACTGGCTAAAAATAACTATCTCTTGCAGGAACATTTTTCCACAACCCATTCTTGAGGAGATTAAGAGAATCTCTGATACATTTATTCATTTTTCATGTTCACATGTCTATAGGGAAAGGACCCATATTGCAAACCTCTTATCAAAATGGGGCCTCCTTTTGGATAAGGATATTTGGTTTATATTAGAAAAAATAAATAGTTAGAGTTATGAGGTTTTCCATCAACCTTACAGGGATAGGTTCAAAGTTCCTACAACAGATCGAGGAAAATTCATACAAAATATTTTTCATAGTTCATTTGATTTGTTGTTTTTTATCTTTTATATGCTACAACTCATATATATCTCTGTCAACTTCCACATGTCCATTTATCAGACATCCATGTTTTTTTTTTCTTGTTTTTATGCATACTTCCTACATCACATGCACACACACACACACACACATGATAGGTTCTTATGGAGCCATACATCAGACAACTATGTAATTTTACATAGAATAGATGATTACAAATTTTGTATATCGATCAAAGCGGTGTTACCTCTCTCTAGTGTGGAGTAGTATGCATTTTTTTTACCCAATTTTCTTTACAGGATGTGATGCCCAAGATGTTTTTTTCTCCAGGATTATAGTCTGTGTCATGGAATTTTTTTGCTCAGTCTACTTTTGTAAATATTTCACTTGCACAAGGACAAATTCTCTTCCTTTTTTTTCATGATGGAATGGAAACATCTTCATGTTTGATTCATTCGGAAGGAAAATGTAAGGAAAATATCTTGATTGGCACCCCCTAATATTGATGTCAATGTTAGGGTTTTCTTGAATACTATCTTGAAGTGTCTGTAGAAAATGTAATGTTCACTTGGTTTTTATGAATGAAATTATGAGTCTTTTTCTTAGGGAAAAAAATATTTTTTTTGAATATCTATAGGAACTAATTTATTTCAAAATAAATTTCATATATATGTAGATAAAGAGAGTATGAAAAAATATATGTTAATGTTGACCATAATAAAATATTTCAATGCCAAAAAGAAGTAATTGCAAGTAAAAAAATTTAGTTAGTTCCTAATAAACATAATAAGAGTGAGATGTATAATTCATTCAATTCTTAATATAAAGTTAACATTGACATCTAAAAATTATTACTCATCATAAAAAAATTAATGTAGACCATAGACAAAATATTTCAATGCCAATATTAAATAAAATATTTCAATATCAACTATATATATATGGTTAAACAAAAAACTATGCATACATTATATAAAACAATTGAAAGAAATAAAATCACATACTTAATAAATTTCAGGTAGTCTCACTATTCTACATTTTAGCTCCTTTTCAAATATATTTTCATTATCAATTTTGTATAAATCCAACAAATATTTGTTGGAATTGCAAGTTTAAGTTAAGTTGTCTACACGAACCAAGTGGCCAAGGGGATTTTCAAGGCAATGAATCCATTTATGAATTTACAATTTAAAACATGAAAAATGACACACGCACACACATATCTAATTTAACGACAAATCTATCAGGCAACAAGGGGAACCAAATCTCTTGAGCTACAATTTTTTTTTTCATGTTTTGCATTCTAAAATAAGTTTAAAACAATTTAAATTAGTTCAATTTAAAACACTTTAAAATGACAATTTTAAATTCTATTGCTTTAACAACATCACTCTAAAATGCAAAACATGCACAATGCAATTTAAAATACGACAGAGTTCTTTAACAACAGGCAACAAGGGGAACCAAATCTCTTGAGCTACAATTTTTTTTTTTTCAAGTTTTGCATTCTAAAATAAGTTTGCACCTCAAAATATTTGATCTCTCTTGGTGCTTTCTAGATCCATGGTTAAGATGGATCTATATTTGTTTTAAATAAATGACACTTTCACTTACCATACTCTAATTTCAATGTTTTTTTTTTTATTTTCTTTTTAGAAATAAAGTGTTTTTTTATAGGAACACATATCTACAGCTGTTTTATTCATTTTTTGTAAGAAAGTCTTAGAAATCAATCTAAATGTTACCATCTTCTTTTCTCCTTGAAGAAAGAAGGAAAAAAAATAAAAAATCTCCCTTTTGGCCCAAGAAAGTGTTATAAAATGTAAAGCGGCAACTATTATATCTTATTTTCCTTAACCTTGATAGTGCTTTTGAATATTTAGTTAGATATTTCATCAAACAATATCAATAAAAATAACAACAACAAAAAGAGGACACATATATAGGTTCTCAACCAAGGCAAAACCCCTCCAAGGGGAAAAGCCATATACTCTTATCTTATTGGAATCTTCTTCAAATGAGATACAAAGACCGAATCCCTAGACCAAGTCCTTCTCCTAGTACCAAGTCAGCCCTTTCTCAAGTCCTTCCTTTAATCTGCACCAAAATGCTACACCTTCCAACTTTGACCTGCCAACTACAACACTACTACTAGACCTACAACATTGACCTAGCTACTCTGTACTTGCAGCTACTTGAAAAACCTAATACAACCACCTCTCGAGACCTACTTAGAGAAAGACAGATCTCCTAAGTTCAACGTGGTATTGTTAAGGGTTTTTACTCTTCCAACTATTGATTCTGTACTTCATCCTCTTGCAACTCGAACATGCAATTTCGACCTATTTCTGCAACCAAGAAACCCTAGAATTTCACACGCGTGAGAGATAGAGTCCAAAAACCAAGAAAGTTCATCCTTCTTGCTTCTCCTTGATTTTATATCTCCTTCTTACAGCTACCCAACTATCGATCAAAATTTTCCTTATAGATTGAACTTGTGCGTGAGTTTGTCTCAAATGAAGTCAAACTACTCTTTATATAGCCTTCTCAAGGGGTCAAATTCCCTCCTTGAGGCTAACTTGATGATCCCAGGCCCGACTTATACTCTGGGAGATTCCAAGACTTTCTAGAATAAAAATAATTCTTTTTACAATTACAAATTTCCTAGAAGGATCTTATAAGCTTCTTGTTGACACTATTGACTCATGATAATAAATACTAAGACCGAAAAACCCTAAAAGGATGAAGAACATGATTTTACCTAGAAGACCATCAATAATGAGTACGAAACTCATGCTTTAATAATAATAAATCTTTTTCTTCTTTTCTTATTTGTTACATGGGATACATATTGAAATGAGTAGAACAATTATGAAGACTGAAACTAATTACATTTCTCAACACTCCCTCTTAAATAGGGAGGTATTCATAATTGTACAACTAGTACAACATCATATGTCAAATTGAAAATTTATCAAAAGAAGAGTCGGATTAAAAAGCCATACTGTAAGCATTATCATCATGAACAACACTCTCCCTAAGGCCTAACTGGACAAGCTCTACATTAATCAAGAGCATTATGTTGGGAGGATTTATGTGTGATACTACACTACCTCTACAAGGTACATACCCCATCTAGATGTCTACAAGGTATATCCTTTTATGACTATTATTATCTTGGATCTCCAATCCCGAGTCTTCAAAAAATATCGATCCTCTTCGACCACTCTTCTCTTCGATACTTGTCACATCCTCAAAGAGTTCGATCCCTTTCCTTTCTTTGATGCTATATCCTAAAGGATTGAAGGAAACCAAAGACACCTATCCAACCCTCCACTATTCTCTATTCATCAAATGTAGAGGAGAAGGCACATGTGATTTCCAACATCACTCCCTCTCAACCAAAGAGGACATCTCTATTCTCATTTAATCTTGAGAATAAAATCTTTCTCCTATATAAGGAGACTCCTTTACTCAAAATAAGAGGAGATCTAAAATTCCTTTTTTATTTGGGAAGTCACCATCACAAGCCTTACAACTTGTCTTCATAAGACTATTAGCTACAATTTTTTCATGGCTTCCCGGATCCCTCTTTCCTCTACATCATCAAAATTTGTTTCTAATAAGGTATCATGGAGCCACCTTCTCTCTTCAATCTTGTGACAATTTCCAAGCCAAACTTCTTTCTCATCACTTTCTTCTTTGATATGAAGGCATTACAATGAGCTATCCCAAAAAATCAAGTTGATCATAGCTTCTTCTTGAAGGTGATCTTCGTTTGACCTGCGGGTTATATTTTTTCACCACTACCTTTCTATATCAATATGTCCATATCTTGACTTCATAATTTCTAGGTACCAGATATGAAGCTTCCCTCAATATATTTCATCCATACAGATGAACTTGCCTCAACTATCATATATTCCTACAACATTCTTTCAAGTAGCAATAATATGTTAACTGAATAACCAACAATAATAAAAATAAAACTTACCTCATCATCATGACCTTCTCACCAACATCCTCATCGAATATATCCACTTGAAACTTCCTTCATGAATTAGAGTTCCCAAGGATTGAACTTAATTACCAAGTCACAACTTTTATTCTAGATATTTATACTAGATGTTAATCATTATTTTTACATATTCTAGAGAGAGTCTTAAATATTTTATACATCCTTAAGTAAGTCAAATATTAAGCATCAAATATCCATATACCTAAGCATATTTTATGACAACCTTTCTTTCACAAGATTCTAAATACATGAATCTTATCCAAAGTAATATATCCATCATGGATTCCTATGCTTTCATCCAATCATCTAAGTATTCATATATCTCGTAAAGAGCCAACATCCTGACCCATTGAATTCTTTCATCCATTTACCATTATTGATTCCACATTACATGGAATGTCTACTAACCTTTTCCACAATGCTTCTCCAAATAACCTTTCATAATGATGGTTCTTCGAGGACCATGATGATCGACCTAAGAAAGATGACTACCTCTAACATAATGTTAGATAATGTTCAGATAAAAAATATGCAAAATGGTCTTATCTATCCATCTATCTAGATGATCTTTACAAAGAAACTCAATCATGTAAATTCTAGACATGTTATTATCATATGCTTCTTTCTATGATGCTATGCAAAAAACACTATCTAAAAGAAATATTATTCTTTACAAAGAACTTGGTAGTTAGTGAACCTTCTTTAGTAGTAAAGATCCTTCACTTCTTCTTCTTTTCCTTCTTCTCAGGTTCTCCCACAACTTCAACTACATGAGCTTCACTCCTTTCCCTTCTCTTATTGTTTTTCTTGTTTGGACAATCTGTCTTAAGCTGTCCAAATTCATTGCATCCAAAAAATTTCACTTTGGACATTTCTTTCTTCTTGGACTTGCCAAACTTTCCCTTCTTCAACTTCTTGACTCGGTCTAGAAAGGCTTGAGATTGCTCATGTAATCCAATATCATCCTTGACCTTGATTCTTGATTCCTCCGATATGAACTACACTCACAACTCTTCAAAGGGAGTTGAATCCTTCTTGGAGTAGATACTTGTTGCAAACATGCTGCATTCTAGTGGCAATGAATTCAGTACATAGATGGTTACATATAAATGAGTATTAGGTTCCCCAAGTCCTTGCAGATGGCATCTTAGTTGAGAGACTCTCATGAGGAAGGATGCCACATCCTCATCCTTTGACTTCTTCATTTTTTACAACTTATTTCTTAACGATATCTTTTGACCTATTGTACTTACTAAATACAAATTCACTATCTTGTCATACATGGCCATAGAAGTCTTCAAATTTGCAACAAATCCTTAATTGATTCAACTATGATCCTTTGAACTCTTACTTCCCCTTTCTTGTACTTTTCTAGTTCTTGTGTCTTATCTTTCTCAGGTTAAATGATTTCTCTAGTAACATATCCCATTACTTCTTGTTTTGTGAGTATCAAGTCAATTCTTTTCTTCCATGCTAGATAGTTCGAAGCCCCAATGAACACATTTCTCTCCTTGTAGAAATAACCCATAGGACTTGAAGGTTTAGACATAGTGTAATAATATGTTACTTACTTGAGGTTATGATTCTCCTTGATGATGTCTCCAACATTATTGATTCTTTTCAATACCTTTGGAGAGTTCTTGATGATGTCCTTGAAATATGTTCCATAGGATTCCTCCACTACCAACTTCCAAGATTAATGCCTTGCAAATAGACTTCTTGTTTGTGAGATCAACACCCTCCTTGTGAGATTGATGTTGTCTTGATATTCTTAAATGTACAAGCCCTATATTAGAAGGTTCTTCTACCAACAAGCCATTAACCAGATCCCATCAAGAGATAATTTTTCTTATAGTTTTCTTCTTTCAGGATTCAAGAGCTTCCTATCCTTTTGATAAAAAATTCATTTTGCTTTCCTTCCAATTTCCTTCCTTGTTCACATTAGCTCTGATACCATATTAGAAAATGTAAAGAGACAACTATTATATCATATTTTCCTTAACCTTGATAGTTCTTGTGAATCTTTAGTTATATTCTTTATCTTCTTTAGTTAGATCTTTCACCAAAAAATATCAAGAACAATAACAAAAACAAAAAGAGGACACAGATATAGGCTCTCAACCAAGGCAAAACCCTTCCAAAGGGAAAACCTAGAAACTCTTCTCTTCTTAGAATCTGCTTCAAATGAGAGACAAAGACCCAATCGCTAGACCAAGTCCTTCTCCCAGCACCAATTCATCACTTTCTCAAGTCCTTCCTTTGATATGTACCAAATTGTTACACCCTGCAACTTCGACCTGCTAGCTACAACAATGCTACTCGAATTACAACTTTGACCCAACAACTTTTTCCTTGCAACTACTTGGAAACCCTAATAAAACCTCCTCTTGAGACCTACTTAGAGCAAGACAACTCTCCCAAGGTCAATGAGGTCTAGTCAAGGGATTTTCCTCTTCGAGATACTAATTTTGCACTAGTCCTCCTACAACTTGGACCTACAATTTCAGCCTATTTTTGCAACCCAAAAACTCTATAATTTTGCATGTGTGAGAGAGATAGAGCCCAAAAACCAAGAAAATTCATCCTTCTTCCTTCTCCTTGACTTTTACTCTCCTTGTTGCAGCTACCCAATATAGATCAATCTTTTCCTTGTAGATTGAACTTATGAGTGAGTGTGTCTCAAATGAAGTTGAAATTCTCCTTTATATAGTCTTCTAAAGGGGTCAAATTCCATCCTTTAGGTCGACTTGATGATCCTAGGGCAAACTTGTACTCTTGGATATTTTAGGACTTTCTAGACTAAAAAAAGATCTTTTTATTATTACAAATTTCCTGGAAGGGTCTTATAAACATGATGTCGACTCTATTGACTTAGGGAAATAAATCCTAAGACCTAACAAACCCTAGAAGCCCAAAGAACATGATTTTACCTAGAATGCCATCAAATGAATGAGAATGAAACCATTGCTTTAATAATAATAATTTTCCTTTATTCTTTCCTTGTTTTTTACATAGGATACATATTGAAATGAGTACAACAATTATGAAGATCGAAACTAGTTATATTTCTCAACAGAAAGAGATCTAATACCACTTGTAATGCACCTTGATATATAAACCTTTAAATTTATAAATAAGCTCTTATACTTTATAAATATCAATTGCATTCACACCATATACAACACAAAAATATAGAAAAGAACACTTAGGGTATACTATCTCCACCAATATTTCTTATCGAATGATTTTTATCTACAATTCATTCTTGGTATAATACAACACTTTTAAATTAGAGAAATTAGTTCAAACTATCATCATAACTATCTCCTCCAATCATGAAAAAACCATGAACCAATAAGGGTTTCACAATGATGGAGAAAAAATATAGTTTAGGGTTTCAGTTGCTATGAACACCTTAGCACTATACTAACGTCGTCTTCTTGTGGCCACGACATTTGGCAACCTATCCTTTATTTTCAAAGTTAAAGTAGTCTTATTGAAGTCATTTCAATTTCCGCAATAGGTTTTGTTTCCTTGTGGTTAAGATCTTTAGTTCAAGGCCTCTGGGGTATTTTTTCATATCAAATTCAAATATATGGAATCCTCAAGCTTCAAGACCACATGGCTTGGAATTTAGAAGAATCCCTAGTGGGAACCTCCTTTGTTTCTTAGTTTCAAAATGGTTATGTTGAATAATGGTGTCTTCCCACTTATAAATTTAGAGAGGGAAAGTATTCCCAAGACTCCTATAGTTCCCCCTCGGTGCTAGATGATTTACAAAGGTTTCTTTACCATTATGTCAAAGCGATGTAGTCGACTCAAGCATTATTTTTCAAAAATGGAGTGGGAGGACTTGGGACATTCAGGAAGTATTATGGGGTGAGGGAAAAAAGAAACATGCGTAGAAATATTACAAGCCTTCTTATCGACATGAAGGAATTAACCCTTGGTTTAGATGTGAATATAGACATAGTGGAATCTTTATCCAGGAAATCCCTTGTGGATAAATTTAGTTATATCTCCATGGCCCACATTCAGATCCTATCATGGGTTAAGGATACTTTGAAACCCATGTTGGGTTATACTCTAGTCGTGAGTATCCTAGTGAACAAATGGATACATTTCCATTTCATGTTTGAATCTGACATGGACCTAATCCTAAAGCAGCAATGGGTTATTGGTAGATGTACTTTTTGGCTACAACATGGGCATCCGAATTTCTATTCGAGAACAAATCAACAAAATCGTAGGAATATGTGGGTGATGTTTCCATGTTTCCCTCTTGAGATCTAGTCCAAAGAGGTTCTAATCAATATTTATAACTCTCTTGGTAGTTTTTTTTTTTTTTTCTTGAGGAAGATTACTTGATAGCAGTCGATAAGAGAATGGCCTTCCTTTTTCTTGGAATTGGACATTTCATATAGGCTTCTAGGGACTCTCTTAAAATCCAATGGGGAGAGAAAGTCATCCTTCAATGACTTTATTTTTGGAAAACTAATTTCAGATGCCTAAACTACTGTGCATTAGGTCATTTTGTTGGCATGTGTGGGTTAACTTCTTATGGGGTTATAGACCAGAAAGTATTCACATGGTTTTGACCATGCCCTTTGCTCCACTAGAGTCTCACAATCCTTCCTCACATTTTGAGGTCGCCTCAAGGGCTTGGCGGTTGGTCTCTTTTTCTTTTGAAGCTATGAAAGAGGTTGATAATAGTTTGGCAGTGGTTAAACCCTCACTCCCTATAGATGTGGCTGAGAATAATGTCCCAGCAGGTGGAACAATCCATTTGGAAGATGGAATTTTCTAGTTTTTTAGAGATGTGTGCTTGTCTAGGGTTTTTGTAGATAAAGAAGATGGCCAAATTGTGGAGGAAAATCAAATAATCTTGTAGCCCTTCAGATTGAGTGGACCTATCAAAGTTAATTTGATTGATCCCTCTTCTAGAAGCAATGTATCAACAAGTAAGTCTCCCTCCTCCTCTAGTTCTTTGATTCAATTTTTGTATTATGAGGGATTTATGCTTATTCATCAAATCAAATATAATTTTCTTAAAGGCCTTAATAATTTCACAAATGCTACTAAATTTTCTTCTCTTATTCCTAAGAATGTACCACAACCTAAATTTATTAATCCATCCTTTATAAATAGATTTTTTAATAGAATGTTAGGGCATTGTCAAAACCCTGTTATGAGATCGGAAGGAAAGCCTATGTCTACCCTTTTCAAAACTAGTGTCAACATCCCTTTTTTTGATAATCATGGACCTTCGTTTACTATAATTTCCACCCAAAATTTGTTCCTACTCTCTCGTTTGTAAGATTTCTTGCTAAATGATCATCCCAATATAACTCCATATGAAAGTTGTCATCCTTCTACCCCTTCTTTTAAGGATATCCTCAATATGACTCCCATCCCTATGTTTTATAGGTCCTCCCCAATTAATAATCCAAAAAATGATCTTAGTACACCCTTCCAAAATGTAACATAAGAAAAAATAAGTAAAACAAAAAATCTCAGGTTAGAGATGGAATCCCTCCAGAGGCTATCCCAGGAGGCCTTATCCTACCTCCTCCTTCAGAAAAAGATATTGTCTCCAGGGCCCTTAGAGCATAGAAGCCCTCTATGGATCTTTCAAAATTATTAGCTTGTCTCTTAATATTAGGGGAGTTGGGGGATCCTCCAAATTTATTTCCCTCAAGAGACTAGTGGATAAATATAAACCCTTTATTATCTTACTTCAAATGATAATGGTTTTGGGGGAGAAGGCTACAAAGGCCATTTGGTATATGTGCCTAGGTTGGTTTTCCTATGTTATGGACTCTGCTAGCCTATTTGGAGGGATACTATCCATATGGAATCCAAAATTTTCATCCTTTTATACCTTTTCCTCTTCTACTGGTATCATATTGGAAGGGTTTATAAGTGGGTTTTCTCTTCCGATGAAGTAATTAGTAAACTGCTATGGTCCCTATAGTGAAAGGCATGAATTTTGGGATAAGTTCAAATTTAGTGGACTTCTCTTGGACCCCTCCTTCCTCATAGTGGGAGATTTAAATTTCACTACCTTAGTAGGGGTGTCTTGAGCCCGCTCAAATCCTTTAGCAACTTATTTTTTGGAGATGCTGTAAAATTTCAACCTCTGTGATGTTTCTCCTTTTCCATTGGCTCCTACTTCGAGAAACAACATGAATGGAGAGGAAAGTATTACAAAGTGCCTTTATAGGTTCTTGATGGATAATTAGTTGGAAAATAATGTGGGGAGATTTAGATCTTGGATTTCTTAAGATAGATTATCGAACCACCTTCCAATCCTCCTAGAATTGGACTTTGAGAAACACATAAACAATATCCCTTCAAATTCAATCGTTCATGGTTGAAAGTAGATTATTTTAGAGAATCAATGAAGGGAATTTGGAAAAAATATTTGATAAAATATGGTTCCTCTACTATGGACTCCCTAGTTAGTAAAGTTGTGAAGCTCAAGGAGGCAGTGGTGGAATGGGAAAATAAAAGGAAAGAAGAGCAAAATGAAGAATTTTTGGCTCTAGAATTTGAATATGAAAAACTATTTCAG
Source organism: Pinus tabuliformis (assembly GCA_031772625.1). Classification (NCBI taxonomy): domain Eukaryota; kingdom Viridiplantae; phylum Streptophyta; class Pinopsida; order Pinales; family Pinaceae; genus Pinus; species Pinus tabuliformis. The sequence continues at coordinate 719,242,970 of CM062805.1, forward strand.
TCTTTTTATTGCTTTCTCTTTATAATAGAATTAGCTTAGAGAATTATTTCCTTGGAATCTATAAAACTATAAATTATAAATCTGGAAGAAGAGTTGTGGAGATTAAAAAGTAGAGAAACTTGGATCAAGAAGGGGGATGGTATTACCAATTGTTTTCATAATTATTAAATTCAGAGAAGAAACATTAATTCTATTTGGGAGCTCAAGTTGGAGGATGGGAGGATTGATTCTATCCAAAGTGATCTAAAAGAAGTTGCTTCCTCCTACTTTTCCTCTCTTTATAAAGACCCAAGATCTTCCATCATAATCTCTCAAATTCAGCTCATTCAAAATTTCCAAAGATTCTTCAGCACTGAAGACTCTGCTAGGATCACTTACCTAGTCTCCCTTGATGAAATTAAAGAGGTAATGAAGCTCTTTTTGAAAGACAAGAGTGTTGGCTTCAGGGGGTTAGAATCAGGTTCAAACATAGTTGTGTTAACCAACAAAATCCTATGCCACTGCCCCTTTCAGCAACGACTTGCTCGCGCAAACCGCAGTCTCACTTGAGGTGATATTGGGGGATGCTAGAACCAGGTTTCTGTATCTAGAGGGACTATGCAGTGTGGTTGTAAGGTTTGTAACAGTTTAGGGCTTAATCCAACCTTCACGAACCACTAACCTCATTCTTATAGTCGTAAAGGGTTTTCCTACATAACAGATTTGCCAATTGCACGAAACTATTTTAACATGTATTATTCAACATATAAAATAAATCTCTAAATCTTCGTGATGCAATTGTAGAAGAAATATATAAAACGAACCATAAACAGGCTAAAACACAGAACTTATGTGAACATATAGAGATACACATATTTATACTCAAATTTCTTTCTTATTAGTCAAGTATTCTCAACTACAATCTTTCTGACCCTGCGCACACAACTGCAGGGGCCTGAGCACTCAGCTGCAAACTTACCAAGGTCTCCACGCATAGAGATACAGGAGCCTTCCCCTTCACGTGACTGCAAAAATATCTTACAAAATAGACCCAAAAGTATCTTATCAATTCAATTTTATCCCTTAGACTTGCTAAGACATCCCTTTATATATGCTTCTACCCTTACAATACCATGGTCCAGAAACCATAGGCGGAAATCAAAATCCTGTAGATAATTCCATTCCTTTACAAAAGTAGGGGCTTTGACCTAACCTAAAGCCCCTTTGACTCTTATAACCCTGCCCTAATTGCGATCTACTCCTCAAAATGTGGAGTCTTTACATGACTCAAACAAAACTTAGACCTAGGGGACCCCTACCCAACAGGCCCCCAACACAAATATGTGACTTGTCCTCGAGTCAATCAATTGCTATGTCCTTGATCTTGGATTTCAGGCCTCTGCATGCATTTTGTAATGGATGGAGAATTGATGTGCATTGCTTTGTGACTTGTTGAAATTTGTCCATGAGCTTCTCTGTGGTCGAACCCTCATTAGGGGAATTTTGAGGTCTAAAATCGGCCTCCTAAGAAAAAAATACAACCAAAATAAAATTTATAAGAACCAATAAGACTCAAGATGATGATATCAACCATGGGGGATGATTCACCATTTTTGGAGTAAAAAAGTAAAAATATTAAAAAGTAATAACATAATAAACTACCTTTTCAATTAGTATTTTCAACTTATCTCCCTATGAATTTACTCAAATTTCGAGTGGGAGCACTCGTTGGATGAAAAATTTAATTCCTCATCGAAGGAGTACCCATGTTGCATACTTTCGATGGACCCTGCTACACAAAAAATGAGAAATATATGAAAAAAACGTGATTGCAATCACGTTTTCATGTATTTCTCATTTTTCGTGTAGTACAGTCCATCAAAAGTATGAAATCTGGGTACTCCTTGGATGAGGAATCAAATTCTACATCCAACAAGTGTTTCTATTAGAAATTTGAGTAAACCCATAAGGATATAAGTTGAAAATACGAGTTGAAAAAATAGTTTTTCCTTTTTTCCCTCTAAAATTTGATGATGTAATTTAATCTTATTTTATTATTTCCACTATTATTTTATAATTTCCTTAGGAGGCCCATTTTAGTCCTCAAAATTCCCCTAATGATGCTGCAAGGATGATTGTCCTCTGGTTTTGTTGCATGCTCTTCAGTTTGCCCTCTACTTCCTGGGAGAGTTGGCGGGCCTCATCTTTGCAAGGATGCGTCTGCGCGGAGATGATCTATGTCTTTCTCTGTAGCTCATTGATATGTCCTTGCAGATGTGTTCCTTCCTGGAGACGGGTGAACCGTTGCATAGGTGCTATGGTCTGCACCATGGTTTTAAGCACATCGAACTACAATTGCTTGTCTTTGATCTCTGCTTTGATCTTCTGCACATGTGGGTCCTCCTACAGTGAGGCCCACACTTCCATTATATCTTAAAAAAGTGGACTACAGTCCTTGATTGCGACGCACCTCTAGGTGTACTAGGGTTACTCCTTTTTTCTTCGCTGTCTTATTTACCCAATAATGGACTATACTCACCCTCAATATATTTGTCATGATCGTGTCTGAATATTTTTCCACTTCACATAGATCTACTCTGACCTCTTTTAAACATCAATCTATAGGAATAACACCCTTTTCACATAACAACATCTTAATCTAGAGATTTAAGGAATTCAAATATTTACCTCATGGAACTTTGAAAAGTTGACACTCAGCTTCACTGTAGGATATTATTGTGTCAATTGAAATTTCAGTAATAAAGCCTTCATGGATACTATCAACCCAGTAATCAACAACTCTTGCGAACTTATTTTTAGACTCCTTAAGTCGTTTAATTAGCTCTAGGGTCCACACAATAGGATTTTTGTGTTTCCAGGTTCGATGTCCACTAGCTTTGAAAGCCACTGATGCAGCTTATTAGTGAATGATGTGAAAAATACATTGTGTTGTGAATCTGTATAGATATACCTACGTAACCAAATTTATTTCGACTAGCTCGAATCTCTTCTTTCATGTGATGCAAGTTCATGCAACTTTTGATCTACCCAATTTTGGATCTCTTTTCTAGTCGGATGCCACATCACACATCCCTCAAACTATCCAGGTACTGACAAAGGAACCATTTTTTGGCTTCAGGGGCTTAGACTAAGGTTCAGAGTTAGTTGCGCTAACCAATAAAACCCTATACCACTGACCCTTTCGGCAACGACCTGCTTGTGCAGACCATAGTCTTGCCCAAGGTGATATTGGGGAATGCTAGAACTAGGTTTATGCATCCAAAGGGACTATGCAGTGTGGCTATAAGGTTTGTAATAGTTAGGTCTTAATCTGACCTTCATGAACTGCTAACCTCATTCTTACAATCGTAAAGGATTTTCCTACTAAACATATTTTCAAACTAAATGAAACTATTCTAACATGTCTTATTCAACATATAAAACAATATCTAAACCATCATGATGCAATTGTAGAATAAATATATAAAGCGAACCATAAACAGGCTAAAACAAAAGACAAATGCGAACATACATAGATACACATTTTTATCCTCAAATTTCTTCTTTATTAGTCAAGTCTTCTCAAATACAATATTTCTGACCCTGTACACACAGTTGTAGGGGTCTGTGCACTTAGTTGCAGACTTACCAAGGTCTCTATGCACACAATTGTACGAGCCTTTCCCTTACTTACCAAGGTCTCTACGCACACAACTATATGAGCCTTTCCCTTCACCTGACTACAAAAGGATATTACAAAACAAACTCAAAAGTATCTTATCAATTCCATTCTATCCCTTAGACTTGCTAAGACATCCCTTTATATATTCTTTTACCCTTACAATACCATGGTCTACAAACCATGGGAGCAATTCCAAATCCTCTAGATAATCCCATCCCTTTACAAAAGAAGGGGCTTTGACCCACCGTAAAGCTCCTTTGACTCTTATATCCCTGCACTAATCGTGCTCCACTCCTCAAAAGGTGGAGTCTTTACATGATTCAGACAGAACTTAGACCTAGGGGACCCCTACCCAACAAAGAGTCATGGCCTTGAAGGATGGACTATCAAACTATTTCTTTGTTTGTTTGAATTAACAAGGCCCAATATTTGCATAATGGTGGAGAAATCCAAAATATTATGAAAAGTTTCAAAATCTATTAATGCTACCTATATAGCTACGATCCCTAAAATTTCCAAACCTAATACCTTATTTGAATTAAGGTCCATCTCTGTGTGTAACTTGGTTTATAAAATTATTTCGAAAGTGATCTCAAATAGAATCGAATCTATTTTAGCTAATAATATGTATCTTAATCAATTTGGCTTATTGGATGACAAGTAGATTTACGATGCTACCGGAATTTCCCAAGGAATCCTCCATTTTATAAAGTCAAAAAATCTGCAACCCTTAGTTCTTGAGATGGACCTCAATAAGGATTTTGACAAAGTAAATTTTTTTTTTATTTGGTTAGTCTTACTATAGATTGGTCTAGGATTGGAGGTTACCATCTATATTATGGGTTGTGTGCCTTCAACAAATTTCTCTATATTGATCAATGGCTTTCCCACAATCAACTTTTCCAGTTCTAGAGGACTTATACAGGGGCGTTCTTTGGCTCTCTTACTATTTATGTTGGTGATGTAAGTTTTGAGTCTTTGGTTGTTGAAACAAAAGCAGGAAGGAAACATCAAAGACATAAAAATATCTTACAAACAATTTATTACTCACTTACTATGGATGATGTTCTATTTGTTGAAGTAAATCTAACTAGGTTTGATCTTCATAAATGTACTTTTGATATTTGTATTTATTCAAAAAAAGAAATATTATTTTTATAATATATGTCAATGAGCTTCTTGCTCATTGAAATAGGTCTAGCACATGTTAAAGTGCTCTAGGTGATTCAAATGGTCAAAGGAAAATGTTGAAGACCTTAAGGGCATGTTACACCATGTATATTTTTTTATAAGAGTCAAAGGATGAAGGTTCCAAGCAAAGTCAAGTCTCCTCCAAGCATGTAACACCACCAAAGAAGCCATCTGAAGCAAATATAGAAAGTCAGTCCACAATCTTCAAGTCAAACTTCAAGTCGGCCTAAAGGAGGGACATACCTCTATATATAGATGTTGTCCACTCCCTCAAAAGAAAACACATTCCTCTCTGAAATCAATGAAGGTAGGAAGCCGAGAAAAGGGTAAACAAGGGACGAAGAAAGGGTCTTCAAGAGAAGCGAAGAAGAAGGGTACACAACCGAAGTCAAGAGGATTGTTTTCTAGGGTAGAAAATAGTCACACGTGCGAGAAACAGAAGCAACCCTACAATCATAATTGCAACAATACAACAGTCCTAAATCTATCTTTGTTTGGGCTAGAAAGTAAGGTCTACAAGGCCTCCTACTCAAGCGAAGAAAACTCTCTCTCAAGCGAAGGTGAAAAGGCCCTAATTCACAAGGATACCTTCCACATGTGTGAAGGTCTAGGGCTGTTGTACAGTCACACCAAGTCTACACCTACATCTCAAGAATGAGCTCATTTGGTTGAAAGAAGGAAAGTGTCTACATAAGTAAAGGATATCATTGAGTATAGAAGAGAAGCATCTCATCTAGAGCTCACATAAACAAGGTCTATGTATAGCTGGAAGAAGGAGGACGAAGTGTTGGGGAATGAAGTGTCGGAAGAAGAAAGACTAAGTGTTAGGGAACAAAGTGCAGAAAGGAGGAAGGACTTGACTTGTGCTTGGAGGATATTCTAGTCAGGGGTCTAGGGTTTGGCATTGATCAATAAGAAGCTTCAATAAGAGAAAACTTACTGAAGGGTTTTCCTCTCAAGAGAAGAGAGGTTTTGGCCCTAAAAGAGAGCCAACATCTTGTGTTCTTGTTCTTTTGTTTTTGGTATCAGTTTGATGAAGCACACACACATGCAATAATAATAATAAGAAGAATATTAAGCTAACAAGGAAAAATAAAAATACTCCACAAATTCTTATCAAGTCAATAAGAATCACACTACACCTAATTGCCCTAGATTCTTCAGCATGGTATCAGAGCTAAGGTGACACATCAATGAAAGGGCATCTCAAGAACACTCATCAAGGAAGGACATCTACAAAATTTGAAGCATCAAGTCAAGAAGTCTCAATCACATCAAAGGACAAGAAGGTCTACCATCTATCTTTCATCAAGAAAGACTACAAAGAAAAAGGAGAAGCCTTTTGTACAAAGACACCTACAAAGAAGAGAATATCAAGAAGGGACCTACACCACAAATCAAGCCATCAATCAAGTCTACTTGAAGCAAGATCACTTGGGAGAAAGCAACTTGAAGAACATCAAGATCTAAGGAAGGCGAGCGATTAAGTCTTCAAGGAGAAAGCAAGTCCACTACATCCAAAAATCTATAAATTAAGTATATGTCCCCTTCTGATTATACATCAATGCCTTTTTTTAAGGAAAACAACAAATTAGTAGGTACCAATAACTTTCTTGCATGGAAGAAGAGGATTGATTTATTTCTCAAGGAGAATGAAATTCTAGAACACGTCAAAGGGAATATCACTATCCTTGCTAAGGAACAAACCCAAGCCTTAGCAAAGTACAATAAGGATGAGACAAGAGCTCAAAGGAATCTAATAGAATCTATGAAGGAATCTCTCATTCCTTATGTCTCCAAATTTGAAACATCAAAACAAATCTATGATAAACTAATAGAGCTATTATCGGTAACCAAAACTGGAGAAGTGATATCTCTAAGAAATGAATTGTACAAGATGAAGATATCAAAGGAAGGAATAGATTCCTACTTCATGAAGATATTTGAGATGAGAGATCAAATTCAAGAGCTAGGGGAAGTCATGCCGACAAAGAAATGACAATTGTAGTACTCAATGTTCTACCTGAGGATTGGGACAACTTCACATTTAGCATATATGCCAAGAAGGAAGCTACCATGCTAAGTGAAATGTGGTCTCTATGCAAAACAGAGGAAACCAAACTCAAATCCGAGGAAGATGTGGGATCAAAGGAGAGATCATTTGCTACCATCGCCAAGATAAAGGGAAAATTTGGAAAATTTGGTCCACGAAGAACAACCAACAAAGATATGTCCAAAATCCAATGCTATGAATGCCAAGAATATGGACACTACAAAAGGAATTGTCCTAAGCTTAATAAGGACAACAACAACAAAATAAACAAGGAAGAATCTCACATGACCCAAGAGGTGAGATAAGAAGAAAATAAGCAAAAGAAGGAAGATCCTCTGGATTTCTACTATGACTAAGTTAAACTCTTTACTTAAAGTCTTCTTTCAAAGTTTTGAGTAGGATAGGAGCATGTAGGAATAAAATAAAATTGCATGGCCAGAATAATCTTCTAGAATCTAGAAGCATGAAGTACATAGAGTTTTAGATACTCATGTAGAAATAACATTTATAAATGAGAACAAAATGCATGGTTAGAAATATCTTATAGAATATAAGAGCATGATGGACATAGATGAAGATATTCATGTAGAAGGAGCATACATAGAATAAGACCTCATCCACAATGAAAGAAAATTGGTCATGATTAAGAATCTTAGAATACCTCCATCATCAAAAGGAAAGAAACATTTGCAAGGCAAGGGTCTTTAAGATCCTATGATGGAATATTCAAAAGAAGGTTCATAAACCAAATAAGATGTCTCATTAGTAATCCAATTCATGCGATTCAAGAAAAGGATGATATGAAGGAAAGCTAAGATGAAGAAAGAAGGGCCACACCAAGGACAACCAAATGAAGCTAAGATGATCAAAGGAGAATCAAGATGAGGTATGTATGCATCAAAGTTTAGTCATGTTATCATTTGTATATTATTGAGTCATGGGAATAGTTCTATAACATGATCAAGTAGGAAATAATCTATTTCACCAATGACATGTTAAAAGGCATATACTACAATGCAATGAAGGTCAACAAAAGAAAAATACTCACATAAGGAGTATAGGATTACTGGACAAGACACAAGTAAAGAAGAAATGTTGACTAGTCCTAGAAGCAAGCAATGAAGAAGTTCACTCACAAGGAGCATAAAGTGATTGATCAATCTATCCAAAAAGAAGCAAATTAAGAAAGAGATCAAGCATGTGAAGAACACCATGATCACCAAGAATCACTATCTGACAAGATACTTTGAAGACATCTATTGAAAGAGAGAATAACAACTCTGACAAAGGAAGAAAAAGATCAAAGGACCATTGACACCTATGAAAGCCTTGGAGATACAAAAGGTGCATATAACTAATTCTACTCTACAAAGATGTCATGATGGAGCCATCCAACAAAACTTAATGTTGAAGCAATAACATGATGAAGTCATCAAGGGCTACTTAACCAAAGCATGGGAACAAGCAAGTTCAATGAATCATCCATGAGAAGAGTATTCTGAAGCATGGACAAGATGAAAAAGGAGTAGCCAAATGAAAAGAGATCCTGATATATGACAAGAACACCACTTTCCACAAAGGAAGAAATGACATGAAAAACTAGGAAGGAAAGTGATCAATGGATGGTACCCTACCAAAAGGAAGTTCGAAAGAAGACTTCATGACATCGAAGGAAAGAAGAAGATCAAGTAGTTGAAGGACTCATGAAGAAGAAGTTGTTAATGAATGTACAAGTCCCTAGCTAAGAGGGAGTTATAACAAGTTCCCAATTACAAAGGAACTTGGACAAGTACCTTGTTAGAGGATACTTGGGCATGTCTTCCTTAATTGAGAGGAAGTGATAGACACAACATTCTTGTCTTCCCTTGGGAAGAAAGAATGGGAGGATTTGGTAATCATATGGCATTTAATACTCTTTGAGGATGTGTAGGGCATCCAAGACAAGAGTAGGAAAGAGGACCAATATTAATTGAGGGCTGGGAAGCCAAAACAAGAATAATCCTAGAAGGTCATACTCAGTGAACACCCTGATGTGTATGTACCTTGAGAGACAATGAATAAGGTTTCTATAAGTCATTGGTCTCGCCAACATTATGCTATGATCGATTGAGAGATAGAGTTGTTAGTCAAGGGCTTGTTGTGGAAACAATGTTGGTTACTATGATGTTATAATAGATGGATTTCCAATCTGGTTTCTCTTATGTGAATTCTTCAAGATTGAAACATAGCTAAACACCTTGTAATGTTGTATGAATACCTCCCTACTTAACAGGGAGTGTTGAAGGAAATTTAACTAGGTTTGGTATTTATAAATGTACTTTTGATATTTGTATTTATTCAAGAAAAGAAATATTAATTTTATAATATATGTCAATGAGTTTCTTTCTCATTGAAATAGGTCTAGCATATGTTAAAGTGTTATAAGTGAGTCAAATTGTCAAAAGAAAATGTTGAAGACCTTAAGGGCATGTTACACCATGTATATGTTTGTATAAGAGTCAAAGGATAAAGGCTCCAAGCAAAGTCAAGTCTCCTCCAAGCATGTAACACCATCAAAGAAGCCATCCAAAGCAAATATAGCAAGTCAGCCTTCAAGTCAGCCTAAAGGAGGGACAAACCTCTATATATAGAGGTTGTCCACTTCCTCAAAAGAAAATGCATTCCTCTCTAAAATCAGCAAAGGTAGGAATCCGATAAAAGGGTATGCAAGGGATGAAGAAAGGGTCTTCAAGAGGAGTGAAGAAGAAGGGTACACAACCGAAGTCGAGATGACTATTTTCTATGGTAGAAAACATTCACACGTGTGAGAAACAGAAGAAGCCCTACAGTCATAATTTTAGCAATACAACAGTCCTAAATCTATCTTTGTTTGGGATAGAAAGTAAGGTCTACAAGGCCTCCTACTCAAGCAAAGAAAACTCTCTCTCAAGCGAAGGTGAAAAGGCCCTAATTCACAAGGATACCTTCCACACGTGCAAAGGTCTAGGGCCGTTTTATAGTCACACCAAGTCTACACCTACATCTCAAGAATGAGATTGTTTAGTTGAAAGAAGGAAAGTGTCTACATACGTAAAGGATATCATTGAGTATAGAAGAGAATCATCTCATCTAGAGCTCACATAAACAAGGTCTATGTACAACTAGAAGAAGGAGGATGAAGTGCCGAGGAATGAAGTTCTGGAAGAAGAAAGACTAAGTGTCAAGGAATAAAGTGCAGAAAGGAGGAAGGAATTGACTTGTTCTTGAAGGATATTCTAGTAAGGAGTCTAGGGTTTTGCATTGATCAATAAGAAGCTTCAATAAGAGAAAACTTACTGAAGGGTTTTCCTCTCAAGAAAAGAGAGGTTTTGGCCCTAGCAGAGAGCCAACATCTTGTGTTCTTGTTCTTATGTTTTTTGTAGCAATTTAATGAAGTACACACACATGCATTAATAATAATAACAAGAAGATTGAGCTAACAAGAAAAATTAAAAATACTCCACAAATTGTTATCAAGTCAAGAAGAATCACACTACACCTGATTTCCCGAGATTCTTCAACACTATTGATGGGGGTTAGTACAATATCCAAATGGTAGGTTTTCCATAAGGTTATTAACTTATTTTGTCAAGCTACTAGAATAGAGATTAGTGTTTAAAAATATTCCATTTATCATAATGCAGCTAGTTCAGAGTTTCTCTTGTCCATTTAGTCCTTTCTGCATTTCCAGATGGCTACTATGGAAAATGGTTGTAAGTACTTAGGATTCTTCCTTAAGCCAAATGAATATCATAAAGAAGATTGGATGATGGTGCTTAGAAAAATTGATTATAAAATTAGTTTGTGGTGCTATAACTAGATATCCTTAGGGGGGGCAGAAATGATATTAGTTAAATATATGCTAGAACATATCCCATTCTTCTAGCTAGCTATACCGAAAATTCTAAAATCAATCCTAAACAATATTAGGTAAATAATGTTCAATTTTCTATGGAATGGTAAAAAATGCAAGGAAGGGAATGACCTTGCCAGCTGGGACTCCCTGTCTAAACCAAAATATTTTGGAGGTTGGGGCTTCAAGAATCTATCGTGGTTTGGCAAAGCTTTAGCTTTGAAAAATTTGTGGAGAGGTTTATTTGGTGGGGGATTTTGGAGTCAAGTGATGAAGGAGAAGTATCTAAAGAAATTTTCGGTGGTGGATCAACTTAGAGGAGTAGGAAAAAATCCTATCAATAGAACATCCATTGTTTGGAAATCTCCCATTGACACTTTCACCTTTCTCGACAATTGGTTGGCTTGGGAGTTTGGAGATGGAAAACAGGTGATTCTGGCCAAGGATGCCTTTATAGGGTGTGCTTGATTCTTTAAATTTTCTTCAAATTTGATACATTCCTTGAACTACAAAGGTTTCATCCACTTAAATAATGTATCTGCTCAATTTAATTGGTTGTCTTCTTTAGATTTGGGTATGTTTGGATTCTTTGTTGAAGAGCGGAATTCCTTCTTTAAGAAGTGAAATATCAATAGGTTCTGTTTAAATAAATTTGAGGATCTGTTGGTCTAGACTTGGGACACTACCTTGAGCAGGGTGAAATCTAATCTGCCCTATAAAGAAACTCCCATTCAGTTGTGGTTCAAGGCTTCAACTGGAGTAACATCATTTGGTAATGGACCATATTTTATAAACTTAAATGTTTTTCCTCAATAGTTCTACAAAAAACAAATTTGACCGAGAAAAATCTGTAGAAAGGAGGGTTTGCAGGGGCAAACTTATGTTGTCTTTGTAGAAATCAGGAAGAATTATTGATCATATTTGTATTTGTTGTCTCATTTCTAAGGAAATTTGGCATACAATGCTTATGTTCTTGGGAATTAAAGAACATTTTGTACATAACTCTTTTGAGGACTTACTTCATTATTGAGTGGGGAAATTTAAAAAATTTCACTCTCTCCCTATTTTTATTGCCTAGGGTATATGGCTACTCAAGAACACTTTAACCTTGAAAAATGAAACTATTAGCATTCTGCATCACTCAACCAATATTGTATCTCTTTTCAAGGAATACTCTTCAATCCAACTCTAGAAAAATCGGAGAATAATCCACTTCCTTTGTTTTTCCTAGGACTGTCTAGTTGGTTTCTTTGACGGAGCAACAAGAGGAAATAATTATGGAGGGGTGGGGGGTGATGATTAAAATGACAGGGAAAAAATCAGTGCCTTTCGAAGTTGTTCTAGGAATTAGAACTAATAAAAAAGTAGAACTAATAGCTATTTTGGCTCTTATGTTATTATCCTCATTAAAAAATATTAATACATACAAATTTTGGGAGATTCCAAGTGTATAATTGATAAGTTGGCAAGTAAAGCTCATCTAGAGGTTCTAAATCTTGTAGGATGGAAGAGAAGAATTTAAGAGAAGTAGAAATATTTTCAAGAGATCAATTTTCAGCATATTCATGGAGAGCTTAATACTATAGCTGATGGCCTTTCAAAAAAATCTCTCTCATTGGATCCTAGACTCATTTATTATGAAGAACTTGATGGATCCATAAATAAACATACTCATTTGATACCAATAGGCTGATGGTGTATCTTTTAGAATAATCAAGAAACTCTGCAAGAAGTATGTTTGCTATTGTATATTTCCATTTTTCACTAGTTGACTAAGGGAACTCTATATCTATAAATTTGTTATCTATTTCTAGTTTTTAAAGTCATTTTATAGCTTCTAGATGTTAATTTTTATCAAGAATTGTTCTATGATGTAACTATTACTTAAAAAAATTCCAATAACATTCAAATTACAATTTCACTTCTTCAATTAGCCAATAGTAGATAGAAAAATTATGCAAATGCTCAATGAAAGAAAACCAAGAGACAAGAGACACAATATTTGGTCAATGAGTAGGGGAAAACCCCACAAGGGGGAAAACCATTTGCAAATATTCTTGTATCAGATTGTCTTCAAATTTTCAAAAGAGAGAGTACATATTGAAGAGTCAAAGTCATGCTTCGACTAGCCAATATCCATATCCAAATTTGTCAACATGCTAAGAAACTATCCAAACCAGAGTCAAGAGAGAGAGGTTAAGTAAAATACAAAGTAAAATGTGATCCTTCTATAAATCTTCCCAAGTCAACAACACTAAACTATAGTCAAAGTGTTCCCTAACCAAACTTGAGTAAATAGTTAAAATGGTCTCCAAAAGAGCTATGTCCTGGAGAAATTAATGTGACTTCCTTAATTGATTAAGGTGGGCCCAAAATAGTCCAATTTGGAGTAGTTAAACCTAGTCAACATAGAGAAGAAGCCTGCAGTCAAAGTGCTAGATTGCCTCAGATTCTATGCCAATAGATGTAGCTTGGTAGGACAAAGATACTTCACCAAAAACAATATTCAAACCATGCCAAACACATCCTAGTCAATGCTGGTCAACACCCCTAAACAAAAGATAAAATTGGCCAAACAGAAAATGGCACTTGTCCCTTCGCACATTTGAGAGAAGCTTGTAATTCCTAAGTTGTACGAAGCAATACAATGAGGAGAGAGAATAATGTGTTGAGTTGATGTGTGTCAAATTAGGATGAGGTGACCTTACTTTATAAGCATTGGAGGAGGACTAATTAGCCTCTTAGGATGACTTGAAAAAATGTCATCTTGTGGGCTTCACTTCAAAAATATATTTTTCCTTGTCCAAATTGAGTGCTTTAAAAGTCAATTTTAGTCTTCTCGGAAAGAGGAATTTAATGCAATGGTTAGAATTTGTCACCGAGCTTCCAAATTAACAGTCCCTCTCAGCTTCAGAGAAATTCGAACCATATCATGTTATCATCATATGTATCTCGTCATCATTTCATATACATCCCTACTAATATTTTCTTCTCTCTTCTCATCTCATGCTGAACATTCTCAAATCTAAAGAAAAAGAATTGTGGCAGGGAGCTCCAACTACCACCTTGACGCTATCACCACTGGGGAGACTTTGCTACCACTTGGAATAATCATCATCATCAAGGAGCCATAGCTACCACCTAGAACTAAATACAATAGGCAAGATCAACCTAACCTAATGCATAGGGATCACACTCTATCCAAAAGTCCTTGACGATAGGCGAGATCAACTTATCAGAGGTAAGGATCACATTCTACCCTATTGTCCTTGATCATCCATTTTAACCCTCAAGAGTCAGATGGTAGAACACTTGCATCTACTAACTTAGGTAAGATCCACCTACTACAAGGGGTAGGGATCACACTCTAGCCCAAGTCCCTCATCTCATTGGCCAGATGGTGAAGTTATCCCATAGAGTGGGAAGGGTGCTAACTGGGGCATACGATGACTAAGGGAGATCTGAGGTCTCTACATCCTATCAGTTAGAGTTCCCTCATCCCCAAGAGCTCATCAACTCTATTCCTCACTCTAGGAGCTCAACCACGTGGAAAGAGCACTGCTCAATGTTCTCGATCAACCTGAAACCTTATTCGAAAGGGTTATCTCAACCAGTCCAAGTTGATCTCTCAAGATCAAGAACTTCCCTTTCAGAAAATCCTTGGTGAGGATGTCAATTAGCTGTTCATCCATTGAAATGTGAAGGATTCTCATGACTCCTCTCTGCACCATGTCTCAGATGTAATGATATTTGATATCTATATGCTTGGACTTGCTGTGGAACACATGATTCTATGACAAATGAATCCCGATATTATTTTCACAATAGATAATTGTCGTGTCGAGGAACTTCTCAAATAGATCTCCAAAGAGCTTCCTCAACCAAACTGCTTCACAACTCGCCATTCTGGCTACAATATACTCAGCCTCAGCCGTGCTAAGGGCAAAACACTTTTGCTTCCTGCTCATCCATGATATCATGGTAGACCCAAGACTAAAAAAAATTTGGAAGTACTCTTCTTGTCGACAACACTACCATCTTAATATGCATTTGTATATCCATGTAGTCTAACATCTCCAGCAATATATCTCAGTCCAAGGTTAATAACCCCATGTAGATATATCAATACATGTTTTGAAGCAACCCAATGTAAATGATGAGGTTTGATCATAAACCGGATTAAAGTGTTCACTGCAATACATATGTCAGGGCGACTGTTCATGAGAAACATCAGAGAACGAACTCATTATCTATAATTAAAAGGGTTTGCTAGCTCCAGTCCAATAACCTCTCCACATAGCTTCCTGAAATTCATCCCTATAGGTGTCGGAAAGAGCTTTCATTCTACCATGCCAAAGTTCTCTAACAATTTAACAACATATTTTCCTTATGAAAGGAAAATCTCGCTCGGTCTTTGCCATACTTCTAATCCCATGAAATAGTGCATCAAACCAAGATATTTCATCTCGAATTTAGTAGCCAACTCCCTCTTACATTCAAGAATGAGAGGATCTGCACCTATTAGGAATAAGTCATCAACATATAATACCAAAATGAGAGGCATATCTTGGACCACTTTGAAGTACAAGTTTGATTGACACTGATCCTTTTGAATCCTAGCTTCATCAAGTAATTGTCAATGCATGCATACCAGGCACGGGGGGATTGTTTCAATCCATAAAGATGTTTCTTCAATCAGAGCACATGGGTCCTCCTATCATGAACTTCAAATATTGGAGGATGTTCAACATATAATTCTTCTTGAAGCAAACCATGCAAGAAGCAAGTCTTCACATCCATCTAGTGAAGAGTCCAACCCCGACTAACTACAAGTGCAACAATGGATTGTATGGTGGTGTAGCGAGAAAATGGAGCAAATATATCATCATAATCCTATCCCTCTTTCTGGGAGAACCCTCGGGCTACGAACCTTTCCTTATATTTTTTTATTCTTCCATCATCCCCATGCTTGATTTTGTATAACCATTTTAAAGTAACCATAGATTTCCCCTTCGTTCTTGGCACAACATTCCATATGTCATTCTTCATAAATGACTCACATTCTTTGGCCATATCATCCTTCCAGACTTTATTCTTTCACAACTTCTTCAAAGGTGGGAGGCTTTTCCTGAATCATATTTCTCATTGCCACCACATATCCCTGGTACATGCACAACTTCTTTCTCTCTCTAAAGGTCCCTTTGATGGGAATGTGTCTCCCTGTTATAAAATCAGAAAGGTGGAAATATTTTCTTATTCTTGATAATCACTTGTGATATTCTTGATTTGTTATTACAATTCTTTATATATTATTTCTTTTATTTCATCAAGAAATTACCAAAGAAATAACACATAAAACAATGGATACTAAATGTATGCACTATACTAGGGAAAAAACCCCCTCAAGGGGAAAACCAAGTCAATAAAATTCTCCCTTTCAATAGTATTCTTTGAGACTCTTCACCCTAGAAAAAGACCAAACCTTCCCTCCACACCAAGTCAGCCTCCCAGATCTTTGACCTCTTTCTAGTAACTTCGACAAGGCAACAACGTCCTACATCAGGTAGCTTTTGGCATCAGTGAAACTTGAAAGACTCCGATCTCCCAATCTAGGGCATGAAATAGAGAGAGATAGGAACCAAAATTTCATTTTTCTTCTTCTCCTTAGACTCCACCCAACTCGCACTTTCTTTGGCTTCCTGACTTCAAACTTCACACTTCCCAACTTCCTTAGGGATATCGAACTTGCTTGAGATTGTGTGCTCCAAATGAATTCGACTTGCTTGTATTTATAAGCTTCATGTGAGGTTGAATTAGTGTCCTTAGGCAAACTTGATCTCTTCTATGCTGACTTGATGTGGAGGATACATAAATTACATTTGACTCAATACTTAACATTTTTACATGATTCAAAAGCCCAAGAAGGGTCTATTTAAAAATACAATGACTCTATTTACTGAGAATAAATCCTAGAAGTACTCAATGGGGACTTTGACCTAAAACATGGTGACATGAGCATGAAACTCATGCTTTAATAAGTCACAATAATAATAATAGTAATTATTATTTTCTTTGTTCTTTTGAAAAGTACATTACAAGTTGACTCAAATACGTTAAATGAAGATTGAACCTAGTTACATTTTGAAACACTCTCTCTTAACTAGGGATGTATTCATGATATACAAATATAATGGAAGATCTCAACTATAGGAACCACAAAGAACTTTTAGGCACCATAATGCCATGGAATAGATTCCTGACCAGAGAAATTTATCCATTGGTCTCTCAATAATTTAGACACCACAATACCACAGACTAGATTCCTGACCAGGGAAACCTATCCAAGTGGGAATAAGGTGGACTCAAGCTTTTAGCCCCTCTAGGTACCATCAGATTTACTTGCTAACCACCAACCTAGAAATCTAGGTGTGTGTCCAAAAACAAAGCTCAATAACCAACACCACTTTCCAAATTTGGGACCTAGACATCAACACAAAATGTCGGCCATATGTCCTCTGAAGCAATGATTCACTCACAAAGTGTCAACATTGCTTGATCCAACAGATCAAGGATGGCCAATCTCCCCCAATCAAACTAATTGATAACCAGCATACTATCAAAACCCTCGAGAGATTCACCTGTACAAACACAATCCCAATAAATAATATACTTTCATACGTGCATAATCAAATACAAACCTTTGGGGTCTTCCAGACAACCTGGCGTTGCTTCTCAAATTTTCATAGTAGGACTATCAACCAAATTGCTGACAGAAGATTCCTCAATGATACACTTTCGTTTCCTACTTCTCATGCAACAACATATTCTCTGAAATTCATTCTTCAATCAAACCAAGTTATGCCCTCCCTCTCAACCATGGATCATCTCTTTATCCAGGCTCCCTCTTAATCTTAGGGAGATCTCTTCTTTTCAGGCTTCCTCAAGGAGATCAACTTCGTCTTTTCATCATCAAAGAATCGTTCGTGGCTTCCAACCATTTCATCAGATTTATCATCATCCCCATCATGCTTATCACATCAATGAACATCTTCACCATATTGAAGATTGTGTACTTGTACAACTTAGATAGCAAGTACAACCAAATCTATAAAAGCATGAAGTTAACCATATCAAAATCATGGAATAATTTCAAATTTATACATATCAGATACCCAAACTTAATTACAAACAAGACACATATACTCTTCAACATCTTACTAGGGACTTTGTCATAAACCTTAGACTACTTCATAACAACTTTCATTTCATCTAAGGTTTCATTGTTTCTTTCAAAGGTGTGACATACCCTACTACAACATATAGAAAAACTTAGAAACAATTCTAACAAATATGGATCTACCAGGTATTTAACAACTTTCAAAATTGATATGTTAGATTTCCACTAGGGTTTCATATAAAAGAATTAATCGAATTCAATCACAGCTTAGTCATTATCATGACCAACTTTCACTAGAGTTATTTGCAAACCCTAGATTTTCAATGGAAAATTAATCCCAACCAAAACTCATATTGCAACAATATTACACAATTCTCAAATCATTATATTGTAATCATACATCAGAGATTTTTACTTCTACTAAGGTTCAACTCCAAAACCCTATAATTTCATTTTCACAATCTCAAAAATCATTATATAAATAGATCTCATGTTCTTATATCACACATACTAGATATTTTAACTACTACTAGGGTTTAACTACAAGACCATAAATTTCCAAACATTATTATCCTAGAATCTAAGACAAGGACTTATATTAAATCCTAAGACTTATGACCATCAATAACTAGGCCAACACACATATCTAGGAATTGATTATCATGCATAAGCATATCATATGTCAAACAACATTAATTCATTAGACATATACTGACCTAGACGAAGCTAGGGTTTCGACCAAATGGACACACACACATACCTAGGGTTTCATTCCTAGGATCTCAATTTCATAACAAAGGGTTTTCTTATAGGCCCAACAAAACCTTAAAGATCTAAGGTTTCATAACATATCAAATCAAACCCTACTATTCCAAAATTTTAAAGGTTCAAGATCTCAGACAAACATCAGTCAACCCTAACAAGTTAAGATTTCATGATCATACCAAAATCCCAAACATGATATCATCAACAAAAATTTAAAATAACATTTCACAATATCCTAAGTAGTTAAGGGTTTCAGACATTCACATTAGCATACCCTTAGGTTAGGGTTTCCGAGAACCTGTCTATGGTTATATAAAATTAGTTAAGAGTAGGAGAGGGGTATATTTATCAAGTGATGAATCACCCAAAACAAGAATCAATATGATTCAATATGACTAGACACAACAATGTTAGTAAAGGATTCTCAAATGAATAAACATTTACAATAAAGAATTCAATGTTTTGTAGTTTAAGGAATACCTTTGATTCTTGACAAAACTTATCTTGGGTGTATTTCTTTCATACTCCTTGAGGATATAGCAGATGTCTTCCTCATCAAGACAATAGAGGGGGAATGGTGATTAGTATTTAAAATAGTCAAAACTAAATGAGTACATGAAACCAAAAACTAAAATGAAATACTTATCTTTGGGAGTTGTTGGGGCTCCCACCAAAGCTTGAGGGATACTTATAAACTATTAAAACAAAAGAAAAAGTCTTTTCCAAAAACATGTTAAAACCTATAAATTCTAAGTATCTAAAATGTAAAATAGAATATCTAAGACTAAAATAAAAGGACTTAAGAGTGTAAGTCCCTTACGTTAGATTCTTTGGGTATCCTCCTTCAGCAATGTTGGCTTGATCTCTTTCTATCTTCTTGTTTCTTGGATTGTCGGGACATACACTCCTGTAGTGACCCTTCTTATGACATCGATAGTATTCTACCTTGGACATGTCAACTTTATTCCTTGGTCCTTTTGATTTCTTTCCTTTGTGTTGAGAAATCTAGGCATTTGATACTCCTTCAGGATTTTCAACTAGAGATGTCCTTAATTCTTCTTGACTACAGGTAGTCCATAGTTATTCAAAGGTGGGAGCTTCCTTCTAATTGTTAAGACCTGCATCAAATGAAGTAGGTGGAAATCCTAATAGAGAAATGATCACGAGTTTTTTGTCTGGAACAATTTCATCAATGGCCAAAAGATCATGCCTGATTCTTGCTATCTTCACAAAGAAGGAGGTCGCTCTATCTTCTTTAGTCATATTCGTGGTCCTTAGCTCATTTTTCAAACTTGCTACTTGACCAATATTATTAATAGTGAATAAATTTGACAAGGCTTCATACATTTCCTGAGCATGATTGATGTTGGCTATGAATGGGACAAGGTTGTCCTTATTCCTTCTACCATTAGAGCTATGGCCACCAATTCTAGTTCCCTGAATTTCACTTTGTCAACATCACTAGAGTCATCTTTGGGCTTCTTTACCTTTCCTTTGACCAAGTCTAGTACCTTGTTCTGTTCAAGGATGAGGCCAATCCTCTTTTTTCTGAGATCTATAATTTGAGGCTCCTTCAAGTTTTTTCACTCCCTTGATTGTTATAGACATATTCCTTGAATACAATAGACTCCTTCCCTCAGATAATCCTTCTGAATGGTTCCTTGTTCAATTGCTTAAGATTTCATTTTCCTTCTTTCTTCACCAAAGCTCTGATATAATGTTAGAAAATCAGAAAGGAAGAAAGATTTTCTTATTCTTGATAATCACTTGTGATCTTCTTGGTTTTTTATTATGATTCTTTATATATTCTTTCTCTTAGTTCATAAATAAATTACCAAAGCAATAACACATAAAACAATGAACACTAGATGCAGAAACTATGCCAGGGAAAAACCCCTCTTGTGGGGAAAATGCAGTCAAGAAAATTCATCCTTTCAATAGTATCCTTTAAGAATATTCACCCTAGAAAAAGAACAAACCTTCCCTTCACACCAAGAAAGCCTCCCAGATCTTTGACCTCTTTCCAGCAAATATGACTAGGCAGTAGCTTCAAACATCAGGTAGCTTTCAGCATCAGTGAAACTTGGAAGACTTCGATATCCCAATCTAGGGCATGAAACAGAGAGAGAGAGGCACCAAAATTTTATTTTTCTTATTCTCTTTAGACTCCACACAACTCACACTTCCTTTGGCTTCTTGGATTCAAACTCCAGACTTCTCATCTTCCTTAGAGATATCTAACTTGCTTGAGTTATGCTTCATGTGAGGTTGAATTAGTGCCCTTAGGCCAACTTGATCTCTTCTAGGCTGACTTGATGTAGAGGATACATAGTTACATTTGACACAATACTTAACCGTTTTACATGATTCAAAATCCCAAGAAGGGTATCTTTAAAAGTACAATGACTGTATTGCCTCATAATAAATCCTAGAAGTCCTCGATGGGACTTTGACCTAAAACATGGTGACCCAGGCATGAACCCATGCTTTAATAAGTCATAATAATAATATTAATAATAATAATAATAATTCTTTTCTTTATTCTTTTGACAAGTACATTACAATTTGACTCAAGTACATTAAATGAAGACCAAACCTAGTTACGTTTTCCAACACTCCCAACATGCTTTAATGTGTCACAAAGCCAAAGTGGCCTGTTCTTGGTAGGAGGGTCACATGAAGGAGGATCCAGGGGTCCATAGTCTCCATGGTATCATCAACAATGTCCCTCTCGAATTCAGGCATGGACAAACCTTCTAGAATATCCATATCATCACTCTTATTCTGACGAGGAGGAGGTGAAGGAAGGTCCCTTGCTTTTCCAAGGGTGACATATTCATCGAATGTTACATCCTTGATAATTTCAACTTCCTTTGACCATGAATATATGTTCTAAATTCTTTAGAATATTCACAATATCCAACAAACGTACCTTTTCTTCCAGAAGCTTCCAACTTTTTTCTTTTGTTCTTTGGCACATGGAAATATATGGGTCAACCAAATATATGAAGGTGACCAATGTCAGGCTTGACACCTATGAATACTTCTTCGAGGGTCTTATTTTCCAATGCTTGATGAAGTAGCCTATTCTAAACATATACCCCTGTATTTGTTGCTTCTCCCCAAAGTAACTTTGGCAAATTTTGATCATGGAGCATGGCTCGGGTAGATTCTATAATAGACCATTTCTTTCTCTTAGCCACTCCATTTTGCTCAAGCTTATAAGTCACAATAGTTTCCCTCTTGATACATTAGTTCTTGCAAAAGTCTATGAATTCATATGAGATGTATTCCCTACCAGTGTCAGACCTGAAGACCTTAAGTTTCTCCCCCTGTTTGATTTTTGACCAAAGATTTGAACTCCTTGAACATTTCAAAGCCCTCGTACTTGTGATTCAAGTAATATATTCATGTCTTTCTTGATAAATTGTCGATAAAGGTAATATAATATACATGGGCATCAAGTGAGTGTATGGGTGTCAAACCACATATATCAGAATGAATGAGATGGATTATGTCTTTTGTCTTATTCTCAAAAGAGGGGAATGGTCCCCTTGTCTTCTTTCCACTAGCACACCCTGGACATAATCCATCATGATGAACTTGAACATCGTGAATCCTAGAGACTTATTTCTTCAATTTCTGAAGTGCTTCGTAGTGTTAATGAGCCAATCTTTGGTGCCACAAATCACTTTGATGATTTGTATCATGGACCATTGATATAAGGTGTCTTCCAGTGACTCTATAGAGTCCTTCAATTTAGATCCCAATGTGAAAGCATCTCTCATAGGGGATGCAACAGGCCAAGTAAGTAATTTTCCTTTGATGAAATCAACCCTCATTCCTTTATCTTCAAAAGTAGATATGGATACCAAATTGTTTTTCAATCATGGCACATACATCACATCATGAAGAAAAATAGATTCCCTAGAGTCCAAGTGAAATTTGACAAACCAAAAGCCTTTAAAATGATGAGTGGAGTGTTCCCTAAGAATAATCTTCAAACTTGACCTCCTCTCTACCAAATTAGAGAGAAATTATTTCTACCCATAGAAATGGCAAGAGGCCTCAGTATCAACCAACCAACTATCCCAAGTATCCAGAGGAGAGGAAATAGAAAGAGTAGAAATAAGGATATATTCAGATTGATTAGTGGCATTGCTTTCATACTTGGAATTTCTTGACCTCTTTTGTGGACGACAGCTTTCTTCATGATCACAGGGAGAGTCTCTTCTTCTTTTATCATTACTTCTTCCATCTCTTCTACCATATGACTTGTTGTTTGTTCTAGCCATGGTAATTGTTGTAGGACCTTGAAATGTTTCTTATTGGAGCATGTCTCTTCTGAAGGAAATCTCAAGCATGGTGACCTTTGCGATGAAAATTGTAGCATTCAACATCTCTATCTCATCTTCTTAAGTTGTTAGAGTCTTGGTTGGCTTGAAGAGGTCTTATTGAATTAGATGGATTTCCATTTCCTTTCTTTTTATTCTTAATCTTCCCTTGAGCAACGAAGGCTATAGGCTCTCCTTCATTTTGCCTTTGAATTCCCCCCATAGATATCATCATCATTTCCTCCTTATTGCATAGACAAAGGTCTTATTGAATTAGATGGATTTCCATTTCCTTTCTTTTTATTCTTATTCTTCCCTTGAGCAACGAAGGCTATAGGCTCTCCTTCATTTGGCCTTTGAATTCCCCCCATAGATATCATCATCATTTCCTCCTTATTGCATAGACAAAGTAGCTCATCAAAAGTAGGGATCCTTTCTCTATTGTTGGTAAAAGTAATGAAAGTGTCCCTAAGGGAAGTCATCACTAATTCCCCATCAGGTACAAGTTTTTAAGCATTCCAGAGTCGATCCTTGACTTCAGTGATTTTCATGAAGAATTATTCTATAGTCTCGCCCTTGCGCATCTTATATACCTTGAGTTTATTTTTCAAATCCATACTCTGGTTCAAAGTTTTCACTTCATACATGCCCACAATATTATTATATATTTCCTTGTATATCTTGAAAGAAGAAATATAAACAAGTAGATGATCTCTTAAAGAGTCAATAATGATCTTCTTAGTTTTGACCTCAC
This sequence comes from Pinus tabuliformis, assembly GCA_031772625.1. Taxonomy (NCBI): domain Eukaryota; kingdom Viridiplantae; phylum Streptophyta; class Pinopsida; order Pinales; family Pinaceae; genus Pinus; species Pinus tabuliformis. Next base: position 719,266,776 of record CM062805.1, read on the forward strand.
CTTTCTTGTACTCAGATTTGACAACTTAGGGAGCATTTTCCAGAGGTGTTGAAATATTTCCTTCCATATATTCCAAGACAACATACTCATCTAAGGTGACATTGATCCTGGTCTTCTAAGATGTAAAGCCAGATACATCAACTAACTTTTCATTATCCTTGAAGTATCAGGTATACATTTGCTACCAGACCAAAATTTAGCTATTAGAAGATAGATGCTCTTGCTCTATGTCTCTTGGTCTTGTCTTCACCTCAACTCTGATACCATGTTAAATTTTCATCAAGAATTGTTCTATGCTGCAACTATTACTTCAACAATGTCCAGTAACATCCAAATTATAATTTCACTTCTTCAATTAGCCAATAGTAGATATAACAATTATACAAATGAGCAATGAAATACAAATAAGAGACAAGAGACACAATATTTGGTCAATGACCAGGGAAAAACCCCACAAGGGGGAAAACCCTTTGAAAATATTCTTCTATTAGATTGTCTTCAAATGTTCAACAGAGAGAGTACATCATTAAGAGTCAAAGTCAAGATTTTACTAGCCAATATTAAAAACCAATACCTAATATACAAAATTTTCAATATTCCAAGCAACTATCCAACTTAGAGACAAGAGAGAGAGAGATGAAGTCAACAAAAATTCAAATCTGATCCTTCTACAAATATGTCCAAGTCAACAATAGTCAATTGTATTTAAAGTGTGCCCTAACCAGACTTGAGTCAACAGTCAAAATGGTCTCCTAAAGAACTTGGTCCTGGAGAAATTAATGTGTCCTCCTTAGTTGATTAAGATGGGCCCAAAATAATCCAATTTGGAGCAGTCAAACCTAGTCAACGTAGAGAAGAAGCCTGCGGTCAAAGTATGTAGTTAGGGCTATAGTCAAAGTGCCTAGGTTGCCTCAGATTTTATGCCAATAGATGCAACCTCCTAGGATAAAGATACTTTATCAAAAACAACAATCAAACCATGCCAAACACAACCAAATCAACACTGGTCAACATCCCTAAACAAAAGATTATCTTGGCCAAATAGAAAATGACACTTGTCCCTTTGCACGTGTGAGAGAAGCATACAATTCCCGAGCTATATGAACCAATCAAATGAGGAGAGAGAAGAATTTTTTGAGTTGATGTGTATCAAATAAGGATGAGGTGACCTTAATTTATAGGTGTTGGAAGAGGGCTAATTAGCCTCTTAGGCTGACTTGAACAAATATCATCTTGTGGGTTTCACTTCAAAAACATATTTTTCCTTGTCCAAATTGAGTGCTTCAAAAGTCAATTTTGGTCATATTGGAAAGAGGAGTTTAATGCAATGGTTGGAATTTGTCACCAAGTTACCAAATTAACACTAAAAAGTTTGAAATCACTTTATGTTTTTTGTCACTACTCTTTTAGGTCTGATTTATATTAACAAATATGAAAATAGTTTAGTCAATCTTAAGCTCAGTGCTACCCTCATTAACAACTTCATTGTAAGTATGGGAATCTCAGTCTTGATAAACTTTGTCTTGTGCTTTTTTTATTCCAACTAAATAGCAAAAAAGTATCTCTTTTCTCCAAAAATAAAATAATACAACACATTTAACATATCTAAATACAATTATATGCATGTTTATTTATACTTTTTAATGAGTATTGTTATGGGTATATTCCAACCACCTCTTATTATCATATTATTTCTTTTCAATTACCTAGTGAACTTATTTATTATTTATCAATTACTAAGTGGGTCTATTCCATAATTATGACCACATTATATTCATCATCCGTTTGCATACCTCCATAGGTACCTTATATTATTCTACCCTTTTGTACATTACATATGGTGTAGAATTTGATTACAATGGATATAAAAACATGTGATGAAACTACCCAAAATTTATAAATGCACCTATAACATGCCTCATAAAAACATGTCTTGGTGCACATTCTACAGATGCAAATTACAAGCACTATAGTTTGTACTAGAGCCTTTGTCTTCCTCTCTATTAAAGAGAAACTCAATTAACGCTCGAATTTGTTAGATGTAGAGGATAAATGTGTACTTTACTTTCATATTTTGTAGTGTTATAAACTTTTCTTCACACTAAAAGTATTGCTTAGCTCATGATGTCTTAAGGAATACCCATTAAGGAGTGACTCACATGTTTGGGTTCAACAAATAGATTTCATATGCACTACAATCAACTAGAGACAACACCATATATATATTTTGGAGCTACAATATTATCTGAGAATATTAAAATGGCGCAGTTTAACTTATAGACGAAATGACCTTTTTCATCGGCATTTGGTGATACAATTTCAAGCAAGATTGTTTTTTTTTATTGTCTAAAATACATTTAAATGTATAAATAAATTTAACACCCTGGAAAACCTCCTAGACACTGAAATTTTACAAATTAAACAATTTAAATTCAATTTTTAAAAATCTATATAAAATTTTAATTAAAATTAATTAAAAATCAACTAAAAAAATTACTTGAAAATAAATCATTTGATCTATTAATTAAAGTAGACTTACTAAAAATATATATTCCCAACAAAATTTGAAATTTATTTTATTGAAAGAAGATGAAATTCTTTTATCATTAAAGATTTAGAAATATATCCAAATTATTTTGTTGCAAGTTCTATGAAAAGTACATTATATTCAATAAGTCCATTGACTCCTTAACTTTACCTACTCCGTTGCTTTCAAAAAGAAATATAATGCCATATCCATTTATTCTACCAACTTAGTCCTTTGTTGCTTTCACGAAGAATTTTTTGTATGAATATAAGTTGCATATTAAAATCATTATACAGTGATTTCAATTGAAAGCCACCTTGCTTTGAAAATGATTTTATCAACTTTGAGATACGTGCACATTTGTGCACCATATTCTTCCTTTGATATAAACAAACAAAACTACCAACCTATCCTCCGGTGTTCTCCTTGAGTCCTTTAATGGTTGATATTTTCTTTATACATAAAGTATCTTACTTTGTTTAAATATATAAAAAAATATTTATGTATATAACTTACCTCACTTTACTGGAGTATACATGTTTATTGCAATGCTAACATAGAAGATGAAGATCATGTGAGCACGAGGTAAAGATTCACATGACATCAAACAATAGATTAAACATGAAACACAAACGGTTGTAAGTCCTAAGATGGACATTTTCACTGAAAGCCTCTAATCTAATACTTATATTTTCTAGAATTAAAAATAAAATAAAATAAAATAAAATACTATTTAAGATAATATAAAATATATTATTATATTTTATATAATAGAAGATATTTATTTTTAAGAGTTGTTGGGTGTTATTTCCAAATTTTGAGGGATACCTATAAACTTATAAAACAAAAGAAATTGTTATTTTCAAAAACATGTTAAAACCTATAAATTTTAAGTATTTAAAATTTAAAATAGAATATCTAAGACTAAAAGCAAATGACTTAATAGTGTATGTCCTTTATGTCAGATCTTTTGGGTTTGAATTTCTTTTCGTATCCTCCTTCAACAATGTTGGCTTAATCTCTTTGTATCTTCTTGTTTCTTGGATTATCGGGACAATCACTCGTGTAGTGAACCTTCTTATGACATTGATAGTATTCTACCTTAGACATGTCAATTTTCTTCCACGGTCCTTTTGATTTCTTTCCTTTATGTTGAGCAATGTAGGCATTTGATACTCCTTTAGAATTGGCAACTAGAGAGATCCTTAATTCTCCTTGACTGTAGGCAATCCATAGTTATTCAAAGGTGGGAGATTCCTTCCAATTGTTAAGACATGCAACAAATGAACCCTAAGTAGGTGGAAATCCTAATAGAGCAGTGATCACGAGTTCTTTGTCTCGAACAATTTCATCAATGACAAAAGGATCATGCCTGATTCTTGCTATATTCACAAATAAGGAGGCCACTTTGTCTTCTTTAGTATATTTTTGGTCCTTAGCTCATTTTTCAAACTTGCTACTTGACCAATACTATTAATAGTGAATAGCTTTGACAAGGCTTCATACATTTCTTGAGCATGATTGGGACAAGGTTGTGCTTTATTCCTTCTACCATTAGAGTTATGGCCACCAATTCTAGTTCCCTGAATTGTACTTTGTCAACATCACTAGAGTCATTTGTGGGCTTCTTTACCTTTGACCAAGTCCAGTACCTTGTTATTTTCAAGGATGAGGTCAATCCTCTTTTTCTGAGATCTATAGTTTGAGGCTCCTTCAAGTTTGTTCTCTCCCTTGATTGTGTTAGACATCTTCCTTGAATACAATAGACTCCTTCCCTGAGATAATCCTTTTGAATGGTTCCTTGATCAAGTGCTTAAGATTTCATTTTTCTTCTTTCTTCACCAAAGCTCTGATACAATGTTAGAAAATAAAAAAGGCAGAAATATTTTCTTATTCTTGATAATCACTTGTGATCTTCTTGATTTTTTATTACGATTCTTTATATCTTCTTTCTCTTAGTTCATAAAGCAATTACCAAAACAATGGACACCATATGCAGAAACTATGCCAGGGAAAAACCCCTCTTGTGGGGAAAACACAATCAAGAAAATTCTTCCTTTCAATAGTGTTCTTTGATACTCTTCACCCTAGACAAATACCAAAACTTCCATTCACACCAAGTCATCCTCCCAAATCTTCGACCTCTTTCCAACAAATTTGACTAGGCAGTAGCTTCTGACATCACGCAAGTTTCAACATCAATGAAGCTTGGATGTTTTTTATCTCCCAATCTAGGGCACGAAACAGAGAGAGAGGGGCACCAAAATTTCATGTTTCTTCTTCTCTTTAGATTCCACCCAACTCACACTTCGTTTGGCTTCCTATCTTCGGACTTCACACTTCCCGGCTACCTTAGAGATATCGAACTTGCTTGAGATTGTGTGCTCAAAATGAATTCGACTTGCTTGTATTTATAGGCTTCATGTGAGATCGAATTAGTGTCCTTAGGCCAACTTGATCTCTTCTAGGCCGACTTGTTGTGGAGGATACATAAATTACATTTAACTCAATACTTAAACTTTTTACATGATTCAAAATCCCAAGAAGGGTATCTTTAAAAGTAAAGTGGCTCTATTGACTCAAAATAAATCCTAGAAGTCGTAAATGAGGACTTTGACCTAAAACATGGTGACCCAAGCATGAATCCATGCTTTAATAACTCATAATAATAATAATAATAATAATAATAATAATAATTATTATTATTATTATTATTATTATTATTTTCTTTATTCTTTTGACAAGTACATTGCAAGTTGACTCAAATACATTAAATGAGGACCAAAACTAGTTACATTTTCCAACACTCCCAACATCTTGTAATGTGTCACAAAGACAAAGTGGCCTCTTCTTGGTAGGGGGGTCACATGGAGGAGGATCCATGGGTCCATAGGTGATGAGCCCCAGAAATGGGTAATTATATGGGCTCATTTAGCCTCCTAATTCGACTTAATCCACCATTCTCATTAGTTTATTGCATGTTATTTATTATATTTATGCTAATATAGTGAATTGGGTTAGTCTTATGCCCCAAAATTCTAATGTGTGCTTTATGCAGATTTTTGGTCAATTTTGAGACAAAATCAAAGGTTTAATGAGCACTTAGTAGCCAAATTCGTGGAAGAACAAGGGAGAGCATTTGTAGGAGGGTGTCCCCTTCATTTACGAGCCATTATATAGAATTCTCCACCAACAGCTCGGAGTTCAAGGGTCACCACATCGATGATCACAAGGGCAGCCGAGCAGAGCTTGTAAAGTTGTTGTTAACTGCAAGTTTTGGCAGCCGAGTTCGTAAAGTTTAGGAGGACTGTTGGGGTCCTCAATTTGTATAAATAAGAAGGCTTAGGGCCTCAGTTTGGTTAGTCAGATGTTAATTAGATTTTAGTTAGTAGGTTAGTCATTTTGTTAGTCTAGTTTCGCACTTGAGTGCAGCTCTGTATTAGCACATTTTCGAGTTTTTTTCTTGTAGACAGTTTTTGGGATGTAACTATTATTTTTTGATCAATAAAGATGAATCCAGCTTTGCACCAGCTCTGATATTTCTTTGGAGAATGTAGCTCTTGGGGTTGGGCCCAACCCAAGTGCCAGTACCCCCTTTGTGTACTTTTATGTGTCTTTGCTGCATTCATAGAATGATTTCTATTATTTAGGTTAAAATCTTGCTTTGTTACTTAGGTTGTTTTGATGATTAAAATAGCCTTTCATGCTTCAGGTTGATTTGACAGTTTGTTAAAAGAAAATATCTGCAAAAAGGCCATCAAGAAATCCTTGATCTCATCTCTCCCTCCTTGGGACCATGAGCTAAGACCAAGGCATCCTTGCTGCCACAAAAATACTGTTTTTGTCTTTCCATGCAATTGCTACTGTTATAATTTTTAGTTGAAAAAGTTGATACCAGTTGTACTTGCAAGTTTAGATATTTTCTTGCTTAGTTTGCATAATTATCTTGCATGATTTCCTATCTATAGACTTTTGTTCATCATGTTTCTGGTTTGTAGGTCAGATTAGGTCAAAATAGATAGATCTCTAGTTTTTCTAGTCTTTGTTTGATCAATTTTCAAAAATAGTGTGCAGAGCACCTGTAATACATCACTGCCTATCCTTCCTCCATCATACAACCTGCTCCAACTCCTAATCCAAGATCCCTTCCCTTCATTTGCCACACTTTTCCAATTTGCCCTAATTTCTACATTCTTGTACAACATTGCTCCCTCCATCCTTGAACAAATCCAACCACCTTCATCACTCCTTAGCTTCATCTACTAGGTCCTAGACCCCTTCACATCCTTATCCATCCTTCATTTCCACTTTCCCACCATTTTTTCCACCATCAACCCTCTAAAATCATCTTTCAACTGTTCCTGTAGAACTTCCTGTAGAACATCCTGTAGAACCCTTGCAGACTTTCTTTAGAAGTTCACGTGAGTAGTTTTTCGAGATTTGATCACTGTGAAACTCTCTAGAAGGGTGCTAGGGACCCCTTAGGCCCTCTTCTCACCTTCCCAACCTCTTGCAAGCACCCACTCCATTTCCTTTCGCCAATCAACCTTTGCACAGTAAAAAACAGTTAAAGCACATGCACAATAATTTTGCAAACTTACTCAAAAATAAAAAAAGATGTTTTTTCCAGATTCCACTTTAGAAGTAGCTTAGTCACATGTATCTTACCTTTTCAAGAATCAATGGCATCCATTCTAGCATCTTTCATCTCTTTTCTTGCACAAATAGGGTTAATCGGTAGAACTAGAGTTTTCATTTCCTTTCAACTTTCTTCTTCTTTCTGCAAGTAGACTAGCCTCTTTTGAGTTAGCTTTCATCCATCACAGTTAAAGCTTCTTCTACGAACTCATAGAAGTTGGCTTAAGCTCCTGGAAAACTTGTGCCAGCTGATCAAGTGACAACTTGGAGTAAGAGCTAATACTTGTGCATACAACAACGTCACTTCCAAGTTTGTTACGAACTACCGGGTTGATAAAAGTAAGGAAGGGAGTCCTAGGAGTTGCAACATAATTGCTGCAATACTGGAGCTCACCATATTTTTGGTGCCGTTGTCGGGGAAGCGTCAGAGTATTTGTGATTGCTGCTTTTCTTCTATTTTCTACTACAACCTTTTGCTAAGTAGTTTATTTCAGCAAGAGTAGAGTAGTTTTTTCATTTCCATTCTGCAATTTCATTTCCGCAAAAGTAGATTAGACATTTCCTGCTTTCCTAGACTAGCATTTCAATTCTGCAAGCGTAGATTAGCATTTCAATTCTGCAAGCGTAGATTAGCATTTAAATTCCGCAATTTCAATTCTGCAAGCGTAGATTAGCATTTCAATTCTGCAAGCGTAGCTTAGCATTTCAATTCTGCAATTTCATTTCATCAACATAGATTAGTCATTTCCTAATTTCATTTCAATTCTGCATTTTCATTTCAGCAAGGTTTATTTTAGTTAGTTGCAATTTTTTGTTCAATCAATTTCAATTTTGCAGGTACAAGCAGAGAAAAAAATCAAAAATCAACCAAAAATATTTCCTTTCATGCCTCGTAGGAGTAGAGATAATTCAGAAAAATGTTTTCACAACACTCCCACTACTTCATACAACCAACCTTCTCTCTTCTTCGGTGGCTGCAAATCAAGAAGCACCCTTAGGTAACAGCTAAACATATTTGAAGAACCTATAGGGGAGAAGAAGAAGAAAACATTCCTCTGGAGCCAATGGCTGAAAACAAAAATGTTGGGAGTAGTACCTTTTCTTCTAACTCATCCATTGAGGGTGAAATTGGAGACATGTGGGAAGATTGCAAAAGCGAGGTGAGGCAGATGCTTGCCATGCATATCAAAAGATATTGAGAGGAAGCAGAGAAGGCTTTGGCCATCTTTTGTCCTAGGTGCACTAGAAAGCATCCTAGGAACGAATGTCCATGGCACTCTATAGAAGTGTGTTTTGTCTATGAAAAAGACCATCCTACAAACCAGTGCCCTTCCTTGCCCGGAATTAAAGCTACATATCCGAGGGCCAAAGGAGCCACTAAACTACTCTATCATATGAACCAAAGGAGGCCACATGGACCCATACTTTACCAGCAGGGAATGCAAGGGACATCTTAGACCTATTACAACCCCTATCAAGCCACTTCCATGCCTTCTTAGGGCCCCCCTGCTTATCCTTCTTGGTCCATACCTCCTCCTTGGTCTTTCACATCTCCATATTATGCCCAACCAGCTGCTCATACATTTGGTGAGCTCCAGTATTGTAGCAATAATGCTACAACTCCTGGGGCTTCCTGTCTCTTAATTTTATCAACCCGATAGTTCGTACAAACTTGGAAGCGACGGTGCTATATGCACAAGTACTAGCTCTTGTCGCAGCTGTCACTTGGTCAGCTGGCACAAGTCTGCTAGGGCTCAAGCCAACTTCTATAGGCTCTCAGAAGAAGCTTGCTAAATGATGGACGAAAGCTATTCTCAAAGGAAAGCTAATTTACTTGACAAAAATGAACTGAAAGCAAATCAAAGCATAGAAACCTAGGAAACCCTAATTTGACTAGTCTAACCTCTATAATGCAAAGAATGTGAATGAAACTTCTACCAATGCTGCCATTACCTCTAATAAGTGAAAATGCATAAATCTAAGCTGCTTGCATCTTAAAAGACATGTTTTTGTATTTTTTCTTTAAGTGGATGGAATGATTGTGATTTTGTTCTTATTAGGGTTTGGTTGTGCAGAGGAGGTGCAAGGAGGAAGGAAAGCTTGGGAAAGGTTGGGGAGGCTAGGAGAGGTCCCCAAGGATCCTCAGCATCCGTCCATAGAGGTTCCTCACGTTCAGAGGCTCAGCAACCGAGTGAGTGGCCTCCTACAGGATGTCTGCAGGGGATTCTACAGGAAACTCAGGGATTTCTACAGGATGTGCTGTAAGTGGAAGTTTTGGGTGATGGTGAAGGGATGGAATGGTTTGGGTGGATAGGTAAGGTGGAGATGAGACTTGTGATGACTCAGGGGCAGAGAAATAGGACAGAGAATGAGTGCACGAAGTGGTTGGTGGATAGAAGGATGGGATCAACAAAAGGACAAAAGGATGAAGCTACGTGGTAATGAAAGAGTTGGAAGGTGAACCAATGAACAGCAGTATAAAGCGTGTAGAGGAATGTGCATGAAGTTGTGATGAAGGTGTATGGTGCAAGAGTGAAGTGCATGGAAAGATCTATCATAAACGAGACTATGTTGCAGCATGTATAAAGTGAAGAACTACGTATTTTTGTGGTTGGTATAGGTTGCACTCCAATCTCCAAACAGAGATGGCAGTGGAGACTTCCTCAACCTTTTTCCTTGGAGCTCCAATGTATTATCAACCTGCTAATCTAACTAAACAACCGAAAGCAATTCAACCATAAGCTAAACTCATTCAATCTCATAAAAACTAACTCAGCAAACCTGTAATTTTGAATTGCATGGTAAAGCAATGAACTAAAGTGCTGAAACAAAAAGAAATTAACATTACAAAACAGAGGAGGTCTATTGCTCTCTTAAAAACTCAGAATTGGATCAAAAGCTGCCTGTCTTTATTGAATAATCATGAATCTAATGACATGCCAAAACTGGCTTACAAGGAGCAAAAACCGAGCTACAACATGACTAACCAAATTGACTAACTAGCTATCCCCAAATTGACTAACTAGCTACACAAAATGACTACCCACTAGCTAACCAAAATGAGGCCCCAAGCCTTCTTATTTATACAATTTGAGGACCCAACAGTCCTCCTAAAAGTTAGGGACTTGGCTGCCCAAGACTTGTAGATAACAGCAGTCCAACTTGACTTGCTTGGCTGCCCTTGAGCTGATTGATTCGGTGGCCCTTGAACTCCGAGCTGATGGTGGAGAATTCGAGGTAAGGGCCCATAAATGAGGGGGACACCTTCCTACAAATCCTCTAGCTTGTTCTCCCACGAATTTGGCTGCCAAGTGCTCATTAAGACCTTCAAATTTGTCTCCAAGTTGACCAAAAAGGCTACACAAAGCACCCATTAGACTTGTTAGCATAATGACTAACCAGATTCACTCTATTAACATAAAAATAATCAAAAACATGCAATAAACAAATGAGAATGGTGGACTAAGCCAAATTAGGAGGTTGAATGAGCCCAAATAATTGTACATTTTTGGGGCTCATCAACATTTCATCCCTACACGCAACCATAGCCTCAGTGGAATGCACCTCATCAGGGGTGGAGGCTCCAATACAACACTCCTCCCACTCCTTTTCCTCCACCACCTATTCAACCACAACCATCGCCTCCTGCTCCACCAAGGCAGCCCAAATTCCTGCTCAACCGAACTCGAACCCAAATAGCAGGTAGGCTCAGCAAGTATATAGTGGGAAACCACCTGCCCAACCACAACCCCATCCACATCCATCTCAAATATACACCCCCACTCAACTACCCGTACCATCATTTCCAAACCCGCACATTGGAGTAGCTCAACCCAATTACAACACTGAGGCACAACATTTCCAAACAACTCCTTTTGAGCTCAATGATATTCACCATAGCTCAGGAAGAGTATTGAGAAAAAGATATTATATTGGAAACATTGAAGGACCACATCCAACAAAAGAATATTCTAAAGAGGAGATCAAAGGACCATGGGCTGCACTTGATGAAGAGAAAACAACAAAATCAGAGATCGAGAGAGCTCCCTCATGGTTGCCATCAAATCCTCCATGTATATAAGAGAAATATCAACAAAAAGAGGAAGATGTAAAGGTCATGATAGAAGGTGACATGAAGAATGATCCAGATCAGCAAAAGGACCAAGGATATTAGAGCTATATTGAGATATGGTTCCAGACGGTCACTAAGTTGCAGCAGTACTCTCTTCCTTAGCTATGTTTGATCCCTTCAAAGTCAAATCATTTGGTCTCTGAAATCCGGATACCTGTCAAAGCATGCATTTCAAGCATCCACATCATTTTGTCTCTAATCTCGATGTGCACATGGCTCCATTGGAAGTGTTCTTATACTTGAAAATGATTTTGTTTTTCAAGTAGGGTAGGGTAGAAAAAAAAAGAAAAAAGAAAAAAATGAAAAAAATGAAAATAAGAGGAAAATAAAAATCTAAGGTGAAAACCTCCTCGGAGGCGCCTCAGATTGGCCCATTGATTGAAAACCTCCATGAGGCGGTCAATGGGTTGGAAAGAAGAGAAAAGAAGAAGAGAATAAGATCCCTGGGTGAAAACCTCCCTTGGAGGCGGCCAGGGCAGGCAATTAGGGTGAAAACCTTCTTGAGGCGCCCTAGTTGTTTTCAAAAAAGAGAAAGAAAAAGAAAAAAATGAATTTCCAGTTGTATTGCAGGTTTGCAGGACTTCAGGAAGCAGCAGCCGGTGCCAAGAAAGCTCTGAAACCAATAACAACACCTATCCTTCCTTCCCTCACCCTTCTCCATCATTCTTGACATATTTTCCACCTCAATGTGCTTCTTTCCTGAAAACTGTGTTTTCTACAGGAAGATCCTGTAGAAATTATAGAAAGCTAGAAATGGACTTAAAAAGAAGTTTGAGGAACAAGGAAGCTTCATAAAGGGTTCATAAATCCTCCTGCAGTCTTCAAACCCCTCTTCCATCATTTCCATGCCTGCATCACACCCCAAGCTCATTTTTCTTACTGTCCAAAAAAACTGCAGAATGCTCTAATACAAAAATACATAGAGCAGAAATTTGTTTTTTCCCTAACTTGAAAACCGTGAATCCATTTAAAAAAATGTTACATGGGGAGTTGTATAGGGATGATAGCAACATGCCCAAGCAATTTCAGCCAATTCCAGTGCACGGTTTCCAAGAAATTAGCCTCCATCACCTTTAGCCATTTTTGCATTTTCTCCATATCCGTTCATCCATTTAAAAACTTTTTTCATGGGGAGATGCATATAGGTTATAGTAACTTGCCCAAGAAGTTTTAGCCAATTCCAGTGCACGGTTTCCAAGAAATTGACCTCTGTCACCTTCAACCATTTTCAGTTTTTCTCGAAATCCATGTATCCATTGACCACAATTTTGCTATGGGAGGTGTATAATGATGATAGAAATATGCTCAAAAATTTTCAGGTCAATCCAGTCTATCGTTTGGGAGCTATGGGAAAAACAAGTTGCTATCCTGCAAAAATCTAGCATCAGCAGCATGAGGGTGCAAATCTGAAGGATGAAACAGATTTCTGCAGCTTAGATTTAGCCAGAGGATACCTGCATAAGAAAAATAGCCACACATCAAACAACAAAAAGCATATAGCAGAAGGGATCCAGGCATGCAACAATGGAATATGAGCATGCAGCAACAAAAGAACCAAACAACACGTCGACTTACAGGTAAGTGTCTAAACCAGTTCCTCTATTTGCATCTGTATGATTCGAAAGTGCATGAATGAATGAAATGGTTGGATTAAGCCAGAAATCTGGCCAGTTAACTCGACACCCTCAGCTGGTTTGTTTGCACTCATCCGAAGATCACCCGACACATGTGTATAGTCAATTCACGGGAAATTTAAAAAACAGGTAGTGGCAGATGTTTTGAACTCCAGCGCAACTGATGGCAAGGGATTACAGGCAGAAAACATCCAATCACATGATGACACTACAGTAGGGACCAACGGTCTGAATAATGACAACGCACATTTCTTCCACCTCATCTTCTCACCATGAATCACGCCCACAGTTAAAAGACAACTCAGTTAAGACATTCACCACTCTTTGTTCACTGTGCCTTCACGACGTTCTCGACTGGAGTACGCATCTACCACTTCTAGAGCAGCTAACCAGTCGTCCTCCGCTAGATTTCTACCTGTTTTTTGAAACTGTCCCACCTATCGGGCTCTACAGGAAGCACAATTTCATTCTATAGGAGCCGGGTGACTTCTACAGGAAGGTTTCTATAGGAAAGGCAGAGAACAGCTCTGCAAAAAGAAAACCCGGGATTTTCACCGAATTTCAAGCTCAAAACGAGGTAGGCTTGGGAAAACTTCTCTGTGCATGATTTTTTGGTGCAAAATGGTGAATTGAACATGGTATTAGATTGAAAAATGAGAGTAAAAAGTCTTCCTGTGCATTGAGAAAAGTGAAAGTCTGCCTGCATGATTCACTGAGTTTACCCAGTTTTTTCTTCTGCATCTGAAATTTCCTCATCAATTTTTTTTTTTGTTTTTTAAATTTCCCTTGCAAGGAAGACATGCAGCAGTAGAGACCAACCTGTGTGTGTGGAAAAACCCGAATTTACATATATATCAATGTGTTGAAAAAAACCTTTGTCGTTATGCTCTGCTCTGTAAAAAAAATTCTTTCATAAACAGACAGACCAATTCTGGGTGATAGCAGTTTTCAAATAGAGGAATTACTACCATTTGATGTTGTAAGGAGCACATGAAAAATTCCTTCTTGGGTTAGAAAAAAACCGAATTCAGCTCTCCTCTGTTTCAGTGATTGACTGTATATTTTTGCTGGTTAAAACACAAACTCAATACCATGCCAGGAGGATTCATGAGGAAAGAACCCTTAAACTCTAGCAAACTATACGAACACCCTGAGGTGGTGGACCTTTTCACTAGGGAAAATTGGATATCATTCTTTGACAGAATTCAGGGTTATGATGAGGAGGTGACTGAAGAGATTTTGATATCCCTGAGACCAGATTCGAAGACACATGCCACAGTTAGTTTTAGGGGTTTGATCCTAGAACTTACCCCTGATTTCATCAGTAGAATTACTGGTTTACCATTGGGGCTCCCTTGGAGCAAGGAAGAAAAGTCATTGGGACAAGTGGCTAAGAAAACATTTTTTCTGCCTGAGGAGCATCCTGTAGAAGACAAAAATGGGGTCAGAAGGACAAGCTTACGTCCTCTCTGGAGTGAAGTCAGTTATCAAATAATGAAATATATCACATGTGAAGGGAGGTTTAGCATCATCTATGCTTATCATTTCAGGTTGCTACATGAATTGAGGTATGGAATGGACTTGCCTCCATTCTTTAATTGAATGTGGTACAAAGCTAAATGTAGGAGTCCCAGATCAATTATCCCACCATGGACTCATCAAACTGTTGGTGGAAGATGCTTTACACACTTATACTGTCCCCATAGCTTGGGAAATCTTCAGAAATATGTCTAGGGATGATAACATCAGAACTTTGGCTCAGAACATCAACCCATCCAACAGTGATGAGGGGGAGAAAAGTGAAGAAATTTAGAAGAACGTTGATGAGGGAGCACAGGACATTCAAGCAGAGGGTAAAACAGGGGAAGAACAAAAGGAAAAAGAGGAATTTGATAATACTGCTAAGCCTAAGACAGAAAATGAGAAAACAACAAAAGCAGAAAAGGGAAAAAGGAAAAATATTGGAAAGAAAAAGGCCAAGAAAGCCGAAAATAAGGCTGCCACAGCCAAGGCAGGCACCCAACAAGAGAAAGAAAAGATACACCCTGAGATATCAGTGGCACAAGCAAAAACAGTGGGCATAGAAATTTCTACAGGAAGTGAAGAAAAAGAACAGAAGAAAGAGAAATCCCCTGAAATGTTGGTAAGAGAGGCAACAGCTAGTCTCATTGCCCTGAGCACACCAATTAAGCCAAAAGAAAGAGAAAAAGGCAGGCCTCCATGTATTTTAAGGCCAGGAAAAGCACAAGAATTCAAACAAGCAGAATAGGAGGAGCAGTGGAAGGACATGGACAAGAAGGCAGAATTTTATGGCACACATGAGCAGACCACTTCAAAAGCTTGGGATGATAGGGAGGCCATTAGGGTCATCAAGGATGAGGAGATGGATTAGTTGCTCAGAGGATGAGCAACACCTTCAGTAGGGTGGTGATGATGAGCCCCAAAAATGGGTAATTATATGGGCTCATTTAGCCTCCTAATTCAACTTAATCCACCATTCTCATTAGTTTATTGTATGTTTTTGATTATATTTATGCTAATAGAGTGAATTGAGTTAGTCATTATGCCCAAAAAGTCTAATGTGTGATTTATGCAGATTTTTGGTCAATTTTGAGACAAAATCAAAGGTTTAATGAGCACTTGGCAGCCAAATTCATGGAAGAACAAGTGAGAGGATTTGTAGGAGGGTGTCCCCTTCATTTATGAGCCCTTACCTCGAATTCACCACCAGCAGCTCGGAGTTCAAGGGCCACCACATCGACGATCACAAGGGCAGCCGAGCAGGGCTAGTAAAGTTGCTGTTAACTGCAGGTTTTGGCAGCCGAGTTCCTAAATTTTAGGAGGACCGTTGGGGTCCTCAATTTGTATAAATAAGAAGGCTTAGGGCCTCAGTTTGGTTAGTCAGATGTTAGTTAGATTTTAGTCAGTAGGTTAGTCATTTTGTTAGTCTATTTTCGCACTTGAGTGCAGCTCTGTATCAACACATTTTCGAGTTTTTTTCTTGTAGACAGTTTTTGGGATGTAACTATTCTTTTTTTATCAATAAAGATGAATCTAGATTTGCACCAGCTCTGATCTTTCTTAGGAGGCTGTAGCTCTTGGGGTTGGGCCCAACCCAAGTTCCAATACCCCCTTTGTGTACTTTTATTTGTCTTTGTTGCATTCATAGAATGGTTAAAATCTTGCTTTGTTACTTAGGTTGTTTTTGATGATTAAAATAGCCTTTCATGCTTCAGGTTGATTTGAAAATTTGGTAACAGAAAAGATCTGCAAAAATGCCATCAAGAAATTCTTGATCTCATCTCTCCCTCCTTGGGACCATGAGCTGAGACCAACGCATCCTTGCTGCCACAAAAACACTGTTTTTGCCTTTCCATGCAATTGCTACTGTTAGATTTTTAGTTGGAAAAGTTGATACCAGTTGTTCTTGCATGTTTAGATCTGTTCTTGCTTAGTTTCCCTAGTTATCTTGCATGATTTCCTGTCTATAAACTTCTATTCATCATGTTTATGGTTTTTAGGTCAGGTTAGGTCAAAATAGATAGATCTCTAGTTTTTCTAGTCTTTGTTTGATTAGTTTTGGAAAATGGGTTGCATAGAACTTGTAAAATGTCCCTGCCTATCCTTCCCCCATCATACAACCTGCTCCAACTCCTAATCCAAGATCCCTTCCCTTCATTTGCCATACTTTTCCAATTTGCCCTAATTTCTACATTCTTGTGCAACATTGCTCCCTCTATCCTTGAACAAATCCAACCACCTTCATCACTCATTAGCTTCATGTACCAAGTCCTAGACCCCTTCACATAATTATCCATCCTTCATTTCCACTTTCCCACCATTTTTTCCACCATCAACCCTCTAAAATCCTCTTTCGACTGTTCCTATAGAACCCCTGCAGACTTCCTGTAGAAGTTCACGTGAGTAGTTTTTCGAGATCTGATCGCTATGAAACTATCTGTAAGGGTGCTAGGGACCCCTTAGGCCTTCTTCTCACCTTCCTAACCTCTTTCAAGCACCCACTCCATTTCCTTTCACCAATCAACTTCTGCACAATCAAAAACAGTTAAAGCACATGCATAATAATTTTGCAAACTTACTCAAAAATACAAAAAGATGTTTTTTCTAGATTTTACTTCAGAAGTAGCTTAGTCACATGCATCTTACCTTTTCAAGAATCAATGGCATCCATTCCAGCATCTTTCATCTCTTTTCTTGCACAAATAGGGTTAATTGGTAGAACTAGGGTTTGATAGGGTTTGCATTTCCTTTCAGCTTTCTTCTTCTTTCTGCAAGTAGACTACCCTATTTTGAGTTAGCTTTCATCCATCATAGTTAAAGCTTCTTCTAAGAACTCATAGAAGTTGGCTTAAGCTCTTAGCGAACTTGTGCAAGCTGATCAAGTGACAGACTGCAGTAAAAGCTAGTACTTGTGCATACAGCATCGTCGCTTCCAAGTTTGTTACGAACTACCGGGTTGATAAAAGTAAAGAAGGGAGTCTCAGGAGTTGTAGCATCATTGCTGCAATACTGGAGCTCACCAATAGGCTCCATGGGATCATCAAAAATGTCCCTCTCGGATTCAAGCATGGACATACCTTCTAGAATATCCATATCATCACTCTTATTCTAACGAGGAGGAGGTGAAGGAAGATCCCTTGCTTTTCCAAGGGAAACATATTCATCAAATGTTACATCCTTGATAATTTTAACCTTCCTTTGACCATGAATATATTTTCTAAATGCTTTAGAATATTCACAATATCCAACAAATGTACCTTTTCTTCCAAAGGCTTCCAACATTTTTCTTTTGTTCTTTGGCACATGGAAATATATGGGTCAACCAAATATATGAAGGTGACCAATGTCGGCCTTGACACCTGTGAATACTTCTTCGAGGGTATTATTTTCCAATGCTTGATGAGGTAGCCTATTTTGAACATATACCCATGTATTTGTCGCTTCTCCCCAAAGGAACTTTAACAACTTTTGATCATGGAGTATGGCTCAGGAAAATTATATAATAGACCGGTTCTTTCTCTCATCCACTCCATTTTTCTCAAGATTATAGGGCACAATAGTCTCCTTCTTGATACCTTCCTTCTTGAAAAAATCTATGAATTCATATGAGATGTATTCCCTACCATTGTCAGACATGAAGACCTTAAGTTTCTCCCCTGTTTGATTTTTGACCAAAGCTTTGAACTCCTTGAACATTTCATAGTCCTCATCCTTGTGCTTCAAGTAATATATCCATGTCTTTCTTGTGAAATTGTCAATAAAGGTAATATAATAGAGATGGGAACCAAGTGAGTGTATGATGATCAAACCACATATATCAGAATGAATGAGATGGATTATGTCTTTTGTCTTATTCTCACTAGAGGGGAATGGTCCCCTTGTATTCTTTCCACTATCACACCCTGGACATACTCCATCATGATGAACTTGAACATCGGGAATCCTATAGGCTAAGTTCTTCAATTCCTGAACTGCTTCATAGTGTTAATGAGTCAATATTTGGTGCCACAAATCACTTTGATGATTTGTATCATGGATCATTGTTATAAGGGGTCTTCCAATGACTTTATAAAGTCCTTCAAATCTAGATCCCAATGTGAAAGGATCTCTCATAGGGGATCCAATAGGCCAAGTAAGTAGTTTTACTTTGATGAAAGCAACCCTCATACCTTTATCTTCCAAAGTAGATATGGATACCAAATTATTTTTCAATCCTGGCACATACATCACATCATGAAGAAAAATATGTCCCCTAGAGCCCAAGTGAAATTTGACAAACCCAAAGCCTTTAACATGATGAGTGGAGTGTTCTTCAAGAATAATCTTCAAACTTGACTCCCTCTCTACCAAATTAGAGAGAACTTCCTTATACCCAGAGAAATGGTGAGAGACCCCACTATAAACCAACCAACTATCCCAAGAATCTAGAGGAGAGGAACTAGAAAGAGGAGAAATAAGGATATATTCAGATTGATTAGTAGCATTGCTTTCATACTTGGAACTTCTTGACCTCTTTTGTGGGCGATAAATTTCTTCATGATCATAAGGAGAGTATCTTCTTCTTCTATCATTCCTTGTTCCACCTCTTATATCATATGTCTTGTTGTTTGTTGTAGCCATGGTAATTGTTGTAGGACCTTGAAGTGTTTCTTCTTGGAGCATCTCTCTTCTTAGGGAAATATTGAACATAGTGACCTTTGCGATAAAAATTGTAGCATTCAACATCTCTATCTCATCTTCTTATGTCGTTTGAGTCTCGGTTGGCTTGAAGAGGTCTTCTTGAATTAGATGGATTTCCATTTCCTTTATTTTAATTCTTCTTCTTCCTTTGAGCAAAGAAGGCTATAGGCTCTCCTTCATTTGGCCTTTGAATTCCCCCCAAGATATCATCATCATTTCCTCCTTATTGCATAGACAAAGTAGCTCATCAAAAGTAGGGATCCTTTCTATATTGTTGATAAAAGTAATGAACATGTCCCATGATGAAGGAAGACCACTAAGGGAAGTCATCACTAATTCCCCATCAGGTACAATTTCTTAAGCAGTATAGAGTCGATCTTTGATTTCAATGATTCTAATGAAGAATTATTCTATAGTCTCGCCCTTGCGCATCTTAGATTCCTTGAGTTGAATTTTCAAATCCATAATATGGTTCAAATTGTTCACTTCATACATTCCCACAATATTATTGTATATTTCCTTGGATGTCTTCAAAGAAGAAATATAAACAAGTAGATGATCTCTTAAAGAGTCAATAATGATCTTCTTATCTTTGATCTCACCTTTCTTGTACTTAGATTTGACAACTTGGGGAGCATTTTCTGGAGGTGCTGAAATATTTCCTTCCACATATTCCAAGACATCATACTCATCTAAGGTGACATTGATCCTGGTCTTCCAAGATGTAAAGCCAGATGCATCAACTAACTTTTCATTATCCTTGAAGTATGAGGTATACATTTTTTACCAGACCAAAATTTATCTATTGGAAGATGTATGCTCTTTCTCTATGTCTCTTGGGCTTGTCTTCACCTCAACTCTAATACCATGTTAAATTTTCATCAAGAATTGTTCTATGTCGCAACTATTACTTCAGCAATTTCCAATAACATCCAAATTATAATTTCACTTCTTCAATTAGCCAATAGTAGATATAACAATTATAAAAATGAGCAATGAAATACAAATAAGAGACAAGAGACACAATATTTGGTCAATGACCAGGGAAATACCCCACAAGGAGGAAAACCATTTGCAAATCTTCTTCTATTAGATTGTCTTGAAATGTTCAACAGAGAGAGTACATCATTAAGAGTCAAAGTCAATATTTTACTAGCCAATATCCAAAACCAATACCCAATATAAAAAATTGTCAATATTCCAAGCAACTATCCAAATCAGGGACAAGAGAGAGAGTTGAAGTCAACAAAAAGTCAAATCTGATCGTTCTACAAATCTGCCCAAGTCAAGAACAATCAACTATATTAAAAGTGTGCCCTAACCAGACTTGAGTCAAAAGTAAAAATGGTGTCCTAAATAGCTTGGTCCTGGAGCAATTACTGTGGCCTCCTTAGCTGATTAAGATGGGCCCAAAACAATTCAATTTGGAGCAGTCAAACCTAGTCAACGTAGAGAAGAACCTGAGGTCAAAGTCTGCAATCAGGGCTATAGTAAAAGTGCCCAGATTGCCTCAGATTTTATGCCAATAGATGTAGCATGCTAGGATAAAGATACTTTACCAAAAAAAATAGACAAACCATGCCAAACACACTCAACTCAACATTGGTCAATATCCCTGAACAAAAGATAAACTCGGCCAAACAAAAAATGACACTTGTCCCTTCGCACGTGTGAGAGAAGCCTACAATTCCTGAGCTATATGAACCAATCAAATGAGGAGAGAGAAGAATTTGTTGAGTTGATGTGTATCAAATGAGGATGAGGTGACCTTAATTTATAGGTGTTGGAGGAGGGCTAATTAGCCTCTTAGCCTGACATGAACAAATATCATCTTGTGGGTTTCACTTCAAAAATATATTTTTCCTTGTCTAAATTGAGTGCTTCAAAAGTCAATTTTGGTCCTATCGAAAAGATGAATTTAATGCAATGGTTGGAATTTGTCACTGAGTTACCAAGTTAACACTAGAAAGTTTGAAATCACTTTATCTTTTTTTCCACTAGTCTTTTGGGTTTGACTTATGTTAACAAATATGAAAATAGTTTAGTGAGTCTTAAGCTCAGTGCCACCCTCATTAACAACTTCATTGTAAGCATGGAAATATCAGTCTTGATAAACTTTGTCTTGTGCTTTTATTATTCAAATTGAATAGCAAAAAAGTATCTATTTTCTCCAAAAATAAAATAATACAACACATTTAACATATCTAAAACAATTATATCCATATTTATTTATACTTTTTTAAGAGTATTGTTATGGGTATATGCCAACCACCTCTTATTATCATATTATTTCTTTTCAATTACCTAGTGAACCTATTTTATTATTTATCAATTACTAAGTGGTTCTATTCCATAATCATGACCACATTATGTTCATCATCCGTTTTCATACCTCCATAGGTACCCCATATTATTCTACCATTTTGTACATTACATACGGTGTAGAATTTGATTACAAAGCATATAAAAACATGTGATGAAACTACCCAAAATTTATAAATGCACCTATAACATGCGTCATAAAAACATGTCTTGGTGCACATTCTACAGATGCAAATTACAAGCCCCATAGTTTGTACTAGAGCCTTAGCCTTCCTCTCTATTAAAGAGAAACTAAATTGCTGCTGGAATTTGTTAGATGTAGAGGATAAATGTGTACTTTACTTTCATATTTTGTAGTGTTATAAAATTTTCTTCACTCTAAAAGTATTTCTTAACTCATGATGTCTTAAGGAATAACCATTAAGGAGTGAATCACATGTTTAGGTTCAATAAATAGATTGTATATACACTACGATCAACTAGAGACAACACTATATATATTTTGGAGTTACAATATTATTTGAGAATATTAAAATGGTGCAGTTTAACTTATAAACGAATGACCTTTTTCATCAGTAAATCTCGCGATGCAACTTCAAACAAGATTGTGGTTTT
This sequence comes from Pinus tabuliformis, assembly GCA_031772625.1. NCBI lineage: Eukaryota > Viridiplantae > Streptophyta > Pinopsida > Pinales > Pinaceae > Pinus > Pinus tabuliformis. Next base: position 719,288,845 of record CM062805.1, read on the forward strand.
TTATTATCTAAAATACATTTTTAAATGTATAAATGAATTTAACATCCTGAAATGTCCCTAAACACTCGAATTTTATAAATTAAACAATTTCAACTCAAATTTTTTAAAATCTTTATAAAAAATTAACTTGATCTATTAATTAAAATACACATATTAAAAATATATCTTAATTGCTTTGTTATCCATCTTCCTCAAGAAAATTCGAAATTTATTTTATTTAAAGACGATCAAATTCTTTTATGATTAAAGATTTAGAAATGTATCCAAATTATTTAGAAATGTATATATGAAAAGTACATTATATTCAATAACTCTACCGGCTCCTTAACTTTACCTCTACTCCATTGCCTTTAAAAAGAAATATAATGCCATATCCATTTATTCTACCAACTTAGTGCTTTGTTGCTTTCACGAAGAAATTTTGGAATGAACATAAGTTGCATATTAAAATCATTGAAAGCCACCTTGAAAGACAAATATTTCCATTGAAAGCCACCTTGCTTTGAAAATGATTTTATCAACTTTGAGATACGTGCACATTTGTGCACCATATTCTTCCTTTGATATAAACAAACTTGGAAAAAACAAAACTACCAACCTATCCTCCGGTGTTCTCATTTTATCATATTTTTTTAGAAAATTGAGTCCTTTAATGGTTGATATTTTCTTTATACATAAAGTACCTTGCTTTATTTAAATATATAAAAAATTATTTATATATATAACTTACCTCACTTTACCTAGAGTATACGAGTTTATTGCAATAGTAACCTAGAAGATGAAGATCATGTCATCATTAGGTAAAGATTCACATGACATCAAACAATAGAGTAAACATGAAACACAAACGGTTGTAAGTCCTAACATGGACATTTTACCTAAAAGCCTCTATACTTCCCCAAGTTTCAAGTAACTAACTAACCTGATACTTACATTTTCTAAAATTAAAAGATAAAAATTATTATTTAAAATAATATAAAATATATTATTATATTATGATATATATGTATTTTTTTAAATTTTAAATTTATTTTATTATTTAAAAGGTCAAAACATTATTTTCTAACATATTAATATAAAATAATACACCTCCCTAATTTTTAAAATATCTAATAATATATAGATTATTACCTTTAAAAATAATAAAATACTATTAATTTAGTTTTTTTTTCCTGGTTTATAATTTTGTGAATTTATATTTTTTTATTAAAATAAAAATAAAAAAATAATTGTAAAATCGCATATCGAATGAAAATTTCAAAATATTATAAAAAACATAAATAAATATAAAATATTCCAGAATGATTGGAGAATTACAAAATATCTTTGAAATAAATAAAAAAATTGTATAAATTTTAATTATATAATATTTTATAATTTTTTAATAATATTAATATTTACATAATAAAATTGAAAAATATAGTAATATAGAAATTTTGTTTCAACACTTAGGTGTTATAATAATAATGATTAATATTTACTAACACCAATTCAATCTATTCAATCTATGGTAACAATACAATTTATGATAATAATTACTAAACCAATACAATTTATATATATAATAATAATAAAACTATATACTTCTAACCTACACATTCACGTTCACATGTAATGTGAATAAGTATATATCTTTTAATATACTTGATTTATATTTTATATTAGGTAAGTATTATCTAATTCATGTAGACCATTTTGTTTCACTTTGTCCATTTTATAACACGAAACTATCGTAATTTGTTTGTTGGGTAGTTTTCTGATCCTTCGTGACTTTTTGTTATAATAATGAAATCCACATTCCAACATAACAAGGATAATTCAGAAAGAAGCCTTGTTATATTTTCTTTATATTTTTTTTTAATTTTGCACTGTCTTACTCCACATGCCATTTCTTTCTTATATTTATTTACTTCACATGAGATTTAATATATAGTTAGATTTTTCTTTATTTTATAGCTTTGGATTTAATATATTTTTCGGATGATCGGAGAAAGGAGAAAAACAATTTAATTATTTAATTTTATTTTAAAGATAATCATGATCAATTTAATTAAAAAAATATTTTAAGTGATTTTTGATTTAATTTAGAAATAAAATTTATCAAATCACTTTATTATTAAAAATATGATTTATGGTATTTCAACGGTACTTTTTGCGATTTTATAGGATGCACTTAGGGCCCATCAAGGCCCAAGGCTCAAGGCTCAAGGAAGGGCCCCATCAAGGTCTCATCGGATGATCATTTTAATTGAAGAAGAAAAATTATAAAAAGGAAGATAAGAGTTCATTTGGGGTGTGATTGAGTATTGGTAAGTTTGATAATTTTCTCGAGAGCTCTAGTAGCATACAATGGGAGGGGAAAATATTCATTATGTTTCTTGGTTTCGGTGTTGAAATATACACCCTAGCTAGTGATATTGGTTTTGGTGGTTACAAAGCCATGCTAGCCAATTATTTTGTTTGCAGGTTGATGATTGATTGAAGAAGATGATTTTATTCATTCCGCTTTTCTTATTTGGTGGTTGAGTTCATTGAATTGCATGGACAAAGTTTATTCCTATATTTATTTCTTGAAGATGGTTTTTGACTAGGAAACTATGACTCGGAAATTGTGCCAATAAATCAACTCAACCTACTTTTGGCTCAAGCTTCCCCTTCAACTAGAGGGGGATTCCTCAAATGTTATGAGTCTAATTGGCTATTCATGCAATGAACAATAGCATTTTGAACACAATAGCCAAATTAGGGGGTTTTTGAAAGATGGTTGTTGATGGTCTTAAACTCCTAGCAAAAGTATTAAACCCCTTCCTTCCAAAATTTTACCAAAGCACCTGTATCCAACCCCGAAAACACAACAATTTTCAAAGAGTTGAACAAAAGACTTAAGAAAGAATAGAAAATGATCTAACATTCAATTTGAACAAGTAAATTTCCTGACAAGTCTAGAAAGTGTGAGAAGATCCTTCAACAACTTAACAAAATATAGATTTCAATTGTGTAGAAAGAAATAATCTAAAGGTGTAGATGGACCAATATTGCCGTACTTAGTGTTGAACACAACTTTGTAGGGGATGTAAGGGAAGTTGATTCTCAGCCTAACCTCTCCCAATTAACCACACAACTTCAAGATATATGAAGGAAAAATATAATGAAATCTGGAAGTACTCGCATATGATACAATACTATTATTTGATGGAACTAGAAATATTTTAAATCTAGAGGTACTCGCATATGACACAATACTGTTTATTTGATATACTCAGTGTTGAACATAACTTTGTAGGGGATGTAAGGGAAGTTCATTCTCAACCTAACATCTCCCAATTATCCACACAACTTCAAGATATATGAAGGAGAAATATAATGAATTCCAGAAGTACTTGCATATGACACAATATTGTTATTTGATGGAACTAGAAATATTTGATTAAACTTGGAAATATCAAAGATTTTACTATAAGCCTGAGTTTTTGCACCAAAAGGCAACCCTTATTCAATTGAAAAGAAAGAATATATAGAAATTCCTGGACTTGTTACAAGATTTCAAGAATAAAAATATAATAATTAAACTTAAAATAAAATTTATCCTAACATAATGTCAAGAAATATGGAGTTGATCTATTGATTGTTGATCCTATACCTTGAAATCTGAATCTACTGAAGTCGTTCCTTGAGAATCTGTTAACTACCCTTTAAACTAGGCAAGTTCTACCACCTATTATAATAATTATTCTTTCACTTTATTGTGGAGGAGTAATCTTTGCTACCTATTCAATCATGGTTTACAAACTTTTCCCATCTCTAATTTTTAGTTTATCTGAAAATACTTTGATTAAGAATCACTCGCAACCATATCCATCTAGTAACCACAAAGAAACTTCAGTAATCAATGCTTAGTCATCAACAATAAGAGGATTTAACCCTTTATGATCAATAAGCCCATGAATGCCACAAAAAGTAACCTCCAATGCCCGAGAAGAGAAATAAATGGAGGTAATATTATCCTTATATAATTATTACGAAGAGGCTTCCTATTTGCAGATATCACATGCCATACTTCAACATAAAGAATACATCCAAAACCAAGAATATTTGTCTCCTTGACTATGGTTTCAACATGATCAAAATTGAGTTAAGTACACTTCAAAGCAATGCTGATTGTGATTTTAGTGTAGCTAAACAATTGCTATTTTGTAAAGTCAAAGTCTACAAATCCTGCTTCAAGAAAAGGATTTGTAGTTTGACAAAACAACAGCCAATGGATTTGGAAGAATACCTTGGTAATATACTACTAAAATAAGAATGGTTAAGCATATGATTAATGAACTGCAAAACTAATGTTCTTTTCACAACAACATCCTCTATAACAATGAGCATATATTTTCCACTAAATTTTAATGTTACACGATTCAAATTAGTCTTTGCAGCAACCTTCATAAATAGTTGCAAAGGGCTTTTTTGGTTTCTTCCTTGAGTTTGAGAAAATGGATGATTTGGGCCTCTTATTTCATTTTCAAATCCAAAACACACAAAGACAGAAATTTCTCCCAAACCCCTAGGCATGGCCAACTTTGCAACCTTCTTAAACATATCTCTGAGTAATTATTGGCATTTGGAAAGTGCATATTGACTAAATCTATAAAATTACTACAACCCTTCTTAATTTCTATCAACATTTCTTCCCAGTTGTCATTATGCAAAAGAAAAACATTAGGTGCATCAAAAGCATCTTCATATGAAAATCATTGTCTAATACCCTTGTTTGGAACTTCAATCCAAACTCATTTTCTCTATTTTCAATGGAGTATTTTATCATTGGTCTTCTTTTATCTAAATAAAAATAAAATGCCAAGGGATGCAACATGCAATTATTGAGATTTGCAAAACAACTTTCATTTACAAGCCTTATGGAAAAATTACTTTTGACTAAATTTCCAAGCTTTATCTAAAAACCATCTCAACACTATGATGCTCTATTTGGAATACATGAAAAAACCATCACATTTAAAGAAAATACCCTCTTTATCGATCTAAATTTGATCACCACAAGGATTTTTGCGAGCTTGCTTTTCTAGAAAATTTACAACCTTGAATTTCTTTGATAAGAGAATCGCTTTCTCTACATTAGCTAGAAAATAAAATTTTCCTCTATGATATTCCTTGCATATTCATAAATATCAATGGCCATCCTATAAATTTGTTCATCAGGTTCTATATTATCCTAAAGCTTTCCATTCCCATAACGTGTCACGAAAGGGATCATATAGGGAGTGAGATACATACATGAGATCCCAGGAAAATATGATTAGGTTTTCCTTGTATGCAACATTGGTTACAATTTTAAATCTCCCCAAAACAATATTGATGTGATTTTTGAAGTAAGCCTTAAGATCGACATGAGAAAAAAATGCATCCTTGGAAATAAAGTTCAAGCCCACATTGTTTCCCAATTTCAAGTACTGTGATATCCTTTCAAATGCATTCCAATTATTAGAGAATCTTAGGATAAGAAGAATACCAATCTTTTATGCCTCACTGATTATGAAATCTAAATCCTTGATATTTCCAAAACTAGAGACCATTAGATCATTTCTAGTCTTTTGATGGGCATCTAGCTAGTTTTTAACAATAGTCGTCGAACAAGGGAATGGTGCATCTGTAATATGAAATTGATATTTCGGTAATGGAAAAATATGACGCTAGGGATCATCTACTGACAAATGTGCACCTTCATAAAAAACAATAATGATGAGAAAATATCCCCATGAAAAAACGACTTCTATATTTCCACTTTATCTGACAGAGTAAGTCCCATGCTGATGTTATATAGTGGTTTACACAAGTAGAACATGGGAGGGGTGTGTAGCAGTTTCAAAAACCACGGAGGAACCCCCTGCTATTAACTTATGCCTGACATGTATGAAAAGGTTGTTTTGACAAATCAAGAAATCACGAACCCCCCTCCCCCACCCCTTTATTAAACTTTGAGCATGCATGGGATGGGTGTCTATTATTCAACTCCAACCATTAATATGAGACTTTCGTGATCACCATGTAAAAATAACCATTAATGGCTACATTTAATACTCCTTCCAAGATGTTGCTAGCTAATGCAAACGATATTGAGTCAGGAAATAATCCTTTGGGTTAGATAAATACAACTCCTTTAGCAGCAACATGAAACCAATGAGATTCTAGTTAATTATAAAGTTTTTCCCTCTCATACTCATTCAAAAGATCTGGTCCTTAGGATTCTTTGTTTTGAACCAGTACATCAACTCTATCATGTTTCTCAATATAATTATAATTTGTGTGGGATACCTTCTCTGGAAGCAACCTTTGATGATTCTCTAAGAGTTGAGCTTGTAGTTGATCAATGTCAATGTCCTTTTTTAATAGTGACACTGAGTGCCCTTATCATCCATCTTGAAAAGAAAATGGTAGAGATGACTGGTAGCACAAAAGGGAGAAGGAGAATGATAAAAAATATGAGAGTGAAAATGAAGTGAGCATATGATTAACATGGATGAGGTCTTGCAGAAGTGTAATACCCATCAAATATGTTGCAAAAAAAAAAAAAAACTCCATAAATGAAATTGAAATTTTCAATATTGCTAGCTGGATTGATTCGATCTCTCAATAACATTCAAAGAGCTAAGTTTCGTGTCTAACAAGTTCATGTGTGTAGCATTCTAACTATTGGATCTTAACTTATTTGAACTTATTGATGCCCGTTAGCCTTCTGGCCTCTAACTTGTATCATTGCAAAATGAATTTGACCATTTCTCATAAAAATAATCCCATTGTTTCTATCTTTTGTACCTTCCAATTTCATGTATATTTAAATATGCCCAACTAGCAAAGGATCTTCCTAGCTATGGGAAAAATGGACGGAGAAGTATAAACAATATCTTCATTCACATACTTTTGAACAATCTCCTTTTCTTTCGTCTTATCACTATCCATATTTTAACAAGTCTCACTTTCTCCATCATTGAAACTCTTTGACTTCTTTTTTGTTGATACAAGGGACTAATAGAGAATTCATTAGTAGAAGAAAAACCTTTTAATATTCCCCCCTGTAGATTTTCTAAACATACATTCTTATCATTGGCATGTATCATAATATTCCTATAGGTGTTGGTTTGTGAATGACCTTAATTTGATGTAAAATCTATATCCCCACATTCTCTTTCAAATGGTGGGAATTCTAAATGCTTGCATTGGCTATTGCTGCTCAATAATTGGCCCTGTTCCTTGGTTGTACTTAGTTGTCCATAATATAGAGACTATAATAGTTGAATAAAGACCCATTTTTTTAATAAACTATATAAAAACTTGTATATTCTTGATAATCTAACTAAGAAAAAAATTCCAAAATTTGAAAAAAATTTAATGTGTCATTTTCCCACGAATGTTACAACATAGAGAGCTCCAACTATGGACTACTTCCCCCTATGGGATGCTAAGAAATGTAGATCAAGTGCCTTGAATCGTTTGGTCATGGAGTCACTCCATTGAAGCCAATTCATATAAAATCAAATTGTAGAAATTAATGTGTAGATTCAAAACTGCTCATGAAATTTACTAAATCACAAGAATTGAAGCTACTCTACTAATATACGGAAGCCAATTCACCATCTAGAACACAAATAATAGACATGTAAAAGGAAACATCACACATGCATAGATATTTTTCTAGGGGAAATAAACTGATCAAAACCCCTTACTATCTATATTGCATTAATCAGAGAATAGAGATGAAATGCATATGCTTGCTCAAATCTGAGCACACCCTGGAAGTGTATAGTCTATCCCTCTTCCTCACTAACTGACTTTGGAGAACACTTAGCTGATTTTCAAGCCCTCCAAGCTCCTATTTCCTTGCGCTGTTCCCTTGAGAAATTGGTCCCTATTTTTTAGGAATATCCCACCATGGAATTGTGCAGTTGCCTTAGGTCCTTCCCCTGACTACATGCACCACTCGTACACATTGAAACATACTACAACTGATTGTACACCACCCTAGAATCTCCATCTCAACTAGGTAACTTAAATTCTCTGCATGCAACAATTATTTTGGTCTGATTGATCATTTAATTGGTGATCATTGAGTATGGATGATGTTCCACTTGCACAACTTGACCTCCACTAGTTCTTTCGACAATTAAAACTAGTTAAACTGAAAATAACTCAAATTAACTGAAAGAGATTGCTACAAATTATCAATCAAAGACACTGAACTAAAATCAAGCTTACCCAACTCAAATTAACTGAGTCAACTAAGTGAAAAGTGCCATGTCATCTCAGTTAACTACCTCCAAGATTTATGTTGAAATAGAAATTCAAATTTTCTCTAGTTTGACCAAGGCAAAGTCAAACTGAGATTTTCTTGCTGCATTTCAACACAAACTACTATGCAAATGACTCTAGAATGATGTCATATTAAATCCAAATTATGCAAACTCAAGATACTGAAGAAAATTGAAAAACCAACTAATCAATTTGAAAGAAAAAGACATGAATATTACTCCAATTCTCTTTCCATTGGGTCATGGAGTCATACCAATCCACTCTTTTCACTTCTAATTTTACTTGTAACCTACAAACGTTGACCTACTCTACTTAAAAGGAAAAATTAAATTATTGCAAACCAAAATAAATTGAGAAAAACTAACCTATTTCACACCAAATGCTCACAAAGAAAACATATTCAATCACACACACCCCTAATCTATGCAACTGAAACTCTACCTTGTTAAGTATAATCAAACTTATAGTGTAACCAAGTGAGGAGTGGTTTGTCTAAAACATATTGCATGAATTTGAAGATATGAAAATAATTTACAAGATGGAGTCAAAATTGCATGATAAAATTATACTTGCTGCTGCAAATAAGTATACTTTTAAAAGATGAAACATTGAAGAACTTTGGAAACTCCAGCCTCTGTAGATATTTGAAATTTCTCATTAATTTCAAGAGGAAGAAAAATAACATCATCATAACAATGAATGCACTTGTCATCTTAAGCTAGTGGAATCTGCAATTCATGGAATCACCAAATAGAAACAAAGTGTAGCCATCGGGTGAAAGAAATGTAGCCAATATCCAATGCCTAAAATTTGTTCACCATCAAAGAATAAATCTAATCATGTTGTTCACCCAGGGAAAAATATCTTCATTACTTCGATCCCCAACAATGGTGCCAAATGTTGTATCTATTTCTTGAAGATAGTTTCTCGATGGGAAAATTTTCCAAGAAATCTACTCAACCTACTTTGGCTGAAGTTGGCGCTTGAACTAGAGGGGGCTCCCTCAAATGTTACGAGGCTAGTTGAATTTTCATGGAAATGAATAATATCCTTTCGAATGCAATGGATAGATTTAGGGGTTTTTTGAAACATGGTTGTTGATGGTCTTAAAATATTATAAAAAAGTATTACACCCCTTCAAAAATTTGACTAAAGTGGTAGTATCCAACCACAAAACATAAATTTTTTCAAATAGGTGAACAAAAGACTTAATAAAGAATAAGAAATGATCTAACATTCAATCTAAACAAGTGAATTGCCTAAAAAGTCTAGAAAGCATGAGAATATCCTTCAACAGTTCGACAAAATATAAATTTCAATTGTGCAGAAAAATATAATCTAAAGGTGTAGAGGGACCAATATTGACATTATATCTATTTTATCTACTCAGTGTTGAAAATAACTTTGTAGGGGATGTAAGGGAAGTTGATTCTTAGCCTAACCACTCCTGATGATCCAAACAACTTCAAGATATATGAAGGAAAAATATATTGAAACTAGAAGTACTCACACATGACACCATACTGTTATTTATTGGAACTATAAATCTTTGATTAAACTTGGAAATATCAAAGTTTATGAAAATTACAAGCTTGAGTGTTTTTCACCAAAAGCCAACCCTTATTCCATTGGAAAGAAAGAATATATAGGAAAATATATTCCTAAAGCTATTACAAGATTTTAGGACTTAAAAACTAACATTAAACTAAAAATAAAATCAATCCTAACATAATGTCAAGAAATCTGGAGTTCATCTATTGACTACTGGTCCTCTTCCTTGAAATCTAAATCTATTGAAGTTGTTCCTCGAGAATCTATTAACTTCCCTTTAAACATGGAAACTTATGCAACCTATTTTAATAGTCATTCCTTCATTTTCTATGGAATAATATTTCCCACTTGTTTAATCATCATTCACAAACTTTTTCCATCTCCAATTTTTACTCTATTTGAAAATACTTTGACTAAGAATTACTCGCAAACACATCCATCCAATAACCACAAAAAGCTTTAGTAATAAATACTTAGTCATCAACAACAAGAGGATTTAACCCATTAGGATCAACAATTCCATGAATGCCATATAGAAGTAACCTACAATGTCTAATAAGAGAAACAAATGGAGGTAATATTGTCTTTAGATAATAATTGTGAAGAGGCTTATTGGCTGCAGATATCACATGTCATACATCAACATAAAGAATGCATCCAAAACCACGACTCCTTGTCTCCTTGATTTTGATGTTGGCATGATCAAATTTGGGTTAAGTACACTTAAAATCAATGTTGATGGTGACTTTAGTGTAGAGGAGTTTTTATTTTGTAAATTCAAAGTCTGCAATTCCTACTTCAAAAAAAGGCTTTCTAGTTTTCCAATTCCACTTCCATATATTTATGTTATTTTGATAGAACAACAACCAATGGATTTGGAAGAATACCTTGCTAATGTACTACTGGCATAAGAACGATGAAGCATATGATTAATGAGATGAACAACTAATGTTCTTTTAACAACAACATCCTTTATAATAATGAGAATATATTTTTCACTAAATTTTTAATGTTAAAGGGTTCAAATTAGTCTTTGCAGTAGCCTTCATAACCAGTTGGACAAGAATTTTTCAGTTACTTCCTTGAGTTTGAGAAAGTGGATGATTTGGTCTTATTAATTTAATATTCGTAGCCAAAACCTGTAGACACAATTTGGTCCCAAAACCCTAGGTTTGGCCATCTTTGTAGCCTCCTTAAACATATCTCTCTATTGGTATTATGGGTGGATGATTTGGTCTTATTAATTTAATATTCGTAGCCAAAACTTGTAGACACAATTTGGTCCCAAAACCCTAGGTTTGGCCATCTTTGTCGCCTCCTTAAACATATCTCTCTATTGGTATTATGGCTAATGTGTTTTTCTTGATGGCAACCTTCTTGACATATATGTCCTTGATGTCAAATTGGATATAATATGATGATTATGGAACTATTGTAGAAGAAATGTCTGTTGGTACAAATATTACAGAGGATATGCAAAAGAATTGGCAATTTAGTTATAGAATGAATGAAAATTATGAAGGTTGAAAAGTATACATGACCCCTATGAATAAGAGTCACGTACATGCACAGATTCTATGAACAAAAGTTGCATACATAATCTGAACTATGGAAAACAAGAAACCAGGAGCTATTACCATGGTAATTTACGATACTATTGTGACAACAATGTTTATTTGATCCCACCAAATACCAACAATAGTACCAAAGGATTTTACTGTCGTACTGTAAAAGGAAAAAAGCTATCTAAGGAGAAGGAGATCAAGGACCTAAGTGTGCAATGTAATGGATTTTTTTGTGTGACATGATCTGGAAGAGGTGTGCACTAGTGGGCAAGGAAAAGTCTCAGATATGAAAGATTTGAAGATATGTTGAAATATATGCTTGATTTATTTTATTGTTGCAAAATATTTAAGTTTCTAATAATGGAGGATCTGTGATTATGGTGGAACTATGATCTGAATATATATATTTGTTGAATATGTGTAGCTTTTGACAATATGAACACAGAGATATGGGTTTTTCATGTGTTTTGATTTGCAATGAAGTTTTGATTCAATAATTTAAAACATGTACACAAGTTTTCTTCTGGAATATTGCGTACATACACAAATATGCTTCATAATAGTCACATATACATTTTGACATAATATGATTTAGATTGCTGCTTGATTTGGGTTTTTTACAGATGTTTGGATGCTGAGTGATGTAAGTATTGAGGATTGTCTTGGTTCATTAGAATGATTTTCTAGAAATGTTTTGGTATTCAATATTTTGAAATATATACACGGGTTTTATATATGGGAAGTGTGTGTATACACAAATTTGTTTAATTGAAGCTGCGAATGTATTCTAGGGTTTGTAATTGCTCATTAGTGATGGCATTTGATGAAGTCTGTATTATTTGTTGTTGTTCGTCAATGATGTCTTGATCAAAATGGTATGTATTTGATAGTGTGGATTAGATTTATTTGGTTGTGGCTTGGTATATTGATTAGTAATGATGCTACAAAATTGTGATTAGGTATTCAGTGATTCAATATTGGTATATCTGTGATTAGTTGTTGTTGTGACCTAGTATTTTAATGATTCAGTGGTTGATATAATGATTCAGTTTGATAGTATTTCAGTATTCGGTGATTTTAGATATTGTTAAGTTATGGTATGTTCTATGCTTATAACAATTTACTTCTTTTTCTTATTATATTCCACATATTATCAATCACATGTACATAAAGTAAAGTGCAGATAGAACATTAAACGATTGACAAAAAACAAGCCAAGACAAGAGACACAAGATGTGGCGGCTAGCCAGGGACAAACCCCAGAATGTGTGGGGAAACCCTTTGATCAAATCTTCTTTTATCTTTAATAATTTAGCAAAGAGAAATAGTTATCTGATTTGTATAAGCAGTAGCAAACCCTAGATCAGTAGCATCAGCATTAGCAGCTTCATCATCAAACTAGGGTAGACGATATCTCACAAACCGACCGTTTGGTTCGGCTTAATTCCACCACCAAAAGTTGCAACTCTCAGAGGAGGTTAAGATGAACCTACAACACATTTCAGATAAGGATATCTTCTAGTCCACGTAGGTCAAACTTCACTTCTACAGTTGTAGCTTCAGTTTCAACAACTTCCTTTAATCTAGGATAGTCGATATCTTGCAAACCGTCCGTCGGATTGACTTGATTCTACCACCAAAAGTTGTGGCTTTCAGAGGAGGTTCAGATGAACCTATAGCACAGTTTAGATGAGGAAATCTTCTAGTCCACACAGGTCAAACTTCATTTCTGCAGTTGTAGCTTCAGTTTCAGCAGCTTCCTTCAAACTAGGGCAATTGATATCTTGCAAACCGTCCGTCGGATTGACTTGATTCCACCACCAAAAGTTGCAGCTTTCAGAGGAGGTTTAGATGAACCTACAACGTATTTTAGATGAGGATATCTTCTAGTCCACGCAGGTCAAACTTCACTTTTGCAGTTGCAGCTTTAGTTTCAGCAGCTTCTGGCTTCACATGTGTGAGGGAGAGACCCTTTTCTGCGCAGTAGAGAAGAGACTCTTTTTTGCGCAGTAGAGAGAGAGATATGTGATGAGATGAGTGATTCCAAATAAGGAAAAGTCCTCCTATATTTATACACAACGTTGGTGTTTGAATAGATGTGACTGTTGGGCTTCTGAGCCTACATGAGTGTAGGTCAGCTTGATAATAATTCCATAATCAAAATAGATTCATATCTCCATGAATACTTATCAGAATCGGATGATCTTTATATCAATCCTACACCTCCCAATGAGAGAAATATAATAAAAATATTATTAGCCATGAATAATATGATCCACATGAAGTTTTGTCCTAGTTTCCAATTTTAACGCTCCCTCTCAACTAGGGAGAACTTCATCTGCAATCTGCCTATCGATCGTTACTATTCATCCATCAAATGCATTGTCTTGTATAGCCTGACCCTTGCCTTGCTCTACTCTATTCTGCCTATTTTTCTTTGTCTTGTTCTACCCTGTACTGATCTGTACGGCTCTGCTTTGTTATGTATTGCTCTGCTTTGTTCTGTTCTGCTCTGCTTTTGTCCGAATTATGAAGAAGAAGAAATGATCGAGGATGTATCATACTGACTCAAAGTCAGTCTCAGAGTATGTACCACTGGTCCCAGACCAGTCTCAACCAACCCGAAGTCAGCATCATAGTGAGTACAACTCCACTGGTCCCAGACCAGTATCATCCTCCACTAATTCAAAGTCAGTCTCAGAGTGCGTACCACTGGTCCCAGACCAGTCTCAACTGACACGAAGTCAGCTTCATAGTAAGTACCACTCCTACCATTGGTCCTAGACCAGCATTGCAGTCTCAGAGAGTGTACCACTAGTCCCAGACCAGTCTCAACTGACCCGAAGTCAGCGTCACAGTATGTACCACTCTCACTCGTCCTAGACCAGTACTGCACTGATATGAAGTCAGTCTCAGAGTATGTACCATTGGTCCCAGACCAGTCTCAACCGACCTGAAGTCAGTGTCATAGTATGGTAAAAGTCCTACCACTTGTCCTAGACCAGTATCATTGATCCCAGATCAATGGAGGTCATCCTAGCATAGGGAGTACGGTAGATACAACGATGCATCCATCGGTACTACTATGGTCCCTAACTTCATTTCCCTACTCATTGATTAGATGAGAGGTACTTCCCATGAGTCCCAGACTACATGGGTAGGATGCCTTGATAAGAGAACTAATCAATCCTATCCTCATAGTAGAACACATCAATCTTGCTAAAATTGCCATGGAGAACACATCAATCCAGGCTGCCATGGAGAACACATCAATCTAGGCCTCACAGGAGAACACATCAATCCTGCTCTAGTCACCATGGAGAACACATCAATCCAGGCCTCACAAGAGAACACATCAATCCTGCTACAGTCGCCATGGAGAACACATCAATCTAGGCTTTACAGGAGAACTAATCATCCTGCTACACAGGAGAGTGAATCATCCTATTCCACAAGAGAGCGAATAATCTTGTCCCACAAAAGAGCGAATCATCTTGTTCCAGTGTGCACCACTAGGGGAGGGTGAGTCACCCTATGGTCATATGTTGCTCCAGTAAGAACCGTAATCCCTCAAAGCTCCCAGAGCTTAATGTATGCAACATGCAGGACCCTTGTAGAAGGGTTTCTTGACGACTCCAAGTCGTTTTGGGAAAAATCACAAATTAGATCTTTCCTCGGGGTTTTGATAAGGTGTATCGACCTGTACATCATCTTAATGCAATGGATCTTCCTTGCTCATCGACTTACCATATCCCAGATGATGTCTATCTACTGGAGCAATCGACAAATACGAGATTCCTCAATAATTGAATCCCACCTCTAGTTGTTACAGAGAATCACAGTGGTATGTGTTCAAACAGCTCACTGAAGAACTTCCCCAACCAGGCAGCTTCATACTAGATCATACTCGTAGATATGTATCTGGTCTCGGTGGTGCTTATGGCAACTGACTTCTACTTCTTGCTCATCCATTATATCGAAGAAGAATCCAAAGAGAAACAACACTAAAAGGTGCTCCACACTACCTGCCTAATCAACATTCGAATAATCATCTAGTTTCATATTTCCGGCAGTGTATCTCAATCCATGAGAGATTGTGTCCTGAAGACATCTCAGAAGATTCTTGGAACCAATCTAGTGAGGCTCAACCAAATATGAGCTCACAATGCTAACTGCAAAACATATGTTCGGACAGAGGTTCATCAAGAACATCAATGCGAATGAGTTTTTGAAACTCAAAGGCATTTTCCAAATCTTGTCTGACATCACTACCACATAACTTCTGAAAGTTAAGATCCTTGAGGTAGTCACAGGCTTGTAGTCCATCATACCAAATCTTTTCAGAATCTTCACCACATATTTTCCTTGAGATAGGAAAATTTCCCTTGGCTTCTGCCACAATTCAAGTCCTAGGTTCTTCATTTCAAGTTTGCCAAGTTGCTCATCAGTATTCTTGATATAACATTTGCTCCCAAAGATTTTGAAGTGCTTCACGGAAGGAGTTTTACCACTCCAAAGCTCATGAGGTGTTTGAGTGCTGTTTACTCGGACATTTGTTTTGTTAAGAATAATAACAGCAGCATGTGCAGCTTCACCCCAGAAGGTTGCAGGAGTACCTGATTCATCGAGCATAGCACGAGCCATTTGTTGGATAGTTCTGTTCATTCTTTCCACAACCCCATTTTGCTGAGGAGTTCTAGCTGTAGAGAATTCTCTTCTTATCCCATGTTCATCGCAGAAATCGAAAAATTCATTTGATGTGAACTCCCCACCTCTGTCAGATCTGAGGCACTTAATTTTGTGTCCTGATTCATTTTCAGCCAATGCTTTGAAGGATTTGAATTTTTCGAATGCTTCATCTTTGTGCTTCATAAGCCCTAACCAAACAAACCTTGAGAAATCATCAATGAATAATATCAGATAGTCTTCTCCTCGAGGTGTCCTTTTCCTAAATGGACCACATACATCTGTATGGACTAGCTCAAGAGGCAAGCTAGCTGATCCTTCCTTCTCTGGAAAGTTAGTTCTGGTTTGCTTTCCAAACTGACAAGATTTGCATATGGTGTTGTCTGGAATTTTGATATCTGGAAGATCGCGAACTGCCTGATATTTGCATGCTTTCCTTATTTGTGAGAAACTTAGATGTCCCAACCTTCGATGCCATAACCAGTGCTCTTCATCCTTGCTAAGATAGCATTGTTGTTGTCCTTCTTCAAATATGTACAGATTATTTGGAGTTCTTTTGCCCTTGAGAACTGTTTTTCCTGTATCAAGATCACGAACAAGACATCCATTCGATCTAAAAATAACCTCGGTTTTTTGATCACACATCTGGCTGACACTTAGAAGATTATGCTTCAATCCATCAACATATAAAACATTTCCAGCCTTGACCTTTTCTTTCAAAGGAGCAATACCTTTTCCTTTTATAGTTGCAGGAGTATCATTTCCAAAAGAAACTTTCTTTCCCTTTTCTAAAGTAGAATAAGATTCAAGTTTTTCTTTATCACCTGTCATATGTTTCGAACATCCACTGTCAATGTACCATAGATTTTCCTGTCCTTCTGCATAAAATGCTATCCCACATCTTTCTGTTTGAGGTTCCTTTATTCTCCATGTTTTGGTGCTTGTGGCTTGTTCCTTTTTCTCCTGAAACCTGCTCCTGCGTTCAGAGTCTTTATGACCAAAATTATTGCAAATAGAACATTCAACTTCATTTTCAAGAACCGAAAAGTTGTTATAGGTCCTTTTTGTAATCCCTGTCATACTTCTTTGTTTTTGAGCTTCCCTAGTCATGATTGTTTTATATGCAACACATTGAGCTGCTCTGTGACCAAAGTTGTGGCAAGAAAAGCATTGTCCATTGAAGAAGCTTCTGCGGTTATTGAATCTACCAGCCAACTGATTGTAATTTCTATTTTCATCTATTCTTGAGCCAAACTGAGAAGATTTTACCTGTGGTTGGTTGTAGCTTTTGTTCATCCTTAAGGAGGATTGTCCCTGATAGTTTCTGTTTGTAATTCGTCCCTGCTTTACCTGATTATCTTCATTGTTCTTCCGCTCATTTCTTCTTGCTGCATCAAGATAACTTTTTGAGGTGGATGCTTGAGAGGTTTCTCCATTATAGCCCAAACCTGTCTTGTTTAGAGGAGACCGCTGCACACTGATAATCTCTTCCAAAGTTTCAGATCCTTTGACAAATTTAAGATTAATAGCTTTTGTTTTCTCAATTTCTTTTCTGAGACCAACAATTTCACCTTCTAGTTTTTCAAGATGTTTTTCCTTTTCATCAATCTGAAATTGCAAAGTATCAATGATCACATTCTTTTCTTCTATGCCTCTCTTGAGTCTAGTGATTTCATTATAGAGATTATCCACATCTACAGCATCCTCATAATCATCATCTTCAAATGCCATTAACAGCTTATATTTATTACCTTGTTCATCTTCATCACTGTTTGATAAGCCATCACTATCTTCATGGGTGTAGTAGCTTTTCTTATTTGCACTTTGTTTCTTGTTCCATCTAGCAGGTTCTTTTCCTTTATCCTTATAAGGACATTTTGCAGCATAATGACCTACTCTCCCACAAGCAAAGCATTTGAAAGGTAGCTTACCTCTGAACCTTCCAGAACCCCTTTGAAGATTTCTGACAAAATTTGATTCTTCTTCCTCTTCTTCTGGAACATGGCTTGCTTCATAGTAATCTTCTTTTCCTGATGCCTTAAAAGCAGCTTCCCTTCTGTCAGATGGACCTCCCTTTCTCATTTCATAAGCGGTTAGAATTCCATGTAGCTGAGACATAGTGAGAACACGGAGATTTTCTTTTTCTTCTATTGCAGATACTTTAGATTCAAACTTGGGGGATAATGATCTTAGAATCTTTTGAACTACTATAGTTTCTCTTATTTCTTCACCCAAATTTTTCATACAATTAACAATCTCATCTACCCGAAGAAAATAATTAGCCACACTTTCATCATTATACATCTTGAGAGTCTCATATTGAATCCTGAGAGTTTGAAGTTTAGCTTGCTTTACCTGTTCATCTCCTTCATAGCTAGTGATCATTTTGTCCCATATTTCTTTTGCTGATTTGAAGTGCATGACCTTCATGAATTCTGTTTGAGATATACTTCCTAATAGAGTACTGACTGCTTTTGCATTTGTTTCATACTTCTTTTTCTCAGCTGGATCTGTAGGAGTAGCTGAAGGAAAAGCATAGCCTGTTTCTACAATGTTCCAAACTTCTGTACCAAGAGATTGAAGATATGCAGTAACTCTTACCTTCCAATAATTGAAATTTGTCCCATCAAAAACCGGTGGCCTGATTGATGCTTCTTTCTCGTAGCTGCTCATGATGAATGATCTACCTTCAAGCGATCAAGCTTCTCTGAAGGACCTGCTCCGATACCAATTGTTGGAAATAATACTGAGAGGGGGGGTGAATCAGTATTATCAGATCAATCAAACTTTTCAATGCTCAGAAACATATACGCTACTTCAGTTAGGTGAACCAGCGTGTACACGCTACTGTGGTTAAGTAAAACAGCGTATAAGAAGAAAACTCATAATTTAGTTAGCTTATTCTTCAGTTAAGTTCATCAGGACATTATTCACCACATTAACAGTAAGCAGGTGCAGTATAACAGAACAGATCAAAAACCACACACATGAACACCAAGATATAAGGTGGAAACCCAATGTGGGTGAAAACCACCTGCTGCAAGTTGTCTCTATCTTTCTTTAATAAGAAACTTCAGTTTACAATATTTTGTACTGGTGCAGCCTTGTACCAGTACGCAGGCTACAACCTGCAGAAGGCTACAACCTTCTCTCGTTCTCCAAACTTCCTTGGAAGGGAGCTCCAACCCCCTTTGCTCTTGTACTAGCCAAGATACTAGTACGTAGGTGCTGGCCTACAATCTTCTTTCTTTCAGGTATCACTTTTCATACATTTTCAGACTGGATATTCCTGAAGCACATCATTCAATCTGTAGAACCCAATTCATTCAACTTTCATAACAGATCATGAAGCATAAAACAACCAATACTAGAATTATCAAACTTTGAATCACTGAACCACTGAACCCTGTCAATCACCAGATACCAGAACACAGAGCAGTCTACAGAACTCTGCAATAACAGTCAGATCCAACTGCAAAACCCAAAAATAAGCTTTAAAAGATATACGCTACTTCAATGAGCGAAACCCGCGTGTACACGCGTTTTTACTTAAGCCAACCTGCGTACAGATCTAAAAATAGATTCTCTCAACTTGCAGCTGTACCAGACATCAGTTAGATCCAGAACATAATATTGCGACAGTATGCAGATCTAGAAATACGCATAATCAACCATATCATAATAGAGCATTTCAAACCATTAGATCCCGATTTGTCCTTAGATCTAGTCTTCCATCCGCCGATGTGATTTCTCCTTAGCTCATATCAAGCAACCCGAACCCTGCATATCAGATCTCTTTCTCTCTTAGATATTCAAGCCTTGTCGAAAGATGATATTGCCTAATGATCTTCTTCTCCTTATATAGCCTTAGGCCTTTCTCAATACCAAGAGCCAAAACCATAGTAACACAATACCATCAACTTTAAAACTAGGGATCGACACGCCCGTCGAGACATAATGGTCCGAAATCATAGGCACAACTTCCAAGGACTAACCACCATGGACCAAAGGAACCTTTCCACATACACGCGCTTTTTCTGAATCGAACTAGCGTGTACACGCGACTTGGGCTTAACGAAACGGCGTGTATGAGCTTCCTTGGCATGCTGTACTGAGATCTGTCTTCTGATTAAGTTGCCATCACCTGTACCAACCTCTGAGTGAGTTGCCATCAAGGACAACACTTAAATCATAATGCCAACAATCTCCCCCTTTGGACTTGATGGCAACCACCACACCAAGTCACTCTCCCCCTTTGACATCAAGGGCAAAGGGCTGTGCTCCCCCTGAGGACATGCTGATACCTCTGCTTGGCTGTGCTGACTCATGCTCCCCCTGACAGTAGGCCAGATCTGCAAAAGATGTTCTTCAACAAGAACCAAGACTTATACACCATAAGGGACCTTCCTATCACCAAAAGACTCAATACATACATCCATACTCCCTACCAAGAGGGGACATATCAGAAACAACCAATTATATTACAGCATTCATCCCAGGCATAGTGGGGAAACCAACATAGGCCGTTACATGACCTTGACACCATAAAAGAAATATGACAAGAGAGATACATGACATAGAGACAACAGATCTAGACCAAGACTTAGGAAAGGCACCAGCAGCATCTGATAAACATCTTGTTAGATCAGCAACCAGGATTTCTTTCTGAGCTCCTTCTCCTGAAACCAACAACCAAAACATCTGAATGCCAACAATGCTTTATGAGACTTTTAAGCTGCTCCCCCTGAACCTGTGCCTGTTGCACTCCCTGAAACTGTGCCTGAAGAATTCTGACATTCCCATTGCTGTTCAGAACTCCAGAGTTTTCCCTTGCTGTTCAGAACTTCATATACGCGATTTTTCCTGTATAAAACAGCGTATGTACGCGGATATACTTTCTGCAACAAGCGTCCAACATATACGCGACTTACCCATCATGAAACCGCGTGTATACGCGCATATCCCTTCCGTAACCTGCGTATACCAACTTTTCTGTAGAACAAACAAACTTCAACAACAGGATGAAGCATCAACTACTCCCAGCTTTTGTCTGAGATATTCAAAAGTTTCCCTGGGCAGTGGTTTTGTGAGAATATCAGCAACTTGCTCCTTAGAAGGAACATACTCCAACTTGACCTTCTGCTCAAGCACTTGTTCCCGAAGAAAATGGTACTTGATTGGTATGTGCTTGGTCTTTGAGTGCATGACTGGATTCTTTGAAATGCTGATTGCACTTGTATTATCACATAAGATAGAGACAGGTGGAGTGCAAGTGATTTGAAAGTCCTGCAAGGTCTGCATCATCCAAAGAAGTTGTGTGCAACAAGATGCTGCAGCCACATATTCTGCTTCAGCTGTAGATAAGGCAATCGAACTTTGTTTCTTGCTGAACCAAGATACTAATCTGGAACCCATGAAGAAAGCACCTCCACTTGTGCTTTTCCTATCATCCACACTTCCAGCCCAATCTGCATCTGTGTAAGCATGAAGAGTGAGATCTGTATTTCTAGGATACCATAAGCCATAGTTTTGGGTCCCTTGAAGATATTTGAAGATTCTTTTGACTGCCTGAAGATGAGTTTCCTTTGGGTTGGCTTGAAATCTTCCAACCATTCCTACTGCATGTGTAATATCTGGTCGAGTACCTGTCAAATAAAGCAAACTCCCAATCATGGATCTATAAGTGGGTTGGTGAACTGCTGCTGATTCATCATTTGCACTGAGGCTGCATCCTGTAACCATGGGTGTACATACTGGTTTTGACTCTTCCATGCCATACTTCTTCAAGATCTGCTTGAGGTATTTGGTTTGAGACAAGAAGATACCTCCTTCATTTTGTTGGATTTGCAATCCAAGAAAATATGTCAATTCTCCAAGAAGTGACATTTCGAATTCTTTCTGCATAACCAAGGCAAAGTTTTGACTCATGGTCTCTTCATTGCTGCCAAAAATAATATCATCTACATAAACAACAAGAATTAGCAATTTGTTATTTTCAACTTTTATATAGAGATTGCTATCTGCTGATCCTTTTGAAAAGCCTTGTTGGTGAAGATATTTGTCCAACCGATAGTACCAAGCCCTTGGAGCTTGTTTGAGTCCATAGAGTGCCTTTTTCAATCTGCATACAAGGTTTGGATCATTCCCAAGAATGAAACCATCTGGCTGCTCAATATATACTTCTTCTTCTAAGTCTCCATTCAGGAAGGCTGATTTCACGTCCATTTGAAATACCTTGAAGTTTTGAAAGCTTGAGAGAGCAAGGAACATTCGGATGGCCTCTAGTCTTGCCACAGGAGCAAAGGTCTCTTCAAAATCTATTCCTTCTTGCTGTGCATACCCTTTACAAACAAGTCTGGCCTTGTTTCTAATTACTTCTCCATTTTCATTTAATTTATTCTTGAAGACCCATTTTGTTCCTATTACATTCTTATCTTTTGGTCTAGGAACTAATTCCCAAGTGTTGTTCTTTTCGATTTGCTCAAGTTCTTCATCCATTGCTTTGACCCAACATTCATCTTTGCATGCCTCTTTCACATTTTGTGGTTCAATGGAGGAGAGTAGTGCCAAGTAGCTTGAAGCTTCTGCAAGTGTCCTTCTTGTTTGTACTCCTGCTTCTTTCTGCCCCACAATCTGAGTTTCTGGATGATTCTTTTGGACATATCTGGATGGAGTCTTCTCTTCTATTCTTGTCTGCTCCTCTGGTTCTTCTTGAGATTCTTCTTCTTCTTGAGGTTCTTCTTCTTCATCATTTCGCCTTTGAGAGTAACCTTCATCTTCTTCAATGTCTTCATGATGAACTTGCCTAGGAATATATCCCTTCTCATCAACCACTATATCAATACTGTCAACAATTCTGCCAAGTCTTTTATTGTAGCACTTGTATGCTTTGCTATGTGGAGAATAACCAAGAAGAATGCCCTCATCTGCTCTAGGTTCAAGTTTGCCAAGTTGCTCATCAGTATTCTTAATATAACATTTGCTCCCAAAGATTTTGAAGTGCTTCACGGAAGGAGTTTTACCACTCCAAAGCTCATGAGGTGTTTGAGTGCTGT
Source organism: Pinus tabuliformis (assembly GCA_031772625.1). Taxonomy (NCBI): domain Eukaryota; kingdom Viridiplantae; phylum Streptophyta; class Pinopsida; order Pinales; family Pinaceae; genus Pinus; species Pinus tabuliformis. The sequence continues at coordinate 719,312,015 of CM062805.1, forward strand.
TTACTCGGACATTTGTTTTGTTAAGAATAATAACAGCAGCATGTGCAGCTTCACCCCAGAAGGTTGCAGGAGTACCTGATTCATCGAGCATAGCACGAGCCATTTGTTGGATAGTTCTGTTCATTCTTTCCACAACCCCATTTTGCTGAGGAGTTCTAGCTGTAGAGAATTCTCTTCTTATCCCATGTTCATCGCAGAAATCGAAAAATTCATTTGATGTGAACTCCCCACCTCTGTCAGATCTGAGGCACTTAATTTTGTGTCCTGATTCATTTTCAGCCAATGCTTTGAAGGATTTGAATTTTTCGAATGCTTCATCTTTGTGCTTCATAAGCCCTAACCAAACAAACCTTGAGAAATCATCAATGAATAATATCAGATATTCTTCTCCTCGAGGTGTCCTTTTCCTAAATGGACCACATACATCTGTATGGACTAGCTCAAGAGGCAAGCTAGCTGATCCTTCCTTCTCTGGAAAGTTAGTTCTGGTTTGCTTTCCAAACTGACAAGATTTGCATATGGTGTTGTCTGGAATTTTGATATCTGGAAGATCGCGAACTGCCTGATATTTGCATGCTTTCCTTATTTGTGAGAAGCTTAGATGTCCCAACCTTCGATGCCATAACCAGTGCTCTTCATCCTTGCTAAGATAGCATTGTTGTTGTCCTTCTTCAAATATGTACAGATTATTTGGAGTTCTTTTGCCTTTGAGAACTGTTTTTCCTGTATCAAGATCACGAACAAGACATCCATTCGATCTAAAAATAACCTCGGTTTTTTGATCACACATCTGGCTGACACTTAGAAGATTATGCTTCAATCCATCAACATACAAAACATTTCCAGCCTTGACCTTTTCTTTCAAAGGAGCAATACCTTTTCCTTTTATAGTTGCAGGAGTATCATTTCCAAAAGAAACTTTCTTTCCCTTTTCTAAAGTAGAATAAGATTCAAGTTTTTCTTTATCACCTGTCATATGTTTCGAACATCCACTGTCAATGTACCATAGATTTTCCTGTCCTTCTGCATAAAATGCTATCCCACATCTTTCTGTTTGAGGTTCCTTTATTCTCCATGTTTTGGTGCTTGTGGCTTGTTCCTTTTTCTCCTGAAACCTGCTCCTGCATTCAGAGTCTTTATGACCAAAATTATTGCAAATAGAACATTCAACTTCATTTTCAAGAACCGAAAAGTTGTTATAGGTCCTTTTTGTAATCCCTGTCATACTTCTTTGTTTTTGAGCTTCCCTAGTCATGATTGTTTTATATGCAACACATTGAGCTGCTCTGTGACCAAAGTTGTGGCAAGAAAAGCATTGTCCATTGAAGAAGCTTCTGCGGTTATTGAATCTACCAGCCAACTGATTGTAATTTCTATTTTCATCTATTCTTGAGCCAAACTGAGAAGATTTTACCTGTGGTTGGTTGTAGCTTTTGTTCATCCTTAAGGAGGATTGTCCCTGATAGTTTCTGTTTGTAATTCGTCCCTGCTTTACCTGATTATCTTCATTGTTCTTCCGCTCATTTCTTCTTGCTGCATCAAGATAACTTTTTGAGGTGGATGCTTGAGAGGTTTCTCCATTATAGCCCAAACCTGTCTTGTTTAGAGGAGACCGCTGCACACTGATAATCTCATCCAAAGTTTCAGATCCTTTGACAAATTTAAGATTAATAGCTTTTGTTTTCTCAATTTCTTTTCTGAGACCAACAATTTCACCTTCTAGTTTTTCAAGATGTTTTTCCTTTTCATCAATTTGAAATTGCAAAGTATCAATGATCACATTCTTTTCTTCTATGCCTCTCTTGAGTCTAGTGATTTCATTATAGAGATTATCCACATCTACAGCATCCTCATAATCATCATCTTCAAATGCCATTAACAGCTTATATTTATTACCTTGTTCATCTTCATCACTGTTTGATAAGCCATCACTATCTTCATGGGTGTAGTAGCTTTTCTTATTTGCACTTTGTTTCTTGTTCCATCTAGCAGGTTCTTTTCCTTTATCCTTATAAGGACATTTTGCAGCATAATGACCTACTCTCCCACAAGCAAAGCATTTGAAAGGTAGCTTACCTCTGAACCTTCCAGAACCCCTTTGAAGATTTCTGACAAAATTTGATTCTTCTTCCTCTTCTTCTGGAACATGGCTTGCTTCATAGTAATCTTCTTTTCCTGATGCCTTAAAAGCAGCTTCCCTTCTGTCAGATGGACCTCCCTTTCTCATTTCATAAGCGGTTAGAATTCCATGTAGCTGAGACATAGTGAGAACACGGAGATTTTCTTTTTCTTCTATTGCAGATACTTTAGATTCAAACTTGGGGGATAATGATCTTAGAATCTTTTGAACTACTATAGTTTCTCTTATTTCTTCACCCAAATTTTTCATACAATTAACAATCTCATCTACCCGAAGAAAATAATTAGCCACACTTTCATCATTATACATCTTGAGAGTCTCATATTGAATCCTGAGAGTTTGAAGTTTAGCTTGCTTTACCTGTTCATCTCCTTCATAGCTAGTGATCATTTTGTCCCATATTTCTTTTGCTGATTTGAAGTGCATGACCTTCATGAATTCTGTTTGAGATATACTTCCTAATAGAGTACTGACTGCTTTTGCATTTGTTTCATACTTCTTTTTCTCAGCTGGATCTGTAGGAGTAGCTGAAGGAAAAGCATAGCCTGTTTCTACAATGTTCCAAACTTCTGTACCAAGAGATTGAAGATATGCAGTAACTCTTACCTTCCAATAATTGAAATTTGTCCCATCAAAAACCGGTGGCCTGATTGATGCTTCTTTCTCGTAGCTGCTCATGATGAATGATCTACCTTCAAGCGATCAAGCTTCTCTGAAGGACCTGCTCTGATACCAATTGTTGGAAATAATACTGAGAGGGGGGGTGAATCAGTATTATCAGATCAATCAAACTTTTCAATGCTCAGAAACATATACGCTACTTCAGTTAGGTGAACCAGCGTGTACACGCTACTGTGGTTAAGTAAAACAGCGTATAAGAAGAAAACTCATAATTTAGTTAGCTTATTCTTCAGTTAAGTTCATCAGGACATTATTCACCACATTAACAGTAAGCAGGTGCAGTATAACAGAACAGATCAAAAACCACACACATGAACACCAAGATATAAGGTGGAAACCCAATGTGGGTGAAAACCACCTGCTGCAAGTTGTCTCTATCTTTCTTTAATAAGAAACTTCAGTTTACAATATTTTGTACTGGTGCAGCCTTGTACCAGTACGCAGGCTACAACCTGCAGAAGGCTACAACCTTCTCTCGTTCTCCAAACTTCCTTGGAAGGGAGCTCCAACCCCCTTTGCTCTTGTACTAGCCAAGATACTAGTACGTAGGTGCTGGCCTACAATCTTCTTTCTTTCAGGTATCACTTTTCATACATTTTCAGACTGGATATTCCTGAAGCACATCATTCAATCTGTAGAACCCAATTCATTCAACTTTCATAACAGATCCATGAAGCATAAAACAACCAATACTAGAATTATCAAACTTTGAATCACTGAACCACTGAACCCTGTCAATCACCAGATACCAGAACCCAGAGCAGTCTACAGAACTCTGCAATAACAGTCAGATCCAACTGCAAAACCCAAAAATAAGCTTTACGAGATATACGCTACTTCAATGAGCGAAACCCGCGTGTACACGCGTTTTTACTTAAGCCAACCTGCGTACAGATCTAAAAATAGATTCTCTCAACTTGCAGCTGTACCAGACATCAGTTAGATCCAGAACATAATATTGCGACAGTATGCAGATCTAGAAATACGCATAATCAACCATATCATAATAGAGCATTTCAAACCATTAGATCCCGATTTGTCCTTAGATCTAGTCTTCCATCCGCCGATGTGATTTCTCCTTAGCTCATATCAAGCAACCCGAACCCTGCATATCAGATCTCTTTCTCTCTTAGATATTCAAGCCTTGTCGAAAGATGATATTGCCTAATGATCTTCTTCTCCTTATATAGCCTTAGGCCTTTCTCAATACCAAGAGCCAAAACCATAGTAACACAATACCATCAACTTTAAAACTAGGGATCGACACGCCCGTCGAGACATAATGGTCCGAAATCATAGGCACAACTTCCAAGGACTAACCACCATGGACCAAAGGAACCTTTCCACATACACGCGCTTTTTCTGAATCGAACTAGCGTGTACACGCGACTTGGGCTTAACGAAACGGCGTGTATGAGCTTCCTTGGCATGCTGTACTGAGATCTGTCTTCTGATTAAGTTGCCATCACCTGTACCAACCTCTGAGTGAGTTGCCATCAAGGACAACACTTAAATCATAATGCCAACACACTAACCCCAAAGTTTGATGCCAAACTATCTACCATTGAAGAAATGAAGGATTTAAAAATTATTACTCTAGAACAACTTCATGGGATCTTAACAACTTATGAGATGAGAAAAGGGAATACATCGAAGATTAGAGAAGCAACCTTCAAAGCCACACACAAATGGAAAGAAAAGGAAGAGCCTAAAGATACAAGCTACATTTCAAATGAGTAAGAAGCGAATTTTGTGTGGAAGCTACAAGTAGGAATTGGTAAATTCAAAGGTAAACTTCCTTTCGAATGTTTTTATTATGGAAGAGTAGGTCACTATGTTGCTAAGTGTCCTTCTAAAGAAAATCATAGTAATAAAGAAAATCGAAAGAATGTTTCGAAGAAGAATGTCAAAAGAGGTTTTACTAACAAGAAAAGTTTTTATACACATGAAGACAATGAGTGTTCTTCCGATAATGAGGATGATGAATCAAACTCTAATAAAGAATACCAACTACTTATGCGCATTTAATAATAATTTTCAAATGAGTCTGATAGTAATGCTAATTTTGTGGATGATTCAAAATAAATTGATAGACTCAGGGTCATAAACTAGCTAAAGATATGTCTGGAAGAGGCTAAATTGGAATAATAAGCTTTGAAGAAACAAATGCAAGAAAAGGACAAACATTGTGAAACTTAGAACTTGAAATTATGGGTCTAAGAAGGGAACTTGAGAAAATAAAGGCTCAATTGAATCTAAATCTTAGATTTGCTAAAGGATGTGAAACCTTAGAGGAAATAATTAAGGTTGAACATTTTCCATTAATCAAGATAGGTCTTGGATACAATGCTATTCAAAATGGTGAAAATCAAAACCTATGAAATATTTTGAAGCATGTACAAAAATCTACGCCAATGTTGTAAGAGGCGGCAATCATCATAATAGTAAGACTCAACAAGAAAACGAAGGATCAAATTATACTAAGGAAATAAACCTTTCCATGAACAAAGGATAAGCTACTCAGTCATGTACTATACTCCTAGATATTCCTACTTCAATGGTCAATGCTTCACTTGTCATAACTTTTGTCACAAAGAAATTCATTGTGTTTCTTATAAAACTATTATGGCTAAAGAAGCATGAAATCAACATAATGCGAGAAAGTTAAAGAATTCTTCTTATAATAATTTATACCATCTTCAGAATGAAGTTGAATGCTCTATTTTCAATAACTTTGGTCACGAATAAACTAAATACAGAAGTAGGATGAATCCACCTTATCAGCATGAACAGAAGTCATAACTTCCCAAGTGTTACACAACATTTTGTCACTATCCCTGTACTCCCCATTCCTCGATCCTTGAGGAACTCTACAGTGAACCTCATGTGTTTTCCTATCATGAAGAACATGTCTTTACATCACCCTTCATCTGCAGAATATTTCCCTCTTACATCATTTCCATAAAATATTCCTTCAAACTCAGTTTTAAAGGCAGACGTTATCCCTCAGTTTCTTCCCCGCGCCGATTTCCAGATTTTAACACTGAGCTTAGCGCCAATCAGTGCTGGTATACATCCATTACCCGTGTCGACCCTCTTTTGGAAAGTTTTATAAAAATTGAGTCGAAGCTTCCAAGTCTAGAAGCTTAATGAATGGAAGTCTAGTAAATGGATAGTCGAGATAAAGTCGAGAAAGACTGTTTGGGATCCTTTCCCCTATTAAAATGGAACAAACCAAAAGGGATAATACCTCTCCCATCATAAGAGGATCCATGTTCCCTCTCTCAATCTATATAAACTTTTCCTTTTCCAACCTCAACTAGCTAATGAATGGGCTTGAATAATCTGCAAAATCTTGATAGCCTTAGCCTTCTAGTTTTCACTTGTAAAGGGAGAATACGTTTGTTTCGTTTGGAGAAAAGAGGAATAAGCCATGAATTTCTTTTGTTTGAGGTGAATCATGAGATGCTACCGAACACCTCGAATGAAAGCTGTAATGCTAAGGCGAAGGTTGTACTTTCCTTCTTGTCATAATAATAAAACTGATATTTTGTTTCCTATATCAATCGCATATGGTATTTGATAGCTTAAGACTCCTTAGCCTCTTAAGTAGGTTGAATCCATTGTATGCTATCATGTGTGCTTTGGTTTCTTTTCCATTTGTTTCAGGTGCTTGATTGGCATTAAGGAGCTGATTGTTGGAGCAAAGACACAAGGACATCATCAAACAAGGATAAGTGATACAAGAGGTAGGATCTTATCCATTCTCAATTTAAGGGAACTTATGTCAGATTGTCTTGTTTGTGTCTAGACCCTCTCCTCTTGGCTAGAGGGTGTAGGTTTTAACCCCGTACAGAAATTACCTGCATACGAATTCTAAAACATAGAAAATAAACAATGCAAGAGCATAACACATAAAACACATATATATAGAGATTTTCCCCTGGATCCAAAAACCAAGACTACCATATTGACTTTTCATTATGTTACTTTCAATGTTACAATACATATTTATACATGCTGAAGCATCCAATACCATGGACCGAAAACCATCGCATCCAAAACCATGGACTGAAAACTATCATGTCCAAAAACATGTGCGAAAATCATGCACAAAACCATAGGTGGGTCCACCCAACCTAACATAGGTTCCAAAACAAAAAAATTTCAGGGCGCTGCCCCGAACCCCATAGAGTGGGGTTACCTGCACCCCTCAAACCCCCTGCGACTCCCCTACTACATAATCGGCGCAACAAAGGGGGGCCTCCCCCCCGCCCTCTAAACCCCTGGTTAACTATGTGGGCTAGTCATGGAAAGAATATAACACAACCCAACATTATCCCACTTGTTGTTTTCTTTCCACAGGGGGCCACAAGAGAGCTTAGTCATTTTTCCAGCCCTGCAACACCCATTGTTTCTCTACATCAAGAAAACTTCTTAGAGCTCACATATTTTGTCAATGCATCTGCAGTATTCTTCAAAGTGTCCACCTTTACTAGCAACACCTTTCTGTCTTCTATCATATCCCTTACAAAGTGATACTAAACATCAATGTGCTTTGTATTTGAATGATATGTAGGGTTCTTTGCCAAGAAAATTGCACTTTGGCTGTCACAGTCTATCCTTATAGCTCCTTGTACTAACCCCATACTTGAACACAATATTTGCAACCAAACTGCTTCCTTGCTTGCATGAGTGGCTGCCATGTATTTTTCCTCTGTAGTTGATAGTGCCACTACAGATTGTTTCTTAGTCATCCAACTGACTGCACCTCCAAATAGGTTAAACACATACCCACTTGTAGATCTTATCTGATCCAGATCTCTAACCCAGTTTGCATCAACAAAGCCACGAATATCCAACACTCTGTCCAATCCTGGTCTTCCTTGGTAGCACAAACCATAATCACTAGTGCCACACAAATACCTGAAAACTCGCTTCACTGCTGTCCAATGCTCCTTTCCTAGTTTTGACATAAACCTGCTCAATACTCCCACTTCATGTGCAATGTCTGGTCTAGTACAAACAATTGCATACATCAGGCTACCGACTGCACTTGCATATTGAACACAAGACATGTCCTCTTCCTCTTCTTGTGTCTTGGGACACTGTTCAGCAGATAACTTTACACCTACAGGAATCTTCAATGGTTTACTATCCTGCATATTAAATCTCTGCAATATTGTCTCGACATACTTCCTCTAGTTTAACCAGAGCTTCCTCTTTGCCCGATCTCTTTTAATTTCCATGCCAAAATATAGTTTGTATCACCAAGATCTTTCATGTCGAATTTGGAGGACAATTGGGTCTTCAAATCCTGGATAATTTCTTTTTCATTTCCAACCAGCAACACATCATCCACATACAAGACCAGATAAATAACATGGTCACCAATTAATTTAAAATACACACAATGATCTACTTTGCTTCTGGTGAAGCCAAATCCCCGTATAAATGTATCAAATTTCTGATACCACATCCTTGGTGAATGTTTTAACCCATATAGAGACTTCTTTAACTTGCATACCAATTCTTTCTTACCCTTCACCGCAAAGCCTTCAGGTTGCTTCATGAAGATCTTGTCTTCCAGATCCCCATGAAGAAATGATGTCTTCACATCCATCTATTCTACCTCAAAATCAAAAGCAGCAACAACATATAAAAGTAATCTAATAGAAGCTACCTTGGCAACAGGAGAAAAAATATGACCAAAATCAATTCCGGGCACTTGGGAATAACCTTTTGCTACCAACTGAGCATTGTATTTCTCCACCTTTCCTTCTGCATTTGTCTTCTTCTTGAACAGCCATTTGCTACCAATGGGTTTCCTCCCAGCCGGCAACTCCACCAGATCCCAAGTCTCATTTTTTTGCAAATATGCCATTTCATCAACCATGGCCTCTTTCTAGAGTTTTGCATCCTCTGAATCTACTGATTCCTTCATAGTTCTGGGATCATCATCAGTAATAGATAAAGCAAAATTTGAACAGAAAGCAGATGGACTATACCTTTTGGCTGCCTTCTTTCTCGAACTGATCTTCTCACACTCGGAGTTTGTGGCTCTTCATATTCTGATTCCTCCTCTGTTACATAGTCTGGTTCTTCCTCCTTTAGCTCAAACTCTATCTTCTCAGTTCCTTTGGTTGGACTTGATGTTTAATAACATCTTTCACCTCTCTAAACACCACATCTCAGTTGTACACAACCTTCCTTGTTACTGGGTTCCAAAGCTTATAACCCTTTAAACCATCCTTATACCCAATAAAGATGCACTTTTCAGATTTACTATCCAACTTGGTTCGTTTCTCCTTTGGAACATGAACATATGCATCACATCCAAATACCCTCAAATGTGAAAGAGAGGGTTTCTTACCAGTCCATACCTCTTGTGGAGTTTTATCCTCCAACGCTGATGAAGGTGATCTATTGACCAAGTAACATGCTGTCTCCACCGCCTCTGCCCAAAATTCCTATCCTAACCTGGCATTACTGAGAATGCTTCTTGCCCTTTCCATCAATGTCTTGTTCATTCTTTCTACAACTCCATTTTGCTGAGGTGTATATCGAGTAGTATTCTGTTGTGCTATACCACACTTCTTACAGAATTCTTCAAATTCCTTACTGCAAAACTCTCCACCGTTATCTATCCTCAACACCTTTATCTTTTTCTCTGTCTGGTTTTCCACCAGAGCCTTAAATTCTTTAAACCTGTCAAAGTCTTCAGATTTCTTCTTAAGGAAATATATCCATGTATTCCTTGAGAAGTCATCTATAAATGATACATAGTACACAGAGTTATCTAGTGATGGGACCTTCATAGGTCCAAACACATCACTGTGCACAACTCTAATATTTGTTTCGCTCTCTTACCACCAGAGGGGAAACTCACCTGATTCTGCTTCCCATATAGACAATTTTCACAGAAATCAAAATCTAGAGAGCTAGTACTCATACCTTCTACCATACCTTTACCATGAAGTATTTGAAGGCCCTTCTCTCCAATATGTCCAAACCTTTGATGCCACAGCATGGTATTCTCTCTAGAGAGCATTAGATTTTCTGCTCCACTTTCAGGAACCATGGAACTGTTGCACCCATCAACAACAGTGTTACCTTGCAGCTTGTATAGAGTTCCAATTCAAACTCCCTACATCAATACCAGTGCTCCCCGAACCATCTTGCAGGTATCCTTCTCGAACACTGTTTTTACACCTGCATCATCTAGCTTGCTTACGGAAAGTAGATTTCTAGCCAATGCAGGAATATGCAGAACACCTTGAAGTGTTCTAACCCTTCTAGCTTGCAACTTCAACTTTCCTTTTCCACTACCAATGATTCTAGCCTTCCTGTCATCCCCCAAGAAGACATCACCACCATCATATTTATCATACTCGCAGAACCACTCTCTATGGGGAGTGAAGTGAAAGGATGCACCTAAGTCAATCAACCATGCCTCATGATCTACATGTGTACTTGAAGAAGCCAAGTACACATCCCCACCTTCATCTAAGGTTGTTTTTGCCTTTGCAGAAGGGGCATCATCAGATCCCTTTCCTTTGTCAGGAGCTTTAGATTTACACTCCCTTTTGTAGTGCCCTTCCTTTCCACATTTCCATCACACAATGTTTACAGGTTTTCCTGGAGATTTAGATCTCCCTCTAGATTTAGATATCCGACTCGATGACTTATTTTTGTTTCTGTTCTGGGACCGTCCTCGTACAGAAAAGGTATCACCATTCTGGCTCTCCATATTTTTCCATCTCATATCCTCTATCAGTAAGGATGAGACTATTTCATCAAACTGCGAGGCAGTTGCATTGCTACCTATTGTAATAACCAGAATATCCCACGAATCTGGTAGAGAACACAACAAACTAATGCACTTATCTTCATTTGAAATTTTGATATCAACAGATGATAACTGACTTACCACAGTATTAAACGCATTTAGATGCTCTGTCACTGAGTCTCCTTCTTTCATCCTCAGGTTATACAGCTTTTTCCATAGGAACAGTTTATTCACCAGAGACTTAGATTGGTACAAAGTCCCTAACTTGTCCCATAAAGCCTTTGCCGTAGCTTCCCCTAATACATTCAGAAATATTGAATCTGAGACACACAATCGTATTGTGCTCTTTGCCTTTCTATCCAACTTCTTCCATTCTTCATCAGACACTCCTGTTGCTTTAGTACCCGGATCTACCATGATCCACTGATCTTTATCCACCAACAAATCCTCCATCTTGAGTTTCCACAACTCAAAACTCTGACCATTAAATTTCTCGATCTCTATCTTTCCACTACTCGCCATCTTGTTTCACCACCAAAATTGATCCCGCAGATCTCCCACTGAACAGGGTCTACCACAGGCCCGAGCGAAACCCCTCAACAACAAAGGCATCCCCTTGAAGCCAAAATAGCTCTAATACAAAATGTAGGTTTTAACCCCATACAGAAATTACCTGCATACGAATTCTAAAACACAGAAAATAAACAATGCGAGAGAATAACACATAAAACACATATACATAGATATTTTCCCCTGGATCCCAAAACCGAGACTATCAACTTGATTTTTCATTATGTTCCTTTCAATGTTACAATACATATTTATATATGCCGAAGCATCCAATACCATGGACTGAAAACCATCATGTAAAAAAACATGTGCGAAAATCATGCACAAAACCATAGGTGGGTTTGCCCAACCTAACATAGGTTCCAAAACAAAAATTTTCCAGGGAACTGCCCCGAACCCCATAGAGTGGGGTTACCTGCAACCCTCAAACCCATTGTGACTCCCCTGCTACACAATCGGCACAACGAAGGGGGGGCTTCGCCCCCCCCCTCTAACCCCCCGGTTAACTACGTGGGCTAGTCATGGAAAGAATATAAAACAACCCAACAGAGGGATTGTCTTTGTCTGTATTTGCCCCATAAATTGGTGACCATACTGGGGAGCCATCCCTCTCTTTGGATTGTTTTTTGTTTCATGATTTGTGATGGAATTTGTCGTATCACTCTTTGTCTTTTGTAATATGTACTTTATGTCATATATTGCTTTGATTCTTGAATTTAGAGTGACAGGTCTAGTTTTGGTTTGTGGAGATTTTTGTTTTTATTTGAATCCCTCAATCAACACTATTATTTTGATAACAGTAGCGCTGACCAGCGCAAGTTCCTCTTGAACAGTCACGCCACAACCCCTTATGGCGCTGGTTTCTAGTTAGATAGTCACGCCGATTCTTGTAGGTTAAAATCAGGGTTTCTCTTAAATCATTGCCAGTGTGCCTTGTCCTCATAGATTCTGTTTCTTGGCTTGTTTGCCTTTATTCTCCCTAGCTAGAATGCTTTGTTAGCTTGATTTGTTTGCTTGATTGGTTTGAGATTGCATTACTTGATTTTTTGAGTTTTTTGATGGTTTGTGTTCCTAGGGCATCTAGGTCATTGTCCATTCATTTGCTTATATGCTCATCAAGTCAAGTTGGTGATTTTTTGTTTCATGCATTTCATGTTTTAGTCCTTGTATCTATATTTCTCTGTTTTCAATTGATCGAGTGAAAAGTTTCGTTCGCTCTTCTCTTGTTGAACGTCTCATTTCTCAGCATAGATTACATTGCGCAGTTTGTTTCGATTGAATCTTTTCATATTTGGTTTAAAAGGAGTTCTTTTTATCATGCTTTTCATATTATTGATGTTTGGTTGTTTGAAAATTTTCATTGAAATGTTTATGCGGAAGATTCATTCTAGAATTCCATTAAAGAAAATACATCGTTCTAGTTTGTTTAATTGATATGTTGCATTGAGTAGCATCATTGAAAGCTAGAATTACATCATCATGAGCATTTGAAATAAAATGAATTTATTTTACTGTTAAAAGGAGTAGTTGAAGTGCATATGATAGGAAGAGAAGGAAGTGGAAAGGATTTTCATTGTTTTTTTTTAAAAGCGAAGTAGTGAAGAGTCATCTTACTTTTGGTTGCTTGTTTGTTGCATTGATTGTTTTCTCTTCTCTCAATTAGTGTAAGCATTCATGGAATTGAAAGGGTTTTGTCTCATATAGCTGCACATAAGAGTTTTTCAGGTGACATCGATAAGGCCTAAAAACTGAGACTTAATTTCAAGACAAACCTTTAAAATATATTCAATTAAGCTAAGGCGCATTTGAAACTAAACGCTTACATTTAGAGGTCTAGGCTAGAGACGTGTTCTGGCATCTTTAAACCTAGAAACTGTCACTCGCTTCGACATTAGAAAACGCTAGTACAGGCTTGTGCTCCCCGTACCATTGCATATATAAAGGGAGACCCCACTAGGTTGGCAATCCTTTATCCATAGGAAGTCGAGTCTATCGCCTTGTAAATGTGATACACTGAACACAACATTAAGGGATATTGCCTGCTCATACTTCTTGGTTTGCTGGGAGGTATTCTGTAGTTCATGGTTACCTGGTAATCCCTTTTTCCTAGATTATCTTTGAGTAGTCATTTTGGTCTTTTTGACTCTTTAAATTTAAAAGATCATCGAGCACTTGTCCTTTCGAGTTCGTTCAAACTGAAAGTGACTAGAGTCATCTTTGCCTTGTTCTTGACTCTTAAAACATGAAAAGGCATCAGTCTATTTTAGCATCTTAAAAAATTGTTGCCCATGATCACATCACATTCCTAATAGTTTTATTTTGGACCACATTGTGAGTATATCCTTAATATATTTTAAAGAAGCCTTGAAATTAATATCTCTTCTCTTTTTGTTTGAGACAAAGTCATCATGGCTGAACCATCAGGTTTTCCTCATTCCCCTTCCTCTCCTCCATCTGGAAGGTCATCCAGAGAAGCTTTCCCTAAACTTCCATAATCGCTTGAGGAGCAAGGTGTTGAACTTGGGATTGTTTTGAGCATTCAAACTTTTTCATCTCGTCTACCTCCATCAAATATTGGGTCATCTTACGAATCTGTCCCGAAATCCTCTGATAATCCTATCCAAACTCCCGAGAGTCCACAGCCTCTTGAAAATCCAAAAATACTAGTTTCTTATCCACCAAACCCTTTTGTGATATCTCCTTAGCATCTTTACAGTCTGTACGATCGTCCTAGTGTTCCTTTGGAGTTTTCTCCTGGTTCATCCTCGGCTCTTTATCGCTAGTTATTTTCTATGGAGTCAGAAGGTGAAATCCCAGTCTCCTCTCGAAGTCAGTCAGAATTTTATGCTACTCACACTCCTCACGTAGCTGATGAGCAGGGATACGAGTTCCCTCCAAAAGGTTTCCCTTTTATGGGAAGAGTCCCGTCTCTCTCTTATCCTGATTTTAGTGAGCCCATATTGCTGCATGGTTATACCTCTCTAGCTCAGTTAGTTTCGGGCACTCCTAGTGCCTCATCATTATATCAGAATCCCATCCGATCTTCAGGCGCTATGCCTACATTAGGTCCATTCGTTCAGAACATGACCTCTTGACCAATTGTACAAATTGCAGCCACTTCAATTTCGATTAGACCTACCATTCCATCTCAACCTGTCTCGTTGTTTCAGCCGACTCTTCCGGTTCAACCAACAGTTTCAGGTCAGGTCTCGATAAGTTCTTCTACCCCTTCAGTGATTGAATAGACTATGCCACCACCCGGGGGGCAAGATCTGAATATCCCCATGATGTCTGGTGAAACCAATGTCAATGGATTACAAAATCACATGGTTGGAATGAATCAACCCTTTTATGGTGCCATTCCTAACCCTGTTGGTCCATCTGGGTTAGGTAACGTCCAATACCAACATCCATATATGGCTCAGGTCCCATTCCAACTGGCTTATGTCCCATATGGTTCGAAAGCTATGGTAAATTTTCCTTACATTCCTCAAGTTGGGCCTTATGTTCAGCCTGGCCAATCCACTGTGCCTGGTGGATATGGTTAGATCCAATTTGGGAACTATCAATACCCTCAGGGTATCACCCTAGGAACTATCTAGAAACCCTTTCAGTAGCAAGGGAAACCTTTACTATAGCAAGGGAAAGCACAGCACAACAACCTTTACAGTCGCAGATGCAATTTTTTCATCAATCCTCCTAACCTTTGTCCTCCCAAGGCCATCCTTTCAGCAGCAAGTTCAACATTTGCAGCATCAAATCCAACCTTTGCAACAACCACAAGGTCAGCCTTTGCAACAGCAGGTCGTATATGCATATCAGCAAGGTCAACCTTTGCTAGGTCAAGGTCAACCCCTGCAATAGCAAGTTCAAAATCCTTATGTCCAGGGTTAGCAAGTTCAAAATCCTTACGTCCAAGGTCAACAACTTCAACAACCTTTTAACCCATGCCCATCAACAACTTATGGCAGGAGAGTATCAAATCTACCCAGGACTGAATCCTCCCTATGGGCAAGGTAACCTTCAGTGGGGGAAAAATCAGATTCCATATGGACAAAATCCTCCACTGTGGGGGCAAAATCCTTACCAACAAGGATGGGTTCCGTAGTTTGGGTCTACTCAAAGGCCCCACATGCCTTTTAACACGAAATTGCCTTTCTTGGCCATGTTGGAATTGCCAGATGTTTCAAGGCTCACTAATGATCCTATCCTTCATTCGCCTTATTGGCCTCTAGTTCCAACGAAGATTCCAAGCAATTGCCCCAAATTTGAGGGAAAAGCGAAGGAGGATCCGTAAGCCCACGTGATGAGATATCACCTCTGGTGCTCCTCCAATTCATACGTCGATGATTCCATCTGCCTTAAACTTTTTCAAATAACTCTCACAGGGGCTACAGCCAAATGGTACATCGAATTGCCTCGAGGTACCTACAGTGACTTCGACTCTCTCTCTCTCTATGGCTTTCCTCACTCATTTCCAGCTACTAGTTCGCTATGAAACTGACACCCATGTTCTTACGTCACTTAAGAAAGACACCTGACCCATATCTTCGATCACATCCATGAATGGAGACGTTGATGTCGCCTCATCAAGTTTAAAATTGCTAATGAGTTGTTGACAGAATGGTTCACAAAATCATTCGTCGGCAAAATTTCTAAGGACATAGCTATGGGAGGGTGTGTTACTAAGGAGCAATCCAACGCTTGTGCCCAGTATTTGGACCTAGTCTATTTGCAATATAACACATTATATGAGATTTTACCAGATGCTCCAAGACCATTATTAGATCTGACAGCATCGAAGTCTCTAGATACACCACCTGCTGATGGAGTGATTGGTTCCATGTCTTAGACTCCTACAAAATTTTCATCAAAGAAGAAATCAGTCTCAAACAATGGTTCCAATGATCCCTTTAGAAATTCATTTGGTCTTGGTAAGACCTCTGAGGTTCATGCTATCTAGTCTACCACAGAAGAAAAAACCTCTAAGGGTAAAAAGAAGGGCAAAGGCAAGGCCAAAGCCGATGCCCCAAAATAGGGCCCTTCTAAATCTTCTACTGGCGATGCTTCTCAAAGAAAACCAAAGTATCCTTGCCTCAACTGTGAGGAGGATCATTATACTAAAGATTGTGTTGACGATCGGAAGTTAGTCACTTACTAAAAGGGACCCCGACTATCTTAAAGTAACCATTTCCATCCCAGTAGACCCAAATGGTAGACCAACCTCAATCTTCCGCTTCTGTAGGTTCCCAAGTGTTTATGATGAATACACCTATAAATGTGGCTACCATATCTAAATATTATCAAACCCCTCCTCTGACGATAGGGAAAGAGAATGAAGGTACCCCTTCCTCCTCTATCTCATCGACCTCTAGTCCTCTCTATATAAAGTGACCTAGTCCTGATTCCGCTGTTCGACCACCCTCTCGAGGTGTGCTGTGAATGTCCTTGTATAATCCAAACAGTCGAGCCACTCAACACTATAACATTGTTGAGGATTTAGCTCAAGCGCCATCAACCATGTCTTCTCTTGAGGTCGTTCAAATCTGTCCCTCCCAGCGGAAAGAATTACTGTCGACCATTAGAAGTGTTGATCCATCTGATTCCAACATCATTTTCTTTGATATGGAAAACCATGTTCCATGCTTACCTCATCAGATTTCCTTTCTCATTCAGGTGATAATTAATGAAAATAAAATTCACAAGACCATCATTGATGAAGATGCTTCCACCTACATCATGTCTGTGTCCTATTGGAAGACAATCGATTCTCCTACCCTAAACCAATCGCCTAACGTGTTGGAAGCCTTTGATTGATGCGATTATCAACCATTCAGTGTCCTTCCTAATCTTTCCATTACCTTGGAAGGTAAGACAGTTAATGTTGAAGTAGAAGTTGTTGATGCAAATCTTAACTATAATCTTCTACTCAGGCAAAGTTGGATGCATGCTATACATTGTTTGGCCTCCTATCCTTTCCGCGTGCTCTATTTTTCTCATCAAGGGAAAATCGTCATAGTTGATCAATTGTCTTTCTTTGCCTCTTCCTCCTCAGATGACAATGTTCCTTATGTGAAGCATACCGGTGCTCCATATGAGAGTGTGGGGGCTGGAATTTTCAAAGATCCCGCCTTAATGGGTATTTTTCCTCTGCCACCTCTAAATGTTGCCTCAATCAACATGATCTTGGTTAAGCCTGATCCTTGGGTAATTCCCCCTCATGATCGCATTGATTCATAGGGTGATGTCATATCGTTAAGCCCCGCCGAGATTAATTATGTAGAGATTGTGTTGACTTCGGCATCTACTGTTCACACTACTTTGAGTACAACTCTTAAAGCGTATTCTCAATCCCCTTGGCTTGGTACTTCAGATTCTTCTAATCCCTTAACCGAGACGTCTCCTACTGATGAAAGTATCATGGAAATTATGTCTCTTGAGGAGGCACCTTGGAATGATACTCATCATCATTCCTTGTTCTTACTTGGCCCAGAAGTCATGTCTACCTGTCTTGGGAAGTTCTCTTCTCATTTCTCGATGCAACCACTTCAGACACCTATCATGACCCATGAAGTCTGATCAGAAGGGAACATGAGTAATATTACCCAAACGATGCCTATTGATATTTTTGTTAAACCTGGTATCGTTGAACATGTTCATATTGGGGTAACTTGTTATCTTAATGAGATTAAGCTTTATACTCACCTTTTTCAAGAGTTTCGAGATGTTTTTGCATGGTCGTATGAAGAAATGCCCGACATTGACGTAAGTATAATCATGCATGAAATTCCGACTTATCCTAACGTGAAGCCCGTTCATTAACGACTCCATCTTGTGCACCCTAGAAAAGTGGTCGTCATTAAGGTAGAGGTTGAAAAACTTCTTAAAGATGGTTTTATTTATCCTATAGCTATGACAGATTGGGCATCCAACATCGTACTAGTGACTAAGAAACAAGGCACTATTCACGTCTATGTTGAATCATTACCATGACATTAATCATGCCTGTCCAAAAGACAATTATCCCACTCCTTTTATAGGCCAGATTATAGATGAATGTGCTGGGAGTGAGATTTTCTCCTTTATGGATGGTTTTTCCAGTTATAACCAAACAAATATTTCACTCGCTAATCAGCACAAGACCGCATTTATCTATCCGTGGGGGACTTTTGCATATAAAAATCTCCCTTTTGGCCTTAAAAATGCTGGGGATACTTTACAGTGAGTGATGTCTTATTCTTTTCATGACATTAAAAACATCATTCAACCTTATTTGGATGATCTTCCTTATCATTCACTTAAGAGCCATGACCATCCTGATCATCTTCGACAAATATTTCTTTGTTGTAGACACTATAACATTCGGCTTAACCCGCATAAGTGTGTCTTCTACGTTGAGTCTGAATGAATTCTCGGTTTGATTATTTCGAAGGATGGTATTTGTCTTGATCCTCTCAAAGTCGAGGGTATTGTTAATCTACCCCCTCCCTCTTCATTGCATCAATTATAGAGTCTACAAGGAAAAGCAAATTTCCTTCATCGCTTTGTGCCTAACTATGCTGAGCTAGATACAGATTTCACCCGATTACTTAAGCAAGGAACTCCATTTCTTTGGGATAAGACCGCCCAAAAGTCTTTTGATGACGTGAAAGCTGTCCTCATTAATGCTCCTTTATTGCACCCTCCAAACTATCATCGTGATTATTTCCTCTATCTAGTTGTAGCTTCTAGCACTATTGCTATGGTACTAATGCAAGACAGCAATGAAGTTCATGAACATGTCATTTATTACGTTAGCCGCAATATCCTCGATACTGAAACCCATTATGCTCATGTTGAGAAATTGGCTTTGGTTGTTATTCATGTTGTTCAACGCTTTCGACATTATATTCTCCTCTGCACTACAATCGTGATTTCCGATTGCAATCGTGTGAATTATATTTTGACTCGTCAATTACTTGGGGGAAAATATTCCAAGTGGATTGTCATCCTCTAGGAATTTGATTTAGTATTCACCACTGCCAAATCAAAGAAATCACTTGTATTTGCTGAGTTGATTTTCTCTTTTCCCTCCGCTTCTCTACCTACTAGTGCTGATGGGAAGCTCCCCGATGAGACTCTCTTTATGATTAGAACTCTCGATGCTTGGTATGGTGATATCATCGTGTATCTCCAAAATTCTACCTTTCAGTCTGCGTTGTCCAAGGATGATCGCTGATGCATTCGACATCAATCCAAACCTTACTGCATCATTGGGGATACTTTATACCATGTTGGTGTTGATTCGATTGTTCCTCAATGTTTAACTCTCGATGAGGCTGAAAGAGTCTTAAATGATTGTCATTCTAACACATGTAGTGGTTATTTGACTGACTACACCACTGCTCAAAACATCCTTCGCGTTGGCTATTTCTGGCCTTCCATCTTTAAATATTGCATTCTTGTAGTCCGCAAATGCCATGAGTGCCATATTTATCAGCCAAAAATGCACGCCCCACCCGCTCACCTTCACCAAATGGGCTGAAGCGATGCCTACATTTTCAGCTGATGGTAAAATGGCTACGTAATTTCTTTTCAATAATGTTATTTCCAGGTTTAGAGTACCTAAAGCCATTGTCACTGACCATGGCTCCCATTTTTGTGATTATATGATGGTTGAGCTGACTTCTAAATTGGGCTTACATCATGACGAATCAAATCCTTATTACCCTCAGGCCAACAACCAAGTTGAAGTGGTAAACAAAGTTTTAGTTACTATTCTTCAGTGCATCATTGGGATGCACAAATCCAATTGGCATCTCATGCTTTTTTCATCTCTGTGGGCATACTGAACCTTGACTAAAGACGCAAATAGATTCACACATTTTCATCTAGTCTATGGTATGGAGGCTACCCGACTGATTGAATGTGAAATTCCCTCACTCAAATTGGTTTTCGAGTTACTCCCTGATACTTCGCCTCAAGAGGAGCATCTCCTATATTTAGAACGACTTGATGAAACGTGCCGTCTCGCTGCTTTAGTTATTGAAGCATAGAAAAAGCGAGTTAAATCCCATTTTGATCAGTTGGTCTCTCCTCGTGTTTTTTCTGAGGGTGATTTGGTCTTGCTAGATGACCAAGCTAACGATAAGCTAGGGGTGGGAAAATTTGAACCCATGTGGCATGGACCCTATATTGTCAAGTGTGTATTACAAAAAGGGGCCTATGAGCTAATTGATTATGAGGGTAACCCTTTGGACAAGCCCATAAATGGGATGTACCTCAAAAAGTATTATGCGTCAATCATATCGCATGGTTACTTATGTACATAAGTGTGTTATTAATTTTTGTGCAGTTTGGTTTGGTGTGTTTTTTCAAGCAACTTTCTTGCTTATTATGTCTTCACCTCCTTTGTAGATGTCTGTGACTCCTTATGTCGGTTTCAGTGCTTGCCATAGTACTTGGAATTTATCATCCGCATCATGGGCTATTTATGACCCTCATGGTGAATTGGTTGATCTTCAAGGTATTTGTTTGGGTCCAACAACTAATAACATTGATGAATATAGCACAGTTCTCGAACTCTTGTTGGAAGTTATTACTCTTGACATTCGAGAAATGGTTCTAAACCTTGATTCACAACTTGTTGTTCTTCAACTCAATGGGAAATATTCTGTCAGAAACCCTCAATTATTGAGAATGTATTTGTGTATTCATCTATTGGAAATAAATTTGATTATATTACATATCATCACATTCCTAGGCATATGAATACATTAACATATGCATTGGCTAATTATGTTTTAGACAAACATTTACACAATATGTGAAAAACATTGTATCATAGTAAACAGGAAATATTGCATATATATGTCGATAATGTAAGTGTAATACATCAGAATCCAAAAAATAATATATGTGTTCCAAGTACATCAATGGCTCACAGGCCTCAAAACTGTAAATGCTAACTACATACTACTCTGTGTGATGCTCGTGATAACTTGTTACTGCTTGCACTACATGAGTCAGTAATCGAAAAATCCGATTCGACACTCCCACCATGTGCTGTTGATAACGATGATGAATTTCCTCGATCCGTGCATACTATGGAATCCCTCTCGTCAGGTTGTCTAGATTTTGAGCAATCTCCTCTTTGTTGTCAACTCCTTCATGGAAAGGAGTGACCTCGAATTCCCGAGCCATGCGTCTCACTATTGGGGACATCCCTACTGGTATTTTTGGTCCAACATCTTCATTACAAAGTAAAGGTGCCATGAATACATGTATTAAAAAAAAAACAAAAACAAAAACAAAATGTTTTTGCTCACCTCCATCATCGAAGTCCTCTCCCTCTGGGAGTGGCATGTCAGGATCGTTGCAGAAGTCAGTCCCACTGTACGGACAATCCTCCATGACGATTAGGTGTCATATAAGACACACAAAGAAGGCGTGCTTGTAAGACATTTTCTAGCCCCCTCTAGATCTGGGCATCAGCTCGCTCCATCGAAACATCCTTGGATCTCATGGTACCAGGTGGTTTACCTCCGCCATCTGATAATGGAACAGTGGGATTCATTCCAAGAAGAAGGATACTAGGACAAAGCCATATCCAAATTTCCTCAAATTCCCTACTTTGCATTTGGATAGTTTCCGCTTCAGGTTTACTTTGATTGCTTCTACCCAGTTGAAGACAGTGGGCACCATACAGTCCACAACATATTTGAAGAGAGATTTGTTGGGCTCATGAAGTGCTT
The DNA here is from genome assembly GCA_031772625.1 of Pinus tabuliformis. Classification (NCBI taxonomy): domain Eukaryota; kingdom Viridiplantae; phylum Streptophyta; class Pinopsida; order Pinales; family Pinaceae; genus Pinus; species Pinus tabuliformis. Next base: position 719,333,928 of record CM062805.1, read on the forward strand.
GATCCCCATCTACTCGGTTGATGGTCAAAAGTACCACCTTCAATAGAAGATCATTTATTGTCATAATATCGATCTTGCCGCTTGTAGATTGCAGAGCTCCTAGGCAATGTTGGGCAAGGAGTGTGTTTATGCTCACCCCAATAGACCTGCCTATATACAATTGGACTGGTTCCCCTCTGCGAGATAGTCTAGTCATGAAATAAATATCTGAAGTCTCCAACTCTAGCTCATGGTCATGAATCACGAATACCTCTCGTCTGATATCCCATAGACTGATTAGGTATTGCACTAGCTTAGGTTGAGCCCGTAGGCCTGGTGTTAGAAAGAACTTAAGGAGCCCATAGTTCCTCAAAGTGTCAAGACAGTCTGGATCCTCCAAGGCCATTCGATATATTCTTTCATGTTCACGTTCTTTCCACTCAATCACCATTTTCTTTCCTTGATTTGCGTGCACACACCCCATATTTAACTAAACATCAGTTCTCGAAAGGGAAAATTTCAATTTAAAGTATTGAATTTGGGCAAAATTTAAAAAATTTCAGTTCTTTGCACAGTGCGATTATTTTTAAAATAGAAGTGTCGACGATGCAAGACCCTGTGTTAAAAGACAACGATCAATGCAGTCCCATGCCTGGATCCTGTACTGGCTGTTGACGCTTTTTTTTTGTAAAAATCCCCTCAAATCCCCTGCAAAGACAGTTAAATGTTTAAAAAAAGGGTATCAATGCGAAGAATAGGGCCACGAATCTTACTTGTAACGAATAGTTTGACAATCGACTTCCTGGATCCACAGCAATCTGCTCCTGAAGATCTAGGGCAAAGTGGGTAAAAAACTGCTCAAATGAGGTAAATGAGTTAAATGGTAAAAATGTTTTACTTTTTTCCCTTTTTATAAACTTTTGACAATATTTTAGGGTTTTAAAAGTATTTTTTCACCATTTTTTCCTTAGAAATGGATAATGCGTTTGCTTCTTGTGCAGCGACAGATGATGGTTTGTCGGTGATGATGCAAAACTGGAGTCGTATTTAAGCTCTTTTCCCAACTCGTAAAAAAATTAAAATATTGCCGATTATTTTTCCCTTTTTGACTCATTAAAGTAAATAAAACAGGAAGTCCACTTTAAGCTCTTTTTTCACTCTCAAAACATGAAAATATTGCTAAGCTCTTGTCATTTTGACCTTGTAAACAGTTCCAAAATATCGTTTACCTAATATACATTTACCCTTTTTTCGGGCTGGGATAAACTATTTATGAAAAAGGTACTCCTTGGTTGACATGGCGAAGAGGTTCTCTCGAGTATTATTTCCTACCTTTTCGGGCTTGAGAGACAACTTTACTAAAAGGGACCTTTTGGAGTTTTCTTTTCTGTGTCTTTTTCAAACTCTTTAAACATGAAAAGGATACCGAGTTTTTCGTTTGTCGACTTGTTAAAATTTAAATGAAATTGGATTCATCACCATGACGAACGTGAGCTTATCCTCCCTAGGGCTTGTTAATCTTACTAGGTCAGATCTATCCAAAGGATGGACTTATATTACAAGCATATGTTATCCCCTTCAAGCTTGTGATAAAAAATAATTGGGGTACCTTCCAAGAATGATGGGGGAAAATGAAATTTTTTTACCAGTTATGTCGAAAGCTTGTCACTCTTGAACATGACACTCTTTTGCTTTGTGTCGGGTTGGGATATCCTCACTTCACCATTGACCTCCCTGGGTTTGGGTCAGTTATGTTTTTCCTTTCCATTTTATCTTTGCCACGTCATCATGACCTCTGATCCTCTGTATCCAAAAAGATGCTAAAATCCAGAGTCGTGTCGCCGATATGTTCAAGAGTTAATCCTTTTGCAGTTTACACTCATTCCTGATTCCTTGTATCATCCATAATCATTGCATCCCCTTGTCTCACGTCGATGATGTGGGATGCATCATGGCCCTCCTTCGATAAGGTCACTTCTTTTCAACTTTAGCTCATTATCCAAGAAGTTGTCCAAGAGACTCCCTCTTAGTACCTTAGATCTTGCATGCCCTAATGCCAAGTTCTTTGCATTGGACGACTTCGATTGAGTGACTTCATGGGTGTTCGACTTTAGTTCCTTATTCACACTCCATGAATGGTGCTACTGGTACCTTGAGAGCCATTATCATTATTGGTGGTTTCTCTTGTGCTTGTTAATAGTTCACATCATTTACTGGTACTCAAGCGACTTTCTAGCGTGTTCGACTTCAACACATCTATTCACATGTTAGAATTTGTACTTTGATTGGGTCGTGTTGGAGAGCAAGACCCTAGGCTCAAATTACAAAAGTCTAGGTTGCGAGGTGATGTGACATGATCATGTTTATATACATGTCTCTTTTAGATGGATGGCTGCGACCATACCATGAGTCTGTTATATGTGATCCTTCTCTTTATTCGATGGCTGCGACCATACCTTGGGTTAGTTATGATCCTTTTTACTCGATGGTTGCGCCCATAACTTGGATCCATTTACATGATATTTTTCTGGATGACTACGTCCATACCACGATTCATGTATCTTTTATCAGATATTTCAGTGATGTATATGTATCTATTCTTTCTTGCATGTTTTCCGATGATAGTTTCTGGTTCCATGCATCTACACATAAGGCATTTCACCCCTCACTCTTGTTTGGCTTTCACGCTTTAGGGGGCATCTATTACACAAAATTTTGTCACTGTCCTTGGACTCCCCATTCCTCGATCCTAGATGACCTCTACAATGAACCTCATGTGTTTTACTGTCATGAAGAACATGTATTTACATCACTCTTCATCTACAGAACATTTCCTCTTACATCATTTCCAGAGAATATTCCTTCAAAATCAGTTTTAAAGGCTGACGATATCCCTTAGTTTCTTCCCCGTGCCGATTTGCAGAGTTTAACACTGAGCCTAGTTCCAGTCAACACTAGTATCCATCCATTACCCACACTGACCCTCTTTTGGAAAGTTTTAAAAAAATGGAGTCAAAGCTTCTAGGTCTAGAAGCTTCGTGAATGGAAGTCTAGTAAATGGTTAGTCGAGATATAGCCGAGAAAGACTGTTTGGGCTCCTTTCCCCTATTAAAATGGAACAAGCCAAAAGGGATAAGACCTATCTCATCATAATAGGATCCATGTCCCCTCTCTCAAGCTATATATACTTCTCCTATCCAAACCTCAGCTAGCTAATGAATGGGCTTGAATAATCTGCAAAATATTGATAGCCTTAGCCTTCAAGTTTTCACTTATAAAGGGAGAATAAGTTTCTAGTTTGTTTGGTTTGGAGAAAATAGGAAGAAGCCTTAAACTCATTTTGTTTGAGGTGAATCATTAGATGCTAATAGTAGTGCTAGAACCCAGACATGTCAAAGTAAGCCTGCAATGTTAAAGCGAAGGTTGTACTTTCCTTTTTGTCATAATAATACAATTGATATTTTGTTTCCTATATCAATCTCATATCTTATTTGGTAGCTTAACACTCCTTAGCCTCTTAATTAGGTTGAATCTATTGTATGATATCATTTGTGCTTTAGTTTATTGTCCATTTGTTTCAAGTGCTTGATTGACATTAAGGAGCTGATCGCTGGAGCAAAGACACAAAGACATCATCAAACAAGGATAAAAAATACAAAAGGTAGGATCTTATCCATTCTCAATCTAAGGGAACTTATGTCAGATTGTCTTGTTTGTGGCTAGACCCTCTCCCCTGGGCTAGAGGGTTTGTCTTCGTTCATAAAGAGAATCTTCCTGCCCCACACCAAGGTATGGACAAAGAAGATTACTCCCTTTGAAAAATGTGGTCTAGCATTGTATGTAGAAGATCAAGAGAATCTATGATACATTGATAGTGGTTTGTCAAAACATATGACAGGTAACAAAGATAAGTTTGTTTCCTTTAATGAAATTAAAAAGGAAAAGAATGTGACTTTTGCTGATAATTCACTTGCTACTATTAAAGGAAAAGGATTCGTGGAGTTGAAAGAAAGGGTCAAAGCTAAGAATGTATTATTTGTTTATGGACTAAAGCATCCTTTATTGAGTGTTAGTCAAATATGCAATCAGGGATATGAATAAATTTTTAGGTCAAAAGGTTGCTTGGCCAAAGAATTGGGTATAGATAAGACTATAACCAAGGAAACCAAAATGTTAGGAAATGTCTACATCCTAGATGGTGGCATAGAGAACTGATTTTTGAGAAAATCTAAAGAAAGTTGGCTATGGAATAAGAGATTGGGACACCTCAGTTTTTCTCAACTATATAAATCAAGCAAGAAGGGAGTAGTTCATGATTTGCTAGACATCACTCCACCCGAAAATAACATCTACAAGTTATGCCAATTTGGTAAGCAATCAATAGTTCAGTTTAAAACTAAATAATTCACTTTAGGTAAGACTCTTGAATTTGTTCATACAAATTTATGTGGATTTGTGAGGAAAAAGTCTCCTTGTGGAGAACAGTACTTCATGTTATTAATTGATAATTTTAAAGAATTTGTTGGGTCAGTATGATAAATTATAATTATGAGGCATTTGAAAAGTTTAAAATATTCAAGGCTGTGGTGGAAAATGAATTGGAATTGAAAATCAAATGCCTCAAATGTGATAGAGGAGATTTTATATCAGATGAATTTTTCAATTTTTTAAGTAGCATGGAATCAAAAGATAATTCTCTACATCTAAAACTCTTCAACAAAATGGAGTAGTAGAAAGAATGAATAGGAAAGTTCAAACAATGGAACATGATATGCTTGATGAGTCTGGAACATCTCAAACCCTTTTGGGGGAAGCTTTACAAATAGTTGTTGATATAATCAACAAGGCCCATGTTCGAGTCAACGTTGATAAAACTATGCATGAACTTTGGTATGGAAACCTGCAATTGTCAAATACTTTATAATATTTGGAAGAAAATGTTTTATAAAGATAAATGATGATACACTTGGAAAATTTGAACCAATAGATGGTGAAGGAATCCTTCTTGGACACTATTCTAGAATTAAAGGATATAAATGTTATAAAAAAAGGCTTCAAAACATTGTTGAAAGTATAGATGTTGTGATTGATGAAGTATCTGCAGGTACCAAAAGAGAAGTATACTTATATGATGAACAACTCCCTACTAAGATACAAGAAGTTATAGGAGAAGAGGAAAGAGAAGCTTCAAAATAAGAAAATGAAAAAATAAGTGTGCCAGAAAAGACTCCACCGAGGTATGTTTAGAAAAATTATCGTAAATCTCAAATTCTAGGTGATAAAAAGATGGAATACAAACTAGAAGGACATTTCTTGGATCATATAGTCACTTAGACTTATTATCCATGATTGAACCTCAAAATGTGAATCAAGCAAGAAAATATGAATGTTGGGTTAAGGAAATGAATGAAGAACTTGATCAAATAGAAAAAATCATACATGGGATGTAGTACCAAGGCCTCATAATCAAAATGTAATTGGGACAAAGTGGGTATTTAAAAACAAACTAAATTGAAATGGAGAAGCAATCCAAAACAAAGAAAGACTTCTTTGCAAATGATATGATCAATAGGAAGGAATAGATTTTGAAAAGAATTTTGTACCTATAGCTAGAATTGAATCCATCAAAATGTTCCTTGCATTTGCCAAGTTTCGTGACTTTAAGGTATATCAAATGGATGTTAAATCTACATTTATAAATGGGGACCTAAAAGAAGTTTATATTGAACAACCTAAATGATTCATACTTGGAAATGATAAAAATATTGTTTGAAAACTTTAGAAGGCATTATATGGGTTAAAACAGGCTCCTCATGCATGGTATTATCATCTTGATAGATATCTTCAATGACAGGGATTCAAGAAAGGATTTACAGATACAAATCTATATATTAAATTTGACAAAGAAAAACTTTTGGTAGTAGTGGTTTATGTTGATGCCATCATATTTGGAAACAATGTTGAATCTATGAGTCAAGGTTTTGCTTCAGCCATGCAATAGGAATTTGAAACGTCTTTACCTGGTAATCCGCTGAAGTAAGAAGCTTGCAGCCAAGTCTAAAATCTACTTTGTAGTTGTGATCGTGTTTTTTTTGAAGTGGTGTACTAAAAGACACCTCCTTAACAGGTGATTGTTCCATGCAAAGAATCAAAGACAAAATTGGTGCTATTAGTGGACAGACTTAAGTAAACAAAACATTGTAAAGAGTGGAAACAATGCATACATAAACATAAACTAAACAAAGAGGTAAATACACAAACAATAATCAATGGAGAAAACAAGTCAACAAAATAATGAAAAAATCTCCCTTTATTGACTACTGGTAGTAGAGGTTGAATACAATAGATGAATCTTAGACACTTGAAGAGAATTCTTTGAGCTATGGTGCTAAAAACTCCTTAGCAAGGGGGTTTCTTTTCCTCAATCTCTTTGAAAGTTTTTCCTCTCTCTCAAATAAATAAGAAGGCTCTCCAATGGTGGACTCCTATTTTCTCACTAGGATTATGGATTTCTTAGCAACAATATGGCCAGCATGCTAGTGCCATTCCCTTCTTTGTCTTCAACAATGGAATGGTGGTTTGCTCTAATAGCAATTTTGCCAGCATAACAATGTCTCATGTTTTGGCTCTCCCATGGCATATTTATATATAATGTTTTGAATCAAACTTCCCCCTCTTGGTTCATGCATGATAATGACACATGAGTATGACAAGATGATTCCATTGAGGGTTGAACATCTTCAGGGTGACTCAAATTTGATTGTCCTGAACTAAGATCATGTCAGAGACTCGGCTCCAAGTGTGTGGAGTGGTCCTGAATTACCGAGTCATCCATTTATATGACCACACAATTTTTGAAGGATATTACATGTGCGCATGACTATCAAAGAAATAGTCCTAATGACATCAATATTTTATCTTTGTAAAATTTGGACCTTAGGAGAAATTTAATTTTTTAAACTTCATGATGCATTCAACTAGAAAATATTCACCTATGCATTCTGTTGAATGTATTTTAGCATCTTTTGGAATGTGAAAACATGTGTACAATTTTCTGGTGTTAACAGTTTCCCCCTGATGTATGAGGTTAGGAGAAAAAATATAGCCAAAATACATCACATTTTCTTTTTGACAGAGAATCTGTTCAAATTTTCGAGAGAGAGGAAAACTTATTATGGAGGTGAGTAGAGAAACCCCTTGACTGAGTATAAATGATATCCATGCTCTGGTGAAAACCTAAAGAGTGAAAAAATGTGTCTATATGAGGTGGGAATGTCCCATGCTCGTTATGATGACTATTCTTAAATTATTACAATCGGATAGGGAAGGGTCCTGTCTAGTCAATGTTATGATGGTTGATGTCATGATGGCTAGTGTTGATAGCTATTGATGCCATTAAGGGTGCTTCTTGGTCAAATAGACTGAATTTGTTTCCCCCATGCATAACAGAGGTGAAGCACTTCTAAATTAGGTGCCATAGTATGCATGGGTCTTTGACTTCGGGTACCTCCCCCATATCATGGTGTAAGCACTATTGAATGAGGTGCTTGATGATGTGGGGTTCTTCGACTAAATGAAAGAACTGCAATGGTAGTTAATTACGATGCCACCTTGACATGAAAACTTGTGTTGGTGTTTAATTTCAAGGGGATCGGTGCCATTAGTGGAAAATAGTGATTCCCATTGTGCCACCTGAGGATATCCCTTTAAGGGGGGAGTATCTAAGGTACTACCTCTATCCTGGAATACGAATGTTGAAGTCGAGAGGAAAGAAGCCTTAACCGCCTAACATGCTATGTCAGGGAATCAATATGAGATGTAAACAAACTATAATAGTGTGGGTCAGATAAGGCAATAGTGAGAGATGATGATATAAGAATATATGGCCAACTGGCCTGAGGTCAGATATTTTGTGCAAATGGCGGAAATCAAAAACATGTTTGTTGATAGGGATGTCCCTGGAGTTTGTAGTATTTCCAGGGTGGGTGAATGTGTTCTAACTGGCATGAGGATGGTACATGACTGTGGGCGATGTGCAAGCTTTGTCCAAGGGTGAATAGAAACTTCTGCTGGGTAAAAGACATGAAAAAATGTGGGTGGGAGTCTTTTTCCTTACAAAACAAATTGTGTATACTTGCCAAAAGAATATGAGGGTGATTTGGATGTATAGACACGGAGACGGGTTCCCCATAATAATGGTGACCTGCATGGAGGTGTGGTTGTTGAGGGTGGGGGCCTCATTAATTGGTCTCCGTGTTGGGTTGGTGAGGCGGATGAAGTGACATAGATGGGCTATGCAGTATGGGTGAATGATAGGCCAAATGTAGGACATTGAGGTGCATCCATGTTGATCTATTGTAAAGTACCAGGGATGGCCTAAGAAATGAAATGCATGTGTGATGAGTGTAACATAGTGAGGCTGAAATTCAAGGCATGTAATTGGAGTGGTTCCTAGGATGGAGTAAGTGGTCATGGGTCCTAATAATAAATAGGGGTCTACAAACGTGAAGTGATCCATGAATGGGAGGGCTCTGTTGACCGACGTGAATGTTTATCATGTGCCAAGGTGAGATGGTGAAAAAAATGGTTGAGATGATGGACCCTATGGTGTATTTTGGAGAAATGTTGTTAGGATATGCAAAGCTCAGGATGAAGCCTATCATGCTAAGTGGAGAATCATACTTGCTTTGTTATTTTCCCATCGGGGTGTTGGTCGAAGCAAATCATGTGTGATATACCTGTAATATGCATGGCCTACACCCCAAGCAAAATATTTTTTTTTAAAGCATACATATAATCTATGACTGATTGAATGCTATGAATTAAAGAATGGGAGGAGTACCTAAAATGAATTTCTAAGTGTGTGGCGGGCCCAAAAATGAGTTTAAGTATTTATTGATGGAGAGTTCCATGATGAATATGATGTGGTATTGATCCTTATGTCTCTTTTGGTTTTTTCAATGGAGGTCCCAAGCTTCTATAATGTGTTCCAAAAAATGGAAAAAAGGGCGATAGACAGAGCTAAGGGGGCCAAATATTACTTTATTTATACTGTTGAGCTAGAGAGGTTAAAGCTAGGTTTTGGAGCATTTATTGTCATTACAATTAGCCAGAGCACTAGGGGCACACACAGGGAGATATAGGTAAGGGCTTGTATCCCGCTCTTTGTGATTTTGGTAGGTTTAGGCTAAATAGGCCGTATAGGGGTCCCCTATATGACCTTTTAAGGTTGGTTTTTCATGGCCGTGCGGGCAACTCCCGTGGAGTCGTGCAATTGCTGCATAAAACTAAGGGTTCTGCGCGGTGATGCAATGCAAGAGTGAGCCTCAAATGCATAGTCCATGCATCAAAGGTGGCATATGCCACAACGAAACCCTTTGGGGGTCACTACGACTTGGCTTCTAGACCGCACATTTTCCGTGTGCTTGTTTAGAGAACAAGCGTACGGTCTTCAATGCTTGGGACGCCACTACATAGGGCTTGAAAGACACACCTCCATGCATCTATTGAAGAAATAGGTGTGCGTCAGCATGTCTGTCAAGCTCATAGGCATGCAATTATGAGAAAAAAGGATTTTCTCTGTGTTTTTTGTTTGTATTTTTTTAATAGCCTAAGGACCTATAAATTTGATGCATGGTATACTTTATGGTAAGATGATTTGGAGGGAGTGAGACTGGGTACACCTATGGGCGGATGTGGTAGGGGATCCAGCCACTGGGTAGTTGCTAGCATAGTGGGGTCTTCTAAAGTTTATTCAGAACCCCCTTTTGATTTCACAGGATAGGTTCCTGCATTTTTTCATTCGATGTCGGGATGTGGACCGACAGGTGATTATTATCCGCTTGATGAATCTTCCAATATCGGGCAGTACTGATACCTATTTTTTTGTCGTTTTGCTGCCTATTAGGGAGGTATCAGCTCAGCATGTGGATATCCATCGGTGGGCGGAGGTTGAGGGTGAAGCTCATTATGGGACTAACCCTTATGACGAGGGATGCATCAGGATTGTGACCATTTTGGATCTCGCTGAGCGAGCAGTGATGAACACTAGTATTGCAGTGAGAATTCTACAACTCCTGGGCTACTAGCTTTACTTTATCAACTTGGGGTTCGTACAAACTTGGAGGCGAAACTGTTTTATACACAAGTAAAAGTGATGGTTCTGCCTTTTGTCACTTGTTTAGCTGGCGAGAAACCACTGGAGGTTTTCAAGCCAGACTTCTATGGATTTAGAAGAAGCTTGGTTTTGTTGATGAAATAAAGGGAAATCTAATCTAAGAGAGAGTTGATCTATTGAAATAATGAAAAAGACTAAAATTCAATGCTAAATCACACCATTTCCGAATTAATTGCTAAGAAACTATGCTTTGCAATAATGTTAAATTAACATGAACCAAATGCTACTGTCTAAGCATGGAATTAAAAAACATCAAACATCACTATTGTGCAAGTAAAGGGACTGAAATAACTCTGTTTTTGTCTTTTTTTTCTTTTCATGCAAAATCAAATATGCAAACTAATCTCTTGTGGTGATGTGGCAGGTGGTTTAGGGATGTTTGAGGATGTATGGAAGGTTTAGGATATGGATGGATGGTGTGGGAGACCCTTGGGTGACCTTTGGGGGCTTCCTAGAGGTTTTCCCTCAATTCGGCCTCAAAATAGGCCACTACAAGAAAACCTACAGGATGTACTACAAACCTACAGGATTCCCTGTATTTCTACAGGATGCAGCCGTGAGAAAAACAATGGGTGTTGGAGGTGATGGAAAGCTTGGGGAACGTAGTTGATGGGTGGAATGGAGTGAGAAGACGACTAGGATCACTTAGAACCCAAAACCAAATTTAGGAGATGGTTGGATTCGCTCAAAATGCTTGAGGAAATTTCTTTGTAAAATGATGAAATTGGTGAAGGTTTTGATGGAAACGAGGAATGCCTATGGGTGAATGGAGTTGCAAGGTGGTTGCTTACTATGAGATCTCTGTCTACTTTTGAAGTGCCTTCTTTACATCAAACATGTGTACTTTCCAAGAAGTCATGTAAACAAGAAGCATTCTCATAAGCTAGAAAAGCAGAATTAATGAACTAACTGTCTACCTTATGCATGATGAAAGTAGCTGAAAGGAATGGAATCGTGGATGAGATCTAATGTACGAATGAAGATAGAAGAGATGGAAATGCAATCCTACTTTGAAAAATTGATCAAATGGTAGCTTAAATACAGTAAACTCTTTAAATCTTATGAAAGAAATAGAAATCTATGTTTTTGGGGCTGCATAAGGGTCCCTTCCTCAAATCATCATCCCAGAGGGAAGAAGTGAGGCCAAGATACTTGCTGACAAATTTGTGGTGCTTCTTTTATCCCTGCTAACCTGCTATTGAAGTAAGGCGCAAATGGGACCAAACTAATAAAAAACCAATCAAATCTACACTACTTGCAATGAAAATACCTCTAAAGACAAATTAACAATGAAGCTATGAAAGTAAGCTAAACATACAAATTAAAAAGAGGAGCCTTGGCTACTAGGGTTGGGCCCTAACCTAAGAGATTTAGCCCTTTGAGTTAACTCAATGCTGGCTAAAAAAAAACTCATTCTTATTACCAAAACCGAAAATTACATCAAAATCTTCCACAATTCTAGAGCTCGAAAATAACTTAGAGTTTTACAACAAAAAAAATTCGAATCCTAATGAGGCTCTAGGCCGCTCTACTTATACAACTGAAGTCTCCAACGACTTCCTTAAATTAGGGAGGCTCGGCTCCCAAACTCGAGATAAACTAGCTCTTTGTCTCTCACTTGCTCGACTGCCTTCTAATCCTCATGACTTGGCTGCTTGCACTTCGAGATGGTGTGATAAATGGAGGAATATTTGAATGGGGGAGAAGTAAATGAGGAGGATTTACCTCCTACAATCACTCTCCCTTATCTCATTCGAATTTCAACCTTAGTCTTTGCAAATATTCCTTGATTTCCTTCTTCAAACATCCATTCAATGCATATTAGTCCACTAGGCATGATATCCCAATCTAACTCATCTCATAAACAAAATATAATAAAAAACATGTAATAAGTTGTGAGAAAAGTTGGTTTGACTAAGCTAGGAGGTGAATTAAGGCCCATGTAATTACCTAATGATGAGGCTCATCATCACCCCCCTAATGAAAGTGTTTCTCATCCTCTGAGAAACTCAATCAATATCCATATCCTTCATGGCTCTATTGGCCTCCCTAACATCCCATGCCTCTGCTGTGTTTTCCTCTTCTTGCTCATACAAACCTGCTTTCTTTTCTACCTCCTCCCACTACCTCTTTTCTTCTTCTTCCTTCTTTCCTTCTAGCATTCCTAAGAGTAGTGGTGGACTGAGTTTCAAGCCAATCCAATTGACTTTGAGCCTTTGCATAGATTGCTTGTACATGGGTGTCATGTTTAGTGCTTCTCTCATCCTTTGAGGAGAGTGGTACTCTCTTATCTTTAAGTTGTATGGAAATGTGTTCCATCTCCTCAGGCAAGCATGTATGTTGTCATCCCCTAACAACCTGAACATGTCCTCAAAATGTGAAATTTCTTGCTCTTGGGTAGCAAGATACCTAGGTGCAAGTTGAGGATCATTTGCAATTAAATTATGTGTGCTGATGAGAGCCATTGGATTGGACTGCTCAGCTCTAATCATAAGAGGTTCTGTTTGTTCTCTTGCCAATATCCTTTTCATTTCTACAACCCTTGCTTCCTCATGGTTCATCCATGATGCCAAAGCCATCAACTGTAAATCTCCTAGCTTGGCATTAGGGTCCCATACATTCATGTCTGTTAAGGCCATATTATGCAAATAAAACTCAGACATCTTGGCCCTATCTTCCAATGTACTTTGATCACAAAGATCAATGAAGTGTCTATAATCCTGAAATGGCATAGTGCCTCTCTGTGCTAGGGTCTTGATGTGGAATTGCAACCACTACTCCTTGAGGTATAGGGCATAGGATTTAGCTAGCATCCTACACTGGATTACTTCCAAAGAGAGACTGGCCATACATGCCAATTGGTTCTCTCTTTCTTGCAGCTGTCCTTTCAACCATGCATTTTCTGTTTCTAATTGATTTCTCATTATGGACTCTCTATCTCTCAAGCTAATTAATTCTCTACCCATCTCCTTGAGCTTCTCCTCCATGTGATCAATGTCTTCCACCCCCTTGGGTTTGGCAATCTGTATCCATTGATGAGTTCTGGCCCTCTCCTTCTCAAGCTCAAAGAATAGTGGAATAGCAAATTTTTGTGGAATGACCCTGCCCCCTTCAGTAAATCTGTAGTAAGATTCAAGGTCTGGTTGGGGGCTAGGTTCCTTTAACTCTGCGTCCTCTTCTTTGGTTTCTTATTGTAGACTTCCCTCCTTATCCAATTTTTGAGTCTCCTGTAGGTTTAACAGAGTATCCTATAGGACTGCTTCAGTTTCCGGTAGGTTTTTCAGTGTATCCTGTAGGATTTCTTTTCCTTTGGATGAGGTGGATCTAGTTATAGGCCTTCTCACATAGGTGATAGGAGACTTAGGAGGATACATTTTCTCCTACTGTTTAGGTGAGTCCTCAATCACAATGGGAATTTTGGTTGGTGTTTGGGGTTTCCCCTGCCTTATCCTTGTGCTTTTCCTTGTCCTGAAATATAAGGGGGTCTGCCTCTGTCTTTTTCCTTTCTATTTGATAGGGGTGCTAAGAGCAGTGAGGGCAGTTGCTGCTTCTCTCTCAGTGGCCTCTGGAGACACCCTAGGTGACTCCTCCTTGTCTTCTGCCTCCTCTTTTTCATTTTCCTTTTCCTCTCTATTTTTCCTCTCCTCTTCTTCTTCTAGCTCCTCATCTTGTTTATTAGTCTCTTCTTTGTCATATTCCTCTATTTCCTCATCATTCTCTTTCTCTTTCTCATCTTCTTCTTCATCCTCTTCCTCATCTATCTCATCTTCCTCCTCATCTATCTCATCTTCATCCTTCTTTGCTTGTTCTTCCTCTACTTCAGTCTCTTCCTCATCCTTTTCACTGACAGTAGGACTAACATCATATGTGAGAGCTTTGATGTCCTCATCTGTCTGCATGTCTATGAAAATTGACCATTGGATAGGAATTGTGAGGTTTTTTAGGGAATATTCTATGATGATTCTGATTAACCCATGATGAGCTAAGTGTTGGGAATTTCCCTCTTGCATATTTATTCTTGTGTCTATCAGTGATTACAGAAGGAAGTATGGTATGATGAGCCTGTGGTGAGGAGGTGTTTCTGCTCCAAACCTCAACTCTTCAAGAAGCCTAAAGTGATAGCCATAGACCACACTATACCTACCCTCACATGATATGTATTTGATAAGTTGGTAGCTCACCTCATTCCAGGGATATGGCAGGCTTGCTCTCCTTACTCCATTCTTGTCTTCAATGGGTTCCTCACCTTCTAAAAAGAATTTCCTCTTGGCAATCTGGTTGTCTCCCTTGTCTTCCTTCCTCCATTGTACTCCTAAGGGCAGTGTGGTAACTCTATTGATGAGTTCAGGGGTGAGATCTATGGAGAGGCCTCTTACCACAATAGTGGCATGGACTCTGGTAAGTGGAATGAGGGAGAGAGAAAACTCTTGGGCCACTTCATCATCATACCCTCTTAATTTTTCGAAATACCCCATCCAATTATGCCTTGTGAAGATTTCTAGCACCTAAGGGTGTTGTTGAATTCTCACAGTGTTAATGGGCTCCCTTCTATGAAACCCTCATGTCATCTTGGTTTGTGAAGTTTGAGGAAAGGATAGGGTTGATACAATTGTTAAATGTAGCAGTAAATAACTGATATGACTGTGTCGACAATTCCCTTACATAACTGCCAAATTCACTCAAACTAGAGGATTTATTGTTCAATTCACTTAGAAAAAGGGAAGTAATTACATAGCCTACCTCTTCATAGTGTTTGTTGTGGCCAAACCCTATGTTTTCCCCTCTGAAACTCCTCTCAGCCAATCCTGTAGACTATCTCTGTGTATCTTGTAGGAATCTTGTGTGCAATCTTGTAGGATTATGTATGGACAATTCCCTTACACAACTGCCAAATTCACTCAAACTAGAGGATTTCTTATTCAATTCACTTGGAAAAAGGGAATTAATTAAAGATCCTACCTCTTCATAGTGTTTGTTGTGGCCAACCCCCATGTTTTCCCCTCTGAAACTCCTCTCGGCCAATCCTGTAGACTGTCTCTGTGTATCCTATAGGAATCTTGTGTGCAATCCTGTAGGAAGTCTTGTGCAGAAAAACGATGGAGTTTTCCTCTTCGGTAGGTGGCCTGGGTATGAGAGTGACTTTTGCAAGAGTGAGCCTTGAGGAAATGCATGCATGAGTGCATGGGGATCAACAAATATTTCTTCTTATGGATGAGTTATGTGAGGTGGTGTGCTAGCAGCAGAGGTATGTTTTCTATTTTTGGACCGTTGGTCCCCACTACCACCTCATCATTTCCCCCTCCTCGTAATCAATTCCCAGTTCATGACTCCGTAGACTTAACTGTTTTTGTCCTGCTCTTCTCCTTTTTTGACTTGACTGTTGACACGTGTGGGAGGGCTAGCTATTTTGTCTTTGTCAATTGGACGAAGGTGGCCAAGTTTTGCTTATAAACCAACTTACTCGTAACCTTTACATATTTTGAATACATTATGAAAATGAGAGAGTGAGTGAGATACTTACCTGTGGTGCTAGCCATTGTTGCAGTTGTTGAAGACCAGAGGTGTTTGTTGTGTGTTGGCTACAGGGTATTTTTTTATTTTTATTTTTATTTTATTTTTTATTTTGCTCCCTGGTGATTCCTTTGATGTGCAGGTACCTGGTGTTGAAGATTCTGGTGTTGTCGCTGCTTTGGAGATCCTTCTGCTCTTGGATAATTATGCTGGAAGCTTGCTACAATCATGATTTGTATTATATAGGATAGGCTGCTACAGGATTTCCTATAGCTGCTTCTCCCTCAGAACTCTTAATCATACACTCTGCTATGATTTTGAGGATGGTGACATGGATTGAGAGGAAGACTAGGAGTGAAGAAATGAGACATACTCAGGTGTTGCTCCCTTCTACTCTCTGTTCCATGTTTTCTCTTGAAGACTGTGACAATTTTTTTTTTTTTTTTTTAACTGATTCTTTTAATGGCGACTACAGGGGTTATGAAAGTGGACATAGGTATGGTAATGAAATTTTGATGTAGGGGTGTTATTTCTTTGATATAGCAGGTCATGTTTTTTCCCTAGGGTCACTTCCTGTAGGATTCTCAAGCCACTGTAATTCCTACAGGATCATCCTGTAGGTTTTCAGGGGATCCTATAGGCTTACAAGGGATCCTATAGAAAATGCAACCCCCTTGTAAACTGAAGCAAAGGAGTGAAAAAATGAAAGAAATGGTGGAGTGATGAATGACAATGAGTGGAAAAATAAAAATGTGAGTGAAATAGGTCCCTTTTTTATCCTCCTTTTTCTCTGATCATCCTCCTTGTTGACCTGCAAATAGAAATTTTCATGATTTTTTTTTTTTGAAAACAACTAGGTTGCCTCTGAGACATTTCATCCTAGTTGTTTGCCCTGGGTGCCACAAGAGAGGTTTTCACCCAGGGATATTTTTATTTTCCCTTTTTTTTATTTTTCGACACCATTGGGTTGCCCCAAGAGGTTTTCAACCCAATAGTGGGACTCAGGCGCCTCATGGAGGTTTTCACCTAAGTCCTTATTTTTTTTTCCAGTGATTTGATGAGGCAGGAGCTGAAACTTGCTCCACTACCCTCACTGTTTTATTGATACCATCAATGGACTCTTGCTTTGAAAATGGTCTTTTGTAAACTTTTAATCGGTGCTCATTAGCAAGTAAAGGAATGGCCTCTTCATCTATGGTTCTGATCTGCACTGAACCATTATCATGACATCTCTCTATAACATAAGGTCCTAGCCATCTTGTCCTCAACTTGCCCTTAAAGTCTTTATATCTAGAATCATATAACAAGGCCCAATCACCTTCTTGAAATTGTTTATCCTTGATGTTTTTATCATGCCATATCTTCCTCTGAAGTTGGGTTACCTCCATGTGCAGGAGGGCCTACATTCTGAACTCATCTAAACCATTTAACTGCATCAATCTATCCTTTTGTGCACTGCTGATATCTAGATCTAGTTGAGCTACCATCCTTAGTGTGTTATACTCAAACTCAATGGACAACAGGGCCTTTTTCCCATAGACCAGCTCATAGGGTGTGAATCCAGTGGTGGTCTTCCAGGTGGTATTATAGGCCCAGGTGGCCTCAACTAGTCTATCTTCCCAATCTTTCTTGTTGTTGTTAACCACTTTGGTCAAGATGCCCTCCAGCGCTCTGTTGGTCACCTCCACTTGCCCATTAGCTTATGGGTGATAGGGAGTGGAGGTCCTATGCTTGATCTTGTGCTGGCTAAGCAAGTCTTCAATCATGTTGGAGGTAAACTGGTTGCCTTGATCAATGACCAGTTCTCTAGGGTACCCAAATTTGTAAAATACATTCTCCCTTAAGAACTTAGCCACCTTCTCCTCTGTTGCTGCCTTAATTTCCTTGGTTTCAGCCCACTTAGTCAGATAGTCAGTGCACACAATGATGTACTATTTTTTCTTGGAAGGAGGGTCAATAGGTCCAATGAAGTCCATGCCCACTTGTCAAATGGCCACTTGAGGCTGCAGAGGCATTTCATCCATTGGAGTAGGCTTTCCCATCCTTTGGAACCGATCACACTAACCAGTATATCTTTTCACATCCTGATGAATAGTGGGACAATAATACTCTGCTTGTAACACTTTGAATGTTGTCCTCTTTGTTGCAAAGTGACCTCCACAAGGCCCATCATGACAGGTCAGAAGGGTGTCAAGGACTTCCTCCTCCCCAACACACCTTCTCAAGATTTGATTTGGGCCAAGTTTGAAGAGGTTGCCCCCAATCCAAGTGAAGGGGATGCTCTTCCTTATAGCATTGCTTTTCTCCTTGGAGGACAAGTTCGGTGGCAACTGTACAGATACCAAATAGTTTTCTATGTCAGCAAACCATGGAGATAGAACTGAAATGGTGAACAAGTGCTCATTCGGTAACTGGTCATCAACCATTCCCTCTTCACCTGCAGGAAAAGTTAATTTGGACAAAAAGTCTACAACAACATTTTCTTTACCAAGCTTATCAACAATAGTTAGAATAAACTACTATAATAAAAGCAACCATCTTATAATATGAGCATTCACATTGGGTTTATTCATTAAATATTTGATTGCAGCATGGTTAGTATGGACAAATGTTTGATAACCTATAATATAATGCCTAAATTTGTTCAATGAATGCACAACATCCAGGATCTCCTTTTCAGTCACTATGTAGTTTAGTTCGGAATTCTTAATGGTAAAGTAAATGGCATAAGGCAATTTTTCATCTATCTGAACTAGGGCTGCTCCTATGACTTTGTGTGAGGCATCAACATGAATGTGAAAAGGAAGGGCCCAATTTGGGCCTTGGAGAATTGGGGTAGTGGTTAACTTGTTCTTCAGGATGTCCAAGGCCTCTTGACAGCTTTTTGACCATATAAACTCAGATTCCTTGGCCAACAACCCAAATAAAGGAGAGGCCAACTTGCTGAAGTCCTTTATGAACCTTTGGTAGTATCCAACTAATCCTAGGAAACTTCTAACATCTCTCTGATTTTGAGGAGGTGGGACCCTTTGGATAATAGCTATTTTGTTGGGGTCCACCTGCAGTCCTTGTTGAGATATTGAATGACCCAGCACGGTCCCTTTAGTCATCAAGAATTCACATTTCTCGAGACAGAGAGACAGGTTCATCTCAATGCATTTGTGCAATACCTTACCTAAGTTGGACAAAGCCTCCTCGAAATCACACCCATAAGGTATGAAATCATCCATATAGATTTCTACCGCATCATGGACCAACTCAGAAAATATACCGAGGACTGCTTTCTCAAAGGTGGCAGGAGCATTTGCATAGGCCAAAAGGAAGGAACCTGTAGGAAAAGTGCCCCAAGGACAAGTGAAGGTGGTTTTATCCCAGTCTTCTGGGCTAATCTAGATTTGGTTGTACCCATGTAGGAAAGAAAAAAAAAAATTCCTTGCCAGGCCATCTAGCACTTGGTTGATGAAAGGTAGAGTTAAATGGTCCTTCTTTGTGGCTTTGTTTAGTTCCCTATAATTGACACAAATCCTCCACTCACCAAATTTTCTTGGGAACTAACACCAGAGGGGAGATCCACTCACTATCAGAGATAGGATAACTGAATCATGCATCTATCAATTTTTGTAGTTCCTCTTTGACTATATCTTTAAGAGCTGGATTCATCCTCCTTTGGGGTTGCCAGACTGGCTTGCAACCTTCCTTGATATAGATATGGTGAGTACACACTGAGGGGTGTACTCCCTTCATTTCTTTGTAACTCCAAGTGAAGGCATCCAGATGTTCCTTTAGCATGTTGCACAACTTCCCCTCTTGGAGAACAAAAAGAGATGGATTGATTTTCAAAGTTTTCTCAGGGCTGAATTCTATGGTTTTGACATAGAGAGGATTGGAATCGGCCAAGTACAGATCAATTGGATGGTTGTTCTGGGTTTCCTTTACTACTTCTTCTAGGGACAATGTACTGGGAGTTGGACTTTGGAGCAGGTGTTCAATCAAATTGTCTTCATCCTGTGGTCCTCCTCCCATGGTTGTTTCTAAGGTATATATTTGGGCAGTATAAACTTAATCTTCTTCCTCCTATTCCGGCCATAAAGGTAAATCATGTTCTAGAGATGGCTAAGCAGGAGGGTATAGGACTAACTTCTTGGACATATGCCCATTCTTGATGCTCATATTCCCAGCTCTGTAGCTGATGTAAGCATCGGCAGTGGCTAACCAGGGCCTCCTAAGGATGAGAGGATAACCAGTAAGCTTAGCCTTAGGCTAGAGAACTAGGAAATCTGCAGGGTACTCCCAAGAATTAATGGAGACCATCACATCCTCCACAATCCCCTTAGGGGTCACTATGGAGCAGTCTAGAAGTTGCAGGACCATTTTGGTCTTTCTCAATGAACCTTAGAGGTTGAGCTTGAGCATGGTGTCCTTGGTCATCACATTAATGGCAACCCTAAGATTGATCAAAGTGTGTGGGACAATGGTGCCATTGATGTGCACATCTACTACAGGGCTTCCAGGGTCCAAATACTTTGGACAGATTACCTACCCCAGCATTAAGTCAGACAACTGTCCAATGACATTAATGGTAGGGGCATCTTTTCTTTTCTTGCCTGGATGCTTGAAGAACTTCTCCTTAATCAACTTATTGTAAATATTCACTTCTTTTATTGCTTGGAGAAGTGGGATCTTTACACATATATTTTTCAATTCTCCCACAAGTTCAATCTCTTCTGGGGTAGGCTGGAGTGGCTGGGTTAATCTCTCAGGAAAGGGTGGATTTACTTTAAGAATGCTTTCCTCTCTTTCTTCCTCAACCTCCCTAGGTGGAGGTGAAGGTTGGTTATCCCGAAGAACTCTGCTAGATCTCAAGTTAATTTCCTAGATTTCCACATAATAATCTAGATAGGATGTCTCTCCATTGTATACTTGTTGAGCATATCTGTTGTTCAGGTTCAGTTTGGCTAGGCAGGCATACGGGGTTTCTTGGGTGGAGCAGAGTGTAACAGCTGTGGTTGGGAAGGTGGTGGAGGAAATAAAGCTGGAGCATTGTTGTATTTGGGCCTCCACCCCTAGGGCGGTGCATTCCACTGAGGTTGTGGTAGAGCATATTGTTGAAATGAATGTCTAGCTGGCTAGGAGTGATAATGAAATGCAAAGGACCAAGGAGGATGTGTATACCAGGAAGGATGAGCAGGGGGTCCCCAAGATCGTATGGATGTGGTCTAGTTGGGGTTGTAGTATGCATGGGATGACCCTTGCATGCCTTGCTAGTATGGCCTAGGCCCATGATGTCTCCTTTGGTTTATGTAATAGAGCTGCTTAGTGACCCCTTCAACTCCTTGATATACAACTTTGAGTCCAGGCAAAGAAGGGCACTTATCTGTGGAGTGGTTTTCTTCATAGTCTGAGCATATTTCAATAGAATTTAATGGAAATTAATTCCTAGGGTGCCTCCTGGTGCACTGAGGACAAAAAATGGCCAAGGCTCTCTTTGCTTCCTCCTGATTTCTCCTAATGTGCATAGTGTCCATTTGTAAGGCAAGGGTTCGCAACATCTCACTCTTGAAATCTTCCAGCATGTTTCCAATTTCACCCTTGATTGATGAATTGGAAGAGGATGTACTGACCATAGGTTGACTAACCCTACCCATTTTCCTGGCTACCCTAGAATGGTTTCTAAAGACAATCTTGATGTCCTCATAGGGTAACTGGTAGATATCTCCTCCTACTAACAAGTGTAGGGTATCCAGAAGATCTTCCCTTACTCCCCTAAGTAGGACCAGCTTTAGTGACTCAGGGTCAAGTGTGCACCTGGCCCTTTTGTAAATAAGATGGAATCTTTCTTCATAATCCTCTAAGGATTCATCATTGCCTAAGGTCATCCTAAAAATTTCTTCTTTAGTATCCTTAGACCTACAGTAGTCTCGATACTTATTGTTGAAGGATTGTTGCATTTGAGCCCAAGTTGTGATGCTATCCCCAGGTAAACCCATGAACCAGCATAGAGCTGCATCCTTGAGGGTAGATGGAAATATTTTCAACTTCTTTTCATCATTTGTATAGTCATAGGTTCGGCATATAACAACAAACTCAAATAGGAAAGTGTTGGGGTCTTCTGTGGTCAGGCCATGGAAATGAGGAAGGGCAGAGGGGCTTATATTTTTCATCTTAGTGTCCCCATTGGTTTCCCTGATGGGGAAGGCACCCTCAACTCTCTCTCTATTCCCTCTATCATTTCTATTTTCAGCCATTGGCTCGGTAGGAATGGGTTCTTCTTCTTCCCCTGTAGGTTCTTCAAATATGTCTAGTTGCTCACCTAAGGGTTCCTCCAATTCACAACCACCAAAGAAGAGGGAAGGTTGGCTATTGGATGCAGTGGGGGTATTTGGAAAAAATTTCCCTAAGTTATCCCTATTCCTACGAGGCATGAAAGGAAATGTTTTTGGTTTGGTTTTGTGATTTTTTCAAATTTTGAAAGTGCTTTGTAGAACTGAATTTTCATATGGAATGAAAACTACTAATTGAATGAAAAACTAATTGTTGAATTGAAATCTAACTTACAAAATTAAAATTGCAGACTGAATGAGAACTACTGACTGAATGAAAAGATTAGCTAATTTCTTGAAATCTAACTTGCATAATGGAAACAAAAACAAAGAATGCAAAATGAAAAGCAAACTAAATTACTTTTGCGGGAATGAAACTAATGGAAGAATAATAGAAACAAGAAGTAGAAGAAAGAAAGCAGTAATCACATATTACTCAGACACCTCCCCAGAAATGGTGCCAAAAAGTGACAAACACCAGTATTGCAGCAAGAATGCTGCAACTCCTGGGCTACTAGTAACGGGGTTCGTACAAACTTGGAGGGGACAGTGCTGTATACACAAGTAAAAGTGATGATTCTGCCTTTTTTCACTTGTTCAACTAGAGAGAGACCACTAGGGGTTTTCAAGCTAGACTTCTATGGATTCAGAATAATCTTGGTTTCTTGATGAAAGAAAGGGAAATAAAATCTAAGAGAGACATGATCTATTGCAATATTGAAAAAGACCGAAATTCAATGCTAAATCACACCATTTCCTAATTAACTGCTAAGTAACTATGCTTTGCAATAATGCTAAATTAACATGAACAAAATTCTACTGTCTAAGCATTGAATTTAAAAACATCAAACATCACTATTGTGCAAGTAAAGGGACTGAAATAACTTTGTCTTTGTCTTTTTGTTCTTTTCATGCAAAATCAACTATGCAAACTAATCCCTTGTGGTGATGTGGCAGGTGGTATAGGGACGTTTGAGGATGGTTGGAAGGCTTAAGAGATGGATAGATGGAATGGGAGACCCTTGGGTGACCTTTAGGGGCTTCCTAGAGGCTTTCCCTCAATTCGGCCTCAAAACGGGCCAATATAGGTAAACCTACAGGATGTACTAGAAACATACAGGATTCCCTATATTTCTACATGATGCAGTTGTAAGAAAAACGATGGGCGTTGGAGGTGATGGAAAGCTTGTGGAAGGTAGTTGATGGGTGCAATGGAGTGATAAGAGGCCTAGGATCACTCAAAACCAAAAACCAAGTTTAGGAGATGGTTGGATTCACTCAAAATGCTTGAGGAAATTTCTATGTAAAATGATGAAACTGGTGAAGGTTTTGATGGAAACGAGGAATGCCCATGGGTGAATGGAGTTGGAAGGTGGTTTCTTGCTATGAGATCTCTGTCTACTTCTGAAGTTCCTTCTCTACATAAAAAATGTGTAATTTCCAAGAAGCCATGTAAACAAAAGCATTCTCATAAGCTAGAAAAGCAGAATTAATGAACTAACTATCTTCCTTATGCATGAGGAAAGTAGCTAAAAGGAATGGAATCATGGATGATATATACTGTAAGAATGAATATAGAAGAATGGAAATTCAATCCTACTTTGAAAAATTGATCCAATTCTAGCTTAAATACAGTAAACTCTTTAAAGGTTATGAAAGAAATAGAAATTTGTGTTTTTAGGGCTACATAAGGGCCCCTTCCTCAAATAATTATCCCAGAGGGAAGAATTGAGGCCAAGACACCCATTAACAACCTTGTGGTGCTTATTTTATGCCCACCAACCTACTACTAAAGTAAGGCACAAATGGAAGCAAACTAATAAATAACCAATCAAATCTACACTACTTGCAATGAAAATACCTCTAAAGACAAATTAACAATGAAGCTATGAAACTAAGCTAAACATATAAATACAAAAGAGGAGCCTTGGCTGTTATGGTTGGGACCTAACCTAAGAGCTTCAGCCCTTTGAGTTAACTCAATTCTGGCTCAAAACAAAACTCATTCTTATTACGAAAAGAGAAAATTACATCAAAATATTCCACAAGTCTGGAGCTCGAAAATAACTTAGAGTTTTACAAAAAAAAATCGAATCCGAACGAGGCTCTAGGCCTCTCTACTTATACAACTGAAGTCCCCAATGAATTCCTTAAAATTAGGGAGGCTCGGCTCCCAAACTTGAGATAAACTAGCTCTTTGTCTCTCACTTGCTCAGTTGGCTTCTAATCCCCATGACTTGGATACTTTCACTCTGAGCTAGTGTGATAAATGGAGGAATATTCAAATGGGGGAGAAGTAAATGAGGAGAATTTACCTCCTACAATCCCTCTCCCTTGTCTCATTCACGTTTCAAACTTATTCTTTGCCAAAATTCCCGGATTTCCTCCTTCAAACCTGCACTCATTGCATATTAGCCCAATAGGCATGATATCCCACTCTAACTCATCTCATAAACAAAATATAATAAAAAACATGTATTTTTGTGATAAAAGTTGGTTTGACTAAGCTAGAAGGTGAATTAAGGCCCATTTAATTACCCAATGATTAGGCTCATCAAGCGGCGCTAGTGATGATTGTTA
Organism: Pinus tabuliformis; assembly: GCA_031772625.1. Classification (NCBI taxonomy): domain Eukaryota; kingdom Viridiplantae; phylum Streptophyta; class Pinopsida; order Pinales; family Pinaceae; genus Pinus; species Pinus tabuliformis. The sequence goes on from CM062805.1 coordinate 719,358,495, forward strand.
GATTGGTGGGATTAACACCCCCCATAGAGCATCGAGGCTGCATATAGCGGTCCTCCAATAGTTGCAGGCATGCCACTTTTTTATTGGGTTTGATTGTTTTATAGGGGAATGTTGTCCTTGTTGACACAGATGCAGCGTGGTACACTCCATAGTTTTATTTATGTGAGTGTTATATTCAACATTATGTATGAGAGGATGGTGATGTTGTGCCTGATCCTAGTAGTGCTAATAGGGTCTTCTAGGGACCCTCGGATATGTTGTTGAGCACATGATATGCCGCAAGATGGGATTGGTGTGGTAGGGCATTACTAGAACACCACCATAGAGGATTGGTTTAACTCCAATCCTCAGATGATTGTGGAGTATCCCTATCATGGCATGGAGTTCTGGGGAGATCCACACATGTGACTTCCTCTGGGCGATGCCTTGGGACCAATGGGTATATTTTCTTTTTTGCATTTCTATATATATGTTTTTTTCATGTATAGGTATGATGTTTTATATATGAGGATATTGATACCATGGGTGTTTACTTGCAGATGTAGGACCGTGAGGGTGACCATTGGCCTATTGAGTTTGTCATGATCTGAGATGTATGGGTGTCGCAAGGGTTACACATATGCCACAGAGACCGTGGGATGTGAGGCCACCTGCTAGGCCTAAGAAATCGACAAAACAACATCAATTAGATATTGGTGGACCCTAAGGTGAGGGAAGCAGTGAAAAAGTGAGTGAGGAAGTAGAGTGGTCACATGAGTGTGTCGAGGCCGCAAATGTGTGTTTTCCAGTTGTTGAGGTTGAGCTTCAAAGCTACCAAGACACCTGGGGCAGATAAGAGGCCTTGACTAGAGTGTTTCCCATTGATGGTTGGGAAGGTTTGGCAGAGGTCATCGTGGAGGCAACAAAGGCACTTGAGCGAGCGCATTGAACAATTTTGCGTCGTATAGATATGATGATGGCTAGGACTGGTTTGATTTTGGCTCCAGACATAGAGATTGGTTTGCGAGAGCCCTAGATAAACTTGTGGGTCTAGATTTTTTTATGAGACTATGTATGTACCAGTGCAAGCACACATTATGAGGATACTCCCCCATATGTTTTGACTTATTTATCTTGGTCATGCACTAGTGGACTATATGGATATTTTTTGTAATCATATATATTTTTTGATATGTATATACGAGATAGGTTTTTGGTGGCTCTCATGATATGTCACATGTGTATATACTTTTAATATATTGCTGCATTTTATTTGAGATCTATCTTATTCTCATGGTTTATGTATCTTGATATATATATATATATATATATATATATATATATATATATATATATATATATATATATATATATATATATATATATATATATATATATATATATATATCTGTGTGTGTGTGTGATGCATGCTAGTCTAGGATTTGATTAGCTATGTGATCAGCTGTATGATTTTGATCCCTTGGTATATGTGTAAATGTGATATGATCAAAATGTCGAGCTAACCTTTGTGCATGTAGATACTTCTGAAAAGGGCATGTATCACGAACCTGAAAGGCCTTGTTTATCTGCAATACAACCAATTGGGAATCAAGGAATACATGCATGTGAGAGATATCTAGGTGGTGGGAATCATCCAAGAGACCTATGAAGACATTGTATTCAACTTGATTTTTGGTGGATGACTTGATACAAAGTCCATTAGAGAGATGAGGTGTCCAGTCAGGAGACTATATGTCCTAGGCTACAACAATGAGGTTTTGCGACCACAGAGATGCGCCATCAGTAAACCCATGGTGATAAGCTGGCAGATGATCCATATGTTGACAAATGATGAGAGAGTGACTTTTACAGTGAATCCATGATGAGTTCATCATCATAAAAAATAATTCATGGTGCATACATGTACATTCTATCATTTTATGGGAGAATTTTTTTGACTTAGAGACCATTGATGGGATTTTTTAGGCAAGTCCCATCAGGCTCTAACAAGATTTATATCTCCTTAAGGAAGAAATGTTTGATGATGTATGGGCCCTTCCACATGATTTCAAACTTCCTAGGTCCTACCATTTCTTGGGAAACATGATAACGGGGGACTGACTCCCCCTCCGTAAATTTCCAAGGGTTGATGTTGCGATCAAATGAGGCTTTGACCCTGTTTTTGTGTGCTTCATTATTCTAGAGGGATTCTCGTCGACATTCATCGATGAGATTGATAGGATTATCATATGATTTTACTAGATTTATAGGATGTTAACGTTGAATCCTAAGCTAGAAAAATGTGTATAACATAGGGCATGCCTCAGTGCTATGAGAGTTATTGGTATAGATACTATATACTGGACCAAAACTAACCGAGTAGATAGTATGGGAGGTGATACTGCTCATAGTATGAGATGTTGATTCCTTGTTGATGTCACGAGATGGATTATCCTATGGCGGTATCCATTTGTGGACCTTAGTGCTGGCGTCATGTGGCATCCTGCTGTGGGATGGTCTTAGCACTGCTATTGCCATGCAAAAACGTGGAAGGTATTGACAATTCCTTGTATGGTGGAAGTCATAGCAGATGCAACAATAACAAGATGTAATTTTCTCTTGCTTGGGGAGATGCTTGTGTGGAATTTGGACCCTTATGTGAAATATGTCATTGAATTTACCTAGTTCGTTACATTCATCCACCAAATGGTTGGGTTTATCACATAGGGTGAATGTGATGGGTGATCTTCTGTGCGAGGTGGCCTTAGATCATTTTTTATTCTGGTCTAGATTAATGGTGGTGAGGGGACATGAAATAATGGTGGCCCTGCTTTGTTGTTGTTGACATTTCTCCTCAAACACACATAAGACATCCAAGAGTCCATCATCCCCTTGTGGGGGATTGGGTTATACAGACTCAGTATCAGAGTCTAGTAAATATGATTTTTTGGCCATGAATCGATGTACAAAAGTCACTGATTCGCAGAACCTGGGATGGTGGCGGAACCTTCGCCTATGATGGTTTCCTACCATAGATAGTGCATGTATGGTGCCAACACCTAGGTCTGCTTCTCTGAAAAACCTAGGTGATTGGGTAGTTTTGGTTATATGTCCATAATTTGGGGCATAGGTTAACTTTATGATTTAGGTCTGTGGTGTAGGTAAATTCTCAGTGCGGACACAAACAATTCCTCTAGCCCGAGAGAACAGGTATAGCCACAAACAAACAATCTATGGAAAATCTCCTTAAGATAGAATAAATGAAGAGGGCCTACCACTTAGAACGTTATTCCGCTTGGTGATGGTCCTGCTTCCTCACTCCATCTATCTTCCATTTCCTTCCTTCGAATACCTGAAACAAGAAAACAACAACAACAACAAAATGACAACATGCAATATTGTATTCAGCCTACTTAATAGGTCAAGGAACATTAAGAAATAAAGATGTAAAATGAAACTTCATGTAGGAAATCAATTGATAGTTGCATTAGTATAAATTAGAAAGAGATTACGACCAGTGCCTTGACGTTGCTAGTCTCCTCCGACGTATCTGGGTTCCCACACTTCTGCTAGCACTTCACAGATAGCCCCAACAAATGGAATTTCAAGGCCTCTTTCCCTCTAGTCTCAAACCAAACCAAAATCACACTATTCTCCCTCAAACACACACTAGAAAGCTATATCCTATAAATGACTTGCTGGTTATTCACACTTGCTCTAAAAACTCCAACTAGCTTTTTCTTGGGAAGAAAAGAGGCTTATATAGCTTGGATGGATGGGAGATGGTACCTCTCATCATGGGAGGTCTTATCTCTTGAGGTTGTTCCATAATAATAGCGGAAAGGAGCCCAAACTGATTTCCTCGGCTCTATCTGTCCCAACCATCTACCAGACTTCCGTTACGAAGCTTCTAGACATGGAAGCTTTGGATCTTTATTTAAAAAACCTTCCAAAATCAGATCAGCACAATTAGAAAAGGGCTTAGCCGATCCAATCGGTGTGAGGGTTAGTTTTAACCTTTGTAATTCAATGCGAGGAGAAAACTGGTCAAGAGCACTGGTCTTGTAAATTGGGATAGAAGGAAGATTCTTGGGAAATGATGCAAAGGGGAATTATTCTGCTCATGAAGAGGGACATACTGGGAGTTTCTTCATGATGGGAAAGCATGTTGGGTAAAATTTAGAGGTCCTCGAGGATTGCATATGGGGAGTACAGGGATAGTGACAAAATTTTGTGTAACAAATGCCCCTTAAAGCGTGAAGGTCGAACTAGAGTGAGGGGTGAAATTCTTTATAAGTGGAAGTGGGGAACCTAAGTCTGTCATCGGAAAACCTGCAAGAAAGCATATATACATATATACCACTGAAAAATTCTGAATAATGATACATGAATCATGGTATCGACATAGCCATGTAGAGAATGATCATGTAAATGGATCCAAGGTATGGGCGTAGCCATCCAGCAGAAAGGATCATAATGAAACCAAGGTATGGTTGCAGCTACCCAATAATGAGAAGGATCACATATAACAACCCATGGTATGGTTGCAACCATCCATCTAAAAGAGACATGTATATAAACATGACCATGTCACATCCCCTCACAACTTGGACTTGTAACATCTTAGCCTAGGGTCTTGCGCTCCAAACGACCCAATCAAAGTACAAATCCTAACATGTGAATAAATGTGTTGAAGTTGAACATACTAGGAAGTTGTTTGATTACTGGTCAATGATGTGAACCATTAACAAGAATGAGAGAAACCACCAATAATGACAATGGCTCTCAAGGTATTGACAACACAGTTCACGGAATGTGAATAAATAAACTGATTTCGAACTCCTATGAAATCACCCGATCGAAAGCCAATGATGTGAACTTTTCGTCGAGTGCAAAGCACTTTCCATTAGGTCATGCAAGCTCTAAGGTACTAGAAGGGAGTCTCTCGATCACCTTCCTGGATAATGAGCTAAAGTCGAGAGGAAACAACCATGTCGAAGGAGGGCCATGATGTATCCCACATCATCGACATGAGACAAAGGGATGCAAATGATCTCAGATGATACAGAGAATCAGGAGTAAGTGTAACTATAGACAGACTGACTCTTGAACATATCGACGACACGATTCTGGAGTTTGGTAGATGTTGGATCCATAAGATCGGTGGTCATTATGACGTGGTAGGGATCAAATGGAAGGAAAAAACGAATGGCCCAACCTGGCAAGGTCAAATGAAAAGGAGGATATCCCAACCTGACACGAAGCAGAAAATGTCATGTTCAAGAGTGAGCTACCGACACGACTGATAGAATTTCCAAATTTTCCCCCACCATTTATGGCAGGTAACCCAATTATTTTTTGATCGCAAGCTTGAAGGGGATAGCATATTCTTGCACTCTAAGTTCATCCTTTGTATGAATTTGACCTAGTAAGTTTAATGAGCCTTAGGAAGGAGAAGCTCACGTTCGTCATGGCGACGAATCCAATGTTGTTTAATGTTTTAACGAGTCTGACATAGGTATAACTTGGTATCTTTTTGATGTTTAGAGAGTTTGAAAAAGACAAGGAAAATAAAACTCCACATGGTCCCTTTTCATACATTTGTGTCTTTCGAGCCTTAAAAGGTAGAAAACGATGCTTGATAGAACCGCTTGACTATTTCAGTCAAGGAGTACCTTTTTCATAAATAGTGCATCCCAGCCCATAAAAGGGGTAAACATATACTGGGTGCACAATGTTTTGCATCCTTTTACGAGTTCAAAACATCAAGATCTTGGCAATATTTTCACGTTTAAAGAGTCGGAAAACAACTTGAAAGTAGACCCCCCATTTTATTCTCTTTTACGACTCAAAAAGGGAAAAATACTCGGTAATATTTTCATTTGAGATTTAAGAGTCGAGAAAAGAGTTGAAACACGACTCCAATACCATAATTGACAATCCATCACTTGTCGTTGCACAAGAAAGGTAAATGAATTATCCAGTTTTGAGGCAAAATAGGTCAAAAATACTCAAAAATCCTAATATTTCATGAAAAAATGAAAAAAATGGGGAAAAAGTAATTATTTTTTACCATTTACCATTTTACCTTTGTGTGAAGAGCATTTTACCTTTGTGTGAAGAGCTTTTTACCCACTTGTGCCCTAAATGTTTCCAGAGCAGATTGCAGGAGATCTGAGAGGTCATTCGCCAAGCCGTTAGTTGTAGGTAAGAGCCGAGACCTTAAGCTCCATTTTCATATTGATTTTTCTTGTTTTTATCCATTTTTTGGGTTTCATGGGGAACGTTTGGAAAAACATTTTCGCCCTCGATCGACTTGATTTCCAGGCACGAAATCGCACTGATCAGGGGTGGCTAAAACTATCAACCATGCCATCGGCGCCACTATTTTTAAAACAATCGCGCTGACACCGTGAGAAAAAAATTTGCATGTTCCTTGCTCAATCCAACCATTTTAACCCAAAATTTTCTAGCTAAGGATGATCATTGACTTGATTACATGGTTTTTGCAGGTAGAAATCGTGAAAAATGGTGGATTGGAAAGAACATGAGCATGAGGATATTGATACTCAAGCAATAGTTGATCCAATTTGCTTGGAGGCTTTGAGGAACTGTGGGCTCCTCAAATTATTTCTGACACCACATATACGAGCCCAACCTGAGTTTCTATGGTACCTAATTAGTCTCTGGGACATAAATCGGGAAATTTTTAGAATCGGTGACCAAGAGCTGGAGTTGGAGACTTCAGACATTTATTTCATCACAGGACTATCTTGGAGAAGGGAACCATTCAACCTATATGGGTCGAGGCTAATTGGGGCAAGCGTGAGTATGATACTTGCCGAACATTGCCCAGAAGCTCTCAAATCCAAAAGTGGCAAGATCAAGATTATGAATATTCGGGATCCAGTGTTGAGAGTGCTACTGTTGACCATCAAAAGAGTGGCTGGCTCCCAAGTGTCGCATGAGACCAACAAGTCAAAGTTCAGTATGCCATTGACTCCATGATGCCCACAATGTTTAAGTGGGTAGAGGTTATCAAAATCAACATGAAGTTCTAGCAATCAAAAGGTAAGGTAGGACACCTGAAGCAATTTTGCTTCAGATCTTTACTAGTGACCTTCTTCTTCGAACGGGTGCCACTGTGCCAATATCATCTGACTGAGGTAGATCCATCGATGCCACGAGACCCACGGGCGGTCCGTTGGAGTGAGTTGATGCCTAGGGTTACGGGAGGCCAACGAATGTCCTATAAGCCCACCTCTTTCTCATGGCTACGATGACAACTGATCGTAGTGGAGGATTGGCCTTATAGCGGTACAGACTTCCACAGAGATCTAGATGTGCTGCTCCTAGAAGGGGAGGATTTTGATGATGGGGGTAAAAACAAACAATTTTTTAGTTTTTTGATGTTTTTTTACTATTTTTGAAATATATATGTTCATGACCCTTCGATTTTATGAATGAAGATGTTAGACTAGAATGCCCGGCGGGATGTCCCCGATCACCAGGCGTGTCACTCGAGAGTTTGATGTCACTCCCAATTAGGACAGAAGTGACAACGAGGAGGAGATTGCATGGAATCTCGAGGGTTTGACCCATGGGATCCTAGAGTATGCTCAGATGGGTTATGTCCCATGCCAATACCAGAGGCATATGGTGGGGGTGTCAGATTGGATTCGCTGACTGTTGACTCGCATAGTCTAAGAAGTTACATGTTATCATGAGCATCACGTTGTTTAGTGCATAGGTCTAGCATTCCATATTTTTTAGGCTTACGAGCCACAAATGTATAAGACCTACGAGCCACCGATGTATTTTGAACACAAATATTATTTTTTGAGGTTTTGATGTATGACAAATATTACTGACACACACACACATATATGTATGTTGTACTTCCTCACTTACTATGGTATAAATGTTTTTGTTTTTGAGTTGTTACATGTTTTGAAAATGTCTATCCAACACATAATTAGCTAATGTATCTATTAATGTATTCAGTGTCGAGGAATATGATGATATGTAATGTAATCAAGATTTCTCTCTAGTAGGCGAATACGTAGATACATTCTCAATATCTAAGGGTTTCTGACGGAATATTGCCCATTAAGTTGAATAACAACAAGCTATGAATCAAGGTTGACAAATAATTCCAGAATGCCAAGAGCAATAGCTTCTGACAATAATTCGATAACTGTGCTATACTCAGTGATGTTGTTAGTTGTTCGATCTAGACATATACCTTGAAGATCAATCAACTCACCATGGGGGTCATAAATGGCCCATGCTGCAGATGATAGATTCCAGGTACTACAGCAAGCACCATTAGTGAAACTGACGTGAGGAGACACCGACATCTGCAAAGCAGGAAAAAACATAATAAGCAGGGAAGCTACTTGCAAAATAACACACCAAACCACACTATACAAAAATGAATGACATACTATTGTACAAAAGTAACCATGAAAGATGGCCTAAGCATAGTACTTTTTGAGATAAAGCCCATTGCGGGGCTTATCTAAGGGATTTCCCTCATAGTTAATGAGCTCATATGCCCCTTTCTGTAATACATGTTTAACAATGTAGGGCCCATGCCACATGGGTTTGAACTTGCCTGCCCCCAGCTTATCATTAGCCTGATCATACAAAAGAACCAAATCACCCTTAGAAAAGGCTTGAGGAGAGACAAACTGATCAAAGTGGGATTTAACCCACTTTTTCTATGCTTTGATAACCAGAGCAGGAAGAGGGCGAGTCTCATTAAGTCGTTCTAGGTACAAGCGACGCTCTTCCTAGGGGGAGGTCTCGAGGAGAAGTTCGACAGCCAGCTTGAGGGATGGAATTTTGCACTCGATTGGTAAAGTTGATTCCAGATGTAGATTAGCTGGAATGGTGTGAATTGAGTTGCGTCCTTGGTCGAGGTTCGGTAAGCCCATAGAGCTGAAAAGAGCATGAGATGCCAATTTGACTTGTGCATCCTAATGGTGTGCTGAAGCATCATGACCAAGACTTTGTTCACAGCTTCAACTTAGCCATTAGCCTGAGGGTAGTACGGGGTTGAGCCATCGTGGCGCAAGCCCAACATAGAGGTCAACTCAACCATCATGTAATCTTGAAAATGGGAGCCATGGTCAGTGACAATGGCCTAAGGTGCTCCAAACCTAGAAATAACGTGATTGAATAGAGATAGAACCGCTTTTTTACCGTCCACAAAGTATGTAGGCATCGCTTCAGCCCATTTGGTGAAATAGTTCACAACAACGATAATATACCCATGCCCCCCGACTGAACGAGGGTTACAGTTCATATAGTCGATGCCCCATTTGGTAAAAGGACTGATGGTAATAACAGGGTGTAGGTGAGCAGGTGGGGCATGCATCTTACGCTGATAAATTTGGCACTCATGGCACTTGCGAACGGAAAGGATGCAATCTTTGAAGATAGAGGGCCAAAAATAACCAGTGCGAAGAACTTTTTGAGCAGTAGCATATCCAGAGAGGTGACCGCCACATGCACCAAAATGGAAGTCATTCAAGACTCTCTCAAACTCCTCAAGAGTGAGACAGCGACAAAGAATTGAATCAACACCGATGTGGTATAAGTTATCTCCAATGATATAGTAAGGTTGAGATTAATGCCCAATGTGTCGGTGATCATCCTTGGTCAATGCAGACCAGAAGGTTGATGTCTGGAGATATATGATGATATCACTGTACCAGGGGTCAAGAGTGCTGATTAAGAAAAGAGCCTTGTCTGAGAGTTGCTCATCGGCACCAGCAGGGAGAGAAGCGGAGGGAAGGGAGAAAATAAACTCAGCAAAGACCATTAATTTCTTAGATTTGGCAATAGTAAACACCAAATCAAATTCTTGGAGGATAACAATCCATTTTGAATATTGCCCCCTCCAGCCACTGACAAGTTAGGATGTAGGTCATGGGGTTGCATTCTGAAATCACAGTGGTAGTGAGGAGGAGAATGTAATGTCGAAAGAGATGAACAATATATACGACAGCCAAATCCAACTTCTCAACATAAGCATAACGCATATCGGTGTTGAAGAGACTGTGACTGAGGTAGTAAATAACATGTTCATTGCCTTTGCCATCGTCTTATACCAACACTATGGCGATAGTACTGGAGGTTGCAACTAGATAAAGGAAGTAATCATGATGATAGTTCGATAGATGCATCCAAGGAGCATTGATGAGGACAGTCTTTAGGCCCTCGAAAGACTTTTGAGCAACCTCATCCCAAACAAATGGGGTTCCTTGCTTGAGAAACCAGGTGAACCCTGAAGCTAGCTCAGCATAGTTCGGTACGAAACGACAGAGGAAATTTTCTTTTCCTTACAGATTCTACAGTTGATGCAAGGAATATGGAGAGGGTAAATTAACTATGGCCTTGACTTTAAGAGGATCAAGGAGAATCCATTCCTTCGAAACGAAAAAGCCAAGGAGTCGTCTGGATTCGATGCAGAAGACACATTTATTTGGATTCAGCCAGATGTTGTAGTGTCTACAGCGAATAAAAATTTTCTGCAGATGATTAGGGTGATCATGGCAGTTATTAGAATGAGTGGGCAGATCATCCAAGTAAGGTTGAATGATGTTTTGAATGTCATGGAATGCATAAGACATCACTCTTTGGAATGTGACCCTAACATTCTTAAGGCCAAAAGGGAGCTTTTTGTACGCAAAAGTCCTCCAACAATGTAAACTTTGAAACGGGAACTGATACCGTTACCCGTTTTGTAGAGATAGCAAAAAAGTGACCCGATTTTGAAAAGGGGTGATGCAGAATACACATGTTTTGTAGAGATAGCAAAAAAGTGACCCGATTTTGAAAAGGGGTGATGCAGAACACACATGTTTTTTTTAGAGCATAGTTTTTGGCACTTTAATTTTTTTTAATTTTTTTTATGTACATTGTGTTTTAGAATGGTAGTGATTTTCATGCTGATTTTAAAAAGTGGTTATTCTGCATCAGACCCTTTTTTTAAAAGACCTATTTTTTGATTTTAACTTTTCTAATGTATGTAATGTGAATAATTATTTTGTAAATTTAATAATTTTGGAAGTGGTCTTCTTCTTCATATTTTCTTGTTTTTATTTTTATTTTTATTTTTTTTGGTAGTGAGGTTTTTATTGATTTGCATATTTAAAAAAGAAGGTCAATATTTTGCATTTTCCATATTTTACATATTTATACATCGTTAATTAAATTTTCAATCCAAATGAAATAATTGTCTCTAAAAAACAAATATAAAATTATATATAAAAAAAGACAAAAATAAAAAATAAAAAAGTGTTAAAAAAAATTTATCTTATAAACCATAAAACACTTTGGAAAAAAAAAAACAAAATTACATATATATATATATATATATATGTATATATATATATAATTAAGTAGACAAAAATTGAGAAAAAATTAGCAAAAACTAGGAATAAAATTTTAAAAACAAACTAGTTAAAAAAAAAAATAGCAAATTAACCAAAAAATAAATTAAAAAAACTAATAAAATAAATATTAAAAAAAAAGGGTTAAAAAAATTATCTCACAAAAAAAACATCAGCAAAACTGGCAAAAAAAAAAAAAAAACTAGTTTAGAAAAAAAAAAAAAAAAAATAGAAAACTAATGAAAAAAATTTGAAAAAATAGTAAAATTAATATTAAAAAAACAAAAAAATACGTAATTTTTATTAAAAAAAAAATGTAATTATTTTTATTAAACATACATATTTTATTATATATATATATATATATATATATATATATATATATATATCTATCTATATATATATATATATATATATATATATATATATGATGATGATGATGATGATGATTAACGTCCGCTGAGACCAAATAATGGTCTATCAGACCTAAAGAAACACATTATCTATTTTGATTTAAGATTTTATTCCTATGCTCAAAAAGCTTGGAGAGAAGCCTCCTGAGCTCACTATAATTTTGACATTGTAAAAGGCTAGGAAGGTCAGTATTGTAACAAAGATTGTGAAACTGAGATCTAATGTGGTTATACGCAGGGCATTCTAAGAGGAAGTGGTTTTCATCCTCGATGTTCCTATTCTCACATATATGGCAAATCCTTTCCGTCCATGGCGTTTTAGGAACTGCCCAACGACCTATTTCACTATGGAGCTCATGAGAATTCATTCTAATCTTTGCTATATTAATTTTCTTCTTTGAGCTAGTTAAAATAGAGAGATACTTTTGATCTTCTAGGGTGGGGTTGATGACTTTCTTATAATAACTTAATTTTCTTTTAGCCACTACGTCTTTCTCACACCACATTTTTTCTTTGAACTTAGAAGTAACAATATCTTTAATGTTATTTATGTTTTGCAATGCATCATTTTCATTGATCTCCCAATAGTTTAACCAGGCCCTTGTGTCTTTATGCCACCCTCGATTGAGCCTTAGGTGGTTTTGGCTAGAATTTAAAGCTAGCTTAGGAAGTCTATGATCGTCTATGTTACTGATTTTGTGCTTGTACAATAGAAACCTAAACATAGCTACGCTCTCAATAGGGGAAAGACCTGCTTCTATAAGGAGAATAGGATAGGGTGTATTACTTTTAATTTTCAGGTTATAAGTTATAAAACGCTTCTGGATTTGCTCAATCTTTCTCCATGATTCTCTGGAGATGTTGCAACCCCAAACCTCATAGCCATATAAGATAACAGGAGTGACTAAAGTTTCAAAGAGGAACTTCTTTTTATCCCACATTACAAGGTTTGCTATTTTACAATTATTTTCAAGACCAAAGTAAGATTTCTACCCCCCATTAATCCTTTTCTCAATGCTATGGTTCCAGTTGAGCTTGTGATGAATATCAATTCCTAGGTACTTGTAAGAATACACTTCCTCCAAGTTATTATTGTCATACATAAAATTAGCATAAGTGTCCTTCTTGGATTTGATAATCATAACTTTTGTTTTGCCAGTGTTAACAGTCATACCCATGGTAGAGCAGAAATCCTTAAGAAGCCTGAGTTGCTTATTAAGATCAGATGGGCACCTTGCCAAAAGAACAATATCGTCAGCATAAAGAAGAAGGATGACGACTATCCCAGCTAATATCATGCCATCACATCCTGCTTCCTCTAAATAGCCTTCGAGCTTATCGATGTAAATGCCAAATAGGGTAGGGGAGAGGGGGCAACCTTGTTTAACTCCGATGTTACACTTAATATCTTTCGACCACCCTTCATTGCTCTTTAGCTTGGCAATTACATTCTCATATAACCTTATAGCGGCAGCTCTCAACTCGAGAGGAACCTTTAGCTCTTCTAATCTATTCCAAAGGTTGTATCTAGGAACCGTATCGAAAACCTTTCTAAAGTCCACAAAGCAACAAAATAAATTGGATTTCTCATTACGACATTCCTCCGCAATGATCCTAAGCGTAACAAGGTGGTCTATTGTTGAGTGATGCCTTCTGAAACCTGCTTGGCCTTTAGCCCGCTTACCTTCACTTTCAAGCCATATGCTTAACTTCTTTTCCAAAATACTACCATATAACTTGGCTAAGAGAGGGCTGATCATAATTGTTCTATAATTAGAGGGGTTATTTGTATCCCAACTTTTAAAAATAGGGATAATGAGGCTCTCAGTCCAAGGTTTAGGGAACCCTTGCTTGACTGCTTGATTGAAAAGCTTATGGATGTGGGGGATGAGGACAGGACCTCCAATTTTTAAGATTTCCGCTTGGTAACCTTCAATGTCCTTAGCTTTCCCATTAGCAAGGTGATTAATCCCAAACTTAATGTCTTCTAAAGAGAAAACTTCTTTCGTTGTGAGAAGGGTTTCCAAATTATCCATGACATTTGGAGACTCATAAAGCTTTTTAAGATAGGAATTCCAATCGTGAAGAGCAATTTTATTATTATCCTTAGTCTTCCTAGTTAGAATCTGCCTCCAAAATTTCTTTGGAGCTACCTTAGAGAGGTGTAAGAGATTCTCCTGTCTTTGACGGATGTACTGCCTCTTTTGCCTTTTAGTTAGGGCTTTGTATATTTTTATCTTGTCCATTTTAAGAGATTCATCAACAGCTTCCTTAATTGCTCTCCTTGCACTTTTACAATCTTTGTCATACCATGGATTGGTTTTGCTATTTATTTTATTATTTGAAACTTCAATTGAGAACTTGTTAATAGAATATGATAGGGTTGTAGTAAAATTATGATAGAGGTCTTCTATGTTGTCTATATTAGATAAAGGAAGCAAATTAGTTTTTAATTCATTTAGAAAGAGATCATTTTTATTTCTATCAAATATTAAGTTCTTTTGGCTATAAGTATTATTTTCTATGGGAACTCTATGCATGACAAAATTGAGAGTTATAAGTAAAGGCCTATGATCAGAGTCAGGTTCGTGGTCGTTTAAGATGTCAAAATTTATTATTTCGTTGTATAATGGGAGATCGGAAATAACGTAGTCTACCACGCTGCTACCAAGTCCATGGATGCAGGTCATATTGCTAGAATTGGGCCACTTCTTTAGACCGTTGCAAATTATGAGATCCTGAGCACTACAGAGCTTGACTAGCTCCGACCCAAACAAATTTTCCCCGAGATCTTCAGAGTTCCTTTTGTACCTGCTAGCTAGAGTAGCGTCTTCATCTAACCAAAGAGGATTAGGGTTGGAATGATTGCTTAGAATAATAGCTTGGTTGTTTGAAGTTCGAGCATTAAAGTCACCTATTAAAAGGATATTACCGTCATTCCTTAGGCTAGAAATATCATTCTCTAAACCATTGTAAGGGTTAGTTTTATCTAGATTCTTCTTCTTATAGAAGTTAGAATTAATGGGGGGAAAATAACATATTGCTATGTAGGACTTTTTATTATTAATGTCTCTGATCTCTATCCAACTATATTGGTTGTGAGGATCATTTTTATAAATCCTAACATGGGGGGAGATGTTCTTCTTAATGTAACAAGCTATTCCCCCAATGCCTCTACGGGAGGATCGCTTGTTCTAGGTAGACCATAGCGTAAAGCCATCTATGTTAGGGACCTTAGATTCTTCGTGCTCCCAAGTTTCAACAAGCAAAATAATATCAACATCATTTGAAATCCAACTTAGCTTGGGGCCTTTGTTCCATGGGAAGCCCCGACAATTCCAAGAAAGGATCCGGAGCATGTTTAATTGCTATTGATTACTATCTTTTTGGTTTCTATCTCGAATAAAGGCTTTTCTATTTCTGATTATTGCCCATTTTCCTTCCTTTCTAGCTTCTTTTACCTTTTGAACCTCCTTTCTTAATTCTTCTTGGTCTTCTGGAATGAGATCTTCATTTATGAATATTCCCGTTCCTTTTAGACTTGAGGTTTTACTAAGTATGTCGTACTTATGATCAGTGGAGCTCACCTTTATGCGGATTAGTCTTCCTTTATTCTCGGTTAATTTCCCCAACCTTGTTGCTTCTGTGAGACATAATGTTTCAATTTGTAATCTATTATGTAGTTCTGTCTGGGCTAAGGCTAAAGTATCCTCATCTACTTCCTCTTTTAAGCCGAATATTATAAGGTTTAAGGCCCTTTTGTTACGCTCGTGGTCTAATTCTATTAATTTTTTCATTTCATCTTTAATTGGTTTGATATCTAACTTATCTACCACATTATTTAGGGTGAGATGGCTATTAACTTTTTCTTCTAGTTCTTTAATCATGTCTTTCATTTTAAGACTCTCTAAAGTATCAGCATCTCCTTGCTGGGATGGTTGGTTAGTATCTTGGTTATGTTTTTCTATAACCTGCAGTCTAGTCTCCATTGCCTCCATTTTATTCTCTAGTAGTTCTATTTTATTTTCTATTTGTTTTTGGATCGTGTCTTCAAGAGATGCAAATTTATTTTCTAGCATGGCTTCTAACTCTTTTTGTAGCTTGGCTTCTCTTTCCTCTCTACGTTTCTCTAAAGACTCTATATACTCATAAAGGCCTTGTAGAGTAACTGTGCTAGGTCTTCCCTTGGTAATCTTTGGTAACTGTGGTGAAATATTCATACTTGAAATTATATGAGCAATTAGAAAAAGAAAAAGTTAAAGAATATGTGCACCTGATATCAGAAAACCTGACTGTAGATCGCCCGTCTGCCCTTGGTAATCTTTGGTAACTGACCGCAGATCGCCCGTGCCCACCGCAACCTGATATTAGCAAACCGGACCACAGATTGCAGACCAAATTGGATCTAGAAAGATGATTCAACGTTGCTAATCCAATTTGCCTCAGGATGAGTTTTCTGGATTAGCTACAAAGAGTCGCAGGATGACTATTTAAGAATCGGCACAAAAAATCCCCAAAGATGAAAATACTATTTTAGAATCGACGTGCCCAAATTTCGACATACCCTTCGTTATATCAGAATTGACCTGCCCTAATTTTTCAGAATCAACCTGCCCTAGTTTTTAAGAATCAACGTGCCCTGGATTACGCAATATTTCATGCCACCACTGTCAACGAAATTTCCGACTTCGTCATATTCTCCCACCGGAATAATCAACGCCGACAGAGGACAATGAAGCTAAACCCAATGGAAGCGCAGGGAATTGAAAGAAAAATAGACCCAGTGTACCTCAGATAAAATTTAAAATTTAAAATTTAATTTTTTTTTAAACAACCTTTTTTATTATTTAAAAGAAAATTATAATTTTTTTTAAAACAATTTTTATTTTTATTTTTATTTTTTCCCTAAAAATACAAATTATTAAATCTACGTTTTATATTTAAAAAAATAAATAAATAAATAAAACCTAAATTTAAAAAAAAAAAAATTACATTTCTTTTTTTATTTAAAAAAAAATTAAAAAAATTAATTTTCTTTTTTAAACAATTCTTTTTTTATTAAAAAAAAATTATAACTTTTTTTTTAAACATTTTTGTTGTTTTTTATTTAAAAATATAAATAATAAAAAAATGATTTAAAAAAAAAATTATATATATTTTTTATTTAAATATTAAAAAATTATTAAAAAAAATTTAAAAATTAACATTTTTTTTTAATTATTAAAAAGAAAAATTTACGGGCCGCCCACCGGCCACCCGTGGTGGCGCGGCGGTGGGCGGAGGGTCCTGCACGCAGAGGAGTTGAAAGCCCTTTTAGAGGAAGAGGTTCCGAAGGCGAGGGAACGATTCGATAATGGGGACTTCCCAATTGCAAACAGAATAAACAAGTGCAGGACATATCCCATTTACAGATTTGTGAGATCAGAGTTGGGAACCGATCTGCTAACAGGGCCCAAGTGGAGAAGCCCCGGCGAAGATATAGAAAAGGTATTTGAGGGCATTTGCCAAGGGAAAATTGGAGACGTGATCCTCAAATGTCTAGACGCTTGGGGTGGGTGCGTTGGACCGTTCACACCACATGCATATCCTGCGTCTCCTGCAGCGTTCAATGCCTCATATTGGGCATGGTTTGATAGCACCAAATCACCCTCTGCAACGAGCGACAGAGGTTTCTGGAGCGCCCAACAACAACAAGTTCTTTGATTTAACTGACTCTTAAGCATTCATAAACAACTTGTTCTTAGCAATAATGAATCTTTCATCTTCGTTACTTTGTAAAAGATGGGGTTCCAACAAAATAGAAGAAATATTTTCGATCCATAGGGGAGACCAAACTTTTTGTGATCATTAGCGTTTTAGTTTCAAACTTTCATGTGTTGTCAAAAACCAAAATTCGAAATTTTATGCTCAATCGTTAGCGCAACTAACCACTGGAGCTCGACTCTCTCAGCTTTAACCATATAAATACTAACTGTTCTCGACAAGTTTTTCGCTCATTAAGTCTTAAAAACTAAGCAAACTTCGCCCTTTTGAGACACTTTGATCATTTTTCAGAAATTATCTTTGATTCAATAAGATGTGGACTGACAACAGAAGGAAGCAAAATTCCTTACAGTTGAGGGTAGTATAATGCCACAACTATGGCACCACAACTGTAAATTCCTAAAAAATCTATTAGAGCACTTCTCTCTTGCTACGAACTCTGAAATTCACAATGCTGGTAAGTGACAACGTGCACTAGTGTGGCTAGCAGTCAGAAGATCAATGCCATGGATGGAACTCTAGTTCTGTCCAATTAATTTTGGCCTTCTAAATATCAAATTTATGCAGAACCGCATCTTTTTAAAAATGCATTAACCCGATTCAATACATTCAAAATCTAGGAAAATATCACAAAGTATTTTGATTGCTTGACTAATGCAGTGCAAGTAGGGATCAACACTATTCCGGAAACATTGCCAACAGCCCCATTGGTTCTCATATCAAGCGTGTTCGTAATGATGGAGCTTATACAACAGCACTCTTCCTACAGCATTGCCAACCGCCAAGAAACCTCCACCTGGACTGAAATCTAGCGAGTGTACATACTGCAAACGATTTTTAGTTGACGGAAAATTCGTGAACACTGTGCAAGAAGGGAGATGAACCAATCTCATATTCTCTTTATTCATCCTCGAGCAAATAGCCAATATTTTTGCATCACAATTGAACTTCAAATTATCCACTGCAGTCGCAAGATTTGTAAGGGTTTTCATTGGCTTTCTATTGCCACCAAGAAATTCATTCCTGTTATAAATATTAACAATCCCCGAGTCTGACCCAGTGGCAAATACATTACTGTCGGGAGAAACGGCCAAAGCTGAACTGTGAAGACAACCTTCATCAGCCCCCCTATGAATGCATTTCCTCATTCGAAGATCCCAATGATATACCTGTCCATCTCCCCCGAACTCAGCAACTGTCTTCCATCATCAGCAAAGGAAAGTGCACGAGATGTTCCGTTCATTTTCAAGGTCCCAATCAACTGTTTAGTCTTTGTCGAAACCAGCATTATATAGCCATCATTCCCAAGGAATGCAATCATGCTGGAATCTGTTGACACCTCAAAGCTCTCCAAACTCCTCTCCTCTCTACCAATCAAACAATTAATCCTGTCCAACGCACCTTTCACCACATCAAAACTGTAGAAGAACTTCCTGCATCCTGCAGCAATGGCCATTGAACCGTCGGGAAAAAATGAAGCCTTGTGAATCGGAAGATCCTCAATAAACACACTCTGGATTTTGGGGTTCCTTTTCCTGTCAATCTGGAAAAACTTCAACCTCTTATCAAATCCAGCTGTGAGTAGCAACTGCCCATTTCGATGGAACCCCACGGACTGTATAACCGCATTCGAGGGGTCCTCTGCATTTGCATCCCTTAACATAGAATACTCAATCTGACCGGGCAATAACTGCTGCTTGCCTTTTACAACAAGCTCGTCATTACTCCTCAATATATCATACTCGGATCCACCAAAACCCTCGCTAACCCTAAACCCATTTTCAAATTCTGTATCGGAATCAGAATCGAACCCAAAACCCTCCTTTTTCTATCCAGATTTGCCCATTCAGTTCCGGGGTTTAATTTGGCATGTTGTGACCTTAACCTATTGATATAATCAGTTCCCGAAATCAAATCCTCCGATTCCTGTCTTTTTAATTTTCTCAAACGGTTTGCTTTGGTGATATTTACCTTTGTCTCGGCTTCTTCTTCGTCAATCCAGACCGGTTTTTTTTCAAAACCCTCTTCACTGTGTAGCTCTAAATCTTCTTTTTCGAATGCATCTATTTGGGATCCTGGGGTTCTGTCAGTGAACCACGCGGCTGCGTCATTCTCTTGAGTATTTTCACCTTGAAGTTGGTCGAATTCGTTCCCCAACTCGGTAGTCAGCTGCTGGTCATAGATGCTACCAAACAGAAGGCTCTCTAGCCTCTTCTGCTCGACCTTGTCCTTCTCCATCTCCGCTGTTTCAATTCTCGACCGCTTGTTTTTCCTCTTTCTCGCAGTTCTACTACGGACTGTATTCTTCTTCTCCTCATGCTCATCGTCTGAATCGCTCTGGTCCGTACCATGCATTTCTCTATTGTCTTCTTGAAAAACATTCAGTTGCTTTTTCTGGACTTCCTCTGCTGATTCCGGTTTTATTTGCCGCTTCTTCTTCTTCTCCTTCTCCTTCGTAGCCCTGTGCTTGTGGGGAGCTCTCGAGCTAACGTTCTGAGATATCATCATCATCCCTGGGGCCAAGATACTTTGATCATAGCTACAAACCTGCCCCAATTATAAGAAAATTTTCAATTTAAATCAATGAAAGTTTTAATCACTGTAAGTATTCTTCTTCCTCCTGTTAATCGTTTGCCGTAAATGCCTCATTTCTAATAAAATATCAGGGGGTGTAATTACCTTATTCCTGCTGGTCAATTTTGAAGGCTAAGTTTAGTTGGTTTAGTTTAATGGTTAATAACTGTAAGTATTCTTCCTTCTGTTTTTCTGCTAATCGTTTGCCATAAATGCTTCATTTCTAATAACTATAAGTATTCTTCTTTCTGCTTTCCTGCTGCAGCCCCCTCCGCCCACCGCCGCGCCACCACGGGCGGCCGGTGGGCGGCCCGTAAATTTTTTTTTTTAATAATTAAAAAAAATGTTAATTTTTAAAATTTTAAAATTTTTAATTTTTTTTTAATAATTTTTTAATATTTAAATAAAAAATATATATAATTTTTTTTTTTAAATCATTTTTTTTATTATTTATATTTTTAAATAAAAACAAAAAAAAATTTAAGAAAAAAGTTATAATTTTTTTTTAATAAAAAAAGAATTGTTTAAAAAAGAAAATTAATTTTATTAATTTTTTTTAAATAAAAAAAGAAATGTAATTTTTTTTTTAAATTTAGGTTTTATTTATTTATTTATTTTTTTAAATATAAAACGTAGATTTAATAATTTGTATTTTTAGGGAAAAAATAAAAATAAAAATAAAAATCGTTTTAAAAAAATTATAATTTTTTTTAAATAATAAAAAAGGTTGTTTAAAAAAAATTTAAATTTTAATATATATATATATATATATATATATATAATATGTATGTTTAATAAAAAATAATTAATTTTTTTTTTTTTTTTATAAAAATTATGTATTTTTTTGTTTTTTTTTTTTTTTTTTATAATTTGAATTTATTTTTGTTTTTTTTTTAATATTAATTTTAGTAGTTTTTCAATTTTTTTCGTTAATCTTCTATTTTTTTTTTTTTAAACTAGTTTTTTTTAATTTTTTTATTTTTTTTTCCAGTTTTGCTAATGTTTTTTTTTTTTTTAATTTCTCTATTTTTACTTACTTAGTTTATATATATATATATATATATATATATATATATATATATATAGATATATATTTTAATTTTGTTTTTTTGTTTTCCAAATTTCTTTATGGTTTGTGAGATAATAATTTTTAACATTTTTTATTTTTTTATTTTTATCTTTTATATATATTTTTATATTTGTTTTTTAATTAACCAACATTTTAATCTTAATTTTAGTAATTTTTATCTTTTTTTTGTTAATTTTCTATTTTTGTAGATCTAGTTGGTTTTTAATTTTAATTTTTAGTTTTTTAGTTTTTGCTTAATTTTTTTTTTTTAATTTTTCTATTTTCACCTATTTAATTTTTTTGTTTTTTTTAAATGTTTTTTTTTCTTTTCCATTTTTTTTTGGGCAATTTTTTTTTTATGTTTTACAAGATAAATCTTTTTCTTTTTTCTCTCCATTTTTTTAAATATTTTTTTTACTATTTAATTGTTTATAGTTTTTTTTTTTTTTTTTTTTTTTTTTTTTTTTTTTTTAATTCTTATCATTAATTTTGTTTTTTTTTTTACATTTTTATGATTGACTTTTTTTTTCGTTTTTTATTTTTATTTTATATTTTCCTTATAGTATATATTTTAATCTATGTTTTGTTATTTTTTTTTTGTGTTTTTTCATTTTTATTTTTATTTTTTATTTTTTATTTATTTATTATTTTTTTTTTTTTTTTTATGTTTTTCAGGTTCATGATAAAATATTTTACACCGTTATTTCTAAATGTTGCAAAAAAAAAGTGTTCTCCCAGCATCAACACTTTTCGTTTTGAGGGTGTTTTTTGGATTTTTTTGCTCAAAAAATTTGTTTTCACCGCCATTTTTAAAACATGTTGAAAATTTACCCAAGAAAAAAAAAGGTGTTATTCCAGCATCAACACTTTTCATTTTTAGCACTGTTTTTGATGTTTTTTCGAGGTTTTTTGGCCAGAGTTCCCGTTTTGAGTTTATAGTTCCCGTTTCATAGTTTACATTGTTCTCCACAGATAGATGAAATTTGTCTCATCTTGATCAACCGGTACAATGTTTATTTGGTTGTAGCCAGAGAAACCGTCCATAAAAGAAAAGAATTCACTCCTGGCACATTCGTCAATGATTTGGTCAATGAAGGGAGTGGGTTAGTTATCTTTAGGACAAGCACGATTGATATCATAGTAATTGACGCAAACACAAATAGTGCCTTGATTTTTTGTCACCGGTACAATATTCGACACCCAATTTGTAAGAGGGATCGGATAAATAAATCCAGCTTTCAGAAGTTTTTCAACTTCACCCTTAATGGTGGCCGCTTTTCTAGGGTTCACTGGACGAATCCGTTGATGAACGGGTTTCGCATGAGGATAACTTGGGATCTCGTGCACGACTATACTTGGGTCAATGCCAAGCATTTTTTCATATGACCACACGAAAACATCTCGAATTTATTGGAACAAACAAGTATAGATCTTGATCTCTTATGGAGAACAAGTCACCCCAATATGGTGATTTTCAACGATATGAGGTTTGACAAAAATTTCAGTTGGCATCGTTTGGGTAATGTTACCCATGTTACCTTCCAACCAAACTTCGTGAGTCAGGATCGATGTCTGAGGCGGCAGGGAAGGGAACTGAGAAGAGAACTCCTCGAGACAAATAGACATGACCACTGAGCTAGGAAAGAACAAGGAACGATGATGAGTGTGATGCAGGAAAGTGTTCCCTCTGCGGACAGAGGCAACCCCTCTAGCCCTAGAGTGGGTCTAGTCACAAACAAGGATAGATCAACAATAACTTTCCTTAAACAGTCATAGTTGGAGGCCTACCTCAACTGGTGGTCGATGGAGTTCCGTTGCATTACTCCAGATTCCGCTTCCTGATGAGTAATCAACTTGAAACAATACAAAGGAAATACAACAAAGCATGTAATCGGAACAACAATGATCTATTTACTCACAAAGTCAAGAAGTCATGAGCTATCAAGTACATTACATATGAGACATAGGAAAACATCATTGATTGCATTAATAACGAAATAAGAGTAAGCTTACAACTAAAGTCTTGATGTCACAAGCCTTCTCAGAAGGGTCCAGCCAGCATGTTCCTCAAGCATTCACTCTTTGAAGATGGATCTCCCAACATACAAGTCTCTCTCACTCATAAGTTTTACACAAGATTAAGGGCACTTCACAACCTTCCTCAAGCTATCAACAATCCCACACTTGTCACACTCACACCAGCTATCTAGCAAACTCACAAACACTAACAGCACTATTAGCAACCATTCCAAAAACTAAGAACTAGCAGCACATAGCAATGATGAGAGTCTAAATAGGAGAAGGAGTCTCCATGAAAGGTGGAAGAGTGAGCTTATCTCCAAGGAAGGTAGCACAAATGACGGAACAACCACGCCAGAGAAAGGAGGGTGACATAAACTAGGCCAACAACCAGGTCTGGAGTCATCTGGAAGGCCGACTGTTGGAAAAAATTCGCCCAACCTGTATCATCGTGGGAACATAACTAGTCTTCCGCCTTGACATCGCTATTGAATAACATAGCTAGTTAGGTAATCGCTGAAAATTACAAGCGACAGTTGCGTTGGCACATAAAATCGGACCATCGCAGGAATCATGTGTACTTCCGCGATGACAGCATTGCTGGGCTGCTTTGGAGCGCCCTTCAGCGCGTTTATTTAGCCAACTGATGCGATGAGGCAGAAACCTTTGGAAAAGTGGGTCATTTGGCAACATCAGAGAGCATGAGCATGAATGACCTTGGACACATGACATAGTAGGAAGACTGGGATGAAGACAGTGACAAATTACTATGTAACAGATGCCCCCTAAAGTATGAAGCTTGAGAGAGTGGGAGGGGTGAAATGCTTTACGAAACTAACTGAGCTGTAACACCACCTGGAAGAACCTACACACAAGTACAACTGATATCTCTAATAATGAAATACATGTAGTCTAGGCATGGGCGCAACCAGCCAAAAGACATACGAAATAGGTCTGTGGTATGGACGTATCCATCCAGCTAATGAGACCATGATAATGATAAATGTATGGTTGCAGCCACCCATGAAGACTCGGGTATGGTCGCAGCCATCCATCAATGAGTCATTTAATCATAAACCAATCCACATAGCCCGAACATGTGTAATCCGAGTTCGGGGTCTTGAAACCATCCGATCATAGTACAAATTCTAACATGAAAATAAATGTGCCGAGGTCGAGCATAATAGAACATCGCTTGATTATCGGTCAATGATGAGAACCGTTAACAAGCGCGAGAGAAACCACCAATAATGTCAATGGTTCTCATGGTACTAACTAGCACAATCCATGAAGTGTGAAGAAGGAGCTGAAGTTGAACACCCGTGGAATCACCCAATCGATGACCAATGATGAAAGGCGACCATCAGGTGCGAAGAACTTGCCATTGAGGCATGCAAGCTCTAAGGTACCAAAGGGGATCTCTAGATCAATCTCTTGGATAATGAGCTGATGTCGACAGGAGATGACCTGTCGTAGGAGGGCCATAATGTTTCCCCCATCAACGACACGAGATAAGGAACAAGTGGCAGATGGTGAAACAGAGTATCAAAGGAGAAGACGAGGGTGTAAACTGCAGAATGATTATACTCTTGAACATGTCGGCGACACGACTCCGGTGGGGGGGGGTGGCAGCATTTAGGCACCAAGGGATCAGAGGCTCGAAGGAGATGCCATGAATCAGATGGAATGAGGCTAGAATGATAACCCAAACCTGCGGAAGGCCAAATGATGATGTATGGATGTCCCAACCCGACAAGAAGCAAAAGTGTCGATGTTCAAGAGTGACTAGCTGCCATAGACAATCAATGATAAACCTGTTGTTGAGTCCAACCTAGTAATAGTTTAACGAGCTCTAAGAAGGAGAAGCTTGAGTCTCGTCATGGTGACGAGTCCAATGTCATCAGGGTTTAACGAGTCCGACATAGGTAAAACTCGAAGTCTTCTTCATGTTTAGAGAGTTTCAAAAAGACACAGAAAAGAAAACTCCAGGGGGGTCCTTTTTTGTAAATTTGTGTCTCTCGAGCCCGAAAAAGTAGAAAAGCGGGTGGAAGCATGTTGTTTCGTAACCGATAACAAGCTTGAAACGACAAAGGCCCAGCAATCTTTTTGTGTTTAAACGGTCGGAAAAGAGCTTAAAGGCGACTACCTCTTATTTCTTTTTAACGAGTCAAGAGGAAAACTCGGCTATATTTTCATTTTTCAAGTCGGAAAAGAGCTTAAAAACGACTCATCAAGTGTATATGAAACTGTCATAACTTCGCTACTTGTAGCTCTGCACAAAAAGACGTCACACGTAAACCCATTCAAGATAGAATGAACAATATTCATAAAGATATAGTGAAAAAGCCAAAATTTTGCCTAACCATATGGCAAAACAATGAGAAAAACCCACATTTTTAAATTCCCAAAAACTACTATAAAAAGGGGTTAACCCAACCATTTTTACCATAGTTACTATTCATTGCACTGTGGAGCACTTTGGAGCACTCAAGTTGGCGAGCTAAATTCGGATTTGATCGTCCATCATTCACCCCGAAACTTGTTCCAGGTAAGTAGTCCTTTTCTTGCGCTTCGATTCCATACCTTTTTCACGCATTTTGAACATTGCATGTGTTAATTTGGGCGGGTTCTTTGAACCGAGTTCCATCGCTCAGTGATCGCAGCTATGGCCTTCAGGTCCGCGATGACCGAAAAAATTGACACATAGCGTGCTCTAGTCATCATGGAAAAGTGGTGTACTTCCGCGATGACCGTGGAAAAAAATGAACTAGAGACCTCACGTCAGTTTTAAAAACAGACGCGATGACGACGCGAACTTATGTTTTATACAAATTACACATTGAATTTGGGGAACGAAGTGCTAATTCGATTTTTTTCATCATGCAGGTGACAATGGTGTTTGTTTGGCAAGAGCAGACGCACGATGACAATGATATAGAAGCTTTTGCCGATGTGGGGTGCCAAAATGGATTACAAGCATGCAGATTGCTCAAATTCTTCCTAACTCTGCATCTCTAATCACAACCTGATTTGCTAGAGCTACTGATTCAGGCCTGGAATCCCACAGATGGGAAATTCATCATCCGAGGCTGGGATATCGAGTTTGATGCTACAGACATATATTTTTTGACCGGGCTATCTCGTCGAGGTGAGAGGCCCATTCTGGAGGGGCAGCAACCCGGGGGTGATTCCTTAGAGATGTTGATGGCTCAAGTGTGCCCACGGGCATGCAAGACAAGGAGTGGGAAGGTGGCAATCCCAACAGTGGACGACATAGTCCTTCGTGCTATGCTTTTCATGGTGACACAGGCAGTGGGTTCCCAAGCCCAACATGAGGCTTCAAAGACCCATCTCCGGTTGGCTCTCGAGTGTCTCAATCCCACCATGTTTAACTTGGCAGAGACGATGACAGCGAACATGAAGAGGCAACTCACCAACTGCCGTCGAGGAGAGACGAAGCAGTTTGGTTATGGATCCATCTTAGTCTCGCTCATGCTGGGGTGGGTGCCGGAATTGCAGTTACAGGACATGAATTTGGATTTACCCAGGCTACGTGAGACAAGGGCCACACAATGGGCTCACGTCATGCCACGAGGAGGTGGTGGATGACTAGTGGCGGGGGGACATTGTTCCGGGAGTGGCTGGAGCACCAGACGATCTTCGTGGAGGATTGGCCGTATGCCAGCATGGACTTCCGCGGAGATCCTGACATGCAGCTGCCCGCTGGAGAGCAGTGGGATGATGGTGGTAAGACACTTGATCACATATTTTTTTTATTATTATTTTTATGATGTTTTTTGAATTTTTCATGTATATGTCTTAATGACGAACGCTATGGTATGTAGATGTAGGACCGGTGAGACTCGTCGGGTTGGCTCCAGAGGCGCAAAGGGACACACAGGGCATTGTAGCACTAGCCCTGGCTCCTCCAACAGATGATACGGTGGAGACAGTGGCCCGAAATGTTGAGGGCCTCACAACAGGGATTTCAGATTACATGGGGATCGAGGAGGTCCCCATAGTGTTCCAGATCCACACAGTAGGAGTGGAACCCAGAGTGCACCACTTGTTGAGGCGAGTGGCACAGCCGGTGGTATGTTATAGTGAGCATAACCCACCGCAGTAGACACCTAGGTTTTTATTTCATGCTGGTGATTTTTTAAGAGACATGTGTCTCAGATGTACGGAGAACACAGACTCTATTTGGACATGTACACTTATTTTTTGAGCGCCTTGGTGCACCACACTATATATATATATATATATATATATATATATATATATATATAGATAGATA
Source organism: Pinus tabuliformis (assembly GCA_031772625.1). Taxonomy (NCBI): domain Eukaryota; kingdom Viridiplantae; phylum Streptophyta; class Pinopsida; order Pinales; family Pinaceae; genus Pinus; species Pinus tabuliformis. The sequence goes on from CM062805.1 coordinate 719,386,011, forward strand.
GATAGATAGATAGATAGATAGATAGATAGATAGATAGATAGATATTCCTATGGTTTATTGTTGTGTTTTACATGCTTCTTGTATGCTATTTTGATTACATGTGACGCAAGTGTCTGTCTAATACATGATTAGCCAATGCATCAGTTAACGTGTTTAACCATCTTGGAATATGCTGATATGTAATGAAATCAAAATTACTTTCTAACAATTTAACACGTAAATACAACCTTAAAATCCGATGTTCTCTGACGGAATATCGCCCATTGATCTGGTGGATGACAAGCTGAGAGTCCAGGTTCACAACCAATGTACGAATACCGAGATTAAGTGCCTCGGCCAGTAACTCAATCACAAAACTATATTCAGTGACATTGTTTGTGGTACAACCTAAACAAACACCTTGAAGGTCTATCAACTCACCATGAGGATCGTAGATCACCCACGCCGCAGAGAAAAATTGCGAGTACTGTGGCAGGCACCATCGGCGAAACCAATGTAAGGTGCACTAGACATCTGCACAAGAAGCAAGAGACGTAGTAAGTGGAAATCACGCCTTCACACCAAGCCAAAAACATGAAAACACACACTCAACACACCTTCTAAAACACACGTATGTACAAACCAAAGTGCATGGAATTCACGCATAATACTTTTTCAAGTAAAGCCCATTTCGGGGCTTATCGAGAGGATTCCCTTCATAATCAATTAGCTCGTAGGCCCCTTTCTGCAAAACTCTCTTTACAATATAAGGCACATGCCACATGGGCTCGAATTTTCCTACCCCCAGCTTATCATTCGCTTGATCGTAGAGTAGGACTAAATCTCCCTCAACAAAAGAACAAGGATGGACAGTATGATCGAAGTGAGTTTTCACTGTCTTCTTCTGTGCTTCGATAGCTAAAGAGGCTAGCCAACGGGTCTCGTCCAGCCATTCCAGGTAAAGAAGGCGTTCTTCCACCAGAGTAGTGTTGGGGAGTAATTCGACGGCCAATTTCAAAGAAGGGATGTCGAACTCGATTGTAAGGGTAGCCTCCAGTCCGTAAACTAATTGAAATGGAGTGAAACTGGTGGCATCCTTCATAGAGGTTCGGTGGGCCCACAAGGTGGAGAGAAACATCAAGTGCCAGTTAGACTTGTGCATGCTAACAGTACGCTGAAGCATCGCACTAAAACCTTGTTAACGACTTCTACTAGGCCATTGGCCTGAGGATAGTATGGAGTCGAACTATCATGCCGCAAGCATAGCTGAGTTGTTAGCTTAGTCATCATGTGATTGCAGAAATGCTTCCTGTGATCAATGATGATAGCCTAAGGGACTCCTAACCGTGAAATAACATGGTTAAATAGAAATTGCGCCGCTGTGTGACCGTCTTCAGATAATGTGGGCATTGCCTCGGCCCATCTTGTGAAGTAATCAATGGCAACGATAATATACCCATGCCCCCCGGCCGAGCGAGGGTTACAAGTCGTATAATCAATGCCCCATTTTGCAAAAGGGCCGACGGTAACAACATGGTGCAATGGAGCGGGAGGCGCACGCATCTTCCGCTGGAAGATCTGGCACTCGTGACAGGAGCAGACGAAAAGAATGCAATCCTTAAAGATGGAGGGCCAAAAATAACTGGCGCAGAGGATATTTTGAGTAGTAGAATATCCGGACATGTGACCACCACAGGCGCCAGAATGGAAATCATTCAAAACTCGCTCAGCTTCCTCAAATGTTAGGCATCGACGAAGAATGGAGTCAGCGTCGAGACGGTACAGGGTGTCCCCAATGATACAATAGGGCTGAGACTAATGACGAATCCATCGCCGAGCATCCTTAGACACATCGGGATGAAAAGAAGACGTCTGCTGATGTACAATGATATCCCGATACTAGGGATCGAGGGTGCTAATTAGGAACAGAGTTTCATCTGGGATATGGTCCTCTAACCGAGAGGGCGCGGTAGGAGATGACAAAGAGCAAAGTAACTCAGCAAAGACAAGGGATTTCTTAGACTTGGCGATGGTGAATTCCAAGTCAAACTCTTGGAGGATAACGATCCACTTCGAGTACCTGACCCCCAACAACTGACATGACAGAATGTACATCATCAAGTTGCAATCAAAAACCATGGTCGTAGTGCGCAACAAGATATAATGGCAGAAACGTTGGATGGCACAAATGGTGTCCAATGCCAACTTCTCGACATAAGCGTATTGAGTTTCCGTATCTAGAAGATTGCAGCTGAGATAATATATGACATGCTCAGTGTCATCTTCATCATCTTGAAGAAGAACCATGCCAATAGTGGTATCGGCAATGGCCAAATACAGAGTGTAGTCACGATGATAAGTCGGAGGACGCAATAATGTAGCAGAAACAAGGAGACCCTTGAGATGCTCAAAGGACTCTTGAGTAGCGGTATCCCAATGAAAAGGGGTATCTCACTTTAATAACCGCGTGAACCCTTTAGCCACTTCGGCATAGTTCGAAATGAATCATCTTAAAAATTTGCTTTGCCCTGCAAACTCTGCAATTGCTGCAAAGAAGCAGGGGTAGGAAGATTCAGAATAGCCTTGACTTTAAGGGGATCCAAATGGATGCCCTCTCGGGAGACGATAAACCCGAGCAGTCTGCCTGACTCAACGTAGAAGACACACTTATGAGGATTGAGCTTGATGCGGTAGTGTCGACAGCGGAGAAATATTTCGCGAAGATGAGCAGGATGGTCCTAGCGCTTTGCTGAATGAGCTGGTAGATCATCCAGATATGGCTGTACAATGTGTCGAATGTCATGGAATGAATAAGACATTGCACGTTGGAAGGTAGCACCGACGTTCTTCAAACCGAAAGGGAGATTTTTATAGGCGAAAGTGGCCCAAGGATAGATAAAGGCAGTCTTATGCTGATCTGCGGGCGCAATATTGATCTGGTTATATCGAGAAAAACCATCCATGAATGAATACATTTCGCTCCCAGTACACTCATCAATGATATGGTCAATGAAGGCTGTGGGGAAGTTATCTTTGGGATAGGCTTGGTTAATATCATGGTAATAAACACAGACTCGAATGGTACCCTGTTTTTTAGTCACGGGGACGATATTGGAGACCCAATTTGTGAGTGGGATGGGGTAAATAAAACCAGCCTTAAGAAGCTTTTCAATTTCCGCTTTAATAGCCACAGCCTTTCGGGGGTGCACAGGGCGTAGATGCTGGCGAACAGGCTTAGCACCCGGATACGTAGGTATCTCATGCACCACTATGCTAGGATCAATGCCGGGAATTTCTTCATAGGACCAAGCAAAGACATCACGAAATTCGCGAAAAAGATTAGTATAGAGTTGAATTTCCTCTGGAGTACAAGTTACTCTGACATGAATATGCTCGACAATCCCTGGTTTCACAGAGATGTCGATGGGCTGGGTCTGCGTGATGTTTCCCATATTTCCTTCAGAAGACACTTGATAAACTTGAATGGGTGGCTGAAGGGGTTGGGATGGGAGACAAGGAGAAAACCGCTAGAGATAGGTAAGCATTTCCTGGTGGGCAAGGAGAAATGAGGAACGATGGTGATGATCAGACCAAGGGGGTTCCTCGAGAGACATGGTCTCAATAATGGCTTCATCAGAAGCAAATATTGCCTTTAAAGGATCTGAAGAATTGTCGTCTCCAAGCCAATGGGAATGAGCATACGAGTTGAAAGCTCTACTCGAAGGAGCAGATTCAGGAGGTGGAGCCGATGTAGAAAAAATTTTGATGTAGTTGAGCTCAGTAGGACTCAACGGCATCTCATTGCCATAATATTCTACCTGATCAGTGGGAGGAAGAACCCACGGATTAGAGCGAATGGAAATCATATTGATAGGAGCGACGTTAGGAGGTGGGAGTGAAAAAACACCCATCAGGGCAGGATCTTTAAAAAGTCCAGCTCCCACACTCTCATATGCGATGGAGGTATGCTCCACAAAGGGCACGTTGCCTTCGGAAGAGGAGGCAAAGAAGGATAGCTAGTCTATGGTGATGATCTTCCCCTGATGAGGGAAACGAATAACATGAAATAGAGATGAAGCCACGGCTCGCATGGCATATGTCCAGTTGCATCCCAGAAAGAGGTTGTAGGTAAGATTAGCATCAAAAACTTCCATTTCCACTTCGACCGTCTTCCCTTCCAAAGTAATGGGCAAACGTTGGAGTATAAAATAAGGGCGAGACTCTCTCCCATCAAAGGCTTCCAAGGTCATAGGAGACTAGCTTAGAGTCGGAGAACCAATAGCCTTCCAACAGGCAACATACATGATGCAAGTTGAAGCGCCTTCATCAATGACTATATGATGAATCGTTTTGGAATTGATGATGACCTGAATAAGGAAGGCAATTTGGTGAGGTAGTCTCGGTATATGGCTTTCCAGGTCAAAACTAATCAGATTCGAGTCAGCCGGGTCTATGCCACCGATGGCCAATAGCAAGGACTTCCTCTGAGAGGGGCAACTCTAGAGTACTTCTAAAGTAGACATAGTTGACGGAGCCTGGGCTAAGTCCTCAACGATGTTGTAGTGCTGGGTAGCACGAGCATTAGGGTTGTAAGAAGATTTCCGGAGTACACCTTTAGGAGGGGGTCAGACGGGTGCCTCAGTGCTAGGTCTCTCAATATGGAGCAGACCAGAACTGGATAGAGGAGCGCTAGAGGGGACCTCAGGCTCTTTCCTGGCAGGTGACGGATACTCTTTTGGCCGAGTACTGATGTGGACGGGAATCATCCTAGCCATAAATACTTGAGAACCAAAGGGAGAAGAGGATTGGGATGGATCAACCACCATTTGCATTTGCTGTGAGGGAAAAGGTTCTTTGAGCACAGCAGGAGTCCCGGGAGCACCTTTCAACAAACGACTAACTTTAGACCACCTGGGGTAGTCTTTGGTATAGTGATCCTCGTCACAAATAAGGCAAGGATACTTGGGTTTGCGTTTGGCACCGTCCTTGGGTGGAGGCTTAGGGGAATCCTACTTAGGTTGATCCGCTTTATTCTTTCCTTTTCCCTTCTTCTTTCCTTTCAAGGCTTTGTCTGCCATGGTGGACTGAACGGCGTTAACCTCAGAAGTACTACCAGAATTGGATACAACCTGAGAAGTATTTTCATTCGGAGCATTCGACTTTTGCTTCCCAGGGTTCGCGGAAGTTTTCTTTGAAGGCAGATTAACAGAACCAATGACACCATCAACAGATGGTGTTGGCAGGGCTTTGGAAGTTTCGGGTCTCAGGGCATCAGGCAAATAATCATATAGCGTACCGGACTAGGAGCAAACCAAGTCAAGGTACTGAGCACGCATAATAGCCTACTCTTCAGTTACACATGCCCCCATAGAAATGTCCCGCGCTATCGGACCGACAAATGAGGTCGTGAACCAATCGGTGAGAAGCTAATCGGGAATCCAAAACTTAATCAAACGACGATGTCGTCTCCATTCATGGATATGATCAGAGATATGCGTAGCTGTTGTCTGTTTTAAGGATGTCAAGAGGTGTGTGCCCATTTCATATCGAATCAGCAACTGAAAATGAGTTAAAAATGCCATAGCCAATGAGTTAAAATCCTGAAAAGATCTGCAAGATAACTCAATATACCATTTAGCAGCAGAACTAGTGAGAGTCCTTTGAAAAAGGTGGACCGGATTAAATCATCAAGCCACAAATTCGATGAACACCATAGATGATAAGTCATGAAGTGAGCTTGGGGATATTCTCCAGCTTTACCATCGAATTTGGGACAATCGTCGGGAATCTTAGTTGGAACTGGGGGCCAATACGGATTATGAAGAATAGGATCATTTTTCAGTTTGGACACATATGGTAATTCCAACGTTGCTAAAAAGGGTAATTGAGGGTTAAAGGACATCTAAGGCCATGGGTAGGAGGTGGTACTAGAGTTCCAACCGGCTGCGGGTTGCCCCCATTGATTTTGTCCAGATGGATTTGGCCCAGAAGGGTTTTGTCTGTAGGGATTTTGTCCATAGGGGTTATAGGATGGCTGACCCTAGATTTTCCCCCTGCATTCCATTGATTACCAACTTGGCTTGCAGGAGAAACATAAGGTTGCTGGTAATTTTGATAAGGACTCACCTGCAGTTGTTGATAATTTGGATATGGGGAAAATTGAGTTTGCCCTTGGGATTGCTGGAAACCATAAGGAAGCTTGGCTCCAAACTGAGCCTGAGAGGCAGGCTCCGTTTGATAGGCCAGTTGGGATTAAGATCCAACCTGCATTTGAAAACTGGATTGGGTCTGGAGCCCAGCCTGTGGCTGAAAACCGGGTTGAGCTTGAGAAGCAACAATCATTTGAGTGCCCGGTTGAGCAGGCCCAGAAGGATGTCCTTGAGAGAATTGGGGCTGAGCCATCTAGCCAGAAGGTTGACCTAGTTGAGATTGAGATTGACCCATCTGCCCAGAAGGTTGAGCTTGCTGGGTGTTGGGCTATCCTTGCACAACTGAGGGTTGTGCTGATAGACCGGATGGCTGAGCAGACTGGACAATTGGTTGACCTGATTGGGTTTGAGGCTGACCGACTTGTCTAGATGGTTGACCATATTGGAAAGTGGGTTGGCCTTGTTGAATGTAAGGTTGACCGAATTTCTTAGAATGGTAGCCTTGCTGGACACCAGGTTGGCCTTGTTGCATGTAAGGTTGTCTCAGATTACCAGAAGGTTGCACGAAATAAGTAAAAGACGAACCACCAGAGGCCGAAGGTTGTCCCTAGAAGGGTTGTCCTTGTGGGCCTCCAGGTTTCCCTAGATAAGATTTCCCGTAACATTGCTACCCATAAGAGGGTTGCATGTAAGATGGTTGGCCTTGATAAGGTGGTCCTTGAAGATGTGCAGGTAATACTTGGCCACCACCATAACTAGTGGTGGTCCAAGCAATGGATAATGGGACCGTGACCTCAACCTTAGGCTGAGGTGGCAAAGATCCATGGTGATAGAGATGAGCCCCTCTAGAATCATAATAATGAAACAGATTTTCAGGATCCGGATTCTGAAGAGCATGCAGATATTGATCGGATTCCCCCTCTACTGGAATAAAACTCTAAGAAGGTGGGGCACTTAGTGTAGGATCAACAACTCTGGGTACAGATGCCGATGGGCCACTATTTGTTGACCCTAAAGAAGGTCCAGCAGCAGCGGTCAGAACTGAGGATGCAGTGACACCATCGATAATGGGGGTTGAAGAAGCCACATAGATAGTTGGAATAGTCGGGACGAAAGTGGCAAACACATTGTGAATTGAGGAATAAAGGACTCCGAGGTCGAAGTGATGGTGTGCGACCACATAGAACTCATAAGGGGGGTCCTAAAAGACATAAAATCCCTCAAATAATTATAGCTTAAAGGTAGCGTAACACTAAGAGGGGTAATACGAAAAGGTGCAGTTTCTGTTGAGGTGGGAATTTCACCGCTCATCACAACGGATTCTTCACTTGTGACGAGGGATGTGTCCTCCATATTAGAAGAAGAAATTGGGACCGAAACGCTAAGAGGAGTACCGAGAATATCTTCTTCAGAAGGCTCCCAAATGGGGTTCCAGTGAATCTCATAAGTCTCATCCTCTGCAGTGTGAGAGTTAATCGGTTGGATACTCGGAATAACAGGGAGAGTATCACTCACAATCGGTATCTCAGGAGCAACAGAAGAAGGAGACCCTTGGTCACTTAGAATGGGAGAAGGGACCGGCGATTCTGCCAGGATAATGACTTCAAAAAATCCTAGGCAAACTAATGAGAAAGGACCCTACTCAAGCTAACGCAAACAAGATCTAACAGGGTAAATGTGAATTGTGGCCGAATAAATTTTAAGACACAGGAACAAAACTTGACCTTTTCATCTTTAAAGAGTCGAGAAAAGGACAAAAGATGACTCTAGTCACCTTCGAATATTTAATGAGCCTGAAGTGACAAGTGCTCAGATGGACCTTTTCTTTTAGGGAGTTTGAAAAGGAACGAAAGTGACTACTCTGGAGAACTAGGCAAAAGGTTTACCAGACAAATCTGTAAAACTGCATATACACCTTAGCAGTCATATGAAAACCAAGGACTTTCCGTACGGCAGTCAATCTTCCCAAATGCTATGTTTGGTGTGTTATGGCTTGTAAGGTGGCAGACATGGCTTCCTATGGATAAAGGATGATAACCTAGTGGGGTCTCCCAGCATATACTCGATGGTACATGGGAGCACAATTCTGTGCTAGACCACTATTGAGTCACAGAAGGAGGAATCACCCAACCTTGAGTGGAAACAAAAGTGACTAGGTTTAACGATGCCAGAGCACGTCTCTAGCCTAGACCTCTAAATGTGTGCGTTATGTTCCAATGCATTGTTAGATTTATTCAGTTCATTTTAGAGTTGATCTTGGATTATGTTTCAATTTTCAGGCCTTACCGTATGTATATAACAAATCCTAGGATGCAGCTAGAATGAATGAAATATCCTTTTTCTTCGATGAACACCTACCTATGGGAGGGTAGAGAGATCATTCCCAAACCAAGAAAACCAAGACAACAAAGCAGTCACTCAATGCAAATAGACATCAATTCCTAAAGTGCACAGATACTACTAATGAGAGATTTAATCATTCGCTTTTCAATATGCAACTTGAAATGCAAATTCACTTTCACTTTCGTAGACTAAATGAATGCAATCCTTTTGATTTTGATGTCTCTTAAATCTAAAAGAAACAAATAAGCAATAAACAAATGTGGAAAAATGGTTGATCCAAACAATTGTAATCTATGTCTGGGTAGTGAAGAGAAATCGAATCAATGTTGAGATTGGCCCAATAACATTCACTAAACATTCAACCAAAAGAAAGCAAAGGGAAAGGCTCAATTAAACCAACAACAAGCTGCAAACGAATCTTTGAGAAACCAAGTGAAATTGATCCAAAAGACTTGAAACACTGAAACCAAGTCACAAAGCAAGAAAAACAAGATTCATCCCACAAATCTCACAAGAGAGTGCCTCAACCTATGAAAAATGAAAAACAAGTTATCAAAAAGTGAGAACAACAAGGGACTAGCAACACTAATGGATTCAGGAGGTAGAATTGAAGAAAAGAAATTCTACAGCAATCAGCGCGGGTGATACACAAGCAACAAGCGCTGATAAAGAGCACACCGCAACAACAAAGTGATGTCAGCGCGGAAGTACATGACTTTTCTATGATGGTCTGATTTACAGAACCGTCATGACCGTTAAGCGTAATTACGCGATGAATAGGATACTACAAAAAGGGTGACACAATGACAACGTGACTGTTAAATTAAAAGCCGCGATGATGTGCAAAACAGTAACAGGCGAACCAAAAACTCCCAAATCAAAGACAATCAATCTTTAATCAAATAAGGGCATTTCCCAGATCAGGCCAAGAAACTTAGAAGATTGGTAACTATTCCCCAACACTTCAAAAGAGACCAAAACAAAAATCAAGACAAGAGTAAACAAGAAAAGAACAAAGGCCAGGATCCCCAGTGGAGTCGCCAATTTGTGATGTAGGAAAGTGTTCCCTCTGCGGACAGAGGCAACCCCTCTAGCCATAGAGTGGGTCTAGTCACAAACAAGGACAAATCAACAATAGATTTTCTTAAACAGTCATAGTTGGAGGCCTACCTCAACCGGTGGTCGATGGAGTTCCGTTGCGCTGCTCCAGCTTCCGCTGCCTGATGAGTAATCTACCTGAAACAATGCAAAATAAATACAACAAAGCACGTAACCAGAACAACAATGATCTATTTACTCACAAATTCAAGAAGTCATGATCTATCAAGTACATTACATACGAGACATAGGAAAACATCATTGATTGCATTAATAACGAAATAAGAGTAAGCTTACAACCAAAGTCTTGATGTCACAAGCCTTCTCAGAAAGGTCCAGCCAGCATGTTCCTCAAGCATTCACTCTTTGAAGATGGATCTCCCAACATACAAGTCTCTCTCACTCACAAGTTTTACACAAGATTAAGGGCACTTCACAACCTTCCTCAAGCTATCAACAATCCCACACTTGTCACACTCACACCATCTATCTAGAAAACTTACAAACACTAACGACACTATTAGCAACCATTCCAAAAACTAAGAACTAGCAGCACATAGCAATGATGAGAGTCTAAATAGGAGAAGGAGTCTCCATGAAAGGTGGAAGAGTGAGATTATCTCCAAGGAAGGTAACACAAATGAAGGAATAGCCACGCCAAAGAAAGGAGGGCAACATAAACTAGGCCAACAACCAGGTCTCGAGTCATCTGGAAGGCCGACTATTGGAAAACATTCACCCAACCTGTATCATCGCGGGCACATAACTAGTCTTCCGCGCTGACATTGCTATCGAATAACATAGCTAGTTAGGTAATCGCTGAAGATTACAAGCGACAGTTGTGCTAGCACATAAAATCGGACCATCGCAGGAATCATGTGTACTTCCGCGATGGCAGCGTTGCTGGGCTGCTTTGGAGCGCCCTTCAGCACGTTTATTTAGCCAACAGATGCGATGAGGCAGAAACCTTTGGAAAAGTGGGTCATTTGGCAACATCAGAGAGCATGAGCATGAATGAATTTGGACACATGACACAGTAGGAAGACTGGGATGAAGATAGTGACAAATTACTGTGTAACAATTAGTGTCATTCCAAGGTACTTCCTCTAGAGACATTACTTCCATGATACTTTCATGAGAAAGAAAATTCTCGGCTAAGGGATCGAGGGATTTTGAAGAACCAAGCCATGGGGATTGATAATATGCATCGAGAGGTGTTCTCGCAATAGGATGATCAGAGGAAACCGAAGGTGAAGCCGAAATAATTTCCACGTAATCAATTTCAGTGAGACTTAATGGCATAACCTCGCCCCATGTATCAACAAGATTCGGCGAAGGAACGACCCAAGGATCAGACTTGACCAAAATCATGTTGACAGAGGCAACATGAGGAGGTGGGAGTGGAAATATTCCCATCAAGGCAGGATATTTAAAAATTCCTGCACCCACACTCTCATAAGGAGCACCGGTATGATTGACATACGAAACATTGCCATCCGAGGAGGAAGAGGGAAAGAAGGACAGTTGGTTGACTGTGACTATCTTCTCTTGATGGGGAAAACAAATCATGTGGAAGAGGGAGGAGGCTACAACATGCATGGCATTGGTCCAGATCCGCCCGAGTAGAAGATTGTAGTTAATATTAGCGTTAATGATCTCTACCTCGACATATACTGTCTTTCCCTCCAATGTAATGGCAAGGTTGGGAAGGACACAAAATGGTCGTGAATTGCACCCGTCAAAAGATCCTAAAGTGTTAGGGGAATCGTTTAGAGTAGGAGAACCAATTACCTTCCAACAAGCGACAAACATGATGTAAGTAGAAGAACCTTCATCAATGACAATCCTATGAATGGTTTTCTCATTTATGATTACCTGAATGAGAAAGGAAATTTGATTAGGTAAATGCGAAATGTGGTTTTCTAGGTCAAAGGAGATGAGATTAGAGTCAATTGGATCGATACCCACAATATCTGACAGTAACAAATTTTACTGAGAAGGACAGATTTGAAGGACCTCGAGAGCAATCATAGTTGAATGTGCTTGAGCCAAATCCTCAACAATGTTATAATGTTGAGCAGCTCAATCATTGAGATTGTACGAGGAATTTCAAAGCACACCTCGAGAAGGTGGTAGATTGGCGGAATCATGATTAGGTCGCTCTATATGAAGAGGATGAGAACTGGATGGTGTGGAAGAAGAAGGGGTACCTTCTTTCTCTTTTCCTATTGACGGGGCCGGTGTTTGATAATATTTTGACTTGGTAGCCACGTTGATCAGGGTACTCATCATGAACACTTGTGAACCTGTTATGGCCAGCAACAACCCCCCTTTTTATTTAGTGTTATTCCTAATACTAAATAAATGGGGACCCTTAGTTAAAAAATTTTAAAAATCAAAGTAGTGTTTAAATTTCCTTTTCAAATAAACTTACGATCATAAGCTTAGGAAACCCCCCTTCCAAAATCTAAAAAATCCAAGTTTTATGATAAGGTAAGATAAAATCTTTCCTTAGGAAAATCACATCACAAAAAGATGACAAAATACCACCCTATAAGCCGAATTCCAATATTGTGAGATCGCGATATGCGATAATAAACAAATATCGCATCGCATTCAGCATAACTTACATCGAAAAATTTTAATTTGCCGATATGCGATGACGCCGATCGCAAATCGCATTTCACAGAAAACAGGATAACAAAGATTGTAATGTGTAACTTTTCTGCAATCTACAATATTGCGATATTGCAATATTGCGATACAGCGAAAATGCGAGATTGCGATTCTGCGACGTGGTGATTTTGCAATGTCGCGATCTGCGATATTGCGAAGCAAATCACAAAATCGCTTCATCGCAGATCTTTCGGGCTTGTTATTCAAGAAAAGTATTTTCCATAAGCTGACACTTGGTTATGCACTTTAATACTAATAAATGAGTTAGTTTCCAGTTATTAATGGAATATGGGTTTGTGCTTATCGAAAAATCATCTCACGTAAGGTGGTATACTTGATATGTCTGCGGCATTTAAAACTTTCCCATCACCCTTCCCTGTCATTCATTTCCACTTCACTTGTGAATTGCAGGAAAGGAGAACAGAGGCCAATACTAAGCAATACGCAGGATAAAATGGGAAAGAAAAGCAAAGCTCCGAGCTCCGAAGAAAAAGAAATAGCGCCCTTGTATACAAACACGGCCTGTAACAGAGACGTGGGAATTGCTACGTGGGAAGGCATGCATAATCTGCTCGAAGAAGAGAATCCTAGAGTAATGGAAGTTGCTGCTACCGCGGGCTCAAATAGTTCTTCAGAGGCATCCATCACAGAGCTAGCTTGCTTATTCTTGCACGGATAACAGCAAGGCCCAAAATTCTCCTATACACAGATATGGTCAAGTTGATACTGGACATCGTCGATATCAGAAACAGACAGTTTAAAACTCAGGGTCAAGAGCTTACAGAATTATTATTTTTACAAATGTTGAACTTTATATCCGCTAGAAGGAAAAAACGCAAAAGGCGAAAAACGCATCAAGGAAACCCGGATCAAGAAACGAAGGCAGTTTCCTAGGCGTGATTAGCATCACTGAGGAAAATTTCTTGAAAAGGAAAGCTGCTAATTTCCCAGTCACCTGCAAGCCCCGAAAATTGCAAGAAAATAACGATACAGACATATTGGAAGCAGAAGGCTCAGGAAAAGGCACAAGCAATCCAAGGGTTAACCAAGTTGAACTGGGATTATTACTGGTCATACTTTGTAAAGCTACATAGCCAGTGGATGACTCTTAAGTGTATCACCAATTCGGCTGAAAAGATGGCGCCAGCTCTTGTTGATTCTGTTTTCTCAGTTCAGCTAAAATCGGAAGTTGGCCAGCCGACTCTTCTCAAACAAATGTTGCATACATGCGATTTCAAGGACCAAATACAGAAGTAGTTTAATTTTAGATTCAATTTTAGTTTTAATTTTGTTTTATTTTCCTGAAAATAGGACGGTCATTTAAACCGCATCCTACATTTTTGTAATAATTTATTTTTAGATTTAGTTAGTAGTATTTAAACCCTTCTCATGCATTTAGAGAAGGGTCCTGAAATTTATCAAAAACTTATCCCCAGAACATGCACTTTTGTACCCTCTGAGGAGGTTTTGATGAATGAATGGAACAAGATTTATTGATGTTTGCATTTGATATCTGCTACTGATGTTGCACTTTTGTACTCTTAGTGGATATTTGATCAAGAAGAGATAAATCGTTATCGCTTGAATCTCATGAGTAGGAGTAGCTATAAATGGTATTTCTATCTCTTAACTATTTCTGCCTTGTGTTAGAGTGATTTTCAATTCAATTATTTATATATTGATGTATAAATGCCTGAGTTATCATTTGGCACTTTTGTACGGTGATAGCTATTTATTTATGCTTAGTGTATGAGTAGCTTATTATGCGATATATTTTTCACAACTGTTTCGTCTAACTTTTTATACGAAGTGTTTCATCTTTATTGAATTCTTTTCTCATAACAGCTGAATGAACTTTATTACTAATTGTTGTTTGAAATCATTTTAGATCGCATAAAGGAAAGATTACACCTCGGGTTAGTGTAGATTTACATATTTCTATTTATTAGAATATAATTTCCTTATTATTAGATTAGAATTAGAGTAGAAGTATTCCATTTAGAAATTGTTAGAAACAGAAATATCAATCTTTCTCACACACACACTTAAACTGGGAAACTGGTCCCATATCCCCAGTCAGACCCACTATACCAAACAGAAAAGGAGCTGCCAACCAAGGTCCAAACCAGTTGAGTATCCCCCTCGTCGTAGGCCTGATTTTCGAGGCTTCAACATATTTGGCGCTAGAAGGAGGGCCTCGAACTGTGAATGGCAAGCAAATCTAAATCTAAATACCATTCTGAGAGTAAATCGCCCTCACCATCTCCCCCAACTTCTCCATTGCATTCAGAATCCTTAAATCCATAGTTAGAAGTCGTTGGAACAACAGCCGCTGCTACAAACCTTGACATTTCAGAGAAATCTACTATTGAACCTCCTAAAGTTGAATCCTTGATTCACAAACTTCAGTGATTTTCTATATCTCCTCAGAAATCTGATAAATCTCAAGGCATCATGACTCCGTAATATAATCCTGCTCATCCTCTTACCAGGTTAAAGAGCGAAAAGTTTGGTGTTCAACCAACCGAATTGCCTCTACCTACTAGGAAGAGAGCAAGGAAGTCTCCTAAAGGATTTGATAGTGAGACTCTTTCATCATCATCATCCATCTCAAACTCTTCACCGCAAAGTCAACCATCCACTCCTCCACTTCGGATCATCGTCCATCAACCTATTGCAACTTCCTCAACTCCTTCTCAACCATCTGGAGTCATAATATCCTCATCTTCTCAACCACAGGGATCATCTTCTACACTTTTCTCTGTTAGTAGTTCAACAATGGCCCAAACTCCATGGAATAACCCAGGGGCAGTCTTAATGCCTACACCCTTGAGTCAGTTATTGACCCATCCTGAAAAATGGCTGCCCAAGTTTAATCTTGAGGCAGGCATGCTAGCGGAAGAACATATAAATAACTTTATGCTATCTATAAATCTCAATGGAGTTGTTAATGAGGATGTTGTTGTTCGACTTTTCCCTTATACTTTGCAAGGAACAGCTAGATCATGGTATTTCTCATTACCTTCTGGATCTATTACTGGTTGGGACATCTTCCAAGAACAATTCCTGACCAAGTTTGGTGATGACAGGTCTACAGCGACACTGATCAATGACTTGTCTAACCTTAGGGCTGAGTCAAGAGAACCTATCAAAGATTTCAATTTACGTTTCAATAAAATCTTAAACAAAATACCTACTGCTTCTCAGCCTAGTGAAGAAGTGCGAAGTGAATGGTACATTACTGCTTTACCATAAAACTTAGTAATCTTTGTTGATAGGGCTAACAAAACAACCTTAGTGGAAAACATGAAAGAAGTAATAGCAGTAGAGAAACGTATTATGGCCCTAGAAAAGAAAAATGTGATAGAGGAACGAAAATCTAAGAAGGTGTCTTTCAAAGAAGATCCCAAAAAAACAACTGAAAGATCCATTTGATTTAGAAGGATTACAAAAAGTTTTGAAAACCATGTCTAACGAAATGGTTGACATTAAGAAACAAGTGGCATAAACTTCTTCTAAAAAGCCATATAGGCCTTTTAAAAGAAATCCTTCAACTGATTCCAAACCCCCTAATGCTATTTCAAATGCTGAGTCAGAAGAAGAAGAAGAGGAAAATGCTACTGAAGAACATACCGATGAAGAAGAAGTTGTAGAGTTACAAGGTATGTGGGATTTCATCCTCCCAGATGAAGAGGACCAAGAGGCATTCCCGATTAGTACTCACAGCAGAAATAAACTTGATCCTCCTCAGCCTACACCTAAGCCAAAGAGCGCAAGCTCGATGACTAAGGATAAAGTCGCAGCCAAGAAAACATCACCTAAAGCAACTCAAACCAGCCCAGTCCAAACAGACACATCTACTCCATCTAAAACTCTAATCATTTCGAATGAAATGGAGTGTAATATTGTAGAAGATATGAAAAAGACTAGGGCCAATATTACTGTTTTTGAATTGAGCAAGTTAAAACACCAGCAGAAAGTACTTTTGAAAGAATTACATGCTGTGCCAGTTGCACCTTTACCAGCCACTGTAATCTCTCAAGCTTCTCATGATATGGGAAGACCTCCAACTAGTACGATGAATAAAGTTGATCCAAACGATATTGCATTAATTGGACGAAGATCAAGATTGCATACTCCCCCATTTCTCCTTACTTATGAAATTTTCAATAAAAACGTGCATAATTGCTTAGTGGATTCTAGACCTTCATCAAATATTTTACCAAGATCAATTTGTGCAAAATTGAATGTTCAACCATAGAAATCCGTTGTACGCATAGTCCAATTACATCGATCGCAAGTCGAAGTGATTGGTGAGATAAATCAGGTTACCATAAGGCTGTCATCCAATCCAAAGGTATGTCAAGTTATTGACATTTTAGTTGCTGATATTCCTGAATTTTACGGCTTAATTCGTAGCAGAGACTGGTTAGAAAAACTTCATGGATACTTTGCAACTGACTGGTCGCACATGTGGCTGCCTTATAATGGTAAACCAAATCAGATAAAAGTTGAACGCGAAAAACATCAAAAATACATAGTAAGAGAACTCGAGGGAGAAAATGAACCAATAGCATACAATTCTAACATTATTGGCAACTATTCAGTAGATTCTTTCCTAGGAAATTTTAATGCTCATACATCACCGTACTTAGAACATTCTATTTTATCTCAAGTAGAAATTTTTTCTCAAACAGATAGTTCTAAATGCATTAATTTTATAGATAGTCTTGTAAATAAATCTTTGTTTTGGAAACTATTTTTTGATGGTTCTAAGTCTAACGAAGGAGCAGGAGCAGGATGTGTGTTAGTAAGCCCAGAGGGAGATAAAACCATGCTAACTTGCAGACTCAAATTCGAGTGTACCAACAATACCGCATAATACGAGGCTCTAGTCCAAGGGTTATACAAAGCAATCAGATTAGACGTCAAATACTTGCAAGTTTTCGGAGATTATAAAATTGTAATCGTACAGGTACGTAATACTATACACTATTTATCAAGTCATTTAAAGCATTACCAATCTTTATTTCAATATTTGACTGAACATTTTATAGCATTTAATATTTCATCAATTCCCAGACTCCATAATACTAGCGCAGACCTCTTAGCCAACATAGATTCCAAGCTCATTCGTTCAGAAGATTTTAGCCCTGACCAATTTTCAATTGAGTTAATTTTTAGACCATCTATTCCTGATAACATTACCACTTGGAGGATTTTTAACGATGATCCTAATATCGTGAGTTTTCTCACATCTGAAGGATCCTACACCAATCAAATAATTGACGAAGACCAACATGACCAACAATTGCAACAGGATAGTACTAACAATGTTATACCTAAATCAATAGTCAAATTAGAAGACCTTTATGATTTGAAAGATCGATTCAAAAGATCTACCAATTCAAAACTCCAAAGTTCAACTTTGAATTATGAATTAGTGAATATAGGAACTAATGCCAAACCCCATAATATCAACCTAGGTCTTGGCCTAGCCCCTGAAGAAAAATTAGCATATATTCGTCTCTTGAAACAATACAAAAGTGTCTTTTCTTGGAATTAAGATGACCTCAAAGCATATGACACCTCCATCATCCAACATACTATCCCAATGATTGATAATGAAAAACATGTCCAACAAAAGTTGAGAAAGATCCATCCAAATTTAGAAAATCAAATCAAAATTGAACTCAACAAGTTATTGAAAGCCAAAATAATCTTTCCCGATAGACATTCTAATTGGATTTCCAATATGGTACCTATTAGAAAGAAAAACAGAGATATCAGAATCTGCATTGACTTTCGAAACCTTAACAAGGCCTGCCAAAAGGATAATTTTCCTTTGCCTCCCATGGAACAAATACTGTAGGCAGTTGCGGGCTCAGAATTTATGTCATTCTTGGATGGATTCTTAGGATACAACCAAGTGCTGGTGCATCCCGACGATCAATTGAAAACGACATTAAGAACTAAGTGGGGCACATACGCATATCAAAAGATGCCATTTGGTTTGATAAACGAGGGTGCCACATTTCAGAGAGCCATGGACATTGCATTCAAACGGTTAGTTAATAAATCAGTGGTAATCTATTTGGATGATATTATTGTTTATTCCAAGAAACGAAACAACCATCTCAGGGTTTTAAGACAAATCTTCCAACGTTGCCTAAGGTATGGGATTTCGCTTAACCCGAAGAAACCTCTTTTCACATTAAGTGAAGGAAAGCTTCTAGGATTCATAGTTTCAAAATCTGGAATTCACATTGATCCTGACAGAATCAAGGAAATTTCCTCAGTAACCCTACCTCACAACAAGAAAGCCATGCAATCTTTCCTTGGCCAAATTAACTTTGTAAAGAGATTTGTTCCAGACTTTTCAAGAATCGTGTCTCCTTTATAAGCCATGATTAAAAAGAACTCAAACTTTAAATGGGGCCAAGATGAACATGAGGCATTCAATCTAATCAAACAAGAAATTATCAATGCTCCATCTTTAGCAACTCCAAATTTTTCCGATCCTTTTATTTTGTACACATTTGCCTCGGATAAATAATATGCTGTGATACTCACTCAAGCAAATCAAGAAAAGGCGGAAGCCTTAATTGCTTTTTTCAGTTCCAATTTACAAGGTGCTGAATTGAATTATTCAGATGTGGAGAAACAACCTTATGATGTTTTTAAAGAAATTAAATATTTCAGACCTTTTTTACTCAAAACACATATTAAGATCATAGTATCGTTTCCAGCGGTAAGAAATCTTCTAGTACAAAAGGATGTGGGTGAGAAAAGGGCCAATTGGGTTACTTCCTTACAGGAATACGACGTAGAAATCAAACCGACAAATATTGTAAAAGGTCAAGGCTTTTGCAAAATGCTGGCAGGAGCATCGCTAATGTCTGAAAATCCATCTGAAGAGGTACAAGTGTATGAGGTAAGCCTAAACAATGCTGAGTCATTGTACGCTGATATTATTTATTATTTAAAGAATGGATATGCTCCTCCAAACCTCGATCATACCAAGAAAAGAGCCCTGAGATTAAAAGCCAAACAATATCAACTCGTGAATGACGTTCTTTTTAGAATAAATTATGATTCTGTTCTACTTAGATGTCTTGAGAAAGCTGAAGCTGAAAAGGTCTTGCAGGAACTCCACAATGGGCCAGCAGGCGGACACTACGCTGGAGATGCAACTGCCCACAAAATTTTACGTGCAAGCTATTACTAGCCCACATTATTCAAAGACACACATAACTATGTAAGGAAATGCCAAGTCTGTCAAACCGCTGCTGGGAGACAAAAGAAACTAGCCTTGCCACTGCAACGAGTTACCATTGAATAGCCTTTCGATCAGTGGGGATTGGATGTAATAGGTGAGATCGTTCCTCACTCTTCTAAACAACATAGATATATCCTTACAACGACAGATTACTTTACTAAATGGGTAGAAGAAGTTCCACTCAAGACAACTAATGTTGAAAATATCATTGAATTCATAGATCAGTTCATAATCACCAGGTTTGGATTGCCTTCCGCTTTAATGTTTGATAATGCATCATATTTTTCTGGTAGTGAAATGACTGAATTTTCACTCAAAATGGGTTTCAAGCTTAAATACTCGGCCAATTATTATCCACAGGGAAATGGGTTAGTGGAGTCTACAACTAAAAACCTAATCAGGATTATCAAGCAAACCATTGACCAAAATCATAAGAATTGGCATAAATATTTAATATATGCTTTATGGGCAGACTGAATAACGCAGAGAGCCTCCATCAGCACTTCTCCATTCAATTTATTTTATGGGAAAGAAGTGATTCTTCCGACTCATTTAGAAATCCCCTCTTTGTCCTTATTTTAGTTCATTGATGAAGCACCAACTTCCTCCTTATAGCTAAGACAAATGGAAATAATCAAGTTAGAAGAACAATGGGAGCAGGTCAAAAGAACTCATGCTCATCATCAAGCATTGGTGAAAGCCTCTTTTGATTCCAATATGATATCCATGAAAGATTTTCAGATGGGAGATCTAGTTTTAAAATGGGACAAGGCTCATGAGGAAAAGGGAAAACATACAAAATTTCAAAGAATGTGGCTTGGTCCTTTTCAAATTGTAGAAGTCATAGGTCCGTCTACTTTCATGCTACAGGATTTAACAGGGAAAAAGGATTCTTTACCTGTTAATGGTCAGATACTTAAGAAATATTTTCCATAGAAGATTATACTTCTATTTTTTAGAGTAGTTGTTTTTCTTTTCATAATAAAACCAGTTGTGAATGGTTACAATAGGCATTTATGAAAAAAAGACACCAATTCTCTTTCGAATTTTGATCTTTCGTTTGTATAGATAGCAAATCTTTTGGAAAATTGATCTTTATTATTGAAAGATACAGTCAAAAACTCTAGCCTAGATATGATACTAGTTTCAACTTCATAAAATTTGATGAAAACAACCTTTAGTGAGAAATTGTTTTATATCAATGCAATGAAAGGTATCAATAACAAAATAAAGATTCTATGTAAGAACAGTTATTTCCAAAAACTCTATTATTGTCTTCCAGAGCTATCTTAAGGAAACAATGACTTCCTCCCTACTAAGGAAATCACAACTTTCAGAGGAACAATCCAAGGATACACTTTATCTTAAAGAGTGAGAGGTCTCATCACGAGCCGACTTATCATAATCACAGATATTATAACTTGCTAACTTTGCCAATACTGCGTACCACAATAGGGAAATGACTCAAGATTGTTGCAATCAAAAGGCAAGGGGTCTCATCAGGAGCCAGCTTGTTCAACAAAGTTATAAATCAAGTGAATGACTGTATCATAAATTGGCTATCAAACCAAGACATTGTTCTTTAAGAATAAAAAAGAAAATCAAAGCAATAAGTGTAGATGTGGATTCTTCTTTGGGAATTGTAGGTTTCTTTAAGTAGGATACAGGATCATTGCTGGGTAACAGGTAGCCCTGTCAAGGCTATAAATTCCTACTGGCAGCAGAGGCTCTACCTACGACAAATGAGCATATTTAAAACTGGTTTACAAAGAAGACTTTGTTTTATCTTTACAAGCCAAGTAATGACTAATGTAAAATGCAAGGACTAGCTTGAGGCAGCAAATAATCAAAGTTGAAAATAGTTGAAACAAAATGTCATTGACAGGTTAAAGTATAATGTACTTTATCTTTCTATAATAAAGTTTAACTTTCTTGAAAATTTTCTGTTTTGGAAGTTTTGAAAATCCAAAAAAGCAGCAAAGATAACTGGTTCTTCCAAGTGAATCACCAATTGTTGTGGCCAACAACAACCCCCCTTTTTATTTAGTGTTATTCCTAATACTAAATAAATGGGGACCCTTAGTTAAAAAATTAAAAAAATCAAAGTAGTGTTTAAATTTCCTTTTCGAATAAACTTACCATCATAAGCTTAGGAAACCCCCCTTCCAAAATCTAAAAAATCCAAGTTTTATGATAAGGTAAGATAAAATCTTTCCTTAGGAAAATCGCATCGCAAAAAGATGACATCATACCACCCAATAAGCCGAATTCCAATATTGCGAGATCGCAATATGCGATAATAAACAAATATCGTATCGCATTCAGCATAACTTACATCGAAAAACTTTAATTTGCCGATATGCGATGACGCCGATCACAAATCGCATTTCCCAGAAAACAAGATAACAAAGATTGTAATGTGTAACTTTTCTGCGATCTGTGATACTGCGATATTGCGATATTGTGATATTGTGATACAGTGACAATGCGATAATGCGATATTGTGATTCTGCAACGTGGCGATTTCGCGATGTCGCAATCTGCGATATTATGAAGCAAATCACAAAATCACTTCATCGCAGATCTTTCGGGCTCATTATTCAAGAAAATTATTTTCCACAAGCTGACACCTGGTTATGCACTTTAATACTAATAAATGAGTTAGTTGCCAGTTATTAATGGAATATTGGTTCATGCTTATCGAAAAATCATCTCAAGTAAGGTGGTATACTTGATGTGTCTACGGCATTTAAAACTTTCCCATCACCCTTCCTTGTCATTCATTTTCACTTCACTTGTGAATTGCAGGAAAGGAGAACAGAGGCCAATACAAAGCAATACGCAGGATAAAATGGGAAAGAAAAGCAAAGCTCTAAGCTTCGAGGAAAAAGAAATAGCACCTTTGTATACAGACATGGCCTATAACAAAGATGCAGGAATTGCTACGTGGGAAGGCATGTATAATCTGCTCAAAGAGGAGAATCCCAGAGTAATGGAAGTTGTTGCTACCGCGGGCTCAAATAGTTCTTCAGAGGCATCCATCACAGAGCTAGAAAACTCATTCTTGCACCAGATAGCAGCAAGGCCCAAAATTCTCCCATACACGAATATGGTCAAGTTGATACTGGACAGTGTTGATATCAGAAATAGACAGTTTAAAACTCAGGGTCAAGAGCTTACGGAATTATTATTTTTACAAATGTTGAACTTTATATCTGCTAGAAGGAAAAAGCGCAAAAGGTGAAAAATGCATCAAGGAAACTCGGATCAAGAAACGGAGGCAGTTTCCTAGGCGCGATTAGCATCGCTGAGGAAAATTTCTTGAAAAGGAAAGCTATTAATTTCCCAGTCACCTGCAAGCCCCGAAAATTGCAAGAAAATAACGATACAGACAGATTGGAAGCAGAAGGCTCAGGAAAAGGCACAAGCAATCCAACAATTAACCAAGTTGAACTGGGATTATTAGTGGGCATACTTGGTAAAGCCACATAGCCAGTGGATGACTCTTAAGTGTATCATCAATTCGGCCAAAAAGATGGCGCCAGATCTTGTCGATTATGTTTTCTCAGCTCAGCTAAAATTAGAAGTCGGCCAATCGACTCTTCTCAAACAGATGCTGCATGCATGCAATTTCAAGGACCAAATACAGAAGTAGTTTAATTTTAGATTCAACTTTAGTTTTAATTTTGTTTTATTTTCTTGAAAAGAGGACAGTCATTTAAACCACATCCTACATTTTTGTAATAATTTATTTTTAGATTTAGTTAGTAGTATTTAAACCCTTCTCATGCATTTAGAGAAGGGTCCTGAAATTTTTCAAAAACTTATCTCCAGAACATGCACTTTTGTACCCTCTGAGGAGGTTTTGATGAATGAATGGAACAAGATTTATTGATGTTTGCATTTGATATCTCCTACTGATGTTGCACTTTTGTACTCTTAGTGGATATTTGATCAAGAAGAGATAAATCGTTATCGCTTGAAGCTCATGAGTAGGACTAGTTATAAATGGTATTTCTATCTCTTAACTATTTCTGCCTTGTGTTAGAGTGATTTTCAATTCAGTTATTTATATATTGATGTATGAATGCTTGAGTTATCATTTGGCACTTTTTTACAGTGATAGCTATTTATTTATGTTTAGTGTATGAGTAGCTTATTATGCGATATGTTTTTCACCACTGTTTCGTCTAACTTTGTATACGAAGTGGTTCATCTTTATTGAATTCTTTTCTCATAACAGATGAATGATCTTTATTACCAGTTGTTGTTTGAAATCATTTTAGATCGCATAAAGGAAAGATTACACCCCGGGTTAGTGTAGATTTACATATTTTTGTTTATTAGAATATAATTTCCTTATTATTAGATTAGAATTAGAGAAGAAGTATTCCATTTAGAGACTATTAGAAACATAAATATCAATCTTTCTCACACACACACTTAAATTGGGAAACTGGTCCCATATCCCCAGTCGGACCCGCTATACCAAATGGGAAAGGAGCTACCAACCAAGGTCCGGACCGAGCAGGTATCCCCCTTGTTGTAGACCCGATTTTCGGGGCTTCAACAGAACCCGAGGAAGAAAATGACTGAGGCTGGTCTACCATTTGAGTATGTTGGGACAGAAAGGGCTCTTTCAGGATAGCTAGGGTCCCTTTGAGCAAAAGACTAACTTCAGACCATCTAGGATAATCCTTAGTATAGTGATCCTCCTCACAAATGAGGCATGGATACTTAGGTTTCTGTTGGGAAGCATCTAGATGGTTTAGGAGGACCATATTTTGGGGCATCATCTTTACCCTTGCCTTTTCCTTTCTTCTTACCTTTATAGGATTTATTCGCTATGGTAGACTAGACAGCATGAACCTCTGAGGTTTTACCAAGGCTGGATGCATTGTGAGAGGAGTCATTGGGAGCAGTGTTGGAGACCGACTTCTATTTGGATGAAGATTTTACAGGGGTCTGAGTAACTAAACCAATTACTCCATCAACAGGAGGGGTAGCGGAGGACTTTGATGTCATCAGATCAGATGATGGTCTGGGCGCATCAGGTAACACATCATATAACATGTCAAACTGTGAATAGACAAGGTCTAGATACTGGACGCGTGCAATGGATTGTTCCTCAGTGATGCATCCACCCATAGCAATGTCCTTGGCAATTTTGTTGACAAATGATTTGGTGAACCACTCGACCAACTACTGATTAGCATTTTCAAACTTAATCATATGAATCCTACGTCTCCATTCATGGATGTGATCAGAGATGTGAGTCACAGTGTACTGCTTGAGTGACGTTAACAGATGGGTGTCAGTTTCATAGCGAACCAGTAACTGGAAATGTGTGAGAAAGGCCATGGAGAGAGTGTTAAAGTCATGATAGGTATTCTGGGGGAGCTCGATATACCACTGGGCCGCAGCTCCTATAATAGTTCATTGGAAAAGACGAAGACAAATGAAATCATCAACGTAGGAATTCGAGGAGCACCAAAGGCGATATGTCATCACGTGGTATTGAGGTTCCTCTTTTACTTTTCCTTCAAACTTTAGACAATCGCTCAGAATCTTGGACGGAATTGGAGGCTAGTATGGCGAATGAAGAATCAGATCATTCATGAGTCTAGAAACATCTGGCAATTCCAGCATAGCCAAGAATGGCAATGGGTATTAAAAATCATTTGAGGTCGATAAGGGGGTCCAATTGCTGGGACCCAGCCTTACTGGTAAGGATTTTGTCCCCAAAGTGGAGGGTTTTGTCCATAAGGCATTTGATTTTCCCCGACTATAGGTTATCTTTCCCGTAGGGAGGATTCTGACCTTGAAAGCCTTGAAACTGTCTGGCCAGAGGTTGTTGATAAGCAACATACTGGTTAAAAGGTTGTTGATAAGCAACATACTAGTTAAAAGGTTGTTGAGCTTACTGGCCTTGGACATATGGATTTTGCACCTGATGCCTCTGAGCATAAGGGTTTTGGACCTATTGTCCCTAGAAAAACGAGTACTAGACCTACTGCCCTTAGACATAAGGATTTTGGGCTTGTTGTCCATGGACATAAGGATTTTGGACTTGTTGTCCTTGGATAAAAGGAGGCTGAACCATTTGGCCACTGACATAAGGATTTTGTGCCTACTGCTGTAGGACTTGACTTTGGCCTTTCCCTTGCAAGAGTTGACCTTGTTGATATGAGTATAAGGGTTTCTACTACCCAAGTTGACCTTGTGGCTACAAGGGTTGACCTTGCGGCTGTAAAGTTTTCCCTGTGGCTACAGAGGTTGACCTTGTGAAGGGATAGGCTGGGAAGATTGCGGTGGATATTGCATCTGTGGTTGCATGGTTTACTGCAACTGTTGAAAGAGTTTCACCCGCGGTTGTTGCAGTTGTCCTTGCTAAGCCATGATCTGGCCTTGCTGCTGCATGGATGGGCCCTACTGCAAGGAAGGTAGCTCTTTCTGCTGCAAGAGTTGTCCTTACTGCTACAAAGGTTCTTGAACAGTTCCCGGAATGATATCTTGAAAGTTCTCAAACTGTATCTGGCCATACCCACCAGGCGCGACAGATGGACCAGGCTGGACATAAGGTCCAGGTTAAGGGATGTATGATGGATTAGCCATTGCTTGTGAACCATATGGAACATAAGGAGGTTAGTACTGACCTTGAGCCATATTGGGTTGCTGGTACTAGACGTGACTTGACCTAGACAGACCAACATTGGGTTGTTGGTATTGGAAATTACTTGATCCAGCAGGATCAATAGGATTTGAAATGGCACTCAAAGAGGGTTGGTTCATCCCAACCATGTGAGGTTGTGAGCCATTCACATTGGTTGTTCTAGACATCATAGAAACATTTAGACTCTTCCCTGCAGTGGAACAACTTTTCCACTTACTGGAGGGATCAAAGAATTGACAGTGACATGACTCTAGATCATTGGTTGAACCAAATGAGTCACCTCGACCGATGAAACAAGATGATTGGGAATGGTGGGTTGCAATGGGACTAAAGTGACTACAAACATCACCATTTGTAGTGTGGACGTGTTCTGAATGAATGGACCTGTGGTAGGCATAGCACTAGACACCCAAATAGGGTTGTGATACAATGATGAGGAAGTAGGCGTGCATGAAACCAACTGAGCTAAAGTCACGTAATTACATGGTAACTTAGGATGAACACTAATCAGAATGCTTCTTGTATAAGGGAAACCTTCAGGAGAGAAAGGATATTCCTGCTCCTTAACTGTGTGAGGAGTGGAAACCGCCGAGTGACCCGGAGAGGAGACTGGGATTTCGCCTTCTGATTCCATGGGTGAAAATAGACGACAACGAACTAACGAAGATGTTCGAGGGGATAATTCCAAAGGAATACCTGGTTGATTGTACAGAATGTACGGACGCTGCAATGATATCATAATAGGATCAAACAAAGGATTCAAAGGATAAACAACTAGTCCAAGCTGACCTTCAGAAGTCAGCGAACTCTCGAGAGTATGGATAGGGCTATCTAGAGATTCCAGGACAACGTCAGAAAGTGACCCAATATCTGAAGGGGGAGGATGAGATGAAAAGGGTTTAATACTCATAACAATTCCAAGCTCAACACCTTGATCCTCAAGCGACTGTGGCAATTTAGGAAAAGGCTCCTCAGGCAATCTTTTAGAGAGAGGAGAGGAAGAGGAACTAGCAGAACTAGTTGGTTCAACCACAATCTTCTTGTCTCAAATAACCAAAAGAGAGATTGATTTCAAGGGCTTTAAAATGTATTTAAAGGTATACTCACAATGTGGTTTAAAAATACTAAAAGGGATGTTATAAGATCGTGGGCAACAATTTTTTAAGACGCAAAAACAAACTGGTGCCCTTTCATGTTTTAAGAGTCAAGAAAGAAGCAAACGCGACTCTATCACTTTGGGTTTGAAACAAGCTCGAAAGGACAATCGATCGAGTGATATTTTATATTTAGGGAGTCAAAAAAGTCAAAATAACTACTCAGGATGATCTAGGTAAAAATGATTACCAGGTAACTGTGAACTGCATAATACCTCCTAGCGAGCCAAGAAGTACGGGCAGGCAATCTCCCCGAATGCTGTGTTTGGTGTATCACGTTTACAAGGTGGCAGACTTCGCTTCCTATGGATAAAGAATTGAAACCTAGTGGGGTCTCCCTTTATATACTCAATGGTACAGGGAGCACAAATTTGTACTATCATTGTCTAGTGTCGAAGCGAACGACAGCTGCTAGGTTTAAAGACATAGGAACATGTCTCTAGCCTAGACCTTCTGAGATGTGATCGTTAGATTTCAAATGCGCCTTAGGTTAATTGAGTACATTTTAGAGTTTATCTTGAAATTATGTCTCAGTTTTCAGGCCTTATCGATGCGACTCAAAAACACCTATATGCAGCGAAATGAGACAAGAACCTTTCAATTCGATGAATTGTATACACTAATGAGAGTAGAAATCATACTCAAATGCAACAAAACAAGAAATTGAAAGCAAAATGATTTTTTCACTATTTCTTCTTTTGAAGACAAAAATGATGAACAACTCTTTCCAATTCCTAGATTCCTATCAAATGCACTTCAAATAGCCCTTTCAATAATAAAGAGAATTCATTTCTTTTGCAATGGAAGTGACGGTGCAACTCTAGCCTTCAATGATGCTAACTAACGTAACATATTGATGCAACAAAACAGAGTTATGTATTTTTCAATGAAATGATTGAATGAATCTTTCGTAATCACTTCACACTTCAATGAAACATTTGCAATACAATCAACCACAAGCAAGCATAAGAGGGAATTATCTTCAAAGCTAATGAAGCAAAGATTGAACCAAAAACAAGATGGGCAATGCGATTTGTGCCTGAAAAGAGACACTCAAACACTAAATGAAACTTTTCAAACTTGTCAAATGGAAATAGAAGCAATGAAATGACTAATCAAACGAAATTTAAGGAGAAAATTTGATTATGGACTTGACTTTTTGAGCAAGAAAACAAGTGAATGGGTGACGACCTAGATTCCCTAGGGTTATACACCATCCAAGAACTCAAGAAACCAAGTGAAGGAAATGAAAATTAACCAATCATACAAACCAAGCTAAAATATCTTTCCATCCAAGGAGAACACAGTCAAAATGAGCTGAGAGACAGAAATTAGAAGGGTGAGACACACTAGCTATGATCTAGGGTAAACCCTAATCTTCACCTACAGGAATCAGTGTGACTTTCTAATTGAAAACACGCGCCAAAAGGGGGTTGGCACGACTGTCAAAAAATTAAGTGCGTTGACTAAGGATTCAAGGAAAAAAATAAAAAAATTCAAAGGCTAAGACCAGACTTGCCACTGTAAATTTCAGGCTCAGAGTTGTAAACCAGGAAAAGCAGAGAACACTAAAGGGAAATGGTGATACTAGAAAATTTCACACAAAACCATAAAATGAAAATTGACCAAACATAAAGATTTGATCCCCAGCGGAGTCGCCAAATAGTGGTGCAAGTAAATTCTCAGTGTGGACACAAACAATTCCTCTAGCCCGAGAGAGAAAATCTAGCCACAAACAAACAATCTATGGAAAATCTCCTTAAGCTAGAATCAATTAACAGGGCCTACCTCTTAGAACACTATTCCATTTCCTTCCTTCGAATACTTGAAACAAGAAAACAACAACAACAACAAACGTGACAACATGCAATATTGTATTCAGGCTACTTAATAGGTTAAGGGACACTAAGCCATAAAGATGTAAAATGACACTTCATGTAGGAAATCATTCGATAGTTGCATTAGTACAAATTAGAAAGAGATTACAACTAGTGCCTTGACATTGCTGGTCTCCTCCGACGTATTCAGGTTCCCACACTTCTGCCAGCACTTCATGGATAGCCCCAACAAATGGAATTTCAAGGCCCCTTTTCCTCTAGTCTCAAACCAAACCAAAATCACACTATTCTCCCTCAAACGCACACTAGAAAACTATAAGCTATAAATGACTTGCTGGTTATTCACACTTGCTCTAAAAACTCCAACTAGCTTTTGCTTGGGAAAAAAAGAGGCTTATATAGCTTGGATGGATGGGAGATGGTTCCTCTCATCATGGGATAAGGTCTTATCTCTTGAGGTTGTTCCATCCTAATAGGGGAAAGGATCCCAAATTGATTTCCTTGGCTCTATCCAAACCAACCATCTACCAGACTTATATTATAAAGCTTCTAGACATGGAAGCTTTGGCTCGTTATTTAAAAAACCTTCCAAAAGAGGATTAGTGTGACTGGAAAATGGATCATTCAATCCGATCGACGCGAGGAGAAAACTGGTATGTAGCATCAGTCTTGTAAACTGGGATATAAGGAAGATTCTTGGGAAATGATGCAAAGGGGACTTATTCTGCCCATGAAGAGGGACATACTGGGAGTTTCTTCATGATGGGAATGCATGTTGGGTACACTGTAGAGGTCCTCTAGGATCGTAGACGGGGAGTACAGGGACAGTCAAAAAATGTTGTGTAACAAGATCATCGAATAGAGCACATGGCAATGCAGGGGAGGGGGTTGGTTGTTCATGTTGTCTTCGTGTTTTGTGGGTGGGTGTTTGAGAGGGCTTAGAGCATGAAGATGGTTCCTCTCGAATGTAGAAGATGGTTTTGCATCCATTACCAACTTGGGGTTTGAATGGTGCTAATGATTTATTAATCCTTGCATGAACAATCATGTTTAACGTATCTTGGTATTGAGGGATATCAAGGAAGTGATGAGTGTATGCCCATATTTTTAACATATAGAACATGCATGATTGGTGTGTAATTCTTTATTACATGATGACATATCCTTTTCTCCTTTGGGTGTAGTTGTGGTTATTAATGTTTTGGAGTATGCATAAGGGTTTTTAACTTGTCTAACTCAGAGAATATGTTAGTAGGGGGCCCAAAGTCCTCACATAAAAAACAAGGTTGTAGGGATTGGGAGGAGTTTGAGGTCTCCCCTCTTTTACCTTTTTTTTTGGACTTTTTTCCAGCCCTGACTTGTGTCAGTGTAGGAAATTTTTGAGTAGGGATGGTTTCCTAAGGTGGAGGCACAAGGAGACTACCTATTGGGGTATTTTTTGGATTAGTTGACATGGTCATTGGGACCAAATACCAAAACGGTGTTGCAAGAGCCATATTTGGTAATGTGAGTGTTGCCATGGCTTGGTGTGAGACAAAGATGGGTGGAGGGAATAAAAAGGGAGTCTGTGTAATGGTGTGAGGTAGGGACATGGAATCAACAGTTGCATATTGTGTGGTGTCTGGAACTAGTTCCTGATTTTGGGTGGTGTTTGATGAGGTCATCATGCACACCGGTGCTCCAGTGTTTGGGGAAATTTCTTGTATCACCAGAGGGTCTCCTGGGAATGTCCCTAGGAGTGTTGATGGCTTAAACTGGCTAGGGCTGAGCTTAGTGTAAGTAGTGATCAACTCGTGAGAAGATGAGACTAAGGGTAACACACCGTCAGGTGTGGGTAAGGTTTCCTTCTCATAGTATGTGAGTTGATCGATCGTAATGATTTTTCCATCATGGGGGAACATCATTATTCTAAACACTGATGAGGAGATTGATAATATCTCATACATGTAGCTTCGTCCTAGTAGGATATTGTAATCCAGTTGGGCATTTAGTACTTTGATGTCTACGAACATAGTTTTTCCAACCAACTTATCTGACATGCTAGGGTATAGGCCAACGGGAGAAGAAGGGTGCTCATTGTACGCTCTAAGCGTGATGTCAGAAGGCTTGAGTTCGAGGGATCCTAGTTTCTTCCAAATAGATTTGGACATGATACATGTGGAGGCCCCTTTGTCGACAATGCAATGATGAATGTTAATGTTTTGGACTGAGACTGGAATTTGGAAAGCAACGGTTGATGGTATCCGTGGAGTAGCTTTATCCAAGTCAAATACCATTAGGTGAGAATTGTATGGGTCGATTGTGCCTAGGGTGGAAAGTAAGGCTTTCCGTTGGGTTGGGAATGTTTGCAAGACCTCTAATGTTGACATAGGTGATGGTGATTGTCCTAAGTCATTGACTATGATGTAGCTATGAGAAACATTTGGATTATGTCATCTGTGCCGTAAATTTCATTTAACCATTTTAGGGATATATTCTATAGAAGGACGAGGAATGGTCAACAACCATGTTGGTCCATGGTTGAGGTGGACGAATTGGGCTATGGGGGAGCTTCATAGCTTATATTTCGTGTTTGCAGTAGGATATCTTCTCGTGTCAAGAAAATGTCATGATTAGAATTGTTACGGGGGTTCCCTCCAGATGGATGAGAGTGGGGTGATTGTTGATGAGTGTTAACCACTCGATGGGTGAATAAGTCTTGCATTAGTGTAGTTTGTTGACCTCCTTACCCACTACTCTCTTGTATCCTTTCTAAGTTATGGAGTTAAGGACAATGGTAGGTATAACGACTGTATTCCCCATAGATAACACATGAATGATTAGTCCGTAACATTGTGTTATTGCCTTGTTTCTGTGGGTTATTGTTGGTCAATCCCTAGTTCTGATTCTGGTTAGGATTTCCCCTTCCCGGTGCCTGTGGGAGTTGCTACTAGTTGCTTCCCCCTTGTTCCGGTTCTCACTTTGGATTAATTTTAGTATTTTTCTTAGCAACATTTGGGGGGTTAAATGGATTCAACTTATCCTCCAATTGTTGTTGTGAAGCAAGAGAACATTGCACTAGATTAACCCTTGCATTATTTTTCGTTGGTGGGATATTCTACAATTATGCAAGGAAATGAGAATATTGGTTTCTTTGTCCCTGATTAATGTATGGATTCTAGGAAGAGGAAATTTCTTCTGTATTCCTAGATGAGTATTGGTTTCCATGTGGTGGAGGATATGAGCCTCCCTGGGGGGGTGATATTGGTTAACATCGATGATCGTGTTTTTCATAGGTGTGGGTTGACCGAGGTAGTATCCTGTATGTTGCAATGGCGATGCATTTTTAATAGCATCAAATTCTTGGCCACTGAACAAATATATAGGGTATTGGTAACTATTGTTGAGTTAGTTTTCGGTTATGGACCAATCAATCCATAAACAACATTAGATTCCCTTGGGGTCTCTTTATATGTTTGCAGGAATGGGGTGTCTGTAAGCACATGATAAATGTACCCAAACTTGGTGTAGATAAGCTCTAACTATTGGGCTTTACTAATGGCTTCTTCCTTATTATGCGGGGATGAATTTGCCATGTCTTTGGAGATTTATGTTGGTTTGAGGGCACTTGACCTAGGTTCAAAGTGTGATGCACACTAACACAACCCTCAGCCACTGGCCATTTCGAAAACGCCCTGCAAGAAGATCGCAGTCTCACCTGAAGCAGTTATGAGAGGTTGCATAACAAGGTTTCTATAGCTAGAGGGATATGCAGAGCCCTTCCCCAAAATACAGACTCAAAAACAAAGGCTCAAGTTGTTTATGATCTTCTATTCTTACATGAATCTATTACAAAGTATTACATCTCCTTAGATACATTGCATCATTACAAAAACCATGGTTCATATACCACGGATTTAAAAAAACCATGACTAATACTCGAAACCCGTTACAAAACAAGGGGATTTTGACCCACCTCCAATTCCCCTAAACACTGCGTGATGAATAAAACTTCACCATATCCACACAGTCTTCTCCTCAAAATGCGAAGTCTTTGACCCAAAACTTGGACCAAGTAGGGTTGTGCCCAACACTCACCTGTGACTTGTCCCGAGTCAGTTAGCTATGGTTCCTTTGATCTTCACTGCAATTCTATTGTATACTGCATTATATTGTTGGTCTATCTTTGCCATTTGTTTCTCCTACTTGCGTGTTTCCTCTAACAAAGCCTTTTTGGTTGGGCCAACATTCTTCTGTAGTATCTATGCCTCCATTTTCTTCAATTCTTTGAGCCTATCATCCACTATCTGAGACAACTTGAGCACCTCATCCTACCATGGTTGATTCCTTGCTTGTAATATCTTCTCCTTCCTCTGAAGCTCATCTATCTGCTTTTGGAGGTTCTTCCCTTCAGTAATGCTCGCGAGTCTCTACAAGACTAATAAGGTCTTTACAGCTGCTAGTATCTCTTTGCACTACTTCTGCTTCATCTATAATTCTTCCTTGAGTTTTTGGATGTTTGGATCCTTCTATAGTGAGGTCCAAATCAAAATCGTTTCATCCAATAGCTTCCCCCAGTTCTTCATCATGTTAGATATTCCTTTCAATGATTCGTTTAAATCTTTCTATCTCTTCTCCTGTACTTCTAGTGGAGTGGTTGGCTGCAGCGTTATTCTCAACTCTAATATCTGCACTTCATACTTGAATTTGAGCTTTTCCAATGCATTATTTGATTCCTTGATTTTGAGGGCGAGGTTAACAACCTTTTCTATTGGTGGTTCCTCATCATCGATATTCACATCCTGGACTATGCTGCAACTATCTTGGATGCCTTTTTCAAACTACTCTTGTCACTGAATTATATCATCTCTGTGCTTAGCCACCTCCTCCAGCTGCTTCTTCAGTTCATCTTTCTCCTTTTCTGTCTGCATTGTCATTGCCAAGGTTTGTTGCTCCTGCTCCTTTCAGCTCAGTTGTTAGACTTTGATGGAATTCATGAAGCATCTAAATGGGTAGCACGAAGATATTTATGTTGACATTCATCCATGCTTTGGCTTGTTCTTTGTCCTCCAGTGAGTACCAGTGAAGTGCCCTAGCTGGCACCTGCACAACTCTAACACTGAATTGTGTTTCTATTCTTTTCTCACCTTGTAGTGACTGAGCTCTTTGTTCTGGTTGTTTTTCTACTTGCAGCAATGCCTTCAACTCCATGGTGCCTTTTTGTACTTCAATCAAGATCATTCTATATCGATCATCAATTCTATCCCAGGTCTCCACCATGATCTCCTGGACCTTCTCTCTGATCTCGTCGATGTCCCCATTAGTGAGGACAAGCATTTCTACGCCCTTGGACTTAACCGCCTTCTTCTTTTTCTTCTTTCTTGTTGCAGTTGTGTCTCTCCTTCTGACAATGAAAGGAAACTCTTATGATACTCTTGCATGATTGAGGGGTTCCTCATGCTCTTGCTTTGTTTCCTCTATTTCCACCTCTGCATCCTTTCCACTTGTACCTGCATCCTGCAGGGTACCCTTCTCTATTCCAACTACTCCACCAAGTGGAGTCATCCATTCTTCTGACCACCGTTGTACTACGACAAGCAAATCGTATTCAATTATTAAGTATGGCAATGGGTGACATGTCTTAGTTGGGTCCTTCGTGGCCTTCACATAAGCTCTATGGAAGTCTGCTTTAAATTTGCAATGTGACAATACTACTTATACAAAATCGGTGACGACCTTGGATGCTGATTTACCACCATACGTAGATCTAGTTCATCACCACAAAGAAAAACCTATTTTTTGTTGCATGTGTCAGTTCCTTAGTAAACTAGAAGGAGGCATACATTGCTGCATCACAAAAATCCACCTCGACAGATGGAAACTCCAAGTCTTATAGTTCTTTCCACACAATCAGTGTGATGAGTATTAACATCCAAGAATAGTGGAATGACTTCCCCTCTTCCTGTGCTTCCCTGCAGTATATCAAAAATTCCTTGCACAGATAGGTAACCCAGTTAAACTGGACTCCTGTGTTGCAGTGCACAGCCAAAGATACTCCTGTTGTAGGCACCACATTGGACCTGCACTTCCTCATTATGTTTCCTGCCAAGATGTGTGTGGAAAAGCACACTCCTTTGTCATCAATGGATTTGATGTCATATCCCCGAAATTTCTTCACTAAGTTGAAATTTTCCTTCATCATTTGTGCCATCTCCTTATCCTTATTCTTGCCCACAAATTCTTCTGTAGGGACTTTTCCCTGGTGAGGCAATGCTATGATTTTTCTAATTAGCATCTCATTAATTAGGATCCTCATCCCTATCCAAATGAATATGTCGTGTACCAATGCGAGGAGTTTCCGCACACAAATTTTACTAGCTATGCCTCGACCAAAGTGTGGAACATTCAACATATTCAAGGGGCCCACTCTTTGCAATCTTGTAGCCCACTGAAATGGCTCCAACCTTATGAATCCACTATTTGGGTACTGAACCTACTTTAGATATCTACTCGGTTCAAATTGAGGGTATTTTCTTCAATTGTTAAAGCCTTAGTCTTCCATCTCTAGCTGGGGGATCCTCCCCAACATTTCACCCTCAAACGACACTTTCTCTGGAACTAATGGAGTGAACATGTGAAACTTTCCTTCCTTAGGCTCCTTAATTGGCTTAACATTTTGTTTTCTTGGTGGCATGTAAGGTGGGAGCACAATGGGATCTCTTCATCCTCTATTTGCCTACGTTAAAATTGGCCTCCTCTTCACTATCTTCAATTTACTAAGGCATATTCTGCTATATCGGCTTCTTTCCTTTCTGCATCAGCTCTTCCCCTTATATTGTTTTTTCTTCATGAAAACTTATTTATGTGTTTTATTTCTCGGGGATGTTCTAAGTTCCGCTGTAGAGACATCAGTTGGTCCCTTCTCCTGCTTCTTCTGTGGCTATGGTTCTGTGGGCACCTGATTTCTTGGCGAACTCTGGCATCTTGGAGACATGGGTACCTTCGCTCCTTGTGCCTCCATAATACCCACTAATCCTTTCTTTGCAAATATTCCAACAAGTTCTTCAAAACTCTTCTCAGATATACAATAACTTTCTTCTATGCAATTTCTCAATTTCTCCAAACAACAAAGTGTCAAATGTGATGTGGGATGTGGTTTTTGTAATAAATTTGAATCCCAACCTCATGATTTCTTCAATATTTTCTCATTTAATGCAGACATGGGGCTAGATACAGCTAATTGTGCTTCATAAATTCTCTTTTCCCACGTCCCTTAATGGAAATTTCCTTTTAACGGTATACTTTTCCTTCCAACGGTCATATTTTTTACCAACTTCAATGAACCCTTCCTCGTGGTGCAATCACCTTTTCTTTTTCATAGTTCTTTTGGACTTTGTCATATTCCTGAATATCGTGTAGTAATCTCCCTTCAACGAAGTCTCTTTCTGTAGAGTAGTTTATAGTCTCATGCCCACTTTCAACTGCAGGTGGCCCTAAGACTTCCTTCCCTTAAATTTTTAGTGTGAAGTTTTAGGGACATCATCATCCCTATATATCTTCAATATACTACCATTCACTCATCCCAGAATCAACTGGCCATTCAACTTCGCGAGCTGAATTGCACCACCATCAAAGATGTGCTTGATGATATATGGTCCTAACCAATGTGTTTTAAATTTTCCAGGGAACTTCACGAATTTACTGTCATATAATAATACAAGATCTCCTTCTTGGAATGCATTCTTCTTGATATGCCTATCATGCTAGGTTTTCTACCTTACTTTCTATACTTGCTGATGGAACCCTGCTATGAACCTTTATTCTTTTAGAGCTAGTATTTGCGACATTCTTTCCTTCATAATGTCAAGGTCTACCATATTTGTGACAACTACAATTCTCAAGATTGGCACAATTTATTCCATATGCATAACTACCTCTTATCCATATACCAACCTAAATGGTGTCTGCCCTGTCAATTTATTGCATGTTGTTCTATATGCCCACAACACCGCTGGAATTCTCAAATCCTAGTCATCTTTGTTCACATGGAATATCTTGGTCAATTCATACTCCACAATCTTATTGAAAGCTTCCACTATTTCATTTGTATGAGGATGATAAGGAGTGATCTTCTAGTGATAAAACTAGAAGTCCTCAGTTAGTGCTTCAATAGTCTTATTCAAGAAATGTGTGCCTTGGTCACTCATCAAGATCTTCAGACAACCAAACATGGACAATATATATTCAATATGAACTTTGAAGTAGTTTATGTGCTGCAATACCTCACTGGTTGTGCCTCAACCCATCTTGTCAAATAATCAGTTGCAGTAATTATATACCTCACATTAGTATTCTTTCATTGTGGACTGATAGGTCCAACAAAGTCAATCTCCCACTTGTCAAAAACCTGCAAAATTACCCGTGGTACTAATGGCATATCATCTCTTTTATATGGCTTTCTTGTTCCTTGACATACATCACATGTTTGAAAAAATTCTTTTGTATCCTTATGTACTGTGGGCCACCATAACCCAACTCTCAAGATTTTCTATGTAGTGGATTTTCCTACATAGTTTCCTCATGCGACTCCTCAATGAGATTTTTTTAGAATACTTTGTCGTTCATGTTCAGGGAGGTATCTGCATAA
Source organism: Pinus tabuliformis (assembly GCA_031772625.1). Lineage (NCBI taxonomy): Eukaryota > Viridiplantae > Streptophyta > Pinopsida > Pinales > Pinaceae > Pinus > Pinus tabuliformis. The sequence goes on from CM062805.1 coordinate 719,423,826, forward strand.
AACTTCATGAGGTCCCATTTTGTACAAGTGTCCAGCAATCAATGATAAATGAGTTGCTCGAACGACCAACTCCTTCTTTTGCTTCATAACAGACTCCGCGGGCACCATTCTCGGTGTCATAAACTGAATAATATCTGAAAAGTGATCATCTATGACTCTAATTGTGAATAACTATGTGCTAGCCAGGTTATCTTCGATATTTGTAGGTTCTTCTCCTGTCTCTATTCTTGATAGACGACCGGGTTGAGAATTAAATCTCCCTAGCTTTACTATAACTTCAAAGTCATATTCATGGAATAATAAAAACCATCGAAAAATATTTCCTCCTAAAACAGGCTTATTCACCAAATATTTCAGTGCAAAGTGATCAATGAACATTTTGAAATGTGACCCCAACAAGTAGTGGCTGAACTTTTTTAATGTATACACCATAGCTAATCCCCTTCTTTCTATCATGCTATATTTCTTTTCTGCGTTGGACAGTTTCCTACTTGCAAATGATATGGGATGATCAATTTCCCCTACTCCTACTTACGCTAGCACTACACCCAATGCTATGCAAGATTCATCAACATGTACATGTAACTCCGTCTTCCAACCCAGGAAAACTAGAATAGGCGCAATTTCCATCTTATTTTTTAGTCCATTCAAGCTCTTCTAACACTCTTCTCTCCATCGAAAAGTCATGTCTTTTTTTATCAATTTCTCCATCGATGTAGTTATCTGCACGTACCCCTTTATAAACTTCCTATAGTAGCCAGGGTCCCAATGTGGTGCACAATTGTATCACTATTTTTGGTGTTGGAAGGCTCATAGTAACTGTGATCTTCGAGGGATCCACCATTAATCCCTGTTTACAGACTACATGTCCCAACAATATACCAAATGGTCCACAAAAGATGCACTTCTTCAAGTTCAATGAGATTTGGTGCTACCTACACGCATCCAGCATCAACCTTAAGTTTGCCACATGTTTCTTTGAGAGACCAAAGACTATCTAATCATCGAAGAATACTTTCAGAAACTTATGTATATATTCTTTGAAAGCCACAATTACAACTCTGGAAAACATAGTAGGTGCATTCTTTAATACAAAAGGCATCACTGTGTACTGATAAGAGCCCCACTCTATCGCAAAAGTTGTTTTATGACTATCCTATGGTGCAACTATGATCTGATGGTATCATGAAAAGCCATCTGTGAAAGAATAGGCCTCCTTTCCTCCTACATTATCCAATACTCCATCTGTAAATGGTGTAGGGAAAGGGTCATGTAGGCATGCATCATTCAATTTCTTTAAGTCAACACAAATTCTAATTTCCCCTTTTACCTTCTTTTTCTGAACGACCATGGGACTTACCCATTCAAACCCTTCGACAGGTTCAATTATCTCAGCTGATAACATTTTTTCTAATTCTTCTTTCACCTTCTCCTTATATTTTGGATTCAGTCTATAAGGTCTCTGCTTGATAGGTTTTGCATTTGGCTTTAAAGGAATTCTCATGACTCCCAAATCTCCTAATATGCCCTTCATATCTGAAAAATTAGTCAGGAACAACTCTTGATATTCATGCAACAAATCTATTATCTTGTTGGTTGTGTCTTCGTCCCAGTAATATCATATTGTTGCGTACTTCGGTTCAACCTCTGATCCTATATTCACCTTCCCGTTCTTCAATGGCTTTGTTATATCAAGCATCTCTATCTCAGGTCCATTTACTTCGCGATGACCTTTTGAATATTTAATACCAATGTTGTGAGGATCTTCATCCTCTTCCATAATGAGATTATAGCATTCCATTACATTACGTATCTGCATATCCCAATCAGGTTGCCTTTAATTAGAACTTCATTTTCAAAAATATTCTTCTTAAATATATTCAGAGTTGCATCTATATATGGATAATCATCTTCAAATATGATTGTCATTATGAATCCATCAACCATTTCAGCCTAGCTAGCAGTACCATGTCAAAGCTTGGTTTCCAGATACCAATTCTGAGGAATTGTCTCCAAAGTGTGGATGAAGCCATGCACCCATTCTTCTAGCAAAATTTCTCCCCAAGCTGCCATAAAGAGCTGTATGTGGTCTCTAGGATCATTTTAGCCATCATACTTGTCTACAAGCTTTGTTTCTACTTGACCAAATCTTACCCATATCAACCTTCTACATTTTTTCCAATCTCCTATATTCTTCTTATGAGTACCCCACCATCTAGCAGGAGTAGCCCTCAGTGCTTGATCCAGAGCTAATAGTCTTGGACATTCAAGTACCCATCTTTCATAATCTCTAAAGAAATTATTTACATCACCCAAACCATCATATAAATGTAAGTCATGTACCTCAACTATCATACAACACACTACTTTAGTGATCCTTGCACATCGCCTTGTAGATATTTCATGCAACTTGTTCTACTAGTTTTGCAATTGCTCTTCTGAATCAGAAGTGCAGGAACTATCTTCCTCCGAAGTTAGTTTTCCATCTGCAGTAGGGTTAATCCATGCTTCTTCTTTTGTTGTTATCTGATAAACGTTTTTGATGTCATCCATGCTATATTTTTCTCTGACAGGTTTAGTAGATCTCGCTCCCTCCAATGGATCTAATGGCATAATAACTCTCATATTATTTCTTTCAAATATCATTTTCCTTTTCTTCAAGTTAATTATAGCCATATTATCAAATTCCCAATCCAATCCAAGAAGTGCAAGGTAGGGATTACTATCATCCACAATCTCGATCACCTCAAATTCAATGGTAGTGTGCACTCTGCCAATGTCTACTGCGATTCCTGAAAATCCTCCTAGAGAGAGGATATTCTATTGATTTGCCATCTTCAGCTAAATAGTTGACCATTGCAACTTAGGTTTACCTATCAATTCCCATGTTTTATTCTGAAAGACATTGGCATCAAATCCTAGATGCAAGATAACTTGATCCATATTGTATTCCCCAATCCAATCCAAGAAGTGCAAGGTAGGGATTACTATAATCCACAATCTCGATCACCTCAAATTCAGTGGTAGTGTGCACTCCGCCAATGTCTACTGCGATTCCTGAAAATCCTCCTAGAGAGAGGATATTCTATTGATTTTCCATCTTCAGCTAAATAGTTGACCATTGCAACTTAGGCTTACCTATCAATTCCCATGTTTTATTATGAAAGACATTGGCATCAAATCCTAGATGCAAGATAAATTTATCCATATTGTATTCCCCAATCTGCATTATAATCCTCATTTCCTTTCCAGTTTGCTTCTTGTGTCTATGCAAATTATTCACTGCGTGCATCTCACTCTGCAGTACCTCTTTGGGATCACAAGAGTCTATCAATTCCTGAAATCCCTCTACGACCTCATTATTTCTCAACAAATTCATGCAAGTATGTAGAAAAGAATTCAAAATATTCAAATCCATAGCTTGTTTCACAACCGGTACTATCTCGCAGTTATCCTTCTAAGTCGGTTACGTGGTAGAGGTCGAGGCTCCATCATCCATAAAGCTTCGCCTCGCCTCCATGAATACTTGCTTTTCCTTCAAGATATAGAATGTTGGATATTTTTTAGTAGTTTTTCTTACCCATGTAGGTTCAACTTCCTTTTTCCCATTGGCTTTATTATTTCCAGTCACAACTCCACTTCTTATTACAATGTTGGTGCACAGTTTATCTTCCCTTGCCTCAAATCTTATCATTTGGATATTTTTTGCAAGCTGTTGGTTTCATTTCTCCTGCATCTTTACAATAATTGTTCAGTTAATTTAATGTCTTAAATTGCTAACATAAATTATCGACCAGGGTTAGTAAACTAATGAAGTGTGGTGCACAATATGTGCTTAGTTAACCTTGTTTCTTACTTCGTTAAGTATGTTTTTGTATTGTTTTGAGGGTTTTTTCTTTTATTCCTTATGGATGTTAAGTGTCAATGATCAACTAAGTCTAATGGATGTTTAATATAAAAACTAATTTCTAAGAATGAAGAAAAGGATATTTACTTCAACTAACTTAATTTGCATAAATTCAAATCAAAAACTTGAGTGGTCAGTCTAATCATCTTTTTGAAATACTATTGTGAACATTCAATATAGGAATATGTCAAAATCATCTTTTTGAAATAATTTAAGCAATTGAGTATACATTAGATGTGATATAAGAAAGAATCATAAAAGCATGGAAAGCAAAAATTGCAACTACTATATGATCTAATGCCTCTTAGGAAACCCAAATTGGAAGAACTACCTTCTTGGACTTGCTGATCATGAGATTACACAATAGATGAAATCTTAATTTAAAAAGCATGACAAAATCATAAGAAAAGAAACTAAATCATTGTTTATTCTTAATGCCTCAAGCAACCAATATTGGAAAATAGTTGAATGCTACCTTCTTGAGAAGCTCTTTGGAAAACATAGTGTTAAACAGTGAATATAAAGTTGAATCTAAGAAAGCATTGTAAAGACATGTGAAAGAAAACTAAGTCACTGTATGTTCTAATGCTTCAAGCAATCCAATTTTAGAAAATAGATAAAACACTACTTTCTTGAGGTGCTCTTAGGAAACATAAAATTACACAGTGAGGTAAATCTACATTTGAAAAATAAAATAACATTTGCAATGGAAAGATAAACTATTTGATGAATCAAAGTAAAACAAACTAATTAATCTTACAAATTTACGAAGGGATGCACATTGTTGATGGGGGCCCTTCCATTGTCCAATAGCATTCCAACTCACAAAACTCACATTCTAAAATTCAATAATAGAAAATAACCTTCTTTATTGATAAACTCACAACTTACACAATGGAAATATACACTCCTAATCTCATTACATCAATAGCTCTTCACTTTCCATCCCATTCCATCTCAATCCTTGTTACAAAACATTCTATAATTCTTTCTCTTTTTTTCCTCCTTTTTGCCCCCTTCATAGGAGAAAACTTCCTCTATTTATACAAAAAGATGAGAAGTCATCTCATTAATAAGAGTCCATGTATCTCTCCCTATATCTCTACAGTTACAATCAAAATAGGAAATGATAAGACACATGTCTTCTTGGAGTTTCAATACAAATAGGAAATGAGACACATATCCTTATGATCCCATGATATTCTCCACTCAAATTCGAAATTGACCTTAGGAGGCCACATAAAGGTTTTTTAGAAGCTTCCTTTTGACCTACACATGTCAACAATCTCATCCCACTTGTTAGGTATAAGAATATGCACATTATATTCTAATTTTTAACCATAAATTCATTTAAAAATGCTAAGAATTAATAAAGTTTGGAAAAACATAAATGTGACCCAATAATGATAATGGTAAGGTAAATGTAATGAAATAGAGGTGGAGTGAAGATGACAATATGGAAATATAAGTGAAAATTTAATGGAAGTGAATGACAATTGCGAGGCCCAACATACCCCCCAACTGAAGCTATTGTATGTCCTCATGCAATCTATTACATTGATTCTTTTTTATCATTGAGCTATGTCTTAACTTTGCATGATATCATTTGATAACTTCATACTTCTACAAAGTCTTTTAGTTGAATTGCAACATAGTTGGCTCTTGTGTTACAACCATATTTGTTGTGGAATTCATTTTTTATCTTTGAACTTTGCATAATGATAATTTGATTATTGTTGCAAAGTATATATTTATTAGATTGCATCATAGTTGGTTCTTGTGTGACAACCATGATTGTGTTTGTATCTAATTATATTTTCAATACTTTTGAAAAGCCTTTGTATGCTCATAACAATAATGTAATATTTAATATCTTTTAAAGTATGTGGGCTTTTGAATGTGATATGAATATGGAAAAATATGAATATGAATATATCCCCCTCCCCCAACGAATGATATTGGAAATTTTATGAGATGAGGAAGAGAAATGTTTTTTTCCAAAAATTATCATTCTAGCTTTTCAAGGAATTTGATGGTAAAAAAAATTAGAAAATGACATACCTTAACTTACTCTTTGGAAATGGATGAGCTGCATGTGTGGTGGCTGCAAAATTCTGATCATAATCTTCTTCAAGTGGTTGTACAAGTCATGGAGAAAATAGTCAAGATGACTTTTTATTGCTTTTATTAAAACTTGCTAAATTTGCTGCGGAATAGTGCTTATTCCGCTGTTGTCATCTGATTCCGTAGCTATTATTTGATTCTGCAGCTGCCATCTAGTTCCGCAATTGCGTGTCTTCTAAATTTTCTCCAAAATGTTGAAAATGATAGTCTTCATGTCTTCAAAACTCATTGGCACAATTCCTACTATGTGAATATATGTTTTGATGTCGAACATAGTAGGAAATTGTTGACTTAGTAGCCATTAATGGATGCCACTAGTAAACACAAGAACTCTCACCATTGATGACAATGAGAGTCAAGATGCCCAAACACATCTTGCTAGGTACGAATAATTTTATTGTTGTCGAGTACCTACAAGATCTTATGAGCAAGGGACATTAATGTATTCCCATTGTTCATCAACATGAGGACTTGCCATTAAATCATGCAAGCCTCAAGGTGTTTTTGCAAGGATTTTAGACTCAAAGGACTATGGACTGAATAATTTGCATTGAAGCAGGGTTTATTTGCGAAATGAAAAGGATGGGAAAATAAAAATAAAAATGGAAGATGACAATAGAAAATAATAATGACAATGGGCAATAAGCATGAAAGTAAGCTTCTTGCTTTTATTTGTGGAGTAGACGGAAAGTGTATGTGAATGAAGGAAAATGAACAACTGACTCTTGTTGAAAAAAATAACTGTGGCTTGCTTTAAATTTCTTGGTTGGATTTATAATTCAAAAGGGAGGAAGAGTAATGGTTTTGATGAATATGGACATGGACTTGTTCTTATGTTTCTCATGAGATTGATATTTTGAAGACCAATTGTTGTCACAATTTAATCTCCTTGTTATCATTCAAGCATCCTAAACCTACAAAAAAAACTTGACACAAAGAACATAAGCGTGTTAAAAAAGAAGTAGCTAATTTCTTTTTGATTCTTACACAAAAATTGAATGTCAAATGAAGCAGATTAAAGAAAATCAAAAGTGTTATATTCGGTCCAATTTATGATATCGATAAAAATTAATTTTTAAGAAATAACCATGAAAAATAAATCAACTCCCTGTTGTTGGATGACTTCATGCACTGTGCTCAGTAAAACGATTGGCATCACAAAGATATGTTGTGTCCTACAAGTTAAAACTTCATAAAAAAATATATAGCAACAATATTAATTCCAAATGTTCAGAAATCATTTAAATAATTTTCCAATTGTTCTACAAGTCTTTATTGAGTCCTCATCTGTACTGCAAAAATAACATGGTATCAAAAATATTTGAAGGGGCAAAAAATGAAAAAGTACTTGTACAAAAAAATTATTTCAATCAAAATTTACAAGTATTTTTCATTTTTATAAATTGCTTCAAAAAAATTGATTGCATCATTGCAAAAAAAAACGACACAAAATTCTTTATCAAAAAGAAATAATTAAAAAGGATTTTTTTTTTAATCATGAGACACGTGTCTAAAATCAAATTTATTAAATCAAGTTGGACTCTTAGACCTCATGCCATGTGGAGCAGAGTTTGTTATGCACTTGGATTCTTCTAAAATCAAATTGGACTCTTAGACCACATGCCACGTGGTCCAGAGTTTGTTATTCACTTGGATTTTTCTACTTTCAACTTGCCATGTTAAAACAGTTTAAAACAAATCGTTCTTTTCTCATGGAATCTGCAAAATGGATCTCTGAAGAACCCTGAATTTCTCCCAAATGGTTATGAAATTCAGAAATCAATTTTTGGGTTACCTAAATCACATTGTTTCCAAAAAAACCCATGTCTCACGTTTTTCAAATTTGCCTCGTTTGCTTAGAAAATGCGTTTTAAAATAATGTGTTTTTAAGAGTTACGCATTTTTGCAATTTCATTTTCTGGCAATTACTTCCGCAACAAACTAAAATTGGTGTGGTTTGATTTTTTTATTTGTAGGTTTTGATGTATAATGGCTTGTCTCTCATAGAGAAGTTCAGATTGATCACCCCTATTCCACTTATGTGCAATGGAATCTGCAATCTTCTCTTCATCAATAATCTACAATCTTCTCTTCATCAGTAGTTTCTTCATCCAATACACCTTCATTGTCTGTCTCTGCAACTTTTTAAAATTGATTTCTAATAACTGTTGCTTGAGGAACACCAAATATGGAAAAGAGAAGGTTCCCTTTCTTTTTATTGCAACGCATGGGTCTTTGCGTGGATTGGAGGCCTGCACATATGTGTTAGACCAAGCCAAAGGTTGGCTTCATGCATATGCGTGGGTCTCCTTTTCATGGGTCATTCGTTGTTTCAATTTTTATTTTTTTTAATTAATGAAATTATATATGTTATATTTTCAAAATTTTAAAAAGATATATATATATATATATATATAAATTTTTTTTGGTAGGTAAGCACCCACGATGGATTTGAATCAATGACTTATTGCAAGGAGTGCCTTAACAATGCACCCATTCAACATCAATCCAAAGCCCCATGGGCAAGATACATATATATTTCATTAAACAAAACAATTTATAATTTTATTTTATTTTTATTTTTTTTATCATAAAAAATATTTTTCTGATCCTTCAGATCACACAAAGTGCAGGTGGAGAGCATACTCGAGAAATTATTAATATTTTTTTTTTAAATGTAACAAGTAAGGTCTCCTAATTATACTTCTCCGGCAACAACGCCAAAATGTTCAGTCAATTTAATGTCTTAAACTGCTAACATAAATTATCGACCAGGGTTAGTAAACTGATGAAGTGTGGTTCAAAATATGTGCTTAATTAACCTTGTTTCTTACTTTGTTGAGTATGTTTTTGTATTGTTTTGAGGGTTTTGTCCTTTATGCCTAATGATTTTAATGGATGTTAAGTGTCAATGATCAACTAAGTCTAATGGATGTTTAATATAAAAACTAATTTCTAAGAAGGAAGAAAAGGAAATGTACTTCAACTAACTTAATTTGCATAAAATCAAATCAAAAACTTGAATGGTTAGTCTAATCTAGGTCGGCACTGTGTCTATGAAAAACAAAGCATTATTCTAGATACAATTGTATTCATTGATAAGATGAAAATGAAATCACTTCCTATCCCATCTTTGAAAACTCTTCATAAAAAATAAAACTAATCATATTCTGTGAAATGAAAGAAAGCAATATAAAAACAACTATGACCTACTGCATGCTCAAATACTATTGTGAACATTCAATATTGGAAGATGTTGAAATCATCTTCTTCCAATGACTTGAGAAGTATACATTAGATGTGATATAAGAAGGCACCATAAAAGCATGGAAAGGAAAACTTGCAGCTACTATGTGATTTAATGCCTCTTAGGCAACCCAAATTGGAAGAACTACCTTCTTGGACTTGCTGATCATGAGATTACACAATAGATGAAAGCTTAATCTAAAAATCATGAAAAAAGTATAAGGAAAGAAACTAAATCATTGTTTATTCTTAATGCCTCGAGCAACCAATATTGAAAAATAGCTTAATGCTACCTTCTTGAGAAGCTCTTTGGAAAACATAGGGTTAAATAGTGAATGTAAAGCTGAATCTAAGAAAGCATTGTAAAGACATGTGAAATAAAACTAAGTCACTATATGGTCTAATGCTTCAAGCAATCCAATTTTAGAAAATAGATAAAATACTACTTTATTGAGATACTCTTAGGAAACATAAAATTACACAGTGAGGTAAATCTACATTTGAAAAATAAAATAACATTTGCAATGGAAAGCTAAACTATTTGCATGAATCAAAGTAAAACAAACTAATTAATCTTACAAATTTACAAAGGGATGCACATGGTTGATGGGGGCCCTTCCATTGTCTAATAGCATTCCAACTCGCAAAACTCACATTCTAAAATTCAATAATAGAAAAGAACCTTCTTTATTGATAAACTCACAACTTTACACAATGGAAATCTACACTCCTAATCTCATTACATCAATAGCTCTTCACTTTACATCTCATTCCATCTCAAGTCTTGTTACAAAACATTCTATAATTCTTTCTCTTCTTTTCCTCATTTTTCCCCCTTGATAGGAGAAAACTTCCCCTATTTATACAAAAAGATGAGAAGTTATCTCATTAATGAGAGTCCATGAATCTCTCCCTATATCTCTAGAGTTACAATCAAAACAGGAAATGATAAGACACATGTCTTCTTAACGTTTCAATACAAATAGGAAATGAGACACATATCCTTATGATCCCATGATCTTTCCACTCAAATTCAAATTTGGCCTTAAGAGGCCACATAAAAGTCTTTTAGAAGCTTCCTTTTGACCTACACATGTCAACAATCTCATCTCACTTGCATAATATTTTCTAATTTTTAACCATAAATTCATTTAAAAATGCTAAAAATTAATAAAGTTTGGAAAAACATAAATATGGCCCAATAATGATAATGGTAAGGTAAGTGTAATGAAATAGAGGTGGAGTGAAGGTGTGAATATGCAAATATAAGTGAAAATTTAATGGAAGTGAACGACAATTGCAAGGCCCAACAATAAGGATGAGGCATTGTTTTATCACATGATCAAAAGATTTACAATAACTGCAGGTTGTCGTAGGGTTCTAACAGTCTCTTATGAAGTGTTTGGCTTGTCCACAATTGTAACAGATAATCTGGCTATGTCCTCGACTAGGTCATCATCATCATCCTTGAAATCCTCCTTGACCAGTGTGTTGGACTTGCTCCTCGTGTGTATGTCCTTCAACTTGTTGTCTATAACTATCATTAGTGCGCTCCATCATTAAGTTATAACTTCAAAAAAATTTCTCATCATGGCCTACTCACCTACAAAAGTTACAAAACAGTTTCTTTGGGGTTTGTACATACTTCTGTAACAGGTAGAAATATTCATAGCGATGTTGGCATCTCGTTCTACAAATCATACACCACAAACTTGGGTTTAGTAGATTAGGCTCTCCACTTGCAATATAATCTATAAACACGTGGCATTGATCCTTATAATGACCCTCTGCTTTGGATTTTGTACACCATAATTTTGATTTGGTCTCTTTACCTTTCTTGAGGTCCTGCAATTCCAAGGTCAGATTGGCTAGTTGACTTTGTATCTGCTATACTCTTGCATGAGTATCCCTAATCGACAAAAATTATAGTTTCATCTCAATCTCCAATGCTTCAGGTTGAGTCGCGATCTTCTGATGTGTCAAAGGTAACCTAATGTGTGGCAGTAGTGCAACTATGAACCATTCTTTATGTTGTTGTGTGGGTATCTCAAAGCTTACTTGACCCATCAATACCTTGAATCTCTTATCTAACTCCCACACAAATTCAATTGTTGTCTGTTTGATTTCTTTTAGCTCTGTGATGCACTATGATTCTGATTTTGGCTTCTTGAATTCTGATACCAATGCTTTCTTAATTTCATCCAATGAAGCAGTCAGGTTAGTCATAGAGTACTTCATATACCAGGTTAGTGCTCTTTCTCACAGTGACGTGACGAGTTGTGCCTTATTTACATCATCACTAGTGATTTGTCTTGTTGTCCATACTGCATCAACTACAAACCAAAACTGATCAGGATCCTCTGATTTGAGTCCTTTAAAAATAGGCAGCTTAATTTCATTGACCATTTTCCTTCTTGGGGGGCTAGGTGGAAGGGGAGGGGATGGGGGTGTAGGGGAATTATGGAGAGGGTGAGGGGGTGTAAGTGGGGTGGATGGATGGGGAATCCCAAAGATGCCCCAATTCTTCTCAAATCCTAAGTTCGATGCTCCTTCAAGATAAGCGGGGGAATGTTGTGGGGTTGTAGGATTACTTCTTTCTTCTTCACTCTAAAATCCACCTAACAGGGGGCTATAGTCGGTCTCAATAAAATTCTTCACATTTGTTCTATATCATTTTCCACTTCACGTAGACCCTAGTTCAAGCTTATTTCCTCTTTTCCCAAACATTAATTTGACCACATTTGTAGAATCCCCTTTAAATATAATAACCTTTCAATGCAAAGATTGAAAGGTATTAAGAACTTACCTCGTGGTCCTTTGAAAAATATTCATTCAACTTCACTACAGGATACGATTGTGTCTATCGCGCACTCAATGATAAATCCTCCCAAAATGTTATCGACCTAGAAATAAACAACCATAGATATATTGTTGTTGACGTTCTTGAGTCGCCGTATCAATTCAAGATTCCACTTCTTAGGTTTGTCATTCTTGAAACAAGTCTCATGCTTGATCAACTTAGATATCTACTTGTACAATTCAATGTGAAACAAACCAAAGAATATTTCTTATTTCTCTTCGAAGATATACTTCTACAACTAATCTTTAGTTGATAATCGAGGGTTTCCATTCTCGTTTTCTGCAAATTCTCTTTGTTTTTGTCGAACCCACTCCTGGATTTATTTCTTCGATGGGCACCAAAACATATCCCTTAGGTATATCTATGTCCCGACAACATAACCATTTGTTGGTTTGAGGGGGATTGATCGAGGTATAGAGCGTGTTGTGCACCAACAAAACCCTCAACCATTGGCCCTTTTGGCAATGACCTGCAAGAAGATCATAGTATCACCCGAAGTAGTTATGGGAGGTTGTAGAACCAAGTCTCTGTAGCCAGATGGATATGCGCGCTACTGCATCTGTGTATTTACTTATTTTTTCTACCTACCTACAACTTCGCGTACATGAATCACTTCGTGCTGATGCTTAACTTTACAGGATTACTCTTATCACATCAAATAACATTAAACAATATAACATGTATTCTTCCGCGTAATTCAGTAAAAAGCATGCATAACGATAGTAACAATAATAGAGAATGAACACAAAGATACACAATATTTCACCAAAATTATTCTTTATTAATACAGATCTTTAGTACATATACTTCTTCGACCTACACACCTAGCTGCAGGTGGTCTGTGCACTCAGCTGTAGACTCTTCAAGGCCTCTGTGTGCTCAGCTGTGGAGCCTTTCCCCAAAATCTAGACTCAAAAACAAAGGCTCAAGTTTCTTATGATATTCTATTCTTACATGACTCTATTACAAAGTATTACATCTTCTTATATACATTACATCATTACAAAAACCATGGTTCATATACCACGAATTCAACAAAACCATGACTAATACCTAAAACCCGTTACAAAAGAAGGGGCTTTTGACCCACCCCAAAGCCCCTAAACACTATGAAATGAATGAAATTTTGCTAGCTCTGCATGCTCCACTCTTGAAAATGTGGAGTCTTTCACCCAAAACTTGGACCAAGTTGGGTTGCACCCAACAATTGCTGATGTGAGGGATCTCAAAAACAAGTCCAAGAGGACTTTATCTTCGAATTGAGCTTTGCACAAGCTACGATGCTTCCACCATTCATGTATATGATATGAGATGTGGGTAGTGGGTGTTTGTTTGAAGTGGGTGGGGATTTCTAGACCCGAATCATGGCGAACCGGGAGATGGAAGAAGGTGGGGAAAGCTGTAGCTAGGGAGATAAAGTTTCCGTGTGACACAAAAGGCTGGTCAACATAACATTTCGTACATGCCAATAAGGGCGAGTTGAAATAGTCGTAATCTAATAGTATTGTCAGTGATACTATTAGATGAAAACATTAGGTTTAATTTATGACATGGTTTCCTGAGTTTTTGCTCTGTTTCCCTTCCATCTTTGGAATGTCAGAAGGGAGCTTGATGGGCATAGCTGACCAATTTTGGGGATGGGCAACCGGGTCATTGATTAGCTTGCTTAAATCTGGTAGGTTTACAGAGGCTAAGAACAGGATATGAGATTTATCTGCCATCATGAAACAATGGGAAGTCTCGAGATTATTACCTCGATGGGTGTCTTGTGAACTATCCAGAGGAGTGGTGTGTGGGATGCTGAAAGGGGTGGCACGTGGGGGCCCTTTTGGAGTGGTGAAGGGTTTATTTTAACGGGGAGGGGTCCCAAGCAAAGGTGCACCAATAAAGGAAGATCCAATAATGGTGGCTACGTGATGTCCTCTATGCCTAAATGACAAGATTCCTGGCACATCTCCTAGTAATGGGGGGGAGTTCAAAAAAAGTCTAGATCGATGGGGAGCTGTGGGGTCCCTTATGGTGTCGATTAGAGAGTGTGCTACTTTGTATATGGTGAGGGTAGGAGATAAGTACCAATTAAATAAGATCACATACATAAAATAAATCAAAAAGATAAATGGTTACTTTCCTTTTACAATTAAGCTATGTGATCAAGCAAACAAGAAAAAGGTTTTTTGTTTGTTGCGTATGATGAAAAATCCTATGCAAACCTAATCATCCTGACCACTCTCAAAGTAATTGGGGCTTGCAAAGATATATTTTGATGGGTCCTGGCAAAATGTCTTGAAAGAATTGGCGACGCCTTCCAGTGGCCGAAGAATCAACCAAGGTAATGGAAATGAGGCTCAAGTGTTGCTTGCACCGTCACCTATAGGGAAAGGATGCCCTAGATTTTGGCCACTAAAGTACCTTCGTCCCACGTGAGAATTCGAGTCTTTAGCTTATTGGTAGTCAGTTACCAGTATTGAGCACTACATTGGTCAGGTATCCCCAAAGAGTACAGCATGCATTGGACCTAAGATGAACCCCCTCTGAATCAGGTCTTTTCCATGCTTGATTATTCTTTTCCATGGGATGATTGGCGGATTTTAAGCTCCATAGAAGTTATCAAATATGTTTCAAAGGTGTAACATGACCATGGCGACTTATGGGATGCCTACCCCTAATGGTCCTAACCTGAACTATAAATGTTTTGGTGGCCCCTGTGGGGAAACTTAATTGGGTCAGGTTAAGGTTGTTTTTAAGGAGTCTTAATTCACTTATGGAGTGATTTTGTAAGCCAAAATAAACTAAGTACTAAAAGCTATGAAAATTGGATGCATTTGAGTACAAAGCTTATGGAAACTTAGTGTGTGATGCAAGTGAGCATACAAAGTGTGGTGGATATTAGATGATCCTTTACAATATCTTTCTAGTTACACTAAGTGTCAATTGTTCCTTGCATTGAAAAATAAATATGTTGTGGATTATGGGCCACTTACTCTTTTCCTATTAAACTATGTGAATTTCAACAAGGGAGATGTAAATTCAAATGCTTTTAAGTAATTTTTCATATGCAAACCCAAGTTCATCTAAGAGAAGCGAGGGAAGCATATATTACTTACTTTCTCTAATAAAACTTGCTCCTAGTCCCAAAAATGAAGTAATAAACTGTTATGGCTCCAAATCTCACTCTTGATGTTTGTGATGCTGCACTCATGGCCTAGGGCAACCCCTCCTTCAAGACCTAGTCCAAATACTTAAAAAACAGTGTTTTACTACCTATATGCGACATTTCCCTGAGCTAAATGCGTGTGTAGGCGGGTCTATCTATACCCAACCCGTGTATATGTCTTAAAACACTTAAAAAAATTAAATCTCCTTAATTTCAGGCGAAGATCGTGGGTTTTACCTGTTGATTACCTATTAGTGCCCGTGGCCCAAATGTTCCCAATGAATTCCCAACTAAAAAACTACTATGTGAGAAGTATAAAAAGGCTTCAATGGGAAGGCCTTAGGGAGGAGAGAAGAGAGAGAAAGATCACTCTGTTGAGATTATTCTAGATCAGGTCTGAAGATCCCAGTGCTTCCAACACTTCCCCCATTATAGGAAACCCTTGTTTCCTTGAGTTATGATGTCTTTTTGTTGAGATATCCTTGAGTGAGTTATGCAAGGACCTTGTTGAAGGCTTGAGATTGGACAAATCCGGAGGACAGTTCCGCTTGGAGCCTGCGAAAGGAAGACTCAGGTGAAATCATTCCTTTCTGTACTTTAGTTATATATAATAAAAGAAACACTTGTCTTATTCCTGATATGAATCTTCTTCATGTTTATGATATCAATGTTATGGTTCACAAATGAATGATAATTTCAATTTCATAACTAAGTTTCAATATGATATGAAGTTGATTTCTTTATGATGTTAAGTCCATATACTACTATGCTTTCTTGAATTGATTGTTTTGCAGGTTGAAGGAGAAAAAGAATCTCCAGGAGGGTTTGGACCCTAGCTGGATCTTCCCAAACGAAGGACCCCCAGGTGCACCCCTCTTCGCATAGTTTGTTTATATTAGCATCATGGCTGTGTGGAATGTATGTTTTTCTTTACAGATAATCGCCGCTCTACTAGGATATCAACCCAAGACCCTAGGGGACATTCTCCGTTAACAGAATTGGTGACTCCACTGGGGACAACAGTATTTTTGTTCCTAGTTTGGGTTTGTTCAAGCCAATCAGGACTCAACTGTTTATTTACTTGCTGTGACTGAGTAGCATGTTCCTGTAGGAACTTGAATTGTAAGTTTGATAAGTTTCTTCAGACTGTTTTTTGGTTTTCCTTGTAATCTGTTATATACGTTGTTTTCCTAGTTTATAGAGGCTTATGTACGCATGTTTCCTGAAGTCAACCCGTGTATACGTAGGTTTCCTTCGGCAGAATAGCATATACACGCATTTGAGCACTAACACAATCGCGTATACCATAAAATTTTCAAGATTTTTCAAATATTTTTGTTTCTGAAGATCTGTCTACTGGTCTGAATCAATCCTGAACAGTTACTTTTTTTTGTTAGTCTTTATTTTTACAGCAAGTATATGATTTCAAACTCCCTCTGATTGTGGAAAGTGTTGGTATTGTCTTGTTTTGTGGCAAGCATCATCGTTTTTGTTTAAGCACACAAGATTTCTTGCTGGGAATCTTGGCCACTCTGGTCTTCCAAGGCAGAAAGATTGATCTCAATCTTTGTGTCAAATCTTGCTTTGGTGACCTTTTTGTTTGCATATCAAAACTACATCTTTATGACCATCTTCTTTTCTTACTTTCTGAAAGTTGTTGATTGACACTTTCTTGAAAGTTGTCTTTTCGATCTTTTTGGTCCTTGTTGCCAAACTTTTTGTTGCTACTTTTGATTGTTAAGAGCATCTTGAAACACATTTTCTTTTTGTTGAGTTTTCACCCGTCTTGTGTTGTTAACTTGCAAAAGTGTTTTGTTGCCTATTCTTCGATCATAAAGTTTCAGTCTTGTTTAGAGCACTTTTTGAAAAGACATTTTTGTTTTGCTTTTGAAGAAAACATCTTGAAAACTTGGTTTTTCTTTCTTGAACTTTGTTTTGATTTAGTTTCTTTTAGTGAATGAAAGTGCATTTTTGTTTGTCTTGAAGCGTGCTTTTAGTGTAGAGACGAAAATGAGCATTAGCAACTCATATTCCGTCTAAACATTTTAAGTGGAAAATTAGAATTGATAAACAAGTTACTTTCATTTCTTGATTTAGAGTAGTCTTAAGTTTTGCATCAGCATGTACTCATTGCATTAGGATAAATTTGTGCATATTTTTAGGGCATCATAGTTTTGTTAATTTTTGTGTGTGTGAAGCTTGAGTAAAAGAAAAGAAAAGAAAAATTTGTTGCTTTCTTAGAAGTTTCTCTGAACCTAGTAGAAATTTCTTTCATCGAAGAACAAAACGAGTGCATTTTCATATAGTTTGGTTTTTATTAATTTATTTTGCGTCAAAACACCACAAGTTTCACTTTCGCTTATCCCTTGACTTAAAGAACAACCCATTTAAAAACAAGCGCTAATTAAAATACACTAAAACTTTTTTATAATTGTCAAGTTAGACACACAAACAAGTTTTAGGATATTTTAGGGCCTTGGATTAGGCGAGTGGAGAGAAAACTCTCCACGACCATTTAAACTGTCAAACATAGGAGTCTGAATAGTGAGTGCAAATCCAATAGTGTTAGAAATACTAGGAAAGCTCTGGATCTGGGAGTTAAGCACGAGGGTTTTTGAAGATAAGAAAGAGAGATACCCCCTCTCCTACTTGTCAGATCTTACCTCAAGACTATTCCGCCTCGCTTCTGACATGAGTTAGTAACCTTAGTTGCTTCTCCTAGGGATCTACATAGGTGGATCCGAAGGAGAATCCCATGGCACCTGAGGTCGACATTGTATCACTCTCAATGGTACTACTGGAAGGCACCCTTGCGAAGATTGGGGGCTTGCACCCACGCAAGCTATTGTTAGGAGGTCAGCGTAACTTCCTCTGTTACCTTCACTGGTAGGACTAGGCCGTCATTATCCCAGACTATCTTCAGAAGGACCCTTACTCCACTTTTTGTATTTTGGTGTCCGATCCTCATCACCCGGAGCGGATATACTTGAAAGTTGTTTGACTTGCTGACATCTTTTACGGACTTTATAATTGAGTGCTCTTTACTCCTTGTATATAGTTCGCTTTAGGTATTTTTGTCTAGTCACTTTTTGAACTTGATATCTTGAGTGACTGACTCACCACTCCGCCAATCTTGAAAGGCTTTTGGTCATTCTTTCAGAAGTTGTGGAGTTTCCTCCTCAAGGGCAAAGGTCTTGATTGTGTGTCTATATTCCTTGAAAAGTAATTTCTACATTCCCATAAGAGAAGGGTCTGAGAATCAGTTAGATATGGCCAATATTCCTATGGAAACCAATCAAAGTACCCTCCCAAAAGGGGATCCTTGTGCTTTTCCTTTCTTTGGAAATATTGGTACTCCCTTGATGGCCACTTTGAATATTCCTGGGTTGAATGTTGGACTACCCGTTTGGCTATGGTCCACTCTAAATATTCCAAATGCTCTTGAAGCTTCTCAGTTGAATGCTTTATTTCAGGGGCATCACATGGATGTTAATTGTTCATCTTCTTTCAAAGAGAAATCTGGGATTCCTTTTTCTCCTCCTTGTAATAAGAAATCTAAAAAGAGGAGAAAGAGGAAGTCAAAGAAGAAGAAGAATTCTATCCCTTCATCATAAACCTCTACTAGTCATGTTGAAGATGGGCCTTTAGCCGCTGCAAGTCATGCCGGGGGCACGAGTCTAGTCACTGCAAGTCATACTAGCACTTCATCATCAACCTATGTGAGTCATGTTGAAGATGAGTCTTTAGCCATTGCAAGTCATGCTGGGGGCATAAATCTAGTCACTGCAGATCATACTAGCAAAGAGTCACCGACCTCTGCAAGTCATGTTCAAGACTCTCCACAAACCACTGCTAGTCATGTTGGTGGATTGGAGGTTGATAAGAAACCTAGACGTAGAAGTTTTAAACGTAAGTTCCCTTGTAATATATGCAAGGGAGATCATCTTACTCGTTTAGGCCTTGGTATTCCAGAGGTACAAAGGATATGGTCTGAGTCTGAAAGTACTTCTACTCCTAGATCTGATATGGTTTCTCATCAATCCCATTAACCATTGGTTGATTATGTGGTTGAGCCAGTGCAATCCCTAGCCGATTACACTCCTCTTTTGGAGGGTGAAGCGCCTAACAAAAGAGTCTATTTGATCTCTAGTACAGGGTCTTCTGGTATGGGGGGAATTCTGGTCTCTTCAAATGTTCCCCCTCCAAGTCCTAGGAGTGTTTCCTTTGATTGGGATAGTCTTGTCGAGCCTTGTCTTCCTTCTGTTGCACCTTTCCAAATAAAGGTCAGAGTTAATTCCACAAACGTCTATCGATGTATGGTGGATGAAGGATCCTCTGCAACTATTATATCCTCTTTGACTTGGAAAGCTTTGGGTTCCCCAAAGTTGTTGACAGCTCAGAGTCAGTTGTTAGCCTATGATAGAATACCTGGTGAATCTATGGGTGTTCTTCCTCAATTTCCTATTACTTTAGGTGAGAAGACTGTCTTAATCGATATGATGGTGGTTGATAGCCCTTTAGACTTCAATATGCTACTTGGGCATGATTATGTCTATCCTATGAATGTTGTGGTGTCTTCACTCTTTCGAGTAATGTGCTTTCCTCATAAAGGGAATATTGTCACTATTGATCAGCTTGCATCTGATAATTATCACCCTAATTCGACTTTACTGCAAAATACCCATTGGTTTGTTCCAAGTGTTCAAGTAGACTCTACCCCACCATGGGTCAATTATGTGGTGTTGAATTCTCAATGTTCAATCGCTTCTGAGAAGGATCCTTTCACTTATTATTCTCCTTCTTGGGACTTGGTCCCAGTAGTTGACCGAGAGATTCTTCCTATAGGGACATGGGATCCCTTAATTCCCTCTTTTAATCCTTGTAGTTCTCATGATTTCTCAGAATTTGATTTGCCTTCACAAGAGGAACTCTTCGAAGCCATGAGTTTTGACTACCAAAGGAGTCCTTGGCCTGATCCCTGCAAGTGGTTTGTCCAGAAGAACTATTATACGTAAGCCACAAGGTTGCGTGGTTCCCTGTACCATATTGTATATATAAGGTACGCATTTTCAAGTTTTGTATTCTATAACACAAGATTTTATATGAAGTTTATACGTGGGATGTATTAACTTCTTTTCTAGCGTTCCTATTTATGTTTACAAAACTTGGGAGATTTCTCCTTTGGAAGTTTATGGTTGGTCCGTTCTAACAGGTATTGGATCTCGAAACTGGCATATAGGTTAGGTTTTTCTCCCTACATTGTGCACTTATTAGTTTCCTTTCCCATTTTGGCCTTAGGATCGACCCCATCAAGTTATGGTGCGGAGCCTTCTCATTGCTTAGAAGTATCATGACTTGTGTGGTAGAGCATACCTTATCATGGGTGCCCTAGTTAGTACCTTATTGTCACTTGGCACTCATGCTGATTTTTTGTCCCTAGGCTTGGGATTCCTCTTTAGTCCCGCCATGACTTATGCCTGAAGACTCATTCCTCTTTACTTCTCCGCTTTTTTCTGGCCTTACACCCTAGAGGCTCCTTTTTGTTGAGTTGTACTACTGCAATGCATTTTGACCATTTGCACCTTTTGGCCTTGAGCCGGCTTCACTTGGACTCGTGTTTAAGCCAACTTTTGACCATGACGACTGCAAAATCAAACTTGCATGGCCTTGACTGTTGTAACTTGAAACACCTTGACCCGTGGAAGGAACACGCCTTTGAGTGTCTTTGACCAGTTTTCACCTCCTTGCATTGGGCATAGGAATGTTCCAATCCTAGGAACTAGATCATCTATTTCACTGACACTCATTCTTTCCACTGTACTATAGCATTCTTTTATTCTTTTTCTAGCTTAAAGAAAAAGACAAAAAAAATTATATATTCCAAAAAGAGCAGGAACGGGACAATATTTCCACCTATTATTGGCAGCTAGAGTCAGTCGTGTCACCCTTGAACAAAGCACTCAAAACAAAGTCTCCTCCGTTTGGGTGGGATTTAGTTTGACTTAGGTACGCCTCAACCTTGTTATTGAGTCAGTTCTCCCCCGATTGGTTATCTCTTCCAATCATACGGAGGGTTCGTTTGTGCCTTCTGCATGGTGAACTTATACATAGTCATCATATGCTACCACATAGTCACATTGAGTCGTGCTTTTGTTCAAGGGAAGTTAGCCTGAGTCAGCCTCTCTGTGGTGTCTCTTGACTCATTTTTCAGTCGGCCATCCCTTTTGGTTAGTATCTTGTCTATCATCACATCAGTTATAATGGTCCTTTACTTGTGCCGGTTTGAGAAGGTCCTCATTGTCTTCTTGCTGGCAGGTCTTGTCCTTATCGACGATGACATCTTGCTCTGAGGACAAGCCTAGAGCCGCACCCTGGCCCTATTTTCATTATTGATAGGTCACCTTGTGCTCAACATCGATCAGTGTCATGGGTCTTTGACTGAGTGGTTTCCCTTGTGTTCGACATCATCTTACACTATCACACATTAGGATTTGTGCAATACCTTGGTTTCCATTTGACCCTATTGGTGGATACCTCGCCTCTGTGTCAGCTTTCATTATTGGTTGGTTCAGAGGGTTTCTGTCGTGCACTAGCCGCATCTTGTGTACATCGGAAATGTGCTTCAGTCGGGTTACTACATCTTTTTTCATCCGATTCCTTCCACATATTGGCCTACATGTTACACTCGCGCTAGATTGATGAAGGATGCCTTAATTCCTTCTTTCTAGCGGATCTTTCCTTATCGACTACGACTCATTGCTCTGGGGCAAAGATCTAGAGTCCATTTGGCAGTACCTTGGGGTTTGCAATCATTAGTGGCAGATCCTTCACTATCGATAGTGGGAAATCATCAGCGTCTCCTGATTGATAGATTCTTACAGGTGTTCGACTCTAGCTCATCTATTCACACTTCTTAGATTGTACTGGGTACCTTGATGCTCATTATCATTATTGGTGAGTAGTCTCGCGTTTTTTAACGGTATACATAAATGATCGATAATCAAATGATTTGTCACATGGTCGACTTCAAATCATTTATTCCCATGCTGTAGAAATGTACCATGGCGGTTGGTGAAGACCTCAGGTTGCATCAACATTCATTGGTTCACTTGACAGTTGCTCCTATTGCTGCTAGTTGATACCACTCCACTTTATATGTTGCAGTCATTCATGGCGACATTCTATATGCTGGCACATGAGTTTGCAGTGTAGTCCATCTTACTCCATCATGTTCATTTGGTACTTTTGGGATTAGTCTTTGATATCAGTGATCCGCTTCATCCTTCAGCATCATTGACATTGTTATATGTGATATTCACACATGTACTTATTCGATCGTGATCAGATGATCCATTATGTATTTCCCAGTATTTTATACTTGTATACTTAGTGGATCCACTTGTACTTGATATGAAAACATACTTTACTTTCTCTGAGCATGGGTATGCCCACCTCAAACAGTGTTTCTTTCTTATCTCCTTTTATGGCTTGGCAAGCTGAACTTTGGTGAAGTCCTTCTCAGCTTTTGACAGGTTTCCTTTCCATGCACTTACATAATATATTTCGGCCATCATGTACCCCTTATGACCTCATATATTATGTTGCATCTATTATAGCTCCAAATCTCACTCTTGATGTTTGTGATGCTACACTCATGGCCTAGGGAAACCCCTCCTTCCAGACCTGGTCCAAATACTTAAAAAATAGTGTTTTACTCCCTATACGCGACATTGCCCTGAGCTAAACACGTGTGTACGCGAGTCTGTCTATACCCAGCCCACGTTTATGTCTTAAAACACTTAAAAAAATTAAATATCCTTAATTTCGGGCAGAGATTGTGGGTTTTACCTGGTGATTACATATTAGTGCCCGTGGCCCAACTATTCCCAATGAATTCCGAACTAAAAAACTACTTGGGGAGAAGTATAAAAAGGCTTCAATGGGAAGGCCTTAGGGAGGAGAGAAGAGAGAGAAATATCACTTTGTTGAGATTATCCCAGATCATATCTGAAGATCCCTGTGCTTCCAGCACTTCCCCCATTATAGGAAACCCTTGTTTCCTTGAGTTATGATGTCTTTTTGTTGAGATATCCTTGAGTGAGTTATGGAAGGACCTTGTTGAAGTCTTGAGATTAAACGAATCCAGAGGACGGTTCCGCTTGGATCCTGTGAAAGGAAGACTTAGGTGAAATCATTCCTTTCTGTACTTTAGTTATCTATAATAAAATAAACACTTGTCTTGTTCCTGATATGAATATTCTTCATGTTTATGATATCAATGTTATGGTTCACAAATGAATGATTATTTCAATTGCATAACTAAGTTTCAATATGATATGAAGTTGATTTCTTTATGATGCTAAGTCCATATATTGTTGTGCTTTCTTGAATTGATTGTTTTGCATATTGAAGGAGCAAAAGGAACTCCAAGAGGGTTTGGACCCTAGCGGGATCTTCCCAAACGAAGGACCCCCAGGTGCACCCCTCTTCGCGTAGTTTTTTTATATTAGCATCATGGTTGTGTGGAATGTATGTTTTTCTTTACAGATAACCCCTGCTCTGCTAGGGTATCAACCCAAGACCCTAGGGGAGATTCTCCCTTAACATAAATGTAGGAATATTTGTGGATGATGGGTCACTTACTCTACTAACTAAGCTATGTGATTCGCACAAAATGTTAGCAAAATAGTTTGAAAAACATATGTGGAATTTGACCACTTATCTCCCCAATTAAGCTATGTGGGTATTGCAAATACAAGTGAAAAATACTCTAATTTCTCCACCAATTGAGGTTAGTAGAGAAACCAGCTATACTAAACATAAAATACAAAATGTAGAGGTGAAGGCAATTCACTAAAGGTTGCCAATCACCCGAGAAAAGGAAAAATATAAAGCTCTTTTTTCTTTCTGGTGACCACGCAAGTTTTTCCACACAGATGAGGCACGTGTTTGTAAGAAAAAAAATCTGCGCATGCAAGAAAAGAAAAAGAAAATTTCAATTTTGTGTGCTCAAAACAGGTCCCTGGGGTCTTGAAAAAATTCCAAAGAGGTGTTGAGCGCCATGTAGGATGGTTGTGTAGAGGGAAGGTCTTGAAAACACAATATTTATATTAATGAAAAGAAAACAATATGGTCGCCATTTCTATGGTAGTGTTTTTGTGGCAATGGTACTGTACGAAGGGACACCTCCTTAACAATTGATTTTTCCCTGCAAAGGATCATAAGCATAATTGGTGTTGTAAGTGGATAGAATTAAGTAAACACAACATTGTAAATAGTGGAAACAATGCATATAAACATAAATTAAACAAAGAGGTAAATACACAAAAAATTCTCAATGGAGCAAACAAGTCAACAAAATAATGGAAAAATCTCCCTTTATTGACTGCTAGTAGTAGAGGTTGAATACAGTAGATGAATCTTAGACACTTGAAGAGAATTCTTTGAGATATGGTGCTAAAATATCCTTAGCAAGGGGGTTTCTTTTCCTCAATCTCTTTGCAAGTTTCTCCTCTCTCTCAAATAAGAATGAAGACTCGCCAATGGTGGATTCCTCTTTTCTCACAAGGATGATGTATTTCTTAGAAGCAATTGTTGGAAATAATACTGAGAGGGGGGGTGAATCAGTATTATCAGATCAATAATTTAATTTCAAAATAGATTTGTATACGCTACTTCAACTAAGTGAACTAGCGTGTATACGCGACTATACTTAAGGCAACCAACGTATATGTAGAGAACTTTTGATTTACCCAATTTATCATGCATTGAACTTTAAACAGTATATCAGGAATTCATTAAACAGTGCAATAAAAGTAGAATAAAGCATCACACATAAGCAACACACATGAACACCAAGATATAAGGTGGAAACCCAATGTGGGTGAAAACCACCTACTGCTGTCATCTCTGTCTTCTTTTAATAATAAGAAAATATGTTTACAATTTTTGTACTGGTGCATACTTATACCAGCACACAGGCTTCTACTTGTAGAAGGTTACATCCTTCTCTCATTTTCCAGCTTCTCCTGGAAGGTAGCTACAACCCCCTAGCTCTTGTACTAGCTGATATGTTTGCTAGTACATAAGCATCGACCTACAGAAAGCTATGACCTTCTCTCGTCCTCCAGGGACCATGTTTCATAAATTTTCAGACTGTATCCATCAGCAACATCATTCAATCATGAAATACATCTGCATCAACCAATCACCTTTTGAACCAACCACAACCAAATCAATCATTCACTTAGACAACCCATCAATCTGATCATTTAGAATATTGTCACCAAAATACAGTAACCAAAACCCAAACCAGAACCCAGAACTCTGCAACAATAAAGAGAAACAACTAAAATAGATTTTATAAGGTATACGCTACTTCCATATGTTGAACCTACGTGTACACGCGCTTTTCTCAAATCCAACCAGCATATACATCTGCAAATATAAATTCAGAGTTCTACAACTATTCTAGACTTTGGGTATACCCATATCATATCATTTACAAAATAATATATGCATCAACATTCAGATCTAGAATATACATGAGAAAAAAAAACATAATGATAGTTCATTTTACGCCTTAAGATCTCGATCCATCATTAGATCTGATCCCTCATCATCTCCTAAGGTTCATCCTTGGTTCAGATCCAACAATGCACTGTAACCCAATAACCTGCATACTAGATCTCACACTTCATCAGATTTTCGATACTTGCTCACCTTGGCCTAATGGTCTTCTCTTCCTTTTATAGTTTTAGGCCTTTCTCAATACCATGGACCAAAACCACTTAGGACCAATAACATGGATAAAAATACCATGGACCAAATACTTTGGACCAAAAAACATAGTTTTCCAAGGTATATGCGCTTTTCCTTCTATGAAAGTGCATGTGTACATGTATGCGACTTGTATACAGTAAACCTGCATGTATACGCAACTTGGTCAATGGTGAACCTACGCATACCTCTCTTTCTTCATTCTGTGAAGACTGATCTATAATTCTTTGTTGTTTACCTGCTATACTGTGATCTTTCATCTGAGTGAGTTGCCATCAAGGACAATACCTGTATCATAATGCCAACAATCTCCCCCTTTGGACTTGATGGCAACAACCACACCAAGTCACTCTCCCCCTTTGACATCAAGGGCAAAGGGTCATGCTCCCCCTGAGTACATGCTGAATTCTCTAATATGCTAAAGTGTGCTGATTGAACTCCCCTGATTGAGTTCATGCTCCCCCTAAGCACAAGCAAAGTCTGCAAAAATATGTTCTAAAAGAATAACATGACTCTATACATATATCACCAATGACCTTGATATCACCAATGACTCATACATACATCCATCTCCCAACCAAGTGGGGATATACCAAATTTGACTCATCCACCCAACCAAGTGGGGATATACAAATTGTTCATACATGACAAAAACAAGAAACATTACATCATCCATCCCAGGCATAGTGGGGTTACAAATTAGGTCTTTTCATGACATTTTCATTAAATGATATTCATGACATATATAACAGAGACCAAATATCTTAAACAAGACCATGATAGTCATCAGCAACTATCATATGATCTGCACCATCAACAGCATCTGTCAACAACATCCAAACCAACACCTATATATGTCCATCATTAGTTCCCAAAATATCATCAACCCGTGTCAAAGTATGTTGGCATATATCAACTCATCCTCTTGATCTGATCGAATTGCTTCATTCCCTTATCATAACATTCCATGAATCAACTAAGCATATGTCATATCTCCAAGCGGTAGCACAAAATCATATCATATGCACGTGAAAACACCATAGAAATATTTATCAAGAACTACATGATCTTTCCACAAGAACCTTCATTGTATCATCACTAGGGAACATCCATGTTCTCCCCCTGAACCTGTTCCACCTGTTCACTATCAGATCTGATCATTGCATATGTTAGTAAGAGATATCAAAGCATCATCATCAATCAGATATACATCTAGTTATCAACAAATTTATGAGGACCAATATATTTCCACATGTTATCAACAGATTGAACCATCATCAAACAGAGCAAATAATTGACAGAACCATAGCAGACAACCTCTTTTTTTGAGTCTGGCCCATTGTTTTTCTTCAAACCAACATATACGCGATTGTGCCCACAGAAACCCGCGTATGTACACGATTGCGCTTCATGCAACTCGCGTATAACCACCTTTCTTTGAAAAAAATAGGATTTAACAACAGGATGATGTAGCAACTACTCCCAGTTTTTATCTGAGATATTCAAATGTCTCTCTGGGTAGTGGTTTAGTGAATATATCAACAACCTGTTCTTTGGAGGGAACATACTCCAATTTGACCTTATGTCCAAGCACTTGTTCACGTAGAAAATGATATTTTATGGGTATGTGCTTGGTCTTGGAGTTCATGACTAGATTCTTTGAAATATTAATAGCACTTGTATTATCACATAGAATGGAGATGGGTTGAGTACATGTGATCTGAATGTGTTGCAAGGTTTGCATCATCCAAAGCAGTTGTGTGCAACAAGATGCAACAACCACATATTCTTCTTCAGTAGTAGATAATGCAATTGAACTTTGTTTCTTGCTGAACCAAGACACTAACCTGTAACCCATATAGAATGCACCACCACTAGTGCTTTTTTTGTCATCAACACTTCCTGCACAATCTGCATCTGTTTATGCATGAAGTGTAAGATCTATATCTCTAGGATATCATAAACCAAAGTTCTGTGTTCCTTGAAGATATTTGAAAATCCTTTTGACTGCCTGAAGGTGTGATTTCTTTGGATTTTCTTGGAATCTTCCAACTATTCCTGCTGCATGCATGATGTACAGTCGAGTACCTATTAGATAAAGTAGACTGCCAATCATGGATCTGTAAGTTGGTTGATATACTGCTGCTAATTCATCATTTGAGCTTAGACTACATCCTGTTACCATCGCGGTATGTACAGTTTTAGAATCTTCCATGCCGTAGTTTTTCAATATTTGTTTGAGATATTTGGTTTGTGAGAAAAAAATACCATCTTTGTTTTGTTGAACTTGTAGATCAAGAAAATAGGTAAGCTCACCAAGCACAGACATTTCAAATTCTTGTTGCATTACTGAAGCAAAATTTTGACTCATGGATTCTTCATTACTACCAAAAATGATATCATCAACATAAAAAAAAATTATTAGCAATTTATCAGTGTCTATCTTTGTATATAGATTTCTATTCGTTGACCCCTTTGAAAAACCATGTTGGTGGAGATATTTTTTAAGATGGTAATACCCAGCCCTTGGAGCCTGTTTTAGACCATAGAGAGCCTTTATGAGTCTACAAACAAGTTTTGCATCATTTCCAAGAATGAATCCTTTTGGTTGTTCAATATAGACTTCTTCTTCTAAGTCTCCATTAAGAAAGGCAAATTTTACATCCATTTTGTATACTTTGAATTTTTAAAAACTAGAAAGAGCAAGAAACATCCTTATGGCTTCAAGTCTAGCAACAGGTCCAAAAGTTTCTTCAAAATCTTACGTTCTTGTTGACCATATCCTTTACGAACAAGTTTGGCCTTGTTTCTAACAACTTCTCCATTTTCATTTAGCTTGTTTTTGAATATCCATTTAGTTCCTATGATATTCTTATCATGAGGTCTTGGAGCTGATTCCCAAGTATTATTCTTTTCAATTTGCTCAAGTTCTTCATTCATGGCCTTGACCTAGCATTCATCTTTGCATGCTTCATTTACATTTTGAGATTCGGTGGAAGATAGTAACACTAGATAGCTTGAGGCTTCTACAATAGTTCTTGTCCGCACACCTGCCCCTTTTTCCCCTAATATTTGAGTTTCTGGATGATTTTTTTGAACATGCCTGGACAGAGTCTTTTCTTCTACCGTTATCTCTTCTTCTGGTGTTTCATTGGTTTCTTCTTCAGAATCAGTGTGCTTTGATGTGGGAAAATGATCCTCATCTTCTTCATTGTCATAATCTTCAGTTTCTATCTACTTTGGATTTTTGCATGCTTCATCAACCACAACATCAATACTTTCAATAATTTTCCCAAGTCTTTTATTATAACATTTATATCCTTTACTTCAGGAAGAGTAGCCAAGAAGAATACCTTCATCTGCTCTGGGTTCAAACTTACCAAGTTTTTCATCAGTCTTTTTGATGTAACATTTGCTTCCAAAAACATTGAATTATTTTACAGTAGGAGTCTTACCATACCAAAATTCATGTGGAGTTTGAGTGTTGTTTACCCGAACATTTGCTTGGTTGAGAATAGTGACGGCGGCGAATGCAACTTCACCCCAGAAGGTTGCAGGAGTTCCAGATTCATCTAGCATAGCTCGAGCCATTTGTTGAATAGTTTTGTTCATCCTTTCTACCACTCCATTTTGTTGAGGAGTCCTTGCGGTGGAGAACTGCCTTTTTATTCCATGTTGTTCACAAAAGTCAAAGAATTCATCCGAGGTAAATTCCCCTCCTTGATCAGATCTGAGGCATTTGATTTTTCAATTTGATTCATTTTCAACCAAAGATTTGAAGGCTTTGAACTTTTCAAATGCTTCATCTTTATGCTTTATAAGACTTATCCAACACATTCTGGAAAAATCATCAATGAACAATATAAAGTATTCTTCTCCACGAGGTGACTTTTTCCTTGATGGTCCACATAAATCAGTATGAACAAGTTCAAGAGGCTTACTAGCTGACCCTTCCTTTTCGATGAAGTGAGATCTGGTTTGCTTACCGAATTGACATTATTTTCATATTGTATTTTTAGGAATTTTGATATCAAGGTGGTCACAAACAACCTGGAATCTACAAGCTTTTCTTATTTGAGAAAAGCTTAGATGCCCCAATCTTTTGTGCCATAGCCAATTTTCATCATTTTTGCTTAGATAGCATTGTTGTTGTCCTCCCTTGAGTATGTATAAGTTCTTTGGAGTTCTTGTACCTTTGATCACAGTTTCTCTTGTATCAAGCTCACGAACAACACATCCGTTTGATCAGAATACCACTTCATTTCCTTGATCACACATTTGACAGACACTCAACAGGTTATGCTTTAGACCATCAACATACATAACATTTCTAGCTTTAATCTTTTCTTTCAAGAAAATAGAGCCTTTACCTTTTATGACAGCAGGAGTGTCATTTCCAAATGAGACATTATTTTCATTTTCTAAGGCATTATATGAGTGGATTTTTTCTTTATCACCTGTCATGTGTTTTGAGCATCCACTGTCGATGTACCACTAATTTTTTTGTCCTTCTACATACAAGCCTATACCACATCTTTCTATTTGTGGTTCTTTCTTTCTCCATATTTAGGGATTTAATTGAGTTTGCTCCTTTTGAGATATTTGCCGAAATTTACTCCTACATTCAGATTCTTCATGGCCGAAGTTGTTACAGATTGAGCATTATATTTCATTTTTAGGAAGAGAAAAGTTATTGAAGGAACTTTCCTTGATCCCTGTCACATTACTTTGATTTTGTGCTTCTCTAGTCATGATGGTCTTGTAAGCAACACATTAAGTAGCTTTGTGTCCAAAGTTATGACATAAAAAACATTGACCATTAAAGAAGTTCCTGTGATTATCAAATCTATTGACCTGGTGATTGTAGTTTCTATTGATATTCATCTTTGAATCAAATTGAGTATGATTTACTTGAGATTGGTTGTGGCTTCTATTCATCCTTGAAGTAAATTGAGCCTGATTTACCTGGTGATCTGCTTTATGCCTTTGTTGACGATTGTCATATTGTTCACTATTCTTTGCTACATCAAGATAGCATTTAGTGGAGGTTGACGACTTCTGTGATTGAGATGCTTCTTCAGTATATCCAAGACTTGTCTTTATCGGAGGAGAATGGTACACTTTGATAATTTCATTTAAGGTTTCTGATCCTTTGGCAAATCTAAGATTGAGATTTTTTGTTTTCTTAAGATCCTTTCTTAGACCCACAATTTCACATTCTAGTTTTTCATTGCATTTTTCTCTTTCAGCAAGTTGGTATATCAAGGTATCTATAATCATATTCTTTTCTCCTGAACAAATTTTGAGTTTAGGGATTTCTTCATAAAGGTCATCTTCATCTAAAGCATCCCAAAAATTATCATCTTCATAAGCCATCCAAAGTCTATAGTCATTACTATTTTCATCTTCATCACTATTTGATA
Organism: Pinus tabuliformis; assembly: GCA_031772625.1. Taxonomy (NCBI): domain Eukaryota; kingdom Viridiplantae; phylum Streptophyta; class Pinopsida; order Pinales; family Pinaceae; genus Pinus; species Pinus tabuliformis. The sequence continues at coordinate 719,455,319 of CM062805.1, forward strand.
AACCATCGCTATCTTCATGAATATAATATCTCTTTTTACTTACACTTTGTTTTCTATTCCATTTTGTAGATTCCTTCCCTTTATCAAATTTATCTTTATGAGGACTTTTGGCAGCATAATGACTGACTCTACCACAGGCAAAACATTTGAAAGGTAGTTTACCTCTGAATCTTCCTGAACCTCGTTGAAGCTTCTTGACAAAGTTAACTTCATCTTCTTCTTCTGAAATATGTCCTGATTCATTGAGTTCTTCTTTTCCTTTTTCTAAAGCTTTAAATGAAGCTTATTTCGTATCTGATGGGCCTCCTTTTCTCATCTCAAAGGCAATTTAGATTCCGTGAAGTTCCGTCATAGTAATAATCTGTAGATCATGTTTTTATTCTATGGCGGATACTTTTGATTCAAATTTAGAAGACAAGGATCTTAAAACTTTCTCAACTAAGGTAACTTCCTTTATCTCTTCACCCAGATTCTTCATGCAATTAACAACCTCATCCATATGTAAGAAGTATTTAGATATACTTTCATCATTTTGCATCTTAAGAGTCTCATATTAAATTCTGAGAGTTTGCAGTTTAGCACGTTTTACCTGAGAGTCTCCTTTGTAGCTTAGAACGATTTTTTCCCATATTTCTTTGGCTTATTTGAGTTGCATAACTTTGACAAACTCTGATTGTGACAGACTTTCAATAATGTATTGACAACCTTGGCATTGTTTTCATATTACTTTGTACCTGCCGTATCTGTAAGAATTACTGAAGGAAATGTATATCCTCCTTCCACAATTTCCCAGACATCTGTTCCAAGTGATTGAAGATAGATTGTGGTTCTTATCTTCCAATAAACAAAGTTTCTCCCATCAAATATTGGTGATTTGATGGATCCCTCACTTTCTTGATTACTCATGATGATGGATCTTCCTTCAAGTGATCAAGCTTCTTCTAAAGGACCTACTCTGATACCAATTATTGGAAATAATAATGAGAGGGGGGGTGAATCAATATTATTAGATCAATAATTTAATTTTCAAAAAAAAATTGTATATGCTACTTCATCTAAGTGAACTAGCGTGTATACATGACCGTACTTAAGGCAACCAGCGTATATGTAGAGAACTTTTGATTTACCCAATTTATCATGCATTGAACTTTAACTAGTATATCAGGAATTCATTAGACAGTGAAATAAAAGCATAATAAAGCATCACACATAAGAAACACACATGAACACAAAGATATAAGGTGGAAACCCAATGTGGGTGAAAACCACCTGCTGTTGTTGTCTCTTTCTTCTCTTAATAATAAGAAAATCTGTTGACAGTTTTTGTACTGGTGCAGACTTATACCAGCACGTAGGCTTCTACCTGCAGAAGGTTACAACCTTCTCTCATTTTCCAACTTATCCTAGAAGGGAGCTACAACCCCCTAGCTCTTCTACTAGCTGATATGTTTATTAGTACGTAGGCACTGGCCTACAGAAGGCTATGACCTTCTCTCATCCTCCAGGGACCACATTTCATAAATTTTTATACTGGATCCATTAACAACATCATTCAATCATCAAATACATCTGCATCAACCAATCACCTTTTGAACCAACCACAACCAAATCAATCATTCACTTATACAACCCATCAATCTAATCATTCAAAATATTGTCACCAGAATACAGTAACTAGAACCCAAACCAAAACCCAGAACTCTGCAACAGTAAAGAGAAAACACTGAAATAGATTTTATAAGGTATACACTACTTCCATGTGTCGAACCTGCATGTACACATGATTTTCTCAAATCCAACCAGCATATACATCTGCAAATATAAATTAAGAGTTCTGCAGCTATTCCAGACTTTGGTTATACCCAGATCATATCATTTACAAAATAATATATTCGTCAGCATTCAAATATAGAATATACATGAGAAAAAACACATAATGATAGTTCATTTTACGCCTTAAGATCTTGATCCATCATTAGATCTAATCCCTCATCATCTGCTAAGGTTCATCCCTGGCTCAGATCCAACAATGCACCATAACCCAATAACCTATATACTAGATCTCACACTTCATCGGATATTCGATACTTGCACACCTCAGCCTAATAATCTTCTCCTCCTTTTATATTTTTAGGCCTTTCTCAATACCATGGACCAAAACCACTTAGGACCAACACCTTGGACCAAATACCTAGGGTCAATACCTCAACCAGATACCTTGAACCAATACCATGGATCAAAATGCCATGGACCAAATACTTCGGACCAAAAAACTTAGTTTTCCAAGGTATACACGCTTTTCCTTCTGTGAAAGTGCGTGTGTACGTCTACGTGACTTGTATATAGTAAACCTGTGTATATTCAGCTTGGTCAATGGTGAACCTGTGTATACCTCTCTTTCTTCATTCTGTGAAGATTGATCTGTAATTATTTGTTGTTTACCTGCTATACTTTGATCTTTCATCTGAGTGAGATGTCGTCAAGGACAATACCTGTATCATAATGCCAACAACAATATGGCTAGCATGCTACTAGTCTCCCCTTCTTTGGCTTCAACAATGGAATGGTGGTTTTCTTTGATAGGAATTTGGCCAACATAACAATGTCTCATGTTTTGGCTCTCCCATGGCATATTTATATAGATTTTTTTAATCCATCTTACCCCTCTTAGTTCATGCATGATAATGACACATGAGTAGGACAAGATGATTCCATTAAGGGTTGCATATCTTCAGGGCGACTCAAATTCAGTTGTCTTGTATTGAGATCATCTCAGAGAATCAGCTATAAGTGTGTGGAGTGGTCTTGAATTTTTGAGTCATCCAATTTTGCGACTGCGTGACTTTTGAAGGATATTCCTCGCACGCGCAGATATAGAAGAAATAACCACGGTGACATCAGATTTTTATCTTTGTAAAATTTGGACTTAGGACAAATTTAATTTTTAAAAATTCATGATGTATTCAGATGGAAAATCTTCACCTGTGCATTTTATTGGGCATCTTTTAGTGTCTTCTAGATTGTGCAAACATGTTTACGATTTTTTGGAATTAACAAAAGCCCTATCTCTATATTGAGATATCAGGTGAAGATTTGATTGATTGTAAAAAAGATCCCCTGCCTTGATTGATGCAAGTTCTTTCTCTTCAATGTACGGATGAACCCATAAGTGATCCATGGTATTTTTGCTACTAAGAAGTTTGGAAGTGAAAAAACTTGAGGTGCATGCATTTGGAATTTTAGAGTTTCAGAACCAGAATATGATCGAGATGCAATAAGATTCATAATACTCATATCAATGAGTTCATTTATGTTTTCAAATGCATTACTCCGTGTGATAAATGTAGTAAATTAGTTCTTTAAATCTCCCTTGGTTTAGGAAAAATGATAGAAATTGTTGCTTTGAATCCACCGACTACCTACTTGTCTTTGTTTAAAACTTTCCTTTAATTTCCAATGTTTTCCAAGTAAGCCTTGTTCTATACTTTGGATTCAATGAATAGTATAAATAATTCAAATGGGTATTTTATGTGTACCATATATTGATAATTATCCCTTTAATGGGTGCCATACAAAATAGGGTCCCACTCTTCAAGAATCTATTGAATTATTTCCAACATACAATCAATATTATCATAAATATGTCATAACATAGGAATATACATATCACAAATTTTGTAACAAATCAACAATGTCTTCAACATGGAAAGAAACGACTCAATATAACCCCAACAAGTATCGAGAACGATAGTTTCGATATGCATTGATTTTTCATTGTTGGGCGATCTCCATATTTGCCACTTGGGACAAACTGCCATAAAAGACAAAGCAACCCGAGTACCGCATAAGCAAATAAATGCATGGTGTGATGCAAATGTGTTTTGTCCAATGTTAAGAAGTTAGAGCTTGGGGAATTGTATACACAGTGTTTATACATGTTGGCCCTTCGTATTAAAAAATTATATTTCCTTTTCTTCATCATAATGTTTTTTCGTTTGTGCAACTTCAACAATAATAGCTTTGAAAGAAAGATTTAAACTATGGATGCACACAGTGTCCCAAACATATGGTCATACCTTCTCAATGATTGCATCAATTGCTTTATATGACCTTGAATTGTCTGTGATAACTTGCATGACATTTAAAGCATAGTCACCATACAAACTTGTTTGGGCTTGGGGTATGTATTTTTTCACACATTTTATGTATTGTACATATACAATATGGTAAACATATGATTTGTTGTATTGTATCTATATATGTATTGAAAGGTGCAACCAAAAATATGCCCTATACAAATTTAGGGAAAATCTCCCCTAAAATTATTTGAAAAAAAAAGGGCTTAAAAATCTTGATTTAATAGGTCTTTATGGCATAAACTCTTTATAAGCTTATACATATCTTTAATTTTGTCTACTTATTTTTTTGAATTTTCTAGCATTTTGGAAAAATTATATGTTTTTCAGTTTGTGAGATGTAGAGACCAACATCTGATTGTATGGGATTTGTTTAGGTACACATTTTTGTTGTATAGATATTAGTATTAGTATCCTTATTCATATATTGTAGCCATGATTTAAAATCTCAATTACTTTGGTATACTCTTCTCCTCATTTGAAGCATTTATTTCTCTCAAGAATTACGAGCCTGAAGGACACATACTATCAAATTTAATGATGATCGGTTTGTTGTATTAGTCCAAACAACTTCTCCTTATGTAGTACGGTGGTGCATACTTTTTCAAATTTTTTCGCTTGTAACCCATGGGTGCTTCATTCACCACTCTAAACGCGACTTGCCAATATAGAGACATAATACTCTATAAATGAAATGCCGCATGCATGTATGGTAGGGAAACTCCTCTATCTATTTCTTCCCTCCTACCACAATCAAACATTCTTTCCAAGAGTCTTGAGTTCAATATCTTCCAGGCTTCCTCAACTGTTGAGGGAACTCATTGCCCCTTTCTTTAACCTATGAGAACATGCTTGATGGCCTTCCTTTCTTCCATAGATAACTGTGTGTTGCCATTCTCCTTTTGAAATTGTTCCTTAATATTTGGGGTGATAGATTACAAAACTTAACCCCATTGTTAGCAATCCAAAGAAAAATGGATTTTCCCGTTGAGTATGAATCGAAAATTTTCCTTGCACTTAATGCAATTCCATAAGTAGTTTCCACATTATTTTTCTCCTTTTTTCTCTATCTTTCTGTGACACAATTCCTTAGAGGGGAATCAATGGGAAATTTTTGTTATTCTTTTCACCATCTCCTCTCCCTTCACCATTTCTTCCACCATGATTTCTATGATCATACCCTCCCAAAAATGATGAATTAGGTTCCATCAAAAGAATATAGGAGAGTAAGAAACATAAGAAAAAATAAGAGTTTTGAGTACTATTATGCTGACAGAAACCCTGTTATGAGTTCCTCCCTTCAAATCTGCTTGCGAAAGTTGTTTTTAAGTGTTTTTCTGCCAAACATACCCACCCTAAGTTGTTCTCATTTATGTTGTCCAAATATGCTCTCCAAAGTATGAAAATGAAAAATGAGATGAATTGGGGTTTTAACTACTTTTGTAGAGATATAGGGGGGGAACTTTGATAAATAGGGGGCCCAACCCTCCTCAAATCCCAGTTGATGTGGGGAGGCCATGTGGACCCACTCTACCTGTTCCCTCCAAAATCAACAAGGTATTTTACAACTTTGTTTTCTATTTTATGCATAAAATGCCTCTCCTTTTGATCAATGCTCTATCCTACAGATTTTGATGTGAATCAAGAAATTTGCATTTCTGGTACAAACTAGAAACTCGTTCTCCATCCTAGGATGGTGATTCCAAGGGTGGAAAATTGTCTAGGATTCATTGTGTATTTTAAATATTTCATTGTCATTAAAATAATTATTATATTTATGTTTAATATGCCTTGAAAGTATAATCTATCTAGTATAAATGGAGCTTCTATTATGTATGCTATGATAACATAAGTCACAGATGGAGCCTGGAGCCTGAAAATCAATGTAACATTCTCTTTGAAATATTTCCATGTAAATAGGTTCTCAAAGTTGCATTCTTGAAATTATCTCATGTGGTTGACTATCTCCAAACTAGGTGACATCTTGATCTAATGTTATATGTGATTTTCTTGAAGTTAAAATTTTTGGGACTTGCTTTTCTCGCATTCACAGGTTCTTCTTATGGGTGCAAGTCATAATCATTTGAAGAAAGTTAAACATGTTCAATATCTAGTGTTTGTAGCTTACCATTTAGCCCTTGAGAATTGTTTCCTTGTAAATGAAGATGCCACATTGCTTGAAATTCCCTTGAAATAACCAATAATTGTTGCATTTACAGGAAAACAATTAATTTTACATAGATATATTTCTATGATACCCAGTAATGCTATTCCTATTCTAGAACAAAACCAGTCGGGAGAAATGCAAAACATGAAAATGTATAAGACAATGTCAATTGTCTTTGCCTTAGCATATGACCCTCTGATTGATAACAATAAAGGAGAGTCCAAAACACCTCTTACTAGTGGAGGGATGGGGCCACCTATGTCACATGTTAATAGTAAATCTAGTCATGATGGAACCAATCTTGTTGAAACGAAAATTGTTTTTAAGAAATATTTTGTAGGAGATACATGTGCTCAAGTTATAGGGGTACAATGGGATACATATCCATCTAAACATAGACCTTAGCTACCAACTACTCCTGCGGGTGATTTATCTATATTTTCAGCTTCAATAAATGCATATCCAAATGAAATTATATCTCCTTTGGGTCCAGGTTCATATGGGGAAGTCACATCATGTTTGTAACTTCAAGATAAGGAATTAAAAGATTCAGATCTAGAAAATGGTTTCACTATTTCTATTTCATCCAAGGTTAATCTTAATTATCAAATAAAAAAAAAAGAAACTATTTGGGAAGGTGGAATTGGATAATAAAGGAGAAGGAGAAAAAGAAATGAAGTCCAAGGTTTTTCCGAATGAGCAACTTTTAGGGTGAAGAAACCAAGAACATGTTTTATCTAAAGAAGACTTTCCACCTTCTCCTTATGATCATGAAAGTATATTGTTTTTTTTATCGAGTCACTATGTGTTGAAGGGGAGAATATGTGGGCATTTAAAAATATTTCCATCATGTTATGGTAGTTTTGACAAGCCACTAGGAAGGTACCTCTGGGATGATTTATTTGACTAGGTAGACTTTTTCTTAGTGTCTTTTTCTTCTTCTATAGTTTTGAGGAAGATTTTTTCTTCATGTATTTTTCTTCTTATGCAACTTTCTTTTGCTATATTATAGTATTTTCATTTACACAATAATAATTGGGAACTTTTGATGTATCAAAATAACAAAAACATGCAGAATTCCCATTGTCATTTTTGTAATGAACCCTTAGAAGCACATGTTCTTTGCTACACACATGGTCAGGGTAGCCTCATGATATTGGTAAGATAGTTACCTTAATTTTTGACATTACCTAGTGAATGTGAAAGAAAAATATGGATGTGGCATAAGTGCTTAAAATGTCTGCAAAAAGATGGAGTTTCAGAAGCAACCTAATGAGTAGTCATGTCTGATGCTGAATGGGATATATTCTTTGGAAAATTCCTAGAGCTTATTTTTTCTAATGATGCTATATCAAGTAGAGTTACTCGTTATGGTCATTAATTACATTGACACTACCTTCAATTTTATGGGTATGCTATTGAATTTAGTTTCTTTATATTTTGCAAGAAGTTTTCATGTTTTTTTTACCTTGTGATATCTTACATAATTTATGTAACCTTGATTTTTCCGGAGTACCCATAATTGCGTATGATAGTTAATGGCTATTCCAAACTAATCTATTGGACCTACGTTGTTCCTAAATTCAGTGTGCGATGTTTGGTATTATGATTTCATGGTTCCAATATTCCTCCAACAATGTTCTGTTTGTGCATTTGTGTCCATGATCCACATCAACAAGATTGGCTCAGAAAGGAAGCCACAGAGGTACTTTATGATACATATTGTACATATGGGTATATGTTTGCTAATTAATTTGTATCCATATCATACCTATGGCATATGACCCCCCATATCCAAACTAATGTGCATTTTGATGCAAATGTACAAGTTCTAGATAAAGTGGAAATGTTGTTTAAGGAGGTTTTTAATTTTCTCTTTCAAATAGGACATAAAATTGCCACATCTGGATCCTTTTATTCTGGTATTAAGGTTACTGAATCAAGAAGGAAAATTGTAGAGCTTGAAGGAATGTTGCATAAAGAGAGAGTTGAATTTGAGGTGATATTATAGATGTATCTAAATACTATTTAGTATACTTTATGTTGTCTAACATGATATTATGATAGAATAATATTTCTACGTAATGGATATTTCCATAATTGTTTATGAAAATTGCTTGGTTGGCAATAATTTCTTCACAGAGAAATTCATTCTTTTGATGCAATTTACCAAATTCAAACATGGTTTGTTGCAAGAGGCCATCGTTAGTGATGGGAAAGTTGGAAGACTTGTTGCTAATATTGCAAAGCTAAATACTATAAGGTGTATTCTTCTTTATGAAGCCTATGAATGGGATCACCGTCTTTGCCAGTATTCATAATTGTGTCATATATACTCATTGATTTTTACTTTTTGGCATCCAAATTAGCCTTTTAAAGGCTAATTTTTATGTTGTCACAAAAGATTTACATGATTCACAAGGTGAGAAATCAATCTTTAGTGTAATTGTATATTTTAGGTTTTATAGTTATAGGTCATTTATAGGCTATAATTGTCATCAAAGTTTCACTTCTAATTGAGTATTCAATGTAACATATCGATTATCTTATACATAACTATTTTTCCCTCCCAATTTTCATAATTTCCATAACCATTAGGTAGGTACTTGCAACTTTGATGTTATTTTTCTCATTTAGTAAAATACATTCCAAGGCTTTACAAAGTTCTATAATTTATTGAAAATTGTAGAATTTAAATTTATAAAGTTTCAAGGTTTAAGTTTTTAAATTCTAATTCTTGAAAGGGTGCTAGCTAATGGAAGAGCATCTTCTTTACAAGAAGGAGGTTGGTGGTTCAATTCCATCATGCCCTGATATTGATATAGAATGGTGGCGATATTTTTTTGGTGACAAATGCTCTTTTTACCACCACCAATGAGCTTATTTCGATCCTCGCCAAAATATGAAATGGTGATGGTCAATGAATGTCACCATATATATATGAATCAATAGTGATGGCCGTGAAAGGTTCATCACAATAAATCATTATTTTTCATATGAAATAGTGATGGTCACTATTCATCATTATAATCGTTATTCATGACAGACCTTGAATGTCACCACAACACCTATACTTTTGGTGACACCACTTTTGGTGACGTTCAATGTTTCAATGACAGAGGCTAAGGTTCATCACCATTTCTCATATGAAATGGTGACGGTCACTATCCATCAGTATAAATTATTATTGGTGATGGATCTTGAATGTCACCACAACACCTACACTTTTGGCAACACCACTTTTGGTGACATTTGGTTTTTGGTGACATAGGATCTTTTGACCATCACCAATGAGCTTATGGTGACATTTTTTGACCCTCACCAATGACCTTTTTCTCTTGTGGTTCTATCTTTTCTTTTAATGGATTCTTCAAGTTTTTCTTTTTGATAAACAAAATTCTCATTGTCAGAGTTGTACATACCTTCTTCAACACGTTGTAGCTATTCTTTTAGTTTCTTGTTCTTTCTCCTTTCCTTCTTTAACCCATCAAGCGAACAGATGAGTTCCCCTTTAAATTCTAGTACTCCTACTTCTTTTTATTCCTCTTCAGATTGAGTAATATTTTATTTCTTGGAGTTTGCTCCAAACACCATAAGTAAATACTTATTTGAATCATCTTCTGAAGAGTTTTCGTTCTCTGACTCTGGCGCTGAAATATCATCTTTGGAGTAGAGCCCCTTTTTCCTATAGAACTTCTTTTTCTGATGTTTCTAAGATTTGATTATAAATTTCTAATCATATTCCTTTTCGGTCCTTTCTTTTTAAGGGAACTTGGACAAAAAATGTCCAACTCTTCCACACTCAAATAATTTAAATGGAAACTTCCCTTTATTTTTTCCTGAGCCACACTTCAGTTTCCTAGAAAATTGAGCCAACTCCTAATTTGATTCACAATTGGATTAATATTGATGATATTTATGCTCCTTGGACACTTTGAACGTTGCCTCCTTAGGTTTAGACTTCTCTCTTCCTACTCTCATCTCATAGGCGATGAGAGTACCAAGAAACAGGTCCATCTTGAGATTATTTAAATTAATCATTTCTTCAATAGCAGAGACTTTGGCATTAGATCTCATGTGTAGTGATCTTAAGACCTTTTGAACAATCATATCTTTTGAATTATTCACAAATTCCTCTAATCATATTTGTTACTTCATCAACTTTAAGGAAGCATTCTGCTATGCTTTCTTATTCACTCATTTTTAAGCTTTCAAACCTCATTCTGAAGGTTTGAAGTTTTGCCTACTTGACTTTGTCATGTGCTTCATGACCCTGATTGAGATTCACCCACACTTTCTTGACAGACTTACAGTGCATAACCTTTACGAGTTCATATTAACTAAGGCCAAAGAGAATGACATTCTTGGCCTTAAAATTATTTCCATACAATTTTTTACCATCTACAACAGTGGGAGGGACATCAGGGACATCATAATCTACTAGTATAGATCTCCAAACATATACTACTAGAGACATAACATAGGCTTCCATCCACACTTTCCAGAAGGCATAGTTTGTACCATCAAAGACTGGTATATTTCTTGAGTAAGCATCTTGAATCTCTTGTCTAGACATAATTACTTATGGATCTACCTTCCAGTGGTTAGACTATTCATGCAAGAACTTGGGTCCAATACCAATTGTTGGAATAAGGAATTACTGAGAGGGGGTGAATCAAAATAGTGAAGTTCTTTCAATTTTAAGTCTTTAACTCTTTTTACTATGACCAATTACTCGTGAGAGCTTTCACACACAATACAAATGGTCATTAAGATACAAAATTCACATGGACATACAATACATGACATGAGAAACATACACATATTGACACAAGTATTTTTACGTGGAACCCAAAGCGAAAAAACCACCAATCTGTTTGTTATTATGATTTAAATTAAGAACCTACTTAATCACATCAATTTGTTTGTGAGCACCCAATCACAAGAGGAACCGACCCCTTTAAGATAGAAAGAACATGTTGATTTATGTAGATTGGGAGGTACTCCAAGCCCTAGAGTTCAGGGATTGGAGGAAAAAGCACCAAAAGCATCACTTCTGGGCTTGGAACCAAAGGTTGGGATTTTGTACCCATTGGGATTTGGGTCAAAACCATGATGAATTTGAGCCTGACCAAAATTCAGGTGATATAGTTTGGCATGTTGATTCCAACTCTCCAAAGATCACTCAAATCAGATCTCTAGAAATGAAGTTATGAATTTTGAAGTTGATGATTAATTTATGGACAGTCAAGTCATGTAGGCTTGGTCCGAAATACATGTATATTCATCTAATTCATGGAGCCATGTTATGTGTATAAATAAGAGATGTGTGAGAGTCATTTCTCTCATCCAAAAATTGCATCACTTCATAGAATTGCCTTTGAAATAGGCCGACCTCAAGAAGGAGGATGAAGTAGATACACTAGTTTCTTTTTCGGGAATAAAAGAACCTATGATTACGCTGAGTTGCTATAGGAGGTAGGCCATAGGCCTAAAGGAAAATATTTGCATGATTTTGGGTGGTGTTTATCTCTATTTTGAGTTCGAACTGAGTTGGAAGGAAGGTCGCGTGCCTTGAGGTGGATCTGGACACCTGTGCGTAAAGTTTTGAGGGTTATCTCTCTATTTTATGAAGACACTATCCTAGTCTTTAGTTGAATACTTGGCCCTAGTCTTGTAGAGAAGATTTGAGAGGATTGTTGTGCTTAACAAAGTTGAAATAGGGTGCCAAATATAGCAGCGAAGGGAGGAGGATCTTGTGGAGTGAAGGCCACATTATTATAAGTGATTGTTGGAGCATTTTAGGGCTGTGACATATTTTGTGGGTGCCCTAACTAGTGAAGAGACACAACAACACACACAATCAAAGGTATGTTGATGAGATAGTGTTGATTTGATGCTATTTCAGGTGATGTCCTAATGTGGACAAGTTGCAGCCTATGGGTGCCATTTGGAGGACTTTCCGTGGAGGTGAAAAGTCCATCCTAGGAGAAGAATCTACAGTGAAGTATTAGGCATCATTAGTATGGTGGAGGGCAGTGTGTCGATATCCCAAAGTAGCCCTAAATGAGATATATTGAAGTGACAAAAAGGAGCTGAAGGTTGGGTGAAAATTGGTGACTAAGTGCAGTACCTTGATGGACTAAGGTAACTGCTAGCCTGACAGTTTGGAGCTTGAAAATTATACCTACCTAGAGAGCAGATTGGATCAGCCCATGTACATGCTATAAAGGTGACTTGCAACAGTGTTATGTGGTATCCCTCCTCAAGTCTCGATGTGTTGTCCCTTGAAGGACTAAGGGGAATCTAGTGAGTAGTATGTAAGCAAAGGATCGATAAGACATGATACATGATCGAGTCTACACAACATGTTTGTAATTGTATCTTGTATACCAAAAATTGTTGTATTATTGATACTGGTTTAATATAATGAAGATTGGATTGTACATTATTGTACAATTTTGTTAGAAATTGTATACTTGTGCATATGTGATTTAATTATTTATATTTTACGCTGTGAAAAGTAGTTATGGTTGAGATTCTTGGTTTGGTAGCGCCAATTATTTTAAGATTATAACCTAGATCCAAGATCGTGGAAAATCAACATGGTATCGTAGCGTGTCCGAGCTACTTTGGAAGTTAGCGAATCAAAGTTGTGCACAGTGAAGTACAAATTAAGAGGGAGTTGGTCACATTGTAATTGAAAATGTCAAAGTTCCAGGTTGGTATCTAGTATGAGGATAGGTTGGAGGGGTCCTCTTACTATAGTACATGGAAGGAAAGGATCAAGTTGGTCTTGCAGGTCAATAGAATCTAGGAGTTCACTGAGAAAGCCATCAAGAAGCCAACTGACCCAAAGGAGTTGGAAATGTATGAGGATTTGGATATGAGGGAAAGATTTATTAGCCTAGATGGTGTGAATGATGCCCTAATACCTCACTTTTCTGGGAAGAACGCTGCACATGAGATGTGATGGCTCTTCAAAAGAAATTCTAGAATAAGAATGAGAACCGTGTATTGGTATTGGAGGATAAGTTGAAGTCCACCAAGATGATAAAGCGTGAATGTGTGACTTCGTATCTGAATATTTCAGATGGAGATATGGTGAGTATTTATTTGAAAGGGTTCACTGATGAATGGAAGCCCTTCATCAAAGGGATTGTTTCCATAGAGAAGTTTCCAAACAGGAATAGACTATGGGATGACTTCATTCAGGAAGAGTTGCGAGAGGAGGATCTTCATCCAAAGGAGAAGAATTTCGATGATGATGTGGCACTTGAAGTGCAAATGAAGGGTAAGCAGAAGAATAACTTGAGTAAGGTCAAGTGTTTCAACTATGGCGAGATGGATCATTTTTCGTCGAGATGTTCAATGAAGAAGAAGGGAAATTATGTGAAGAAGAAAGGAAATCATGTCTTCGATGTTACCATTTCTGTTGAGATAGATGATCTCACTAAGAGATTGGAGGAGGAGGACTTTTCCATGATCTCTCATTTCTCGTAGGGTACTATCGATGAGGATGGATGTGACATGGATAGTGGTGTGACGAAACATATGATAGGGTCACAGGAGGTTGTTGGACACTAGATGAATGGCACTCAAATTTGCACATGGTGTTGGGTGACAAGATTCAGTTGGAGATCCAAGGATTGGGTATTGTGCCATTCAAGATGGAGACAGGACGTGTGATGTGGGTCCAAGATGGATTTTTTGTACCAAAACTCAAATATAGCATGGTTTCCATCTCAATGATCAAGAGGAAAGGGTTTGGAGTATTTTTCCAGGATGGGAAGCCATGAATTAGGCCCAGAGGCTCTAGCTCCAATGGGATTATGTATATATTTAGAGGGCATGGTCTCTACAAGTTGACGGGAAAGTTGTGGATCATGGAAAGAAGCAAGTGGAACAGGTGCATGTTACAAAGAAGAAGGAGTAGGTTAAGGTGCAGGTGCAAGCTTCATAGGAGCAGATATAGGTTCCCAAGAAGAAGGCACACCTTCCAGAGAAGAAATTCGATGTTCCAGAGATTCAGAGGGAGTTAAGTTCGAGAGGGATCTTGCAGGTTCAGAGGAGACTTTGCAGTCCAAGAAGAGTGCATGGTCAGTGGGGTGCATGGGTTCTCCTAAAACTTCTAAGGAGGAATCATGGAGAGAGTGGAAGAAGTTATAGGAAAAGAAGAAGAAGTAGGGTGCTTCCAGTAGTGACATCAACACTTATGAGAAAGACGTAGTTCATAGAACAAGGATTGCTACGATTGTGAGTGCCAAGAGTTGGGAAAGTGTTGCAATTAGTGATGATGATGATGATGAGTTACTTCGTACTCTTAGAAGTACCTCCCTCACTAAGAGGGAGTGTTTATTTGTGTATATTGGGAGGTACTCCAAGCCCTAGGGTTCAAGGATTGGAGGATAAAGCATGACAAGAGTCACCTGTGGGCTTGGAACCCAAGGTTGGGGTTTTGCACCCATCGGGATTTCTGTCAAAACCATGGTGAATTTGAGAATGAGAAAATTTTACGTGATAGAGCTTGGCATTCTGATTCCAACTCTCCAAAGATCACTCAAAGCAGAGCTCTAGAAATGAAGTTATGAACTTTTGATGTTGACAATTTATGGACAGTCAAGTCATGTAGTCTTGGTCCAAAAGACATGTCTCTTCATCTAATTCATGGAGCACTCTTATGTGTATAAATAAGAGGTTTGTGAGATAAATTTATCTCATCCAAAAATTGCATCATTTCATAGAATTCTCTATGAAATAGTACAAGCTCAAGAAGTAGGATGAAGGAGATACAAAAGTTCATTTTTAGGGCATAAAAACACTTGTGATTAGGCCGAGCTGCTATAGGAGCTAGGCTGCGAGCCTAAAGGAAAATATGGGCATGATTTTGTGTGGTTTTTATCTCTATTTTGGGTCTGAACTGAGATGGAAGAAAGGCCACAAGCCTTGAGGTGGATTGGACACCTATGCATAGAGATTTGAGGGATGTCTCCCTATGTTATGAAGATGATGTTCTAGTCTTTCATTACAGACTTGGCCGCAATCCTTTAGAGGATATTTGTGAGGACTATTGTCCTTAACAACGATCAAACAAGGTGCAAAATATAGCAGTGAAGAGAGGAGGATTTGCGGAGGGAAGGCCACATTCTTATAGGTGACTATTGGAGCATTTTAGGGTTGTGACATATTCTATGGGTGCCCTAACCAGTGAAGAGCCACAACAACATGCACAATCAAAGGTATGTTGATGAGATAATGTTGATTTGATGCTAGTTTGGGCGATTTCCTAGTGTGGACAAGTTGCAGCCCATGCGTGCCACTTGGAGGACTTTTGTGGAGGTAAAAAGTCCATCCTAGGAGCATAATGTACAGTGAAGTATTGAGCATCATTGGTTTGGTGGAGGGAAACATGTTGATAGACCGAAGTAGCCCTAGATGAGTTATCTTGAAGTGACAAAGATGAGTTGAAGGTTGGGTAAAGATTGGTGCCAAAGTGCAGGACCTTGATGGACGAAGGCAAATGCTAGCCTAACAGTTTGGAGCTCGGGAATTAGGCCTACCCAGAGAGAAGATTAGATTAGCCCATGTACTTGCTACATAAGTGACTTGTAACAGTGTTAGGTAGCAGCCCTCCTGGAGTATTGATGTGTTGTCCTTTGAAGGACTAAGGGGAAACTAGGGAGCATTATGAAAGCGAAGGATCGATAGCACAAGATACGACATCGAGCATGCACACCATGTTTGTCATTGTATCTTGTATACCATAGATTGTTGTATTATTTAGATTGGTTTAATATAATGAAGATTGGGTTGTACATTATTGTACAATTTTTTTAAAAAATGTGTATACTTGTGCATATGTGATTTAATTATTTATATTTCCCATTGTACAAAGTAGTTCTAGTTGAGATTCTTGGTTTGGTAGCGTCAGTGATTTTAAGATTATAACCTAGATCCAAGATCATGGAAAATCAACAACACCTACTTGCCAAGCAACACCAACCTCTTATGAATGCAGGACAACACCTTGTCTAGCCATTGTTATACCTTTCATACAATTTTCAAACTGAAAATAGGGGAAATTACGTAGATAGAGAAATATGAAACAAATTCATTACAGTATTATGCTTATTCTCTTGGTTGACTATGCTTCCACAGGAACTCTTAGACTCACACAATAGTATTGGCCCTCTCTACCCCATTTCTCTGAACTATGCTCCTTGTTTCTCCTTCATCTCTAATCACAACTCTCTACAACACTTTGCCTCATTTCATCGCTTGGGCCATTTTCTCAACATTCACATGCTCCAGTTCACACTCTTCGTCTCACACAAAAATATTGTATCCTCCACGTTTCTCAATTATGCTTCTGTATTTTTTCCTTTGATGCACACTGGTTAATGTTGCCTCTGCTGCCATCCACATTGCCTGAGAGTGTACTCTTCAACATGGTTCTCCATTAACCTGTTGCATATGACTTGGCCACTACTCCTGTATTAAACACTGGGAAAGGGCTCTTGAGAATTTCTCCATATTGAGAATTAATTCTCAGTCAAACTGCACAATCTAACCAGGCTCCCCATGCTAATTAATTTCCCAAAGATATTGAAAGTACTTCAATATGGCTTCTCTATTCTTCATTTAATTCACTAAGGCATGCACAAGAGATCAGAAGAATCTTTATTTCAACTCAAGACATGCCCAATGCTCTTCTCTACAAATCATGGTCCTCACTGCCTTGATTCGACGATCTCTATCATTACCATTAATACCATGACACAAACTCTTCTGCATGCATTTACTCAGCTATTGACTCATCCATCCACATACACCTCTGTGCTGCAATATCAGTGACCAAAATCTCGTAACATTACACCACAGTGAAATTTCAAATCCCAAAAATTTCATAACTTTATTAAGAAAATGTTACGATATCACAAAATCCCGACTGGCCTTTAGCCCCCTTCGCTTAGCCCCTTCTTGTTTTTCCTCCATGGCCTGGTGCTATGACCTGCAGCATAGAACCTAGGTGATAAGGCATTCAGGGTCTTTCTCAGGACCTATCTCCTTGTATATTTTCTCTCACCCTTGCTTCTTTGGGATTTCATGACTAAATGACAATACATCACAAACTCTTGGTATCGTAACTTTTTCAAAAAGGAAATTACAACAGAGTTATGAAATACTTTCCCTTTGACATTATGCATAGTGCTTAGGTGCTAGCCTCGCTCTAGGCCTTTAGTTCTATTAGTTTCCTCGACCAAGTGCCAACACATCGGAGTCCCTTTCATCGTAATGTTTTTAAATATCATTTGCACAGGAGTTACAAGATCTATGAATTCTAATAGGCCAACCTCTGAGATGACATCATTCTGATGTCATCATATCCACATGGCACCTTATTAGTAGTGACATTTGTCACACGAAGTTTCCTTATTAGGCCACCCAAAATTCCGAATCTGACTACGACGTGTTCTCTATACTGCCATGTCATGCCAATGTCATTTGCCACCATCAACTCCTCAAGGCCAATCACCTGCTTCCATGTGTCATATCGAAGGAGAGAGAAAGGGTCCCTGGTTGGTTTTGCAACAAATTTACTTTGTAATTCCTATTCCTTGCAAGCCTCGGCCCTTTCAAAAAAAATCAATTATTAAGAACTTATGAGATTCTAATCTTCACAATGAAGAAATTCGCCTACTCCGTGGTTCTGATATGATGCCTCCTTTGAGGTTCTGATATGCTTCCTACTCAGTCCTTCGAATATCGGGTCCCAATGTTATGCCTGTTGTAACAGCCATGGTAAAAATTCCATGTAATAAAAGTTAAAATAATAACCACGATTGATGGGACACATATTCCAAGCTGAATGGTGGGAGAAACATCCTAGTGGGTGTTGATTTGGTTTATTATGGCTAAGGAAATTGGAAAAGGCAATGACTAAGGCTTTAGAAAGACAAAATGGCATTTTTGACACATTTATTTTTGAAAATAATGGAAATTATGATAAAAAGGAGGTAAAAAGTCACAGGTTGCATGTGAGGAGAAAATTGAAGGAAAATAATGGAAAATGAAGAAAATAGAGGCCTCATTGATAAAAAGTCTTATAAGAATCAATTGGAAAGCTTGATCAAGTCAATTTTGGAGCTCTCTCATTATTCTCTCTCTCTCTCTCTCTCTCTCTTGGACACAGAGTTTCTTGGAGCACTTTGGCATTGGAGCAAGAAAGGAAAAGAAGGCAAGAGGAAGCAAAGAGAAATTAGGGAAAGGCAGGATCAAGCAACTACAACAAGCTTCATTGCAGGTATCGACTTGCATGTGTATTTTCCTTGCTATATTTGGCATGCATGAGATTGCATGTGGTTATTTATTATCATGCATGGGTTTTTCCAGGTGTGACAATGTTCTTAAGCCTAGCCTTGCCACTTCCTGATAGCTTTGATGAGAGGGGTTCTAATACTCGGTTTATGTGGGATTGCCGGATGGATTCGTAGCTGAGTGGGGTGGATCTTCAAAATCAAAAACACATGGCCTAGTGGTCCTTGAACCAAACTATGGATCATGGTAAAGCCATTGGCCTAATAACACCTAAACCGGACTATGGGTTGTGGTAAAGCCAGGATTGTGTGCCTCGGTGGTCCTAGGAATCCTTGCTAGTGAATGGCGGTATATACGGTAAATCCAAGAGGTGGATTTCTCTCCATCTGGCCTAGTAGTCTCAGTATGGCATGTACGGTAAATCTTAGAGAGTGTGTCTTGGTGTAGAGCATAGTGATCCCTGGATCAAACTACGGATTACGTTAAATCCTGAGAGACTAAGAGGCACTCAAATTCCTCATGGTGTAGGTGGAGAACTCTAGTGGCATCCATTCTTATTTTATGTTCTTGGTGTGGTATATGAGTCCCACATTCATGCTTGGAAAATGGCATGGGGTTGATTGGCTAAAGAGAGACTTGGCTCATCCAATCTATGGTTGGGTGGAACGTGGTAGTCCCATCTCCGGTTGGCTTATGACATCATTAATGAATGGTTATTTCTCCTTGTATTTATATGAGTATTTTGATGGATTATATGTGGTTTATAGGAATGTACTTTCATGAGTATATCTCTTGTTATTATGTCGGTTATATGTGTGTTTTATGACAACAACTATGCATAGTTGTCAGCATGTTTTTACTTGTAAATGAATGGATAATGTATCTATAGCCTAATAGATGATAATGCAGCAAATGACACGAGGGAATAGTGGTTCATAGCGATTCTCAAATAAGTATGAGACCCTACACTTAATTATGTTGCTTACACTTGTAGGTTACATGTTGATGATATGTTTGATGAAATGTCTATCATGGCTAGTTGGGGTCTGATTAAGGTCATGTTTAATTTATTTCTTTTGCATCATTTTTTCCATATTCTTTGACTGATATTAAGCTATCATTCCATTCTAGGAAATGCCCTAGGTTCTGGGCCTGAAAAAGTGGCTCAAATCTCGAGGACACTAGCAAATTGGGTCTTTGGATGCTGGCAAGCAAGCCTATGAGAGCAACTGTGGGTTTCCAGACATGTCATGCCTATAATATGAGAGAAAATAAGGTTTAAGATGTCTAGAACATTATTGGGACCCAGGGACATTATTTCTAAGTGGCTGACATGTCTCCTAAGGGTTTTGTTGCTAATGTGTTCCATCGATTCCACTTCCTTAAGGTCACATAGGAGGTTGAATCCAATCATAGTATCATCTTGTTGGATGTTTACCCTGGTTGGCTAGTTACTTGGGTAGATGTGTGAGGAGAGGGTTATAGAGTGGTATTAAAGCATGGTTCACCCCTCAGACTAGATGGGAGGTTTGTGTTGGTCATGCATGCATGTCCGTTGCATGTGTGTCTCTTACACTTACATTCCATGTGTTTGTTGCATTGCATAATGTTAATCATGGTTGTAGTAAGGTTGTCATGAGGAACTTGATGTTGATTTTGTGGAATGCATCATCATTAGTATATGACTAGTTACATATTGTTGTATTTCGCTTACATGTTGTTATATGCAGTTTGATTAGATCCTTGTATGTTAGGTTGCATTCTTGGTTGTTTGATGACATGTATCAGTTTTGCAAACTGGTTACAATAATTGATCTCTTATGCTTGACTACATGCGTTCATGCGTATGTGTAGTTGATTAGGGATTTCTTATGCATGTTGATGATTGCATGTGTCAATGTATACAATGGAGTAATGGTTGTTGTCATGCATGAGGTCATGGGTTGTGTAGTTGATATGGTCATGCATTGATGACTCGACTTTAGCTAGAATGATGTGAATATGGTTGGTATTCATGTGTTATATGTCTATATGCAGTTGTCATGCACGTATGGTCTTGGTTATAATTATGTATGAATAGTAAGTCAAACATGCCTTGTGAAGTCATGGTATGCAATTTAGGTCATCATGGTGCTATTGGTTGTTAGGATGTTGATGTGTTGGCTGAGATAGAACAAGAGATTTAGATAATCAAAGTGAAGTTTCAGCATTGGACCTCGAGGCAAGAGCATGTCATCATACAGGTGTGTATGTTGGGCATTCAGTTATGTAGGTTAAGGATTGTTATATGTGGTAGGGTTATATACATTATCTTTATGTACATGTATTTTGATGTTATGGTTACATTCATGATGGATATTAGTTGATCAGTGTAGTTATATGCACGTGTGTCGAATAATCAAGAATGATAGTAACTTGTAGTTGTATGCATTGCTATTGTTGTTTTATGTTAGATAACACTATGATCAAGTTATATGGTGTTGATGAGCATGATATATAATTATTGTTGTTATATACTATTAACTTGATGATTAGGGTTATTTCATTGAGACCTTGATGTTGTAATTTGGATTGGTCATATGCGTGATGGTTATGTTCATTGCATTGAAGATCTTGATGTTATATGTATTGTGTTAACCTGGTTTGACCTATGCAGATAGTTATGGTTGAGATATTCTGGTATGAGTTGACATATTTGTGAAATAGTGTCATACTAATATAGACTGATCGTACATATGCGATTGTTATGCATAGATGGAAAATATTTATAAGCGTATGATGCGAACATGTTAGTTAGTTAATTATATCAATATCATGATTTATGTTTGAGTTAATATCTCATGAAGTTATATCATGCTAACTAGATTGATTGAGTAGACAAGGTTGCCTCCCCTAAGATACATTAAGGTATGAACTTGCTTATGTCATCTACCTTGTGCTTGACTATTTGATTATGTCATATATTTTGTGTTCAAATGTTTGGTGTCTATTACGTCGTCTAGTTGATTTATTTACCATGGCATGTTTTCAAGTGGTTTAATGTTTGATGAATTGGATAATATGAGTATGTGTTCAAATGACCTTGTTTTAAGATGATTTTTCTAACACATATGTGTTGAGACAGTTGATATGTACTTGAGTGTATGTATGTGACATTTGAAGTATTATGTCTAATGACTAGGAGTTGACTATGAATGATGACATGATTGCTAGTCTTGGTAAATGTTGATTTCAAATTGATAGATATTATTGTCTTGATATTTCGAACATGTGGTTGACATGTGTGAGCAGTTGTAGGAAGCATGCTGGTATTAGCGTATTACACAACATTTTGTCACTGTCCTTATACTCCCCATTCCATGATCCTGGAGGACCTCTACAGTGAACCCTACATGCTTTCCCATCATGAAGAAACTCCCATTATGTCCCTCTTCATAAGCAAAATGATTCCCTCTTGCATGATTTCCCAAGAATCTTCCTTTTACCCCAGTTTACAAGACTAGCGCTAATGACCTATTTCCTCCTCGCAACGATTTGCAAAGATTAAAACCAAGTCTAGCATCGTATGGCGC
Organism: Pinus tabuliformis; assembly: GCA_031772625.1. Classification (NCBI taxonomy): domain Eukaryota; kingdom Viridiplantae; phylum Streptophyta; class Pinopsida; order Pinales; family Pinaceae; genus Pinus; species Pinus tabuliformis. The sequence goes on from CM062805.1 coordinate 719,477,512, forward strand.
TACTGATCCTTTTCTCAGTTGCGCCGATCCTCTTTTGACAAGTTTTTTAAACATGAAGTCTATGCTTCCAGGTCTAGAAGCTTTGTAATGGAAGTCTGGTAAATCGTTGGGCTGGATGGAGCCAAGGAAGTTAGTTTGGGCTCATTTCCCCTATTAGGATGGAACCAACTCAAGAGATAAATCCTTCTCCCAGAAGTCTGGTAAATCGTTAGGCTGGATGGAGCCAAGGAAGTCAGTGTGGGCTCCTTTCCCCTATTAGGATGGAACCAACTCAAGAGATAAATCCTTCTCCCATGATAAGAGGAACCATCCCCCCTCTATCCAAGCTATATAAACCCCTCCTTTTACAAGCTTCACAAGTTTTTAGTATTGATATTTTTGGAGCTTGAATAATCAGCAAGACATCTATAGCTTGTATCTCTCTAGTTTATGTTTGAGGGAGAATAGTGTGTTTGGTTTGGTTTGAGACTAAAGAGAAGGAGCCTTAAAAATTCCATTTTTGGGGCTATCCATGAGATGATAATAGAAGTGTGGGAACCTAGATATGTCGAAGGAGACCAACAACATCAAGGCATTGGTTGTAATCTTTTTCTGAACTTATATGAATACAACTATTGATTGATTTCCTACAATGAAGTGTTATCTTAAATTTTATGGCTTAATGTTCCTTGACCTGTTAAGTAGGTTGAATGCAATTTGTATGCTATCACGTTTGTTGTTGTCATTTGTTTGCTTGTTTTAGGTATTCGAAGGAAGGAAACAAAAAGTAGTTGAAGGAAGCAGGATCATCACCAAGAAGAATAGCGTTCTAAGAGGTAGGCCTTCTTATTTGCTTCTAGCTTAAGGAAGTTTTCCATAAATTGTTTGTTTGTGGCTAGACCTGCTCTCTCGGGCTAGAGGAATTTTTCATGTCCGCACTGAGAATTTACCTGCACCACAAATTGGTGACTCCCCTGGGGAGTCAATCCTTCTGTTTGATTGATTGTGATTTTATGGATTTGTGTGAATTTTCTATTATCACCATTTCCCTTTAGTGTTCTCTACTCTGCCTAGTTTACTACTCTGAGTCTGAAATTTATAGTGGCAAGTCTAGTTTTAGCCTTTGAATTTATTTTTTTTCCTTGAATCCTTGGTTAGCACGTTTATTTTTCTGACAGTCACACCGTTCAACACGAGTTTCTCTAAAACAATCACGTCGATGCCCTTCTAGCGCTTGTTTTCAGTTAAGCAGTCACGCCGATTGCTGTAGATGAAGATTAGGGTTTCCCCTAGATCATAACCAATTGTCTTGCCCTCTTGATTTCCACCTCTTAGCTTGTTTTCACTGTGTTCTCCCTAACTGGAAAGCTCCATTGGCTTGGTTTATTTGCTTGATTGGTTTGCCTTTTCTTCACTTGGTTTCTTGATTCCTTGGATGGTTTGTAACCCTAGGGCATCTAGGTCATCATCCATTCACCTGCTTGTGTGCTCAGCAAGTCAAGTTGATAGTTAAGCTGCTCCTTGCATTTTTTTTTAGTCCTTTTGTTGCTTTGATTTCCATTTAACAAGTTTGAAAAGTTTCATTTTTTGGCTAAGCATCTCTTTCTAGGCATAGATCACATTTCTCATCTTGTTTTTGGTGGAGTCTTTGCATCATTAGTTTGGAAGGAATTCTATTTTGTGCTTTGGATTTGCTTGAGGTTGATTGTTTGGAAAAAATTTCATTGAAGTGTTTGTGAAAGATTCGTTTTCTCATTTCATTGAAAAATACATAATTCTAGTTTGTTGAATCAATATGTTACATTAGTTAGCATCATTGAAGACTAGAGTTGCATCATCATTTGCATTGGAAAACAAATGAGTTCTCCTTACTAGTGAAAGGACTACTTGAAGTGCGTTTGATAGGAAAGATAGGAATTGGAAATAGTTTTTCATCATTTTGTTTTCAAAAAGAGAAGTAGTGAAAAAGTCATTTTTCTTTCAATTGCTTGTTTGTTTCATTAAGTTTGTTTTCTACTATCATTAGTGTAAACAATTCATTAAATTGAAAGGGTCCTGTCTCATTTAGCTGCATATAGGAGTTTTTTCGAGTCACATCGATAAGGATTGAAAACCGAGACATAATTTCAAGATAAAATTTAAAATGTATTCAATTAACCTAAGGTGCATTTGAAACCTAATGATCACATTTAGAAGGTCTAGGCTAGAGACGTGTTCCAACGTCTTTAAACCTAACAGTTGTCATTCGTTTCGGCATTAAACAATGCTACTACGGACTTGTGCTCCCCGTACCATCACATATATAAAGGGAGATCCCACTAGGTTGCAGTCGTTTATCCATAGGAAGCCAAGCCTACCACCTTGTAAACTTCATACACTGAACATAACATTTGGGGAGATTACCTGCCCGTACTTCTCGGTTCGCTGAAAGGTATTCCGCAATTCACGGTTACGTGGTAATTCTTTTTGCCTAGATTATCCTAAGTAGTCATTTTGATGTTTTTGACTCCATAAATATAAAAGATCATCCGAGCACTTGTTCTTTCAAGCTCGTTTCAAGCCGAAAGTGATAGAGTCACCTTTTCTTCTTTCTCGACTCTTAAAACATGAAAGAGCACCAGTTTGTTTTTGTGTCTTAAGAAATTGTTGCCCAGGATCATAAAACATTCCAGTTAGTCTTTTGCTAGACCACATCGTGATTATACCTTTAAATACATTTTAAAGCCTTGGAATTAATCTCTCTCTTCAAGTTAATTATAAAATCATCATGACTGAACCCTCAGGTTCGCCTAGTTCCTCTTTCTCTCCTCTATATGATAGATCGTCTGAGGAGCCTTTTCCTAAATTGCCGTTGTCACTTGAGGACCAAGGTGTTGAACTTGGAATTGTTCTGAGCATTCAACCTTTGTCATCTCGTCCTCCCCCTCCCTCAGATACTGGGTCACTTTCTGACATTGGCCCAGAATCTCTAGATAATCCTATCCAGACTCCTCAGAGTCCACCGACTTCTAAAGGTCAGCATGGAATGGTTGTTTATCCTTTGAATCCTTTGTTTGATCTTGTTGTGATATCATGCAGTGTCCATACAGTCCATATGATCAGTCGGGTATTCCTTTGGAATTATCCCCTCGAACATCTTTGGTAGTTCATCATTGCCTATTTTCACCCATGGAATTAGAAGGCGAAATCCCAATCTCCTCTCCAAGTCACTCAGAGGTTTCCACTCCATGCATAGTCGAGAAGCAGGAATATCATTTCCCTCCTGAAGGTTTCCCTTACATGGTAAGCATTCTGACCAGTGTTCATCCTGAGTTACCGCGTAATTACATGACTTTAGCTCAGTTGGTTTCAGGTATGCCTACTGCCTCATCGATATATCACAACCCTATCTGGACATCTGGCGCTATGCCTACCTTAGCTCAGTTCATTCAGACCCTGACCTCCCAACTGATGATGCATTCTACAGTTACTTCAATTTTGGTACAACCCACCATTCCAAATCCTCTTGTTTTGTCGGTCCACATAACGCGTCCGGTTCAGCCGATAGTCTCGAGTCATGTCGCTGTCAGTTCTTTGATCCCTCTAGTAAGTGGACAGACTATGCCACCACCTGGGGGATAAAGTTTGAATGTTCCTATGATGTCTGGCACAACCAATGTGAGTGGCTCACAAGCTCACATGGTTGGAATGAACCAGCCCTCTTCGAATACCATTCTAAACCCTATTGGTTCTACTGGATTGAGTAATGTCCAGTAGCAACAACCGAACCCTGTTGGTCCATCTAGGTCAAGTAACATCTAGTACCAACAACCTAATATGGCTAAGGTTCAGTACCAACCTCCTTATGTTCCGTATGGTTCACAAGAGATATGTGATTAACTGATGGCTACCAAAAGGGAAAATAAAAGGAGGAAACACGTGGCAAGATTGACCTTGGAAGTGTTGCCAACAATGTTGACACATTCTAAAATCTAATTGATCAATTTTTTGTAAAAGTTAATTTTACTTTTATAATTTATAAAAGTGAATCGGAGAATTTATTTTGAAACAAATCTTACTATATTTGGCTTCCATGAATTCCATGACCAAAGTCAAATAAAAAACCCTTTTCATTATTCCAAGCCACAATTTTACTGGACCACACTGCAATAAAGCTAAATACCTCCCACAAAGCATTCTAGATAGATTCAACCTTTAAAAAAATAATTTATAATTTATAATGAACATTGCAAAATTGAAAATTAAATGTTAATTTAAAATAAATAAAAAATATGATTATGAGTTAAAAAAAATTCTTCATTTTTACATATTTTAATTTGTTTAATTGTGTGGAAAAACTAATTATAAAATCACTAAAATAATTATACTCAGTGAAAGTTACTAAAAGTTAATGAAAGGAAAGGTTATTGCTAGAATAGATCATTTGAAAAAAAACGTTGTGTGCCACTACTCTGCGTTTGTCAAGCGAGATAGCTACTTGTAGTAGTCTTTAGTGATTATTGTTTGTAGAAGTGGATGCTAAAAAAGGTGGGGTTGAGTTGGATTCAAAAACGTTCCCATCATCGTGGATGATGAGACCACTTGTATGCTTGCGGAATTTCATATTTTATGGAATCTTTGCTTCTTGTGTTCTTGTTTCTTGGACTTTGCTACTACAATAGAATTGCGTGGGAGGGTGTGCTTTGTAAGGTTGAAATTGCAGAGGAATACTAGAGTGGTCGTCTCTTCAACTAAGTAAGACAACTAAATGACATTTTGTATTGAAAGTATGAATTTCCATGTAATTCCTATGTAAACTTTTAATTAAAGATATAACACGAGCTGGTGAACTATAGAAGCTTAGGCTGTAAATGGACCTGTATAAAGAAATCGTGTTCTTTTTTAAAGGAATAATGAGGCATTTAAAAACTTGGTATGGTTGCAACTAAGCTAGTTCACCAAGCTTGTCAACTGGACCGAAGGTATTAGGAGATAAATATATAGTGAAGACTAACTGTGTCACAAAAAATCACTCGTTACTGTCTTAAAACTCATGTTATGGTTTGCAATAGAAAATGATAAGAGCATGCCAGGCAATTAAATAGGTATATTTATGTAATGGTCAGATCATTTATTTATTTATTTATATTATGGGGTGGGTATATGTGAATAATAAATAAAGACAATTACTATTAGCTTTTATCTGTTAATGTGAACTAAACTAATCTGATAATACTTGATGCGAGTACCGCCACAACCTTTAATCGAGTTGATTAAGAGATATTCAGAACTGTAGATTGGAATGAAACCTAACCTGGATTTACTTCCTTCATCTTATCTCTTTCATGACATTTAGGAAGCAGTTCCAGATGAGATGTGAATAATAAATAAAGACAATGATTATTGGCTTTTATAAATTAATGTGAATTAAAATAAACTGATAATACTTGTTGCAAGTGTCACCAAAACATTTAATCGAGTTCATTAAGATCTATTCAAAATTGTAGGTTGCAACAAAACTGGACCTGGATTTACTTCCTTCACCTCATCTCTTTTGTGACAGCCAGGAAGCAGTTCCAGATGAGGGGTTACCTTCTTAACAAATAAATATCTATAGGAGCATTCATAATCAGAGAAAAAAGTTCACTGAAGGAGTTAAGGAAACTCGCACATAGATTAATACTATTATGAAAACTACAACGACAAATATATTGTCAACTGTACATGGACCGACATAAATAAATGATGTTTTGTTTGAAAGGAAGAACGAGGCATTTAAAAACCTGGTATGGCTGTGACAGAGCTGGTTCACCAAGCTTGTTAACATTACTAGAGGCATTAGGAAATAAATATATAGTGAAGACTAACCTTGTCACAGAAAATCACTCGTTACTATGTTAAAACTCATCTTATGATTTGCAACAGAAAATGATAAGAGCCTGCCAAACAATTAAATAGGTATATCTACCTAGTGGTCAGATATTTTTTTTATGTTATGGGGCGGGTAGATGTGAATAATAAATATAAAGATAGTGATTATTAGCTTTTATCTGTTAATGTGAATTAAACTAAACTGATAATACTTGTTGTGAGTGTTGCCAAAACCTTTTATTAACAGGCATTCAGAACCGTAGGTTCAAATGAAACCTAACCTGAATTTACTTCCTTGGCCTTGTCTCTTTTATGACAGCTAGGAAGCGGTTCTAGATGAGATGTGAATAATAATAAAGACGGTGATTATTGGCTTTTATTAGTTAATGTGAATTAAACTAAACTGATAATACTTGTTATGAGTTCCGCCAAAAACTTTAATCGAGTTACCTTCTTAACAAATAATATATATATATATATATATATATATGAGCATTTGTAATTACGGAAAAATATTTCTGCAGACAATGAATTGTGATTTTTCTAAAACAATCCATTGCACAAACAATATGAAATATTTCAAAGAAACCCTCCTAAGGATAGTGAATGTAGGAGGAACCAAGCGTTCAATTACATTAAAAATTCAGGCACAAACAAGACTGAAGGGCACAACTATAAACATGTCACTCAGAAAATATTTAGCCGGAAAATGACTCTTGAACCATGAGAGTTAAAACCTTAAATGAATTTTAATTCACATGCTATTTATCTAAGTCAACCGTTCTAATTTGTACATGGCCCCTGAGATTCTTCTCGTCGGCATGCTAGTCTACTGTCGAAAGAAGGAGCATGGTGAAACTCTATAACCGATGGAAAATGAAAACTTAGTGAAATAATTATGGATATATCTCAGATTTCCAAATAGTATTAGGTAGAGGAAATAACGAAAAACATTTCATGTGTGAACATAAGTCTAGTGCTACCTTCGAGACTCAAAAAGCCTCATTTGAAGGGCCAAACCCGATATCTGCATGCAAAGACAAAATATAATGTCAGATAAACCTATATATTGTTACCCAATTCTCTGTGTTAGGAAAAAAATGGATATCCATCAAAAGGTTCAACTCACCTGGAAACTGTGGAAACAAACTTTGAAATGCATGCAAGCTGCAAAAGGTATCAACAATGGTGGTTGTTCCATTGTAGAAATGTAGTGAAGAAAAGGGAATCAACCACGCAGGAGGCAATTATGGATGAGTTAGGGTTTTGCAAGGCCATAATGCCCAAATTTGCACTGAATAAATGAATCGCAGAAGCAGGGGTAGCACAGAAAAATTACGCATAACCCCTATAATTGATGCAGACTGTCAGATGCAAGGAGGTTCAAATCAACAGTAGTGTTGAGTACACATGGCGCATGGAGGAAACCAATACCTTGGCAATTGGAAGGATTAAATGTTGGCCAGATTGCGAGCTAAATGAAATAGATTTACCGTAGCTCTAGAGTACAACTTAACTATAGACAGTACAATGAGATTAATACTTGCATTATTACATTAATATAACTGTAGATCCAATCTAAAGCATGCACCATGAATAATTGATAGTATAATAAAAAATTTTATATTGTTCATTGTTTAATTAAATAGGTATATTTACCTAATGGTCGGATAATTTATTTATTTATTTATGTTATGGGGTGGGTAGATGTGAATAATGAATAAAGACATCGATTATTGGATTTTATCTATTAATGTGAATTAAACTAAACCGATAATACTTGTTGGGAGTGTCGCCAAAACCATAGGTTGGAACAAAACTCGACTTGGATTTAATTCCTTGGCCTTGTCGCTTTCGTGACAGCCAGGAAGCGGTTCCAAATGAAGGCTTACCTTCTTAATATATATATATATAAAATAGTTCTACATACTATGAATTGTGATTTTCCTAAAATGTTCCATTGCTCAGATAATATTAAATATTTCAAAGAAACCCTCTTGCGCAGAGTGAAATATGAGGAGGAAGCAAGCATTCACGCGGGAAGTTAACAAAAGAAACATTATAAACTTGAAGATCGAATGACCGTTGTAAAATAAATCTAAGGTTGTAACTAATTAACCCACAATAAAATATCATAATATAACATGCATAATGTCTAAATAAATGAGGAACACTCTCATTACAGACTGTACTAAATAAGCATAAATCAACACTAATGGGGATTACTGCCGTGTTGGAGCTCTGTTCCACATAACAAGTGGAACCTAAGAAGGGTTTTTCCGAACTCAAAATAACCACTGAATTACATTAAAAGTTCAACCACAAAGAAGCCTTAAGGGCGCAACTGTAAACAACTCACTCAAAAGGACTTAGCCAGAAAATGACTCTTCAACCGTGAAAGTTAAAAACTAAAATGAATTTTCATTCACATGCTATCTATCTAAGCCAACCGTTCTTATTTTCATCTTGCCCCTAGGATTCTTCTCGTTGCCATGCGAGTCTGCTGTTGGAAGAAGGGGCATGGTACAACTTTGAAACCTAATGGGGATTACTACCCTGTTCGAACTTTGTTCCACATAAAAAGTGAGACCCAAGAAGGGTTTTCCAAAAATCATAATTAACCAACAAATTACATTAAAAATTTAGACATAAATAACCCTTAAGTCCAACTATAAACAGGTCACTCAGAAATGACTTAGCCAGAAAATGAGTCTTGAACCTTGAGAGTTAAGAACTTAAACGACTTTTCATTCACATGCTAGCTATCTAAGTCAATCGTTCTGATTTGCACCTGGCCTGTGGGATTCTTTCCATTGTCATGCAAGTATGCTACTAGAAGAACAAGCATGGGGCAACTCTGTAATGGACGACAAACGTAAAATTAGAAAAAAAAGTATGCAAATATCTGAGAGTTCCAGAGAGTATTAGGTACAGGAAATAACCAAATACATTACCTCTGTGAACAAAATTCTAATGCTACTCTCGATACTTGAAAACCCTCATTGAAGGGCCAAACACGATATCTACAAGCAAAGACATAAGAGAACGTCAAATAAACCTGTATATTATTACCTAATGCTCTGTGTTACAAAAAACAAATTGATAGCCATCAAAAGATTTGAATCACCTGAAAGCTGTCGAAACAAACTTCGAAATGCATCCAAGCTACAGAAGCTAACAACAGTGGTGGTTGCTTCATTGTAGAACTATAGCCAAGAAAATGGAAGCAACCACGGAGGAGATGAGTCTGGATGAGTTAGGGTTTTGCAAAGCCATAATGCCCAGATTTGCATCGAACAAATGAACCGCGGAGGCAGGGGAAGCACAAAAAAGTTACCCATAAGCCCTACAATTGATGGAGACCATCGAATGCAGGGGGTTCAGATCACCGGTAGCGTTGAGTCCACATGGATCCTGGAGGACACTGGTACCTCGACTGTTGGCATCATTAAATGTTGGCCAACTTGTGGGCTAAATGAAATAGATTTAATGTAGCTCCTGAATACAACTTAACTATAGAGATTATAGTGAGATTAATACTTGAATTATTGAATTAATATAACTGTACATCCAATCTAAATTTTGCACCATGAATAATGGGTAGGCGAATAATCATTGTTTATATTGTTCATTATTTAGTTAAAATCTGCTCAAAGATAAGAGCCTGCTAGACAATTAAATACCTATATTTACCTAATGGTCGGATAAATGTGAATAATAAATAAAGAGAGCGATTACTTCTTATGTAAATTTTATCATCCATTAAAATCACTCCATAGGCCTATATATGTGAAATTTCGGTGGAAGAGGATTGGTTGACTTTTGTATTTTATTGATAATTGACAAGCGGATTTGATGAAGAGTGAATATTCCAAGCATATTCGTTGTCTAAGTGTTTAATCAACCACTGATAAAAGGCAAAAGAAAAGGAGGAAACACGTGGAAGGATTGACTTTGAATGTGTTGCCAACAGGGTTGACATTGATCCACATTTAAACAAGAACAAAACAAATTACATATATAACCATAAATATAAACAAATTACATATATAACCATAAATATAGAGATGCAGTAGAAATAACTCTTCATTTCATTAATATCAAAATACTTAAATATGCTTACAAACATAATGGAAATAAGACTAGCTTGGGTGATGGTAGCTTATCTTTGAGAAACGATGTAGCGACTACATGCCTCTGAATTGTGTTACAATGAGACTCAAAAGCCTATTTATTATTGACAAACAATGGAAAACCACAAACGTCCAAAAACCTAACCCTAGGAAATGAAGCGCCAAACTATGGGCCCCGTTTGGGTAAAGTGGTACGTCAACTTCCCGAGGTCATAACTTTGGCATGTGATCTTCGTTTGACGCACACAATACCTCGTTAGGAATATCAATCTGAGGGCTACAACTTTTTAATGACAAACATTAGTCAAAGACCCATGTTGGTCCCAGTTTTCCAAACAAATGTGATTTAATGCCTCAAAACGGCTCCAGAAGTTCACGACTTTAAAAACTACCAAAAGTAATAAATTGTGTTACAAATAAGGAAACTGAGAAACTGAAAGAAACAATGGTGGGGGTCCAAGTGGAATAGGCAGGTGGCCACCAATATCCACCTAGGTCAGACATGTTCTAAAATTTAGTTGATGAATTTTTCATGAAAGTTAATTTCACTTTTATAATTTATAAAAGTGAACGAGAGAAGTGATTTTGAAACAAATCTTACTATATTTTGTTTTCATGAATTCCATGACCAAAGTCGAATAAACAACATTTTTCATTATTTCAAGCGACAATTTTACTCGACCACACTGCAATAAAGTTGAATACGTCGGACAAAGCATTCCAGCGAGATTGAGCCTTTAAAAAATTAATTTATAATTTATAAGGAACATAGGAGAAGTAAAAATTAAATTTTAATTTATAATAAATAAAAAATATGATTATTTTGAAAAAAATCTTACTATATTTAGCTTCCATGAATTACATGATCAAAGTTGAATAAACAACATTTTTTGTTATTCCAAGCCACAATTTTCGTGGACTACATTGCAATAAAGCTTAATACTAGACTTAGCCTTTCAAAAATTAATTTATAATTTATAACGAATATCAGAAAATTGAAAATTAAATGTTAATTTAAAATAAATAAATAAAATTATTATAAATAAAAAACTTCCTCATTTTTACATATTTTAATTTGTTTAATTGTATGGAAAAACTAATTATAAAATTACCAAAATATTTATAGTCAGTAAAAGTTATTAAAAGTTTAAAAAAAATCATAAAGGTTAATGAAAAGAAAGGTTATCGCTAGAATAGATCATTTGAAAAAAACATTTTGTTCCACTCCTCCACATTTGTCGACTGAGATAACTACTTGTAGAAGTCTTTTGTGATTATTCTTTGTAGAAGTGGATGTTAAAATGGTTGGTGTCACGCCCCTACACCTGCGGTAGTCTTTCAACCGCTTATAGCGAGGTGCGGCACCATCGAACACTTTCTTTTCACCAATACTCACATTCGTGGACTACGCCTAATTCACTTGTCCTTACTTAGTTTGTTTTTCGCAACCAAGTAAAATGCAATTATCCTTTATACTTAATGAAGCCCATACTCATTCATTATCATCATGCAATTAACCAAGAACATCAACAATTGCAAACAAGTATAAAGGGGAGGGGCAACTCCTGAACAACTCTGCCCAACCATATATTATAATCAGTATTTCTTCAATAATAGAATCATCAAGTATACTTGGCAAAACTCCAAGTCTATACTTAGAATATTTTACAATCAAGGCATAGAACAGCCTTTACAATACTTGTGCCAACTTCACACGGTAGGAGGGTGCTCACCCGAAACACCTAGAACTCCACCTTAAGTTCTGCACAAAACCGTCCTTCAGGATTCACCCAACACATGGCACTTCTTGCCAACCTTCAACTAAGACAACCTGCACAACCTCCAAGTCTAATGCGCATGAGATGTGCGCATTACCTTTACCAAATTGCGCACTTCCTCTTCCTTATGTGAAGGCCTTGTGAGCGAATGCTTGTTTGGAATGAGCTTCATGCTAATATACTTATATGCATCATACGTATGTGTTAAGGGGGTGTGCAGCCCCATGTCCAACCCCACAACTATGCACATACACCCACACATGTCTCCATTACATAAGTCGGCCTTGCCATCGTGCAAGGCTTCTCCAAGCCAAGGTATAAACTCCTTGCCTCCACACATTTTTCACTAAGTGTCGCGCCCTCCTTGTGTATCGTCACACTTAGCTCTTGCGTTCGTCGCTTTTCCTCCGCACGTTGGTTATGTCGCGCCCGCCCGTCGCACTTCGCACGCCCGTCGCACATCGCACGCCCAACCGCACCGCGGATACGAAGGCCTTACATCCTCCTCCACCTGAAATCGTTGTCGTCTTCAACAACATACCATATCGGTAACCATCCACCAAGATCATCATCATCCATGATGTCGACTCCCTCATATAAGGCAACATCCCTGCAACATATATAGAACTCCATCTCCATCATGTCTCACCTTAGTGACTAACTGCCACCAAGATATCCATACCAATGTATGTCGTATATCCGATGTCCATGATCATCGACCACCCTGTCACAACTCCTCATGCTGCTCTCCACCACGGAAGGTTGATCCCTCCAACTCAAGCTACATGTCCACCGCAACAATGTGTCAAACTCCATCATGTCATCACCCCCATGTGCAAAGTTGCCCATGATATGTCAACAAGTGCTAACACACCTCAACCGTGTGCCAACATCTTATCTCAACAATATGTCATATATCGGAAGTCATCTCAATCCATGTTCATCAACCACCATGCCACAATCTCCACATGTTGTTCCATCGTGGAACGTTGGTCCCTCCATCTCAAGCTATGTGATTACTGCAACACCTCGTGTCGACCTCATCATGTGTTGTCCTTATGTGAACTGCTGCCATGATACTCCAACACAATGCTAACATATCTCTGTACACTACTAGTCCCCATGTTTGAACTAGTCGGGTGATCAGTCCAACTGTCACGCTCAAACCATGAGAATGCACATCCTCATGTCAACATCAGTCAGTTCTCAAAACATCCTGCCACATCTTGAACTTGATCAAGAATCCATCCGTATAAGTAAACCATGCTCAGGTCCATGAAGTAGTCCTCATCTCATCTGCCACATGCTCCCTATAGTCAACCTGATGTCCATGACTCTAGTTGTCCATGATGTCCAACCCATGTAGACCCCATCTCAACCTCTGGTTATACATCCAAGTCTGTATCTGTCATAAAGAAGCCTCCTCCAAGGCCCCTTGTAAAGTTGATGTGGTTCCTTCCTACCAAGGCTTCCACACCAACCTCCCTCCAAGGTTATCTATAGAGAAAGGAAAGCCAGGAAGTTTCCTCCCTGACTCTCATCCACCCATGTGTCAGATTGATGTTGTGTCCTCAAGTATCTATGCACAGCTTCAATCTCCTCACATGTACATCCAAGCTCACCTAGCTTGTTCTTTGTCAACTGAAAGTCATATATGCCCATAGCATATCTACAAAAGTCCACTATCCCAGCAGGATCTCTACCTCCATAATCCTCATCAACCACTGCCTCTGAAGTAGCACTCGGGCTTCCTTCACTTGCAACTCCATTGTGAAGATCATCAGTAGAAGATGCTCCCAACAAGTGTCTCCATGTTCGTGAGGTTCTCTTCTCACTTCCTTCATTCTTCTTCCAGCCTTGCAACGAAGTCCACCAACTTCTTTTCCTTCGTTGTTTGAGTCACACTCCCAAGTCCTCTTTGCTCCACATCCTCATGCTTCACATTCGGGTCTTTGGGATACGAAGTCATAGAAGCCATTCTTGGTCTATACCCCAAGCAACTTCTTCTATTCATCAGTACCATCATGGTCTTTCCTCCAGCCGTGATCAAGAGAATGTCTCGGTCCACCATTGGTATGGCTTGTGCAAGCTCCATAAAGTCCAGCCCCAACACCATAGAATGATCATCCATGTCCACAACTCTCAAGTCCAACTTTCCAAACCACGATCCCACTTTCACCTGAGTGTCCTTCAACACACCATCAACAACTCTAATGGTAGAGTTGACTGCTTTGAAAGCACTCCATTCCCTCTCCATCTTTGCTTTCTTTCCAAAAGACTTTGCTGCCTTCCTGCTCACGAAGCTATGAGTAGCCCCCGTATCCACCAAAGCTGCAAATCTCTTGCCTTTCACAGTCACCTGCACAAAACTTAGCTTCAAGGAATCACCTCCTTCTGTTGGCTTTGTCTTGCGCCTCACATCAGCAACCTTCTTCAAGAATTCGGCCTCAGAAGTGTCAATTGGCTCATGCTCCATTTTGACATTCCTCCTAAGGTACTTCACCTCCTCGCTTGGCTTCTCTAAGCAACTCGATCCTGGTCCAGCTTGACTCCCTTCAAGCTTGTCCTTCATCGCATCTTGCTCAAGTGCACCAACCAAGTGCCCACTGACCAAGTTCATAGAACTAAACTTCCGAATGTCCTCTGGATGTTCTCGGTAGTGAGTTCCCAACCTGTCAATGTAGTCGAGCTCTTCCTGCTCAATCACAACAACCTTCTTACCAAGAAGTTTCTTCTTTATCTCTTCCGCAATTTGCTTGATTTCGGCTTCCACCTTGGCACTTTCCTTCCTCAACCGGGCTCTTTCATCAAAGAGCTCTTGAAGATCAAGACCACTTCGTTGGATCTCCTCATCAAGTTCATTGAGTTCAACATCTGTCGTACTTCCGCATTGGCTCTTGAGTTCTTCAAGTTCCCTCTTTAGCTCTGAACAACTTTCTCGAATCTTCATGTTCTCAGCCCTCATCGCAACCCAGTTAGAACTCCATCGACTCATATGTTCCAACACTTCGTACCGGAGAGCTTCAACTGCATTATGGCTAGATTCACCTTTCGTAGGTTCATCTACCATCACTGCCTTTTCAGCCTTCTCCATGTTCACCAAGTCACCTGCAACTTGAACCAACCCTTGTTCCACTTGTGTGAAACGGTTTCCTTCACCTGCAAGCACCTGTCACGAGCAACCCTGCTCAACAGCTTCAAACCTTCACGAGCAAACCTTGCTCTGATACCACTTGTCACGCCCCTACACCTGCGGTAGTCTTTCAACCGCTTATAGCGAGGTGCGGCACCACCGAACGCTTTCTTTTCACCAATACTCACCTTCGTGGACTACGCCTAATTCACTTGTCCTTACTTAGTTTGTTTTTCGCAACCAAGTAAAATGCAATTATCCTTTATACTTAATGAAGCCCATACTCATTCATTATCATCATGCAATTAACCAAGAACATCAACAATTGCAAACAAGTATAAAGGGGAGGGGCAACTCCTGAACAACTCTGCCCAACCATATATTATAATCAGTATTTCTTCAATAATAGAATCATCAAGTATACTTGGCAAAACTCCAAGTCTATACTTAGAATAATTTACAATCAAGGCATAGAACAGCCTTTACAATACTTGTGCCAACTTCACACGGTAGGAGGGTGCTCACCCGAGACACCTAGAACTCCACCTTAAGTTCTACACAAAACCGTCCTTCAGGATTCACCCAACACATGGCACTTCTTGCCAACCTTCAACTAAGACAACCTGCGCAACCTCCAAGTCTAATGCGCATGAGATGTGCGCATTACCTTTACCAAACTGCGCACTTCCTCTTCCTTATGCGAAGGCCTTGTGAGCGAATGCTTGTTTGGAATGAGCTTCATGCTCATATACTTATATGCATCATACGTATGTGTTAAGGGGGTGTGCAGCCCCATGTCCAACCCCACATCTATGCACATACGCCCACACATGTCTCCATTACATAAGTTGGCCTTGCCATCGTGCAAGGCTTCTCCAAGCCAAGGTATAAACTCCTTGCCTCCACGCATTTTTCACTAAGTGTCGCGCGCTCCTTGTGTATCGTCACACTTAGCTCTTGCGTTCGTCGCTTTTCCTCCGCACGTTGGTTATGTCGCGCCCGCCCGTCGCACTTCGCACGCCCGTCGCACATCGCACGCCCAACCGCACCGCGGATACGAAGGCCTTACAGGAGGGGTTGGGTGGATTAGAAAATGGTTCCCATCATTGTGGATGATGAGGCCACTTGCATGCTTGCGGAATTTCATATTTTATGGAAGCTTCACTTCTTGTGTTCTTATTTCTTGGACTTTGTGTTCTTATTTCTTGGACTTTGTTGCTGCAATAAGATTGCTTGGGTGGGTTGTGCTTCGTAATGTTGTCATTGCAGAGGAATACTATAATTGCAAAGGAATACTAGAGTGGTCATCTCTTTTCAATCAAGTGAGACAACTGAATGACATTTTGTATTGAAAGTATGAATTTCCATGTAATTCCTATGTAACGTTTTAATTAAAGATATAACATGAGATGGTGAGCTATAGAGAATTTCCATGTAATTCCTATGTAACGTTTTAATTAAAGATATAACATGAGATGGTGAGCTATAGAATCTTAGTCTGTACATGGACTGGTATAAAGAAATGATGTTCTTTTCTAAAGGAAGAACGATGCATTTAAAAACCTGGTATGGATGCGACCGAGCTGGTTCACCAAGCATGTCAACTTGACCAGAGGCATTAGGAAAAAAATATATAGTGAAGACTGACCATGTCATAGAAAAGCACTCGTTACTGTCTTAAAACTCATGTTATGATTTACAACAAAAAATGACAAGAGCCTGCCAAGAAATTAAATAGGTATATTTACGTAATGGTTGGATAATTTTTTATTTTATTTATGTTATGGGTTGGGTAAGATGTGAATAGTAAATAAAGGCAATGATTATTGTCTTTTATCTGTTAATGTGAATTAAATTAAACTAATAATACTTGTTGTGAGTGCTGCCAAAACATTTAATCGAGTTACCTTCTTAACATATATATATATGTATGAGCATTTGTAATCATTGAAAATAGTTCTATAGACAATGAATTATGATTTTGCTAAAACAGTCCATTGCTCAAAACATTTAATCGAGTTACCTTCTTAATATATATATATATATGAGCATTTGTAATCATTGAAAATAGTTCTATAGACAATGAATTGTGATTTTGCTAAAACAGTCCATTGCTCAAGCAATATTAAATATTTCAAAGAAACCCGCCTAAGGACAATGAAATGTCAGGGGGAACCAAGCATTCAATTACATTAAAAATTTAGGCACAATCAAGCCTTAAGGGCGCAGCTATAAACAGGTCACTCAGAAAATACTTAGCCAGAAAATTACTCTTGAACCCTGAGAATTAAAAACTAAAACGACTTTTCATTCACATCCTAGTTATCTAAGTCAACCATTCTGATTTGCACCTAGCCCTTGGGATTCTTCTCGTCACCATGCGAGTCTACTGCTGGAAGACAGAGCATGGGGCAACTCTGCAACTGAAGACAAATGAAAACTTAGCAAAATAATATGGAGATATCTAGGAGTTCCAGATAGTATCAGGTAGACGAAATAACAAAATACATTACCTGTGTGAACAAAAGTCTAGTGCTACCTTTGAAACTTAAAAAGCCTCAGTTGAAGTGCCAAACCCAATATCTGCAGGTAGAGACAAAAGAGAACATCATATAAACTTGTATATTGTTACCCAATGCTCTAAGTTAGGAAAAAAAACTAATAGTCATCAAAAGATTCGACTCACCTGCAAACTGTCAAAACAGACTTCGAAATGCATGCAAGCTGCAAAATGTAATGACAATGGTGGTTTCTTAATTGTAGAAGTGTAGCTACTAAAAGGGAATCGGCCATGCAGGAGGTGAGTCTAGATGAGTTAGGGCTTTGCAGAGCCATAATGCCCAAATTCACATCGAACAAATGAACCGTAGAGGTAGGGGAGGCACCGACCAATTACCCATAAGCCCGACAATTGATGCAGACAATCGGATGTAGGGGGTTTGCATCAATGGTAGTGTTGAGTCCACATGGCACATGATGGACACCGATACCTGGGAAATTGGCAGGATTAAATGTTGGTGAGCTTTTAAACTAAATGAAATAGATTTACAATAGCTCTAGAGTAAAACTTAACTATAGAAAGTACACTGAGATTAATACTTGCATTATTACATTAATATAAATGTAGATCCAATCTAAAGCATGCACCATGAATAATTGACAGTATTATAATCATTGTTTATATTGTTCATTATTTAATTAAATAGGTATATTTACCTAATGGTCAGATGATTTATTTATTTATTTATGTTATGGGGCAGGTAAATGTGAACAATAAATAAAGACAATGATTATTGTTTTTAATCTGTTAATGTGAATTGAACTAAATTGATAATACTTGCTAATGTGAATTGAACTAAATTGATAATACTTGCTAGGAGTGATGCCAAAACCTTTAATTGAGCTGATTAGGAGCTATTTAGAACCATTGTTTAATGGAACGAAACTTGACCTGGATTTACTTCCTTGGCCTTGTCTCTTTTGTGACAACCAGGAAACGGTTCTAGATGACGAATTATCTTCTTAACATAGATATATATATATGAATATGAGCATTCGTAATCACTAAAAACAGTTCTACAGACAATGAATTGTGATTTTCCTAAAATAATCCATTTCTCAGACAATATTAAATATTTCAAAGAAACCCTCCCGAGGATACTGAAATGCGAGGAGGAAGCAAGAGTTCACGTGGGAAGTTAATAAAAGAAACATTATAAACTTGAAGACTGAAAGAGCACTGTAAAATAAATATGAGGTTGTAACTATTTAAGCCACAATAAATTATCAGAATATAACATGCATAATGTCTGAAGAAATGAGGAATGTTCTCATTGGAAACTATACTGAATAATCATAAATCAACAGTAATGGGGATTACTACCCTGTTGGAGCTTTGTTCCACATAACAAGTGTAACCTAAGAAGGGTTTTTCCGAACTCAAAATAACCACCGAATTACATTAGAAATTCAGTTACAAGAAAGCCTTAAGGGTGCAACTATAATCAACTCACTCAGAAAAGACTTAGCTGGAAAATGACTCTTCAACCCTCATAGTGAAAAACAAATGAATTTTCATTCACATGCTAGCTACCTACGTGAGCCGTTCCGATTTGCACCTGGCCCCTAGGATTCTTCCCATCACCATGCATGTCTGCTGCGGGAAGAAGGAGCATGAGGCAACTCTGCCACCTAATGGGGATTACTGCCCTGTTCGAGCTCTGTTCCACATAAAAAGTGGAACCCAAGAAGGATTTTTTTGAACTCAAAATAACCAGTAAATCGCTTAAAAATTCAGGCACAAAAAACCCTGAAGGCCGCAACTATAAACAGGTCACTCAAAAAATACTTAGCTGAAAAATGAATATTGAACCTTGAGAGTTAAAAACTTAAACAACTTTTCAATCACATGGTAGCTATCTAAGTCAACCATTCAGATTTTCACCTAGCCCCTAGGTTTCTTCCCCTCACCATGCGAGTCTGTTGCTAGAAGAAGGACCATGGGGAAACTCTGCAACAAACGACAAAAAAAAAACTTAGCAAAATAATTATGAATATATATGTGAGAGTTCTGGAGAGTATCAGTTACAGGAAATAACCAAATACATTACCTGTGTGAACAAAAGTCTACCGCTTCCTTCGAGACTTGAAAACCCTCAGTTGAAGGGCCAAACCCAATATCTGCAGGCAAAGACAAAAGAGAACGTCAGATAAACCTATATATTGTTACCCAATGCTCTGTGTTAGGGAAAAAAACTCATAGCCATCAAAACATTCAACTCACCTGCAAACTGTCGAAACAAACTTCAAAATGCATGCGAGCTGCAAAAGGTAACAATAGTGATGGTTTCTTCATTGTAGAACTGTAGCAAAAAAAAGGAAATCATCCACATACGAGACAAGTCTAGATGAGTTAGTGTTTTGCAAAAGCCATAATGCCCAAATTCGCACCAAACAAATGAACCGCGGAGGCAGGGGTAGTACAGAACAATTATCCATAAGCCCTACAATTGATAGAGACTGTCAGATGTAGGGTATTCGGATCAACTATAGTTTTGGGTCCACATGGCACATGGAGGACACCAATACCTGGGCAGCTGGCAGGGTTAAATGCTAGAAAGCTTGTGAGCTAAATGAAGTAGATTTATTGTAGCTCAAGAGTACGACTTAACTATAGAGAGTACATTGCAATTAATACTTGGATTATTTCATTAATATAACTTGTATATCAAATCTAAAGCGTGAACCATGAATAATCAGTAGGCAAATAATCGTTGTTTATATTGTTCATTATTTAATTAAAATTTGCTCAATTGTAAGAGCTTACCAGGCAATTAAACAACTATATTTACCTAACAATCGGATAAGTGTGAATAATAAATAAAGACAATGATTACTTCTTAGGTAAATTGTATCTTAAAATCACTCCATATTAGAATTTTTAGTGAATATTAAATCTTTTGGTTAATTGATTCTAGATGGGAAATGTGTGTAGGTGAATAATCACAACAAAATACACATATTTTATAATGGCTTACAATTATTTTATGACTATAAATATCATTCATCTCTTTACAATTTAATTCAATTCACTAATATAATCTACATAACAAAGAATTCAAAAAAACGAAAATTATTGATTAGGGTTCGCAGATTTTTGTGGGCCTAATCTTGGAGCTGAGATTTAATTGGTTAAGGAATAATTACACAAACCACTTAACACAAGGTATAAACATTTTATGATTATCAAAAATGGCATCTATCAAACAAAAGGAGTGTACAACATATGATGACATCTCAAGAGGGATTGAACAATATTTAATGAAATTGAACAATATTTAATGAAATTTTGTGTGCACTATGTCGCATTTATTCCTTATGGTTCTTCACAACATATAAAAAAATGGGCTTTACTATTTCATTTTTCTACATAAGGAGTAAGTAATGTTTAATTTAAGCAGCTTAATTTTTGTGGTGAAACTTTATATAGAAGCAAAGAGAAGAGGATATTTTGTAGTCATATCAGAAACTTAAGACATCACAACATACACATATTTCATTGTCTGTATACATAAATGCATCCACACAAACTGCCCCACTACAAAGGAAGGGAAGACAAAACAAGGAAACATGTTGATTCAATAATCAATCAATGATTATATTAGTATGTCAAATTAATAGAGTTAGAAAAAATTCATATGCAAACATATAGAGCTCAAAAGGAAATCTACATCATCTTTCACTCAACCCACTTATAAAATAAAAAATATATAATTTTGTAACGTTAAATTCCATAATCTCCCTCTTCTATTTCAAACCAATTAGTGAATCTTCTAAACTAAAAAAACTTTCGAAAACAAGGACTATATAATTCAAGAAATCTAGCCTTATAAAAAGAATGAAACATAGAACATTCTTCAATAAAATGGACAAAATATTCCATGATATCCTTAGTTGGATCTAATAAGTATCTCCTGATATAGAAACTCATTTTACAACTTTAACTGTGAAAATAAACGTCCTTTGATTTTTTTGATGTCCAAATAAAATGTAGAGAAAAAGGGAGAAAAAAGTATGAACCAACACGAAATGATGACCGTTTAAATATTCACAGCGGTGATTTTTAACGATGTAACGAGCAAATGTTGATTGTCAGCCAGTTCTTTTTCGACATCAGGTTTTGAAATATATTGCAAAATATGATTCAAAGGCAGAGAGAAGATCCGAAAGCTATCATGATATGTTGACCATAATTGTTGGTGGGAGTCAGTCTCAGGCTCTTGTATTATTTGCATATAGAAGATTCCTCACTGAGATGCTTGTTGAGTGTGGCATTGGAGCTCAAGAGACATGTCATTTGTTGCTAAAGTCACCTCTTGTTTTCTGTAGCCAGAAATTATTCTCCTTGAATGTGGGAAATAAAGTCTACCAAAGGGTTTCACTGCATTCTAATGAAGTTTTGTGTGGAAAAATTTCATTCAAGTTTATTAAAGGCGACATACTTTTTTGGAACATTTATGCTTGATAGAAACAACAAGATAATGGAGTTTTGAGGAGAAGCATAGGCAAGAAAAATGGAGGTCACGTGATAAGCATAATATCATTCGTGTTTGGCTACGATTTTATGATGTTCCTGATGAGGGTTCAGAAGAGTTTGAAACGTTTCGTTGGGGTGAGTTGATTTTATACAAACCATTTTGTGATGTTGGTTCAAATATTGGGTTGTCTAATGAAATTATTGTTGAGAATTGGAGATCTCGTACGTGGCATGTTGATTGAGGCCCTTTTCCAAATGAAGGGGATGAATACGATGTGGAGCCGCTTCTACATGAAGAAAATGTTCATCGAGATTTTGAAGAGAGGCATGTTTTTTCATGATTAGTTCCTCCAAGCTGTGTAAACATTTTAGACCTTGATAATCTTCGTAGAAGGGACTTTGATGTTGATTATAATTGGCATGAAATGATGGTTTCAATGATTTTTAAGAAGAAGGGGTAAATTTTGTAAAAGATGTGCAGTCTGCAGGTGTTTTGAATTGTGGGTTCGTTAGGGACACATATTTGTTCCCTTCCTTTCTATCAAAAAAACAACTAGCTTCTTTTGAAATTATTTTTTGACACTTTGCTAGTGGTGAAAATAATGGTGCTTTGAAAATGATTATTCCAAGTACTGCTAGAACAGGGAAGTCTTCTTTCAATGGGTGTATTTCTCATGCTCTTTCTAGTGCAACAACGAATGGAAAAAGTCTTTTGTTATTGCTTGCTCCAACTGGTATTACTGCTTGTAACATACATGGGAAAAAAAATACATTCTACTTTAAAAATTCCTAGAAAAGATATGAAGCCACTGTGTGGGCAAGCTTTGGCCATGTTCCAAGAAGAAATGAGACATGCTCGATATATATCGATTAATGAGATGAGATTTATAAGTCCAAGTCTATTCATACAAATAGATTCTCATTTGTGAGAAGCCTTCCCTAAAAACAAGGACTATCCTTTTGGTGGTAGGTCCATCATTCTTGTGGGTGACCTTGCCCACCTACCTCCTGTTAAGGATAAACCCCTGTATGCAGGTGGAATAGCTAGGAAAGTTTTGTGGGAAAGCTTCAACATTGTAGTGGCTCTGGAAAAAAATTATAGGCAGCAAGGAGATGATCTGAGACAAGCATATTTTCGTAATCTTTTAACCAATATTAGAAATGCAGAGCCTTCTCTTGCTGATTGGGATTTTCTTATAACCTCTGTTGATATTTTCTTGGATCGACATGAAAGGATTTTTTTTATTCTTCTGTTCACTTATTTGCGACGAATAATCTCATCAACTTGCACAATCGAAAAATCCTTTAAGCATTAAATTCTTCTATTGTGAGATGTGTTGTAGAAAGCAGAAGAAGAATATAAATAAGTGATAGCGATGATGATATATTGGAGCGTGAAGTACTTCTATGTCGTGGAGAGCACATGATTTTAATGTGTAGTTTGTGGGTTGAAGTTGGTCTGGTTAATGGTGCACTTGGATATATTGAAAATATTTTCTTTGTACATGGTTCAAAGCCACAACTCCCACAATTTGTTACAATTATGTTTGAAAAGTATTATGGTGTTCCATTTGATAAGGATTTTCCAATTCTTGTACCGATTCTGCCTATTCTTTGGTGGAATATGAGACAACTACCTTTGAAAATTGCATGGGCATTGACAATACACAAATCACAGGGATGGCTTTGCAATGAGCCACTGCAGTTGGAGACAGAGAGAGATAGGGTCTGGCATTTACAACTATATTGAGAGTGAAATCAATAGATGGTTTGCGGATTTTAGTGCCCTTTTCTTTTCAACGTTATGCAAAAATGAAATATAGTACATATGTTACACTTAGAAAGAAAGAGGAAAGATTAAAGTCAATATCATTTTTGGGGTATTTATCTTGAATATAGTTTACTATTCATGAATTTTTTTTTATTTTTTTTTCTTCTTGGTTCCAATTATTTGCATGCATTTGTTTAAGAAAAAAAAAGATTACTTCTCTTTAGTTGTTATTATTTTTTGCAATTATTTGTATGCACGTTCATAAGTTCTTTGTTTTCCTTTTTGTTGATTTCAATAGAATGGTTGATTATTGAAGTAAATTGACTATTTCAAAGAGATTATTGTTTGATTGCTTAAATTGTAGTTGTTTGCATTTTTTCTCTGGTTCTTTCGAATTTTTTTATATTTGTTTTTTAATATGAAATAACCAAAATGATAAATCAATAGTTTGTTTATGTTAATTTGTTTTCTTTCAATGTACTAATTTTAATAGTATCTTTTTGTCAATGATTCACAGATATGCAGAATAATGATGGTAATTATTACATCAAAACGATTAATTCTATTACAAAAACCATTAGTTTTGTTACCTTTGTTCATGCAAGGTCTGATAGAAGACATGGATTTCATCCTGATTTTCTCGATGACCATATTCGTGTTTTGGATGGAATGAAATCAGATGTTCAAACTTTATATCATTTTCACCAAAGAGAATCAGGGAGGAAGACGAGAAGGGGTTGGCTTGAAAGTGTGAAATATCGTGATCATTATCCTGTTGATTTGAATTGGTGTTGCTTTTACCACCGCTCTGGGTGTGTTTTGGAAGAGGTTGCTATCAAATAATTATGTTCTAGTTGAGTGTTGAGACTTGCATTTTTTGTCGAATGTATTGTTATTGTTATTGTTATTTCTTTCGATGTCAGTAAACTTTGCGTTGTTGTCATTGGTCCTGTAATGTTTAAAATTCCATCTCATTTTTTTGTCGCATTGTGATTGAGATTGTTAGAATCATCCTTTCTTAACTATCGTCAATGCTTGTTAGTGATTCACAACAATTGTTGTTGATGGGAAAATTTATGTTTTCTTCAAAGCCCAGGACACGTATTGTCGAAGAAGGAAGGACGGACCAATAAATGGATTTCATTTTATACTTTCACCCGGCGGGACTAAGATGGATGCCAGGGGTAGGGAGGTCTTCGAGCGAGATGAGTGGGCCAACGAACGGACGGATCCAGAATGAACCGAGAATTGTGTTTGTGTGGGGTGGTCACCAATTAGGAGTAGTAATTTATTAGTAGATTGACAGACAATTGTCCTTTGTCAGATGCGGGTCCATCTGTGTGGTAGGGGCCGCCTCCATATAGGGGAGGTTTCTATGTGGGCAGCCTGAGAGAGCTGCGAGCACGCAGGGAAAGAAAGAAAGACGGATGCAAGGACACTCGTTACCCTTTCTTTCTTCCCCTCAAATAGATCATGCCTTATATAAGGTAAGTGTCATTACTTTTTCCTATGCTTATAGTTACTCTTCAATGTTTGTATTTATATTGGTTTTTTTTTTATTTTTCTAAGATTATTTTCTTGTAATTATATTAAACTTTTATTTTTTTAATTTATATTTTTTGATCTTTTATTATATTAATTTTATTTATATTTTATTATATTAGTAGCATTATCAATAATAATATTTTCCATTTTAAGAAATAGTATTATTTTTAATAGTGTACATTATTTTAGATTTTTAATTAGCAACATTATTTTATATTTTTAATTACCAACATTATTTTAGCAACATTTCACATTGCTTAATGATATGATTTTCTATTTCTATTTGGTTATTAATTTTTATTATTAATATTTCTTTGTCAATTTGATTGTTTATTTTATCATATTTTTGTGTCTTAAATAATGTTATGTATTTAGGTTTTAATTTTTATTAATATGTTTTATTTAATTTCATGCTTTATTTTATTAAATTGTGTTCAATTATTTTTTATAATATTTTCTTATATGCCATATTATTAATTTCTAAAATTATTTTAAGTTGTTAATATTATTCATATTATTAATAATATTAACATTAATATTAATATTAATATAAATTATTATATTATATGTCTATCAGCATTTATCAACCACATTTAAATTAATATAAATGTGGTTGTGCTACTATTTAGTAAAAGTTAATTTATTTTATATTTTTAATTACCAACATTTTAGCAACATTTCACATGGGTTAATGATATGGTTTTCTATTTCTATTTCTGTTATTATTCTTTATTATTGATATTTCATTGTCAATTTAATTGTTTATTTTATCATATTTTTCTATCATAAATAATATTATATATTTAGGTTATTAATTTTTATTAATATGCTTTATTTAATTTTTGTTTTGTTAAATTATCTTTTATAATATTTTCTTATATGTGATATGTGATATTATTCATTTCTAAAATTATTTTAAGTTGTTGTTATTATTAATGTTACTCATATTATTAATAATATTAATATTAATATTAATATAAATTATTATATTACATGCCTATGTGTTTTTATTAACCACATTTGTATTAATATAAATGTGGTTGTGCTAGTATTTAGTATAAGTTAGTTTCCAAAAAAAAATATTTTTATGCTTATTAAAAGGAAAAAAAATGATAAAATACTTCTCATCTTTCTTAAAATCTTCATTGAATTTTGTAAGAAGACAAACATTGTACAAAATTACAACTGCAAGTACAAAGTAGCTCTAACCAACATATTGATATTTGTGATTTAAAGTGTATGACTAAGTTACATGTAATTTATTAAATTATAAAATGATTTTATAATATTTTAATTTTTTGAAGTATATTTTTTACTAAAATATTCACAAATTAAATATACACTCGATTATAAATGTAAGATTATAAAAAGAATAATGTATTTAATTAAATATAAAATATATATTATTTAATTTTAATGAGTTATAAAAAAACATATTGACCTTTGTACTTTAAAATGTATGACTAAGTTACATGTAATTTATTAAATTATAAAATAATTTTCGTAATATATTTAGGTAAATTTTTTATTAATATATTCACTAATCAAATTAAATATGTTCTTTAATTATAAATATAAGAATATAAATAAAATATTTTATTTTTTTATAAATATAAAATGTATTTTTCTTATTTTTAATAAATGGTAAAAAAATATTTATATTTATGAAGTAAGATATATATAGTTTTATGTTTATGAAGTAAAGCATATATAGTTTAGACAATCTCAAACATAGGCTTTTGTGAACTCATTTTGGCATATTCGATTATATTTGAAACTTTATAATCATCAAAACTGAAAACTACATTCAAAACTTAGATGGTTTGTCGAGCATATGAAAATCTAGAAAGCCCACACAAACTGTATTAGAGTGATTATATAGTTAAAGAAAGAACATAAGTTAAAAAGAGAGAATAGTCACCATAGAATCAATGTAATTATCATCTACAAATTCGTACAAACTTACACATCCAATGGGAAGAGATAGAACTTCGTTTGAAAGACAATACACTTCCACATTTACTTTCTCAATATTGACAAAAAGAGATTTTCTCAAAGGAGTTTGCAGCCTCTATAATGTCACTGAGAAGGGATTCAACTCCGATATTTGATACTTAATTTTTGAGATTGGCCTAGTAAATAACCAGTTTTGAATCCCTATCACTTGAAGTTTGTCTAACCTTTTTTTCTAGCTAGCTTGAGCAAAAACCATAGCTCTACAATTTTTAACCTAATTATCTGACCTCCTTCCTGGAGCGTACTGCAATACATAAAATGAGTTTGAGTGAAATAGAGAACCACGCCTATGCCACAGAGAGGCAGATGTCCCTTACAGAAACTGTCAAATTAGCCCCAAGGTGTCTCGAACTCAATTTAGGGCATGATAGGTATCCTTTTCTTATTTTGTTTTGGATCAGAGTTAAACTCATAGACTAGTGCTATCAATTTTGTTGCACAATTCTTAGGGCACACGTAAGAGTCCAGGAAAACACAGATTTTTGATCTCCATACACAAGAGATCGGTGAAGGACTTAACCTGTTTTTTCAATACAAGAGATCGGTGAAGGACTTAACCTGTTTTTCAATACAAGAGGCTCTGAAGACATTGCTCACAATATTGCCATTACACTTAGATTTTGGTTGGAATTCTTTCCACAAAATATTGCAGACCTAGGTTACCTAAAATATGACGGGCCTCGGTCACTATTTACATTTGACAAAAAAAAATGTAGGTGAAATTGTTTCCAATCCACGTTGTTCACAATATTGCCATTACACTTAGATTTTGGTTGGAATTCTTTCCATAAAATATTGCAGAATTACTTTATATTCTAAAATAAAAATTTAGTAATGTTTTTTTGTTACACGGAACCGCTTTTAAGAGTTGGGAAATTCGTTTCAATGGTTCCCGCTTTCCCGGGAGCTTTGGAGCTGTATGGGAATGTTCCCTTTTCAATGGGAGCTACAATGAGAGCTTAGGAAGGCTATTTTTTTTTGGAGTTTCGAGGTTCTCAAGGGTTGGGGAATACAAAGTCTTTAGAGAAATAGGCTGAACTAACCACAAAACATTTGCCTAAGTTGAAACCTTAGCAGGAAGAAAGGCCAAAGACATCCTTAACACCGATATCCTTAATTGATAAAGTGGAGCAATCTCTCAATGGGTTAAGGAAGTGTGTGACACCTAGATATAAGGGCGATATCCAGGATGTCATGTTGATGAGTAATTCTTTTGTTGTTTATGTATATATATCGCAGAAGATTGTGTGTGCATATTATATATGAGAGTCAATGCTTAAATATTAGAGTTGCTTTACTTTTTGTCTCAAGAATAACTAGAGAAACATATGTAAAACTATTCCTTTGTATTTTTAAGCCAGATTGTTTGAAACACTGATCATGTGTCATAATGAACTTGACATTTTAATCTTTTATATATATAAAAAAGTGAGACTCAGGGAGAGAGACACCCAAATAATATATTTATATATAAGAGAGATTATATATTTATTATTTATATATTTAAATTGATTTTAATATTTGCATATATTGATTTAATATTAATTTTGATTATTATATAAATTATATAATTAAAAAAATATTTTTTATTTTTTTATTATATAATATAATCGCTCCAATTTTGTTCTTGTAAATTTTGGAGAAACTTTTAATCATTCTAGACAACACCAGTACCCAAGTTCCCAACCTTCCCACTTCCAAAAACTCATGCAACATAAGTAATATTTAATATATATATAGAAGCGGGGATAGTGTCTCCTTCAAAGTAATTGGATGATTTTTCAAAATAGATAAATATATTTATATATATATTCAAAAGAAAATTAAAAATATTTATATATATATATATATAGAAAATTTAAAAACTTGTATAATAATTTAGAGTTTCATTTAACCATAATCTTAAAATTAAATGATTATGATTATAATTATTATAAAGCGTCAATAATTTTTTTAAATATTTTTTAATAATAATGAGAAACACCGTTAAAGATTTTAGTGGTCAGAAGATTCTGATCAGATGTAGATTTCACGAATTTAATTTTAATGCAAGTCGTCGGGGGCCAAAGAAAAGAGCAGCAGTCTCAAAAAAGAAAAAGGCACTGAGTTGGTGTATCGAGTGATTCTTATTGTTACATTAATTAGCTTTATTCAAAGCCACCGTCGATCCGGTGGTGGAGAGGAATATGGATTTTGTGGTTCTTTTGGCACGCTTTGCACCATTTATATTATATTGATTACGGGAAGAGTTCGAAGGGGATTAGTTGGAAAGTTAATATTCAATGACAATGCTCCATTGATAGACGATATCATTCTTTATGCCGTTGTCATTAAATTCAGTTGATGAGCGGCTCTTATTAGGAGTAGTCTAGCTGGGTGGAAGAATGGCCCGTTTTCCGGCACCGGCCGGAAAATCGTCCGGCTCTGGCTGCCGGCCATTCTTCCGCCCTCCGCCACCTTCCCTCGCTCCGCCAACCTCCTTCTCCGCCTAGCCTTCCCTCGCGATTCTGACAGCCTGACAATGGATTCGGCGTCGGACGATTACTCCTGACAAATCGGATTCGAGCTCGATCGACGGGAACTAGACTACTCCCTCACGCAATTTCCTGGCTCCAATTCGAATTGAAGGCTGGTCCCGCGTATACTCCCTCACGCAAATTCCCGCCCGCTCTGTTGCTGCCCTGACCTCCGCAAGTCCGTCTGCAATTCCCCCGCTCTGTTGCTGCCCTGACCTCCGCAGGTCCGTCTGCAATTCCGGCGAGCTCTGCAACTCCTTTCTCTTCCGCTCAGCCCCGACCTCTGCAATTCCAAACCCAGGTTTCTGCTTCATTTTTGTTTTTGTTGGTGATCACATTTTATGCTATTTTGTTCGGAATACGCATTGCTTTCGGTTCATCCTTCAAACTCTGAATATGTCTTCTATCTGAATGCGCATGAATGTCAGACTTAGTCACTGAATTACTCACGGGCTTTTATGTTTCAGTAATCACAGTATCGTTAACTAAACATCCAGCTACATCCACAACTCTCTTCTTCATCAGGGCAACAACATCATCTTCCAGATGGGTCATGTTAAACTTAATCAAATCGGGCTTAAATGTGACCTTGGTCCAATTCTCTGCCGGCTTGCACTTTGTAATGACCGGGTCCGACTTAACACCCATATTGTTCTTGAAAGATTCACTTTAAACTTTAAACACGGCATCATTTAAACTTACAACAGAGTTTAGACACGGCATCATTTAAACTTTGTTCTTTTGGACCAGAAGATAGAGTGCTAACTCCCTTAATTTGTATTCCATTTGTATTAGTTCCTAAGGTCGAACTAACTAGAAGAATTGACATGCTGGAAAACAAAATTCTGAGCATCTCTGTAAATAAATCATCTCTGCAATTTAGCTGCAGGACTAGGCCTATAGAATGAAGTTCTCAAAAGGAGCCGAGTGATATCATTTGAAGATTTAGAAATCTAGAAATTAAGCCTTTACAAGGCCGAGTTCCTTATGATAATGAACGAGCTTCTGTGAACAAGTATAAAATTGTGTCATCTCAAGAGATCGGAAAATCTTCAGAAGTCTGTTCATATTTGTGGGTAATCCATTCAAGAAAAGGAATGTCTCATAGCGGACTAGAAGAAGCCTTTACTGATTAATAAAAACTGAATTGTTTAGGTGTCTTCTAAGCCTAGCTAGAAGGACAAATTTAATGTTTCAGTCACCTGAAATAGAAGCCTGAAAAGAAGAACAAAGTCCTGTACCTAAGTCATAAAGTCTGGAATCCCCATAAAAAATAAAAAAATAAAATAAAAATAAAAAATTTGTTGCTATCTCCACCCAAATTCTGTTGCTATTTCATATGGTTTAGAACTTTGTGCTTTTTGGTGGATGATCAAAACACTGACTCACGGTAACATGGATCTTGTGCTTCCTACAAGCGTTCAAAATCTTATCATTTCTCCAGCCAGGATGCATTTCCACCTGCATGTGGCACAGTTTTTGCATAAATATCATGTATAGGTGTCACCCATTTTATTTGACAGAGACTGCAAAATATGAACATGGAAGCAAACTTTGAATAGGAATGCTATGGTACCTGGCACACAGAAGGCAAAGTTGTTGCATAGTTAAGTAGAGATTCCAACTTTTTCACTGTGAAATTAGATATCCCAGTTTCTCGAACCTTTTTCTCTACTACCAGTTTTTCCATTTCTCTCCATACACCCTCCATGTCTAAATCTAACACATCACCAGCTTTGGGAGGCCTGCTTGCCCCTTCTCTCAAGTGAAATGGCCAATGGATCTGAAAAAGCAGACAATAAACAGAAAATCAAGTCAAGAGAGCCTCTCTTGGACTGTAGTCAATGAAATTTCTACAAAGATAAAATCAATTGGTCATTTTTAATTGGTTCAGAGGAAATCCTGCTTAAACTCCACTCCTTATTTGAGTTTGATTTTGTTTCTATGAAACAAAGATATATAAGGTTTTCAGATTAGGAGATTTTGATTATTTTTTTCATGAACTCCCTGGTTAACTACACAATATTTTGATTCAAAAGTATAAGATATCCTATATATATAAACCAAGTGGGTCAAACACACCAGGTAAATGACAGGATAAATCTATGGATTAAAACAATATTACACCAGCTCAAGCATGAGGATTACATACCAGGTAAAGATCAAGATAGTCAACCTGTAGATCATTGAGAGACTTGTCAAGAGCAGCCCTGACTTTGTCAGGCTTGAAATTAGTGCACCTGCCCAAATCCCAAACAAAAAAGAGAAAAAAAATCCATTAGACACAGATGGGGGCTGCTAGTTTAAAACTAGGCTGGTTAATCATATAGTTTGAACTCCCGGAGATCAATCAATCTACAATGTGAAGTAGAAAAGATATAAAATGGTAAAATGTGATGCCTACCAAAGCTTGGATACCACAAACAGATCTTTCCTATCAATGCCTGCATCCATGGCAGCTCTCAGTCCATGACCAACCTGCAAAAGACAGCCAAGCAATCATGCATGCAGGGCCATTGAAGCAACTCAATGTCTTCAAAAATTCAATGAACCCACAATTTTTGGTCAATAATCACAGAAGCCTAAAGGCAAATAATCATCACCTCCTCCTCAACGCCATATTCTGCTGCAGTATCAATATGGCGGTAACCGTCCTGCAACGCCCAATTGTCAAATACATCAAATTAGAAATATGAGTACAGTTTGCCAAGTGTCTTAAAGGAAATGCTTGCATCCCAAAATTTTTGCATCCTTTTGTGCTATTTATTTTTGTCATTATTGAGTGATTGATATTTTAAACCTCAAAAAAAGCATAAAAGATGTTTTATATTTATATATATGTTGGATAACTTGCTAAGATCGAAATTTTGGTTTTAATGTTCTTGCATATTGTTTGACCAGATCAGTTCAAAATGGGCAAGCGAAAGAAATGGCAATATATCATGGATCTTGAGGTGCAAGACCTCAAAGGAAAAATGGCATTCTCTAGTAAAGACTTGGTTTGGACAGAAATCAATAAAAAAAACAATGGTATTGATCGAGTTGCTGTAATCCCGTTACGACGACTTTTTGACTTTATCAAAGGAGAGGAAGAAAATCCTATTGCTCCATGCAAATTCATAAGAAAAACAAAAAAGAAACCAAAAGAAAGATCTACTGCTGCATTGCAATATGATATGTGAGTATTTAAAATATATATTGTTTAGATCTTTTGAAACCACAATTATCTTTCTTTGTATGTACTAACAATTTAAATTTTTGGTTTAGTTATCATTGTTCGTTTGGCCCAGAGGACAAAAGAGGAAATCTTTCAGCTAAACGAAGGACCTCATTTGTGCAGAAGAGGGGTTGCCAATGCCACTTTATTGTAAAAGTTATGCATGAAATGCCTGATAGAGCAATATTAACTTTTAATATGTATGAACATGAAGATGGGGAAGGTTGGGCTTGTCATGGTCAATGTGACACTTCAGGTGAGACCAGGGCCTTGCATAGGCCAAAGCTTTCGAGGGACATTGTTGCATATGTAGAGAGTTGTTTCTTTTTGGGAGTGCCTATTGATGTAGTGTATAGAACCCACATTAAGAGACATGTTGACATCGATGTGGCAGCTCGAGATAGAGATTTCTTTTTATGCAGGAAAGATATTGTAAACATCTATAATAGATTGGTGAAGGGAAATTATCAACTTCATAAAAAGGATGAAATGAGTGTAAACCTTTGGTATCAAAAGCATCGGGAAGATTTTTTCTTTTACCAAAAGCCCAATGGTGTGGAGGTCCCTTTTATAATAGGGATTCAAACAAAGTGGATGTTGGAGACAATGGTCAAGCTATCGCACAATAGCTTAATAGCCATGGATTCAACATTTAACACAAACAAATATGGGGTAAGTCAGATGCCAATGATTTATTGAATATATTTATTTAAGTTGTATACATTGAAAATGATTAATAATTTGTATTTAAATTTATGTAATGTTGAAAATGACAGTATCAGTTGTATACACTCGTGGCATTTGATGAACAACAAAGCGGGGTGCCTGTTGCATGGGTCGTGGCATCACGAAACACATCAGATGATATTGCAATATGGCTGGAGCATCTCATGCGCAAATGTTTCCAAACCCGTCCTGATTGGAAAGTCAATGCTTTCATGGTTGATGATGCACTGGCTGAAATCAGTGCCTTGAGGTAAATTTAACATTGTCATGACATAACCAAACTTGCATTTTTTCTAAAAATACCACACTAAAATGCATTGACTATGGCAGGAGGATCACAGGTTGTGATGTGATCTTATGCGTTTGGCATGTACGGAGGGCTTGGTTGAAAAATGTCAATCGGTTGGCCACTAGTTCCACAAAAGCCAAAGAGATGTTCAGTGAGTTAGGTTTCATCATGAAACACACTCTCAATTATGAAGTGGAAGATGCAATCAATCAATTTTTTATCAAGTTTGCAGATGAAGAGAAGTTCTTAGACTATTTCAACAAGAATTGGGTCACTGGAGATAAAATTCGTAAGTAAACATTTTTTTCGTATTATATGCATTTTTTACTTTTATAAAGGTGATATAGTGAGACTGACATCGTTCTATTTGCAATTAGGTATGTGGGTGAAAGGTTGTCGGGAGTTTCCTCATGCAAATCAGGAGACCAATAATGCTGTTGAGTCATACCATTGTTACCTAAAAACAACATTTCTATCTGATAGAAGGAAAAAATGTGCCCGGAGGATGGATTGGTTATTGCATATGCTACTAACAACAGTTGAACCTTGTTATCGGTTCAAGGAAATCTTAAAAGAAGAAGGATTTCTAAACAACTATAAGAGAGAAAAGCAGCTAGAATCATCAGTGGAACGAGCAAGAAAAATTATGGATACTGATTGTTGTCCTCATGAGAGCATAACCCGTGCCTATTGGGTGAGAAGTCAGACAGATCGAAGTAAAAAATACCTTGTCACCTGGTATCGTAAGGATTTTATAACCTGTGAATGTCCATGGTCTATCCGTGGAAACATTTGCAAGCATGCCATAAAGGTTAATTGGCTATATTTCAACTTGGATAATTCAAATCCATTGCTTCATCAGCATGCAGATGATAACATATGCAATGACCCACCTGAGATCAATATAGAGCCTCAAAACCATGATGAAGATGTCGATGCTACTCTTATGGCCGCAAATGTTGTTGATGCAGATGCCAAGGCACTTCATTTGGCAAGGGAGGAGTTGTTTAGCTATACACATCTCATTTTAGATAACCCTCCTACTACTTTGGCGAAGACAATCCAGTTGACTGGTATGCTTAAAAAAATGTTGGATGAAGCCAATAATTTGCAAGTTACTGATTTTGACTTCACACCTGGATTGGAATCTCTTGATCCATCTTTGAAGAGGAAGAAGAGTTTCCTTAGCCCCACAAAGAAAAGAAGAAGCAGCAGAAAAAACAATGGTTTGGAAATTGATTTAAATGTTGA
The DNA here is from genome assembly GCA_031772625.1 of Pinus tabuliformis. Classification (NCBI taxonomy): domain Eukaryota; kingdom Viridiplantae; phylum Streptophyta; class Pinopsida; order Pinales; family Pinaceae; genus Pinus; species Pinus tabuliformis. The sequence goes on from CM062805.1 coordinate 719,512,752, forward strand.
TCCATCAGAATATGAACCATTTGAGTTTCAATACCTCAATAAGCGAGGACGTCATCGATCAAATAATGCCGTCTCTATGGTTCCAGGTTAGTTTCATGTGTTGAATAGAGTCATGGTTTTAGATTTAAGTATTTAATCACCACTATTCTTTAACATGTGGTATGTTTATTTTTTACAGCAATGCAACAATCCCCAACCATGGCGATAACCCAAGACCAAAGGGAGATGCAAGACCATCCAACCTTACCTCCCATGCCAGGTACATTTGACACTCTTTCATTATGTGTGCACATATACCTTGATGCTCTAGAAAATTTCTTTGCGATAACATTTGACATTTTTCTAGGTAACTATAGAATAAGTGGAGAAGCATCATCTTCTACCATGACTGATCATCTATGGAAGGACTTCAACTCTAATGGGAATCAATGAGGTATGCACAAAGAATAGATAAGCTAGATTATTATGGCATCGTCAGGTGGCCCTTTATCATATGATAAGTATATTTATGTTTTCCCATTGTTATGTTGTTATAAAAATACCTTTTTCATAATCTGTTCATGAACATAATCTGTTCTCTTAAAGTTCATGAAACTTTGTGACATGGAATGTTGGGTTGTTTCAGAAGGCTCTAGGTACATTGAGAACATGTGTGCGTGCAAAATTTGAGGAAAGTTTGAGCCTTCATCAGTGCAATATTAAAAATATGGGTGCCTGATGAGCACCGAGGAATGTTTGAGCCTTCATCAGTGCAATATTAAAAATATGGGTGCCTGATGAGCACCGAGGAATGTTTGAGCCCTCATCAATGCAAAAGTAAAAGTTCAATCATATGCCACTACTCTCCTGAAGTTTCATGAAATTTTGAACTTTGACATGGAATGTCGAGTTAATTCACATGGCTCTGTAATTGTTCAACAAATTGAATTGTTGGTTCTTTTTACTGCAATGTTTCTGTATTTTCTCACGTAATTGGTATAATACTGCAGACTAAGCTGTAACAATGTTGTATACACACCACAATTTGGGAATGAATTAGTGTTTTGGACATCAATGGTGGTTATTATTTTGCCTTTATTAATTTTTATTACATGGAATTTTCACCAACGCTGTTACAGAGGATCAAAGAATTGTCTCTGCTGTTCTAGAGGTTAATTGGGATTTCTTAGATGCTAATTTTATTTATAGATACATGTGCTTTTCTGATAAAAAGTGCATAAACCATCAGTAATTTGATGTCAAGTTTATGAATGGAATGAAAGTGTATAAGCTAGACTACTCCTTTAATCAGATATGTTTTCTGTAATTTTAAAGGTTTTCAGTGATTAGTTTATATTTTGTAAATGGTGTCTGGAGTAAATGTTTGGGTAGACAACATTAATGTTCAACCCTGAACTAATCCTTAAGTTTAACATCTTAATCTGCCTTATCAAGAAGCTGTGAATAGTGATTATAGATTATCATGGACTCTTAACAAGTCTTAACATTTGATGGAGTGGGGTGTATTCAGCAGCAGGAAAGATTAGTTAGAGTGAAAGTATTCTGCAGGGTGAGGCCATCTTGCCTTAGTTAGTGCATGCCCATGAATTCCAATAGTGAGATTGTAAATCAGTGAAAAGTTTTCTGGACTAAACTGACTTAAACTTCCTCAAAGATCTGACAGTTTAATAACAGTATCTTTTGTTGAGAAATCCAGGGCAGCATGTGATTTATGTTTCTTAACTGATTTCTCTTATATTTGGACGAGTTCTTGTGATATATTATGATTTTTTTTTAGCATTTATCATGTTCTTTCATCATCAAGACGAATGCCAAAACAAGATCACAAATGCATATGAAAAAAAGGCAGCTTTTTGCTTGCTTGTGTTGATGTGCATATTCGATTATCTTTTTCTGCCATTGTTAGTCAGTGACTATTACACATGAAAAAGCAGCATGTTATAATTGCTTTTAGTCTTCTAAGTTAAGTTTCAGATTTCAAACTTTACCCCAATAAACCTGTTTAAACAATTTATTTTTCTTCTCTATGAATTTGCATATGGTGTGCTTTCATGAGTTGAACATGTCACATTGTTTCCTTTGTTTTGTATTTGGCATATGTCAGTATTAAAAGCCAGTTAAGATGTCCCATTTCCATCTTCAACTTCTTAGATATCAGTGGCCTCCTTGATCAGGTGATCTGCATGGGAGCTTATGTTAGTCTACAAGTATCAAAAAGTAGTCAATTTAGAACCAAGACCTCCTTTCTGTTGGAAACCCATTTTCTTGTCATACTTTGAAAACCCAGCTAAAGAGCCTCTCTAAACAAAAACTAGTTAAACAATTGGATATGGATTTTTGAAGACCAAGATTTTGTTTTACAGCAGCGAGGCTCAGCGCTCAAGCATAGCTACACACTTACTAGGAACCCCCATCCTCTCTATATTCCCTGGGAAGTTCGCAGTGGCAGTGTACATGCCCATGCAATGTATGGTCCTCATTATCTGGGCATGATCCAAATCATCTTCTTGTCCAATGAACAAAAGTCAAAACTCATTAGTTTACCTTTGCATGCCCTAAGAAGAGGGGTGCACTCAGCTCAAACATAACTCAACACTTATTTGGTTCCCACATTCTCTCCACTTCTTTGGAAGTCCATATAGATCGTGAACATAGAAACATATAGTCCTAGTTAATCAGGGCATGGTCTAAATCATTTTCTCTTTTGAGATTCTGGAGGCAAAAAACTCTACTAGTTCATTTATGTGTGCCTCAAGGAAAATGCAGGCTCGACTTGTACTTTGCAGTATTATGTTATAGTTTTGGAGGCTGTCCCTGTATTTTTCCAAATCTTATGATATATTTTTCCTGACAGGTCCACAAGGATTACTTTTATGACTACCTTACTAGGATTATCATTTGAAACCCTGTAAGATAACAACCTTGAACATCGTTTTGCATGAGTAGCTGCTTTGCCTATTACTTGTACAACCATCTTTCCACACAAGAAGGTGGAAACTCAGACCTGTGGAAACCCTAGATTCCACAGGACCTCGCACGTGAGGGCTGCTATAGAGAGAGAAAAATCCAGAAAACAAGAAAGAGAGATTCTTTCTTTCTTCGCTGCATTCTGCTCTTGCTCTAAGGGTCCTCGCACTTCCTTCTTGTCTCAGATCAAAGTATGCCAAGTGTGTGTGTAATGGAGGTCAAATTCCTCCCTTTATCTATGCTTCTTAAGGGTTGCAAGGGCCTCTTCTAGGCCGACATAAAGGGCTGGCCAACCAGATCTTTGGTGGACTCTAGATTTTTCTTTACAACAAAATAATATTTCCTTTTCTTGTTACATTTACCCTATGTCTTCAACCGGAAGAGGCCAAACTTTATCCAAGATATTTCATGCTTATGCAATCAAGCATATTCCTGCAACCTGCTCTTCCTACAAACAAAAGACATGAGCTAAACCAAAGAACAATTCCACATGCATACCTTTTACTTCACCTGATCATCTAGCATTCTTCAATCTGCACCTCATCTCTGAAGATGAGATCCCATCATGCTGCAACTGCACCATCAAGCTTCTAGAAGCATGCTCCAAATTTGTACATATTTCATCAAGATGGAGTTGCTTCAGAAGAAGAGATCCCTAGGATCTTCCTCCTTCAACCTCTTGTTTTCAGGGTCTTTGATTTCTTCAACTGCATGGGCTCCATCTTTCCTCTTTGTACCTTTCTTTTGATTAGAGATCTTCAGGCAATCTCTCTTGGAGTGATCAAGTTCATTACATTCAAAGCATCTCATCTTTGACATATCAGGCTTCTTCTTTTGACGAGACCTCCTGAACTTTCCTTTGTTCAATGTCCTCATTCTTGCTGCATATGCTTGTGACTTCTCATGAGGATCTGTTTCATTCTTTACTTTTAACTGGCTCTCTTCCTTGAATATATGTTGGTCACAAACGAATTCCATTTCGGAGGCAGAGCATTGAGAACACATGTAGTGATTTATGCGTTTCTCCAAGGGCATGCAACTGATCTCTTAATTGAGATATTTTCTTTGAACATAATCCATGACATCATTCTCATAGAGGTTAATCATCTTCTTTCACCCTTGGAAGTTAGAGGTCCCATCGAGCTTGTTGCTCTCCTCGCAGAATATAGACATTGTGTTAGATGCTTGAGACATAAAACAAGATCAATACCTACTTGAACACACAGTCTTGTTGACTTGCTTCAAGTTGGTCTTAAGCTGCTTCCTCCCAGGATTTCTTTCAATGGGCCACACAAAAGTGAAAGATAACACTGTTGTTCTTCTACTTCTAGAAGTGACTGCTACAGATCTTCAAGTTGATCTTCACACAAAGTTTTTCTAGACGTAATATGCTTGATTTTTTTTTCTATCACTGATTGTAGTAGAAGCTTCTAAGATTACTAACCCTTCTTCTTGAGACAGAGATAGTAGCCTTGCTCAGAGACTTTCCTTTGTTCAATGTCCTCATTCTTGCTGCATATGCTTGTGACTTCTCATGAGGATCTGTTTCATTCTTTACTTTTAACTGGCTCTCTTCCATTACACAATGGGACCATAATTCATCAAGGTTGGGAGTCTCCTTCCTTGAATATATGTTGGTCACAAACGAATTCCATTTCGGAGGCAGAGCATTGAGAACACATGTAGTGATTTATGCGTTTCTCCAAGGGCATGCAACTGATCTCTTAATTGAGATATTTTCTTTGAACATAATCCATGACATCATTCTCATAGAGACTGTAGCTTGGTGACAGGCCTTCCAAAATAGCCCTAAAGCACCTTCAAATAGTTTGGTCTTGGTCTTCTTATGCATACACCTATGCACAAGACTTCGTCCTCTTTTAAAGGAATATTGGCTCTTTTTTATGGTGACTGTAGCTTTCACAGTAGGTCTTTCAATAGTCCTTCAATGCTACTAAACATCCTTGGTCTTGGACTTTTATCATGGGCTTCTCAAACTTAATTCAGATACCCTGTCTTTATGCTCAGAACTTGAATTTAGAACCTTCTGATGTGACACCAAAATTCAGACTTCTTGTGATGATTTCAGACCTTGAGAATTGTACACAGAACTTCGATCTCTATTCCAAAGGGCTCGGTTTTGTCTAGGCTAGATGCATAGCCTTTTGTGATTTAGATGTATGAATGTATTTGAAATTTTTCGAAGTTTCTCTTATTATTTAAGGAGTTACTGTGCAACTTATCTCTCTTATGTATATTGGAGTTTTGCTCCATGCTTAGATTGATGTACATATTGTATATTTCTGATTTCTTATGATATTTTGAGTATCTGCGCTATAACACTTCAACTTCTGCCCGGCCTTAGGTATTGCAATTAAGAACCTAAGGGCACCTGAACCACCTTAGGTATTTTCTCTCTTTTTCAGTCTGAAAGAGCTGATAACTCGTTGAGACTACTTTTAACTCAACTCAAATTCAAATCTAACTACAAATATAACACACTTATCAGTAACAAAAGCATTGTAAAAAGATAATTGCTAACGAAACTCATTCAAATTTAACTACAAATATAACACACTTTTTTCTTTTTTTTCCAGAAGCGTTGGAATTGTATTATATTTAATAGAATCCAGTACATAAAGACAGTGAAAAGGAGACATATCAGTATATGCCTGAGATTAATCTCATATCTGCTGCCCACATAGTCAGTATTATGTAATTGTTCCAATCATGTTCAAAAACTTCTTTAAAGGCATCCAGAAACAAGTAAAATAATGATCTGAAGCTATGGTAGGTGGAGCACTCCCTCTAACTGAGAGTTGTCCTCAATATATCTATACCACATCACCCCAAAATCTCCATTGGTACCTTCTTTTGATAGAGTCTGCCACCATGTTGGATTCACAATAGATATGTCGCAGAGTAGTGCTTGGAAGAGTATTCATTATCTGTTTTAAGTGTAATGTTCCAAACTTAAACAAACAGTGATATACAAAAGCAAATGTAATTTTCATAAATGTAATTTTCATCTTTGTATTTAAAAAAGAAAAGAAGTATTATTTTTGTTATATTTATCAATGAGTTTCTTGCTCATTGAAATAGGTCTAGCACATGTCAAAGTGCTATAGGTAGAGTCAAAAGAAAATGTTGAAGACCCAATTAACCTCTACTTAATGTTCCTTGTTCCTCACCCAATTGGGGGAAATTATAATTTTTTAAAAATAAATTGAAAGTAAAATAGAATAGGAAAAAATAGATAAATGAAATATAAACTTCCATGTCATTATTAATCATTAAATATATTGAAGGTAGTGCTGACATACCCTACCAGGCAACCATAGTTTGTTGTATTGCACTCTAGAAATTGCTAAATTGAGAGGGTAACCAAATTCCTTGTTTAGATATAGTGGATGCCCTCTACAAAAACTACACATGAAAATTCCCAACAATTTCCAGCAAGACCAAAACATAAACAATATATGAGCTTAGCATAAAAGAATATTGTGTATCAGAAGACCATCCATGAGCTAGATATCCTTCTCCTTTACCTAAAGGTTGTATCTATTGATATCTACCATTTAATTGTCATGTAGATACCAATTTAATTGTCATGAAACATACATGATAATTAAATTGATACCATTTAATTGTCATGAAACATACATGAAATTTCTGTTGCTACTCAAATTTAATTGTCATTATATAATGACTTTAAATCTTGTTATACGGTCTTGAACACTAAAAAAATCCATGAAATGCTTGATTTACATTAAAAAAACAAATACTCATATAGATTGAATAGATAAATTGGCAAAATGCAACTTTACTTTCGAACTATCTCTCAAAGTCTTCCAAAAACAGGTACTATCCAGCCAGTTATGTAAACTAGAAGAGAAATAAATTGAAACTAGTTTCAAGAGAAATATGTGTCATTAAGAATAAATTGCTTATAAACATAGTAAAGAAACCTTTCATCACTGATCAACGACCAACGAACAAATCACATAGCATATCAATATCTCTCCAGAAACAAAGATCTGAGAAGGTGTTTGGAAGGATCAGACAACATGATAATGTATTGATGACAATCAGAAAACCATGAATCAGTGACTTTTCTCAAAATACATTTGTCCATAAATTTGTCTCCCATACAAAAAACAGTAATCATTGTACGTTGGGGAAAAATAAAACATTAATAGGTTCTTCTTTAGTGAAAGAACCAAGCTATGATAGACCCCAGAAAAATGATAACAACAACCCATTCGCACAATGGGGATTTATATTGATGGTGATCAATGATTTCTGTTGCAGTGGATGGTGATCCTATGTCATATTTGGCATCTACATACGTGCTTAAAAATGCTCTGGACATTATATCAGTGGACATCTTTTCAATATCTGTAGAGTGATTGATGGTAAAATGTTGAAATTGACAACTCCAATTTATTGCTTCCTTATGAAGAGGTTTTAAATTGTCTTTCCGAACCCGATAGATGCCTTTCATCTGATTACATATCAACTCCGAGTTGGTGAAGATTTCAATATCATTGACATCATGTTGTTTTGCCTCTTTTAACCCTTCAACAAGGGCAATGTAATATGCCTCATTGTTTGTCGTCATTCCAAGCACTTCTCTCTTTCCATGAAATAAATGATTTGTTGCCATATTGTAAAGGACGAATTTAATAACTGCTCGACCTGGATTTGGAAAGCAAGACACTTCAATGCATAAACGCCACTTTTGCACCATTTTTTACACTTCAAAAACCTGAAAAATAAATAACAATAAATTCATGTTAAACAAGTAGACAATTATCTATTTCCTAATACTCAACATGTTTTTCAATCATATATAATTAAAAAAAGCAGATAATTTGTGTTCATTTACACTGCAACACTTTCAATACTGGCAACTATTCTGCAAAAAAAGCATTTAGCAATCACCACATTTAGCAACTATTCTGCAAAAAACACATTTAGCAATCGGTGCTGCCATAATATATGTGAAATTTATAGCAGGCAATCATTACACTCACATTCCACTACCCGTGGCAAAAGAGATGTGTTAGAACAAAGAAAAGGCAATAAAATTTTCAATACCAACACAAACACCAAGAGCACTAGTGAAACTTGCTCTGGTCTGGCCTTATCCCTGCCCTCAACATTCGGACAAAATAACCAAGTGCCTTCTTTCCATATAGGATGTTTGACCCACTTGGTTTATATATATATATATATATATATATATAGGATATCTTATACTTTTGAATCAAAATATTGTGTAGTTAACCAGGGAGTTCATGAAAAAAATAATCAAAATCTCCTAATCTGAAAACCTTATATATCTTTGTTTCATAGAAACAAAATCAAACTCAAATAAGGAGTGGAGTTTAAGCAGGATTTCCTCTGAACCAATTAAAAATGACCAATTGATTTTATCTTTGTAGAAATTTCATTGACTACAGTCCAACAAAGGCTCTCTTGACTTGATTTTCTGTTTATCGTCTGCTTTTTCAGATCCATTGGCCATTTCACTTGAGAGAAGGGGCAAGCAGGCCTCCCAAAGCTGGTGATGTGTTAGATTTAGACATGGAGGGTGTATGGAGAGAAATGGAAAAACTGGTAGTAGAGAAAAAGGTTCTAGAAGTTCTATGCTTTTATTTCTTATAAGTTTCAGGAGTCTTTAGTGTTATTCCATTGTGCATAGAATTGAGTTCTGAACAGAGGATCAATCAGAATTCTGGTAGGCCTATCAGCCAAGAGAAAATAGCAGTTAAATCTCTGTTTTCTTGTTTGGTGCTCTTGTTTAGTTGGGTGCTGTTCTTATCTACGATTCGAGAATCTCCATATTTGTTACTTTGCAGAAGTCTCATAGAAGATACTAATAGCTTAGATCCATGCAGAAACGGGCCTGATATCTGCTCAGTGGGCATAAATCCCAATGCTTTCTATCCACAACTCCTCTAACATTTCGTCAACATGGATTTTTTACTAGACATTTTTTCACTGCAAGTGATCACCACCCCTGCCTATGACTGTAAGGTTCATTTATGGGTGGATTTAGCTTCCAATTTGTAAGATTGGTTCTTATGAGTGACAAAATCAGCAGGATGGGCTTCAACTTGTCAGGATCATTGCTTCAACTCTTTTTCTTTTGGTGGGTTCTTGAATCTTTCCTTTCAGACTGTCTTATTGAGGTGAAATGTAGTTGTTGTCCAGCCATCAAGACTTCATATTATTGCTAGGTAAGATTGGCTTCTTGTCTTCTACTGTGAGATTTTCATGAAGGCTGCTTGAGTTTCCGCAGTATTGATACAGACCAGTTATATTCAGTTATATTCGTTTTTGTTCCCGAACAAGCCCCCCGTTCCTTCAATTTTTGGGGGACTGGAAGACACCCATTACTTGCAAAGTTCTCTGTTTTGGCATCAGTGATGAGATTTGTAGCCGTCTAAAGGATTTTCTAAGGGATAAGTTTGGTAGGGGTTGGAAAATTGCATTTCCATATTGTATCCATGGTAAAAGATGGACTAATATTTGTGATTCTGTTTAGATGAGTTTGGAAGATTAACTGAAACTACATCCAAAGATGTTTTCTAACAGTTTATCTTCAAGTTCAAAGTGTACTTCCTTTAACCTCTCTGTTATGGCTTGCCAGAAATTCTTGAGCTCCTTGCCATAACTGAAACAGTTCTTGTTTGAGTGACAACCTTTGCAAGATGTGGGTAGTGGCGTGGTTAACTGCCACATAATCTGAAGTTGAAACATCTTCATTACCATCCATTTTAAGGACTTTATAATAGAAATCTTCCAGAATTAATCACGTCACTTGTTTATATTTGGTCCAAGGGTACTTTTCATTGTGCCATTTAGGGATAATGTCAAAATTAGGGAGGATCACTTTGAACTAGGGCAATATCTATGTTCAGCAGGCATAAGAATATGATGCAGTTTGCAGGCTAGTGAGAAAAAATATTGTTTTTGACAGGCCAGTAGTACCAAGTAGACATACTTTAGGCAGTTCTGCCTCAGAACACAATATTTTTCAGGGCACTCACAGATACCATTTTCAGATAAATAGTATGTATCTCTTTCTTTTGGTGGTAATGTTGGAGTTTTAACTAGTAATAATGTTTGGTAGCGAGACTTTTGGAATATAGAATGATTTGCAGCCATCAATTATGTTTATTCTGTTTGATTATTAGATGTTGATGAAAGAGTAGTAGGAACTCACCTAAAATTTTAGTGACGTCGTAATGGAGGCTAGATAAACATATAAATGCATTGTTTGAAAAAGGTTCGAGAAATTGGGATATCTAATTTCACAGTGAAATGGCTGCAAATCTCTACTTAACTATGCAACAACTTTGCCTTCTGTGTGCCAGGTACCATAGCATTCCTATTCAAAGTTTGCTTCCATGTTCATATTTTGCAGTCTCTGTCAAATAAAATGGGTGCGGATCTTACCTGGGTTTGGAATTGCAGAGGTCGGGGCTGAGCGGAAGAGAAAGGAGTTGCAGAGCTCGCCGGAATTGCAGACGGACTTGCGGAGGTCAGGGCAGCAACAGAGCGGGCGGGAATTTGCGTGAGGGAGTATACGCGGGACCAGCCTTCAATTCGAATTGGAGCCAGGAAATTGCGTGAGGGAGTAGAGTTCCCGTCGATCGAGCTCGAATCCGATCTGTCAGGAGTAATCGTCCGGCGCCGAATCCATTGTCAGGCTGTCAGAATCGCGAGGGAAGGCTGGGCGGCGAAGGAGGGTGGCGGAGCGAGAGAAGGTGGAGGGTGGCGGAGCGAGGGAAGGTGGCGGAGGGCGGAAGAATGGCCGGCAGCCGGAGCCGGACGATTTTCCGGCCGGTGCCGGAAAACGGGCCATTCTTCCGCCCAGCTAGACTACTCCCTCTTATTATACACATCATACATATCACACATATCCGCAACCTGTAACGTGATGCTGTGGTCATATCTCTATAAATTGAATTGCATTCTTGCATTCGGTGAATGCTTGTGGAACCTATCGTCGACCTCAGAAGAGAGCTAACACCTCATGGGATTCAGGCGTTCATCCGTAACAAGCAAGGCGTCGGCCTCGGCCTCAGCCTCAGCCTCATCCATGTTTTACAGTCAGGTGCCAGTGCCTAGTGGAGCAACTGGAATGATTATAGGGAAGAAGGGAAGCACCATCCGGAGTTTCCAAAACACTCGAGGGATCACTTCTGTGAAATTGTCTTCTGGAAGAGTTGAAATACGTGGGGTATCAGAAGCAGCTGTACAGAGTGTTGTTCTGGCTATTGAACGCCTTTTATGCCATGCTGTTTCCAAAAGTAAGGGATACCATCCTGACTTTTTTGTTACATGCTTCTGCAAGTCTCTTGCACAACCGCTCTTGGCTGTGAACAAAATTTGCTTTGAAAAGTTTGCTGGAGAAATCAGTCCGAGTCATAGGGAAGCCAAGAAAACCCATTTCTGTGTCAAGTCTGGAGCGATATGCGAGGAGGTACCGGGAAGGGGATCGGGGTCATCGATCGATAAATCATCTCATGATATAGATAGATTATCTGCTCAGCTTTCCAGTCAGATGGGTATTTCGGAATCCGTTATCCTTTCATACTGGGACTTTTCGGCCTATAAAACCACGTTGCTTTCGTGCCTCAAGTCTCTGCGATTAAATACCGAATACAAGACGATTAAATTGGTGATCCGATTTGGGAAGCTACTTTTCGACATTGGGCCCGATTTATCTAATTCAGTAAGGAAAGGAGATTTCATTTCCCTCCCACGCCTGCAGCAACTCCAGGTGGGAAAGAAGTTGAATTCTTTCTTCTCTACGGCATGTTCTGATGCAGCCGCAAGAGATATGAAGCTTCACTTAGAACGGCTGCAGTACGTGAAGATCGCCAGTGGAAATAAAGTTAGTATTCATATAGCATATCTGGTAGGAAGGGAGCTGCAGCGATATAATGTGTCCGTCCGTTATGAGACGAGTATGGAAGGTCACAATGTCTCATCCTCTCACGAATTCGAATCATCGACAGGTCCTGTGATTACAAGAGTTCGAAGGCTGCCAACTAGACATGGTTTTGTAACCTTCTCCAGAGAAGGCCAGACAACCAATGATTTTCGGCTGGGAGTAGCGACTTACGAAATGGAACATCTGAATGATATTGATATTCCCCCAGGGATGGTGGAATGGGTAAACAAAGCGTGGGGGGATCGAACCCCTGACCCGTCACTTGTCTTTCCGCCGCCAGGAAGGTTCCTGATCATTAATATCCGATATAAAACCACTGAAACGTACTGTACGGAGGATTTCAAATTTCGCGTTTCCCAGGTGACAGGAGGAGACAGGATTAATATGGTGGGGATAAAAGATGGGAATGCAAGCTGAGCAGCAAATGGTTCAAGTCGAATTACGGATCGCCAGTTGCGGACACAGCCACTAGCAGGTGGGAGGATGTGGAATCCCTTGTTCAGACTGATGTCGTTGCCCTCATCAATGAAGCTGTTAAGTTTAGTGAAGTCGTACAGCCATCCGCGTGACTGCAACAATTTTGAGTTGGGGTGTTTTCGGCATCTTTTTTCCCTCCTCCTGCGACTAAGTTGATGTGTTTATGAAGCTATGTGTGCATGAAGTTCTGGAAACTTCTATTTATGGTTTTGTATTTCGTTACGTCTTGGTTTCAGGTCAGTAGTAGTATCATGGTATCCAACGTCTAGATGATGATAATAATGCTGCAAGCGGAGGACCTTTGCCAACGTTTTGTAATCCTTTTTATCGTTAATATATGTCACTGTCGTTTAGAAAAAAACGGACTAGATCAAATGGTTTGGTTTTTTGTATATCTGGTTACTATATACATTACGTTATTTATGTGGTGGGCTTTTCAAAAGGAACATCACAAATCATAGGCCGGATTAAAGTTGGCTTTATTAAATTAGGTTCCACTTCAATAAACAAGGATTCATAGGTTAAAATGATCTGCCGTGGTCGAAATCTTCCAAAATGCGAAAAAGAAACATGAAATGCAGAGCTGTTCCTACGATGGAGTTATTATTTATACGTTAGAAACATTGGCCTTGCTAAATTTGGGATTCATTCAATTTTTTTAACTTTATTAAACTAAGTATTTTTCACACAAAGGAGAGAGCGGCCTATAAAATGGAATCTAATGTCTGCTACAAGTTAAACTGAATGGAATCTGTTATTTGTTACAAGTTAATCTGGCATGGTAGTACATCAAATTGATTTTGCTAATTTTATTTATTTTTAAAATATAAAAAATATTAAAATTTATTAATTAACATAAATCGATGGGAGATTACTAATAAAATATTTAGATAATTATAAAAATTAAACAATTAGTAAACGTTTACCCGTATCAAAAACATTTATTTGATGATATATTTCACATTATTAAAATTAACAAAATCTTAAAACTTACGTAAATTCCTATTATTATGGCTTAATAATAGAGCACACCCATCTTAATACCATAATTATTATTAATTACATACCACGCCCATTTTAATTCCATAAATATTATTAGTTCCAATATTTAATTCTATGGAACTCTACAACTATTCACCTTGAATCAGAATCACAACATTAAATTCCCTATGCAGTTCCAGTATTTAATTCTATGGAACTGTACAACTATTCACCTTGAATAACAATCACGATATTAAAATCCCTATGCAGGCTTCAGTTTTATTCTGAACTGTACAACTATTCACCTTGAGTCAGAATCACAACATTAAAATCCCTATGCAGGCTTCGGTTTTATACCATAAAATAGAAGATGTTGATCACATTTGAAAACTAGGAGCTCCAGCTCCAAGCTTTCTCACTTGAAAGGATGTGAACGTCCGAAAAATAATCAAACCTAAATAATGCTTTTGACATCGATGTTGAACGCTATAATGTCTTCCTCCAAAACTTTTTTCAATAGTCCTTCTGTGCTTGTTATGTCAAACCTGTTAGTACTCACAAGGTAAACTATGTATTGAGAAATATAACTGAATAATCATGCATTGAGTAACAAAATTAAGCGCATCACCACCTTCCAGAAAGAAGACGTGGGGCTCATAAAACTCATAAGTACATGGCTTTATTGTAACTTCAAAGCATCCATTTGTAACGTTCCATGAATTTGCAACACAATACTTTGTTCACTACACTGAATATTTGTTTTCCAGCAACACCACCTATTGTCACATAATGAAGTTAACAAGATTGGGTAAAAGAAAGTTTAACGTTCCATGAAGTTGCAAAACAATACTTCGTTCACTACATTGAATATTTGTTTTTCAGCAACACCACCTATTGTCACATAATGAAGTTAACAAGATTGCGTAAAAGAAAGTTTAAGAGCTAAACCTAACTTGATTGAATATTTGGGATCATTCTACACTCTAACTAGGTCAAACAATTAACCTATTTTGAGATAAAAATCAGATTTGAATTAAAAGGAGTTACAGCTCACAGGTGAGTACTGCACCTGGAGACTGCACTCATTCAAAGAGAAATCTCTCCGTACACTCTACTACCATCAAATGAGCAATTACATCATTAAGTATATTACTAGAACTCAGGAAGTTGCAACCAAACTCCTAAAATCTAGGAACAAATCCTAAACTAAGGAGATACGTCACAACTTGTGTAACCATTTTTCCATTAATACAAAATAATATTAATTATTTTCAACTCCCCCCCTTAATGGATAAAGGATTATCCTGAACTCCTAGCATCCCTCTAAACAATTCAAACTTTACACGCCCAAGAGGCTTAGTAAAAATATCAGCCATGTTATCACAAGTTTTACAATATTCAACACATATCTCTTTTGACTGTTGTTTCTCTCTAACAAAATGAACTTGAGTATCAATATGCTTGGTATTTTTATGAAAGACTGGATTATATACAAGCTTGATGGTACTCTGGTTGTCGGATTTGATAATAGTTGATTCTTTCTGCTCTTCTCCTGCATTGTTGAGAAGTCTTCTCAACCAGATAGCTTCACATGTGGCTGCACACAATGCTTGGTACTCAGCTTCACATGAAGATAGAGCTACAGTGTGCTGCTTTTTGTTGCTCCATGTTATGACCCCGGATCCAATGCTGAATGCGTAACCTGTGATAGATCTTCGATCATCCAAGTTACCTGCCCAATCGGAATTTGAAAAACCTGCTAGAGTAACATCATAAGTGTCAGTGTACAAAATGCCATAATTACTAGTACCACTAAGATACCTCAACACACTTTTTTTGCGATCGAGTGACTTTCGAGTGGTTTTGACATGAACTGGCTCAACACACTAACAGAATATGCCAAATCTGGTCTAGTTGTCGTCAGATATATCAAACTGCCAACTAGATGTCTGTACATGGTAGCATCCACCTCCTTAGTACCGTCGTCACTGCTCAACTTTAAGTTCTTTTGTAATGGTGTTGCTGCTGATCTGCACTGCTCCATTCTGAACCTTTCCAACAAGCTTCTAGCATACTTCCCTTGAGTAAGAAAAGTTTGTCCAGAATCTCTCCATACCTCCAATCCCAAACAATAATGAAGGTTTCCGAGATCTTTCATCTCAAACACTTGTGACATCTGCTGTTTGATTTCTTTGATCAGATTGTTAGCATTCCCTGTTATGATCATATCATCCACATACAAAGAAATCAAAATAATTTTCCTGTATTTGTTAAACTTGGTATACACATTTAGATCATTCAAGCTTCTATGAAAGCCATGCTGAACAAAAAATGAGTCAATTTTCTCATACCACGACCTGGGTGCCTGTTTTAAACCATAAAGTGACTTTTTCAATTTACACACAAGATGTTCCTGTCCCTTTTTCACAAAACCTTCAGGCTGTACTAAATAAGTTCCTTCTTTCAAGTCACCATTCGGAAATGCAGACTTGACATCTAGCTGGTGTAGCTGCCATTTGTGTTTTGTTGCTAAAGAAATTAGCATTCTAATGGTGTTTAATTTGGCTACAGGAACAAAGGTGTCATCGAAATCTATTCCTTCTTTCTGTGAGTAACCCTTTGCTACCAGTCTAGCTTTAAGTTTCTCTATACTCCCATCTGCATTTATTTTTTGTTTCTACAGCCATTTACATCCTATGGGGGTTTTACCTTCAGGCAATTCAACCAAATCCCAAGTATGGTTTCTGTTTATTGATTCTATTTCCTCATACATTATAGCCCTCCATGCATCAGATTTACTTGCTTCCTCATAATTTACAGGTTCTACAATGTTTAAAATCTTTGACATTAATGCATAGCCTTTTAATTTAGAAGATAATCGAGTCTTCCTACCTGATCTCCTTGGTAGGGGACTTACCTCAATTCTATCTATTTCAGCCTTTTCTAGGCTTGCATCTTCATTGATTACTTCATATGTTACTTCTTCTTCTTGTTTCTCCTCCTACTCTTCATCTTCCTCACTATTTTCTTCCAATAGTAATGGAATGTGCCAATCATTGTTAGAGGACCATTCTTTCCTTCTTCAACCTATTCATGAAATATGACATCCTGCTTACAAAAACCTTGTGAGTCACAGGATTAAATAACTTATATGCCTTGAACTCAGTGCCATATCCAACAAATATACATTTCAGGGCTTTAGGATCTAACTTCTTCCTATCTGCCTTAAGTATATGAGCATAAGCTTTTGACCCGAATATTCTTAAATGACTTACTGCTGCTTTGAATCCAAACAATGCTTCAAAAGGGGTTTTGAAGCCCAGACATCTAGTAGGACTCCTATTCTTTAAATATACAGCAGTGTTAACAGCTTCTGCCCAAAGACCATTTGATAGACCCTTACCTTGAAGCCTACTCCTTGCACACTCCACAAGAGTTCTGTTCTTTCGTTCTGCCACTCCATTCTGCTGTCGAGTGTGAGGCACTGTAAAATGTTGCACAATCCCATGATGCTTGCAGAAATCCATGAAGTCTCCTAACTTGTATTCTCCCCCTTGATCTGAGCGGAAAATTTTTATCCTTTTTCCTGTCTAGTTTTCTACCATGGATTTAAACTCTTTAAAATACTGAAAAGCTTGACTCTTTTTACTCGGAAAGTATACCCATGAAAATCTAGTGCAATCATCTGTAAATAAGAGAAAGTAATATGATCCTCCTAATGACCTGGTTTGCATGGGTCCATAGATGTCTGTATGCACCAGTTCTAAAATATCTCTTTCCTTTCTTTTAACATGCAAAGGGAACTCTTCTCTATGCATTTTCCCTAATGCACATCCATCACAATCTAGCTTAACATTATGGAAAACAGGGAGTCCATCGACCATACCTTTTCTCTGAAGTAGGATGAGGTCTTGCAGATTAAGATGGTCGAATCGTTGATGCTAGAGATTTTTGGCTATCGATCCAGCTGCAACCATTTCCTGCTGTGGCATACTCTTCACATCTAGTCTGTACAGGTTCCCCATGCACACTCCTATTGCAACGGTTTCCATCTGGCTATCCTTAATGACACAATTAGTCTTAAAGAATTGAACTTGCATGTCCTGATCAGTAATCATTGAGACAGAGACCAAATTTTTCTTAATTCCTGGAACATACAATACATTTTTAAGGTGTCTAATGTCACCGCTAGGTAATTTTACAGGAATGTCACCATGTCCTTTGATCTCATGTCCACTATCATCTCCTAAATAGATTTTCGACCCACATGAAGTTTCTTCAAGAAATTCAAACCAATCCTTCTTACCAGTCATATGTGAGGATGCGCCCGAGTCAACATACCATATGTCGTCCTCATCTCCTTTTGAAGCTGAAAGGGCACGATCGACTACAAATAGTCGAAGTTCATGGCTATGATCCTCCTCTTCATTAACGAAGTAACCCTTATGTTTTCTCTGTTTGTTTCTTCCTTCGTCTGCCTACCTCTTATAACAATCTCTAATCTCATGTCCAGGTTTCCCACAGTAAAAACATTTCTTGATGGGAAAATTATTAGCAGACATACCTTTAAACGGTCTCTTCTGAAATGTGTTGGCTCCTTTCTGCTGCTGCTACTACGGTTGCTGATGCTGCTTCCCTTTAAACTGTCTCCTTTTTGCCATCAGAGCAAGGTCATTGCTCTGTGATTTCAAATTTTGTCGTCGCTCTTCTTCCTGTATCAAAATCCCTGTCAGCTCTTCAAATGAAGGGGCTTTCTCCCTTGCTGACAACCCTGTGATGAATGTCTGATAATCATCAGTCATTCCGTTCAATGTGATCGTGACCAGATCTGAATCGAAAACTTTCTCTCTGATATCTCCCAATCTGTCCTTCAGGTCTTTGACTCTAGCAATGAATCCAGTAGCAGATTCATTCTCCTCCATCTTCAATGCAAATAGCTTGCCTTTGAGTGACAAGACACGGTTTGTATTCTGCGTCTGGTATAGGTTTTTGATTGTCGTCCAAATGTCAGTGGCCGATTTACAGTCTCTAATATGTGGGATAACATTGTCCTTGACGGACATCTTCAATATGACCTTTGCTTTTGTCTCCCTTTTATCCCAATCTTGTTCTTGTGTGGCTGATCCTGATCTCAGCTCACTTCCTGTAACGATTGACCACGCATTTGCACTTTCAAGTAAAGTCTGCATCTTGAATTTCCAGTTGTTGAAATTCGATCCATCGAGTTTGCCAGACTCGTGGAGATACGATTCTAGACTATTATTCATATTAGATTGATAAAATTTCTGATCCTCTGATGAATAAGTCTATCGAACTGAACACTTTCAAGATACTAAAAAAAATCACCACATACCAGATCCGAACCTCTGTTTTGCTAAAAAAAAATAAAAAAAATAAAAAAAAATCTTCAATGATCCACCACCGGTCAAGTCCGATCTGCTGCCATCGAATAGATCCGGAACTCCAATGCGCCACCACCGGGCAAATCCGATCTCCTGCCACCAAACAGATCTGGAACTCCAATACGCCACCACCAGGCAAGTCTGATCTACTACCACCGAGTAGATCAGGAACTCCAATACGCCACCACTGGGCTACTCCGCTCTGCTGCCATCGAACAGAGCCGTAAATTCAAAGTGCCACCACCGGGAAACTTCGATCTGCAAAAATTGCAGATTTTTCAAAGAGAAAGAGGTTGGCGCTCCTTCGATAGTGAAATGCCCACGCCAGAGACAAAATCGACACGTCTTTCGAAATTGGCGCAATTAATCCTTGATTTTCTGCGCCAATTTTACTTTCTGGCGTGCTGGCGTGCTTATCACCCTCAAAACCACGCCAACTGGCGCGTCTGTTCTTAAAAAAATCGCGCCAGCTCTTCCTTCCGCACGAAAATGGCACGATTGTTCACGACGAAACCACGCCAACACTTTCTTACGCTCAGAGATGATCAATCATCTGAGACCTGTCTTCAGGTGTTACTGCAGTCCACCTGATTCTACAAATGCCGCCACCACAGTTCTATAATCAATGATGCATCCTCAAAAAAAAATTAAGGCTATCCCTACTCTGTGCTCTGATACCAAGATAAAAATAAGATTTGAATTAAAAGGAGGAGTTACAGCTCACAGGTGAGTACTGCACCTGGAGACTGCACTCATACAAAGAGAAATCTCTCCGTACACTCTACTACCATCAAATGAGCAATTACATCATTAAGTACATTAATAGAACTCAGGAAGTTGCAACCAAACTCCTAAACTCTAGGAACAAATCCTAAACTAAGGAGATACTTTACAACTTGTGTAACCATTTCTCCATTAATACAAAATAATATTAATTATTTTCAACTTTTTGGAGTACCCAAAATCTGCACTTAAAAGGGATTACTTCCGCTTAGAGCTACTTTGTAAGGTAAATGTAAATATCGGTGAAAGGTCCTCATGCTCTTTAGAAATTGCAACATTTTTACGTGAATTAAGTTTCCATCTTTCCCACACAATGATGCCCCGAAAATACTTAAGTGCCTCATCAACTACAACGAAGTTACGCAATGGAATTTCAAGAAATGGTGCAATGTGCAATGTTCTTGTAGGAATGTGCAACCATAGCTACGCTGACCTCATGATTGACATGAAAAAATAGGATTTTAGTTACATTAATGAAATAACTATCTCTAGTACAATTCAATTCGAAACTCTCGAAGACTATAACTTTCAAGTTAAATACTTAAGTGCCTCATCGACTACAACGAAGTTACGCAATGGAATTGCCACATATAGTGTGGCATAATAAATGGAGTCGTCTAACGAGGCGGAGGAATTTCCCAGACAGTTAAAAGTGGCCGGAATCCAGATAAAAAAATTTCAAAAAATCTTGTAAATCCAGTGTTTGAATCGTGTTTTTGATGGTGGAAATGGATTCAGCACCATCAAAAACATCTAAAACACCTAAAATTTTGAAGTTTAACAACTATAACTTGGATTTACAAAAATCCTTACCAGATTTTCTCTAAATATGACCGGAATTTCCATAACTTTCCGGGCAACTCCTCCGCCTCATTAGACTACGCGATAACAAATAAAGAGATTGTTCTCGTAGGAATGTGCAACCACAGCTACTATGACCTCATGATTGATATGTAAAAAATAAAATCAAAATAGGATTTTAGTTACATTAATTAAATAGCCATTTCTAGTACAATTAAAATATATGTTTACATATGTATTAAATTATATCAGTTTGTTTACTTAGATTATAAGATCTCGTGATTATTGGCAAGTTTTTTTGTTGAGCAAATTTAAGGGGCAACAAGGTATACATGTGAGGAACCTTGAAATAAGACATAAAGATTTAAGCCAATGATATGCTAGTAAATTATTTTTTGAAATTAAAATAAAAAATACTTTAATTATTTATAATGCTAAGAATTATAACTTGCCATGGTCACCGCAAAACCAATAGTGGTTTTTCATACAATCCATTATTAGAGTCCTGTCTAAGCGTAAACTAATAAGACTATTATTTTAATTTTTCCTTTTACGTAAGTCTCTTTTGTGTGTTTAAACCAATATTGGTTTTTCATACAATCGATTACTAGAGTCCTGCCTAGGCAGGGTGTTAATAAGACTATTATTTTAATTTCTCCTTTTATATAGGTCTTTTTTGTGTGTTTAAAACATAGTTTCTATTTTATATTTTAGTTTGTTTAATATGAAAAAGGTAAAAAATCATATATATATATATATATATATATATATATATATATATATATATATATATATATATATATATGAAAATTGTTATTTATTTTTCACATTTTCTTTAGACTGTAAAGTTCCATCATATATGATGCAATGCACAATAATTAAAAATAAATAAATTAGTACAACCACGTTAGTAAATGCAATTAATATGAGTTATTTTCCCTCGTTTAAAACTAATGGCTCTAGCACAACGAGTAGTTTGATAAACCATTAGTTCTATAAATCTACGTATTCACATGATGCCATTTGTTGTTAGATAATCTACATGGTAATTTCATAATTGAATTAGGAAAATGGGAAAGGGTAACTTAGAAAATGTAAGACAAAATATGAAGAAGGGTTGCAGCTCATTGGTGAGACAATCTCTCACACAAGAGACAACACAATTCACACACTTGCATTCACTAGGATGAAAAACACTTACATATATGGTATTGAAATCTAGTTAAACAAATTTCTAGAATATATGATTAAACAACTCATCAAGGACTAATTAGGAAAACGACCCAAACAAAGATAACAAGTTCTACAGAAATTCTTTGATTTGGAGAATCTTCTAGATTTCTCCATTATTATTCTAATACACCCCTTTAATGGAGAGATGTGTTTTCTTCCACACCTAATTGATTCCTACATACTTCAATTTTTTCCTTTCGAAGAAGATTTACTAAGATGCTAGGAAATTTTTCACTGGTATTACAATAGACTAAATCAATTTCTTTAAATTACATCCTTTCCCTCACAAAATGATAATGTGTTCTAATGTGTTTTGATATCGCATGATACACAAGAATGTTGGCTACTTTTATGGTGCATTTATTGTCACACTTGATAATTGTTGATGTTCTCTATACTTCTCCCACATCTTCAAGAATTCACCTCAACCAAATTGCTTCACAAGTAGTAGTGCACAAAACCTTGTACTCAACTTCAGTGAATGACAAAGAAACAATTGAATATATCCTACTAATCGATGGCACAATCCTAGATCCTAGACAAAATGCATATCCTCAAGTTGATCTTCCATCGTGATTTCTGATCTAATCTGAATCAGAATACCCTGCCAACTCATCATTAACATAATCAGTATATTTAATACCCAAGTTAACATTTCCTTTCAGATACCGAAGGACTTTTTTCATAGTGTTTTAGTGGATTTCAAAAGGCTATTCCATGAATTGACTTAGGATGCCAAATGAATATTCTATGTCTAGCTTGGTTGTAGTGAGATAGTTTAGACTTCCCACTTTTTGAAGATACAATGTACCATTCATCTTTCTTGTCTCATCATCACTGTAGAGTTTTGAATTATGTTCTAAAGGTATTGATATTTCCATGCAATAGTCCATTAATTTGAATCTTATAAGTAGCTCCGTAACATATTTACATTTTGTAACTATTGCTTGTCCACCTTTTGTCCATATCTCAAGATCTAAGAAATACTTCAATTGCCTAAGGTCTTTCATTTCAAACTCATGTGAAAATTGTCTTTTAATTTCATCAATAAACTTAGAAGAATTTCCTATTATAACAAGATCATCAACATATAGGGAAATCATACTAACATGCTACTTTTGATCTAACTTAATATACAAATTAGTGTCACTCTTTCTTTTCATAAAACCTATCTGAAGAAACAAAGAATTGATCTTCACACACTATTGGGAGAATTTTTAGGTCTAAAGTGAGCCTAAAAACAAAAAGTATACAAACAAAATTAACCTTAAGAGAACCAATATCATTCAAGATGATGATGTCATCCCCTCAAGTAAATATTTTGGAGGGAAAAGAAATAAACTATTTTTTTATTTGTATTCTCGACTCAACTCCTATAAGTTTATCAAATTTCAAGTGTAGACACCCATTGGATGAAAAATTAAATTCCACATGCAACAACTTCCCTCTCTACATACTTTTGAGTAGACCCACATAAAAAAATAAATTGAAAATACATGAAAAATACACATTGAACACACTTTTCCATGTATTTTCATTCATTTTCAATGTGGATTTACTCAAAAGTATGCAGAGTGGGTACTCGTTGGACGTGGTGTTTAATTCCACATCCAATGGGTGCCTACACTCAAAATTTGAGTAAACCTACAAGGAGATAAGTTGAAAATACACTAAAAATGTAGTGTCCTTTCTTCTTCATTAAAAGATCATAACTCTTATTTTATTATTTTCCTTATAAGGCCTATTTTAGACCTCAAAATTTTCCTAATGAAATATCTTGGTGCCTATTTTAATCCATATAAAGCTTTCTTTAATTTGCAGCAAACAAGGTTCCCTTAAGCCTTTTTAACGAACTGTTATTGCTAAACATGGTATACTTCGTCTTTTAGTTCCTCATTCAAAAAAGCAAACTTAACATATAATTGATGTAGTTTCCAACCATTCCACGATTGTTGTTGATTTTTAAAATATCCTTATTGCAATCTTTTAAAACAAGAACCACACACATAATTATAGTTATATTGATAAATTTCTTAGGTATAATTTGCATTTTGAAAATTTAAAATGCGACAACATATGATGTATTGAAAGTAATAATAAAAAAAAATGTCCTTATTATTTAGGCGGAAAAACGATTTATAATTTAAGTACTCATGGATAATGAAAGTGAGGACTATTTATTAACTTTTTTTTGATCTTGAAATATTAATTAATAACAGCGATTTACTTTAACATAGAATTATTTTGTCCATGGGACCTTGGATAGACAGTGATCAGGTGCTCTATTAAGGCACTCCTTGATGTGAAGCCACCAGTTCAATTCCTCACTCTAATTGGAATGATATATTGGGCATAATAAAAATATAATCCTACCCAAAATTAATTTAATTTTATGTTATCCAAAATTGTCAATTTTTATAAATTAATTCTTATATATATAGTTAATATCAATTATAATTTAAACATAACCAAATATAATTATGATTTTTCTTTTCAAATTTATTATTATTCTAAACTTTAAACGCTTGTGAAGCAAATGAATTCTAAATAAATTAAATTTCATTACATTTTTATATAATTTTTTTGTATTTTCATACAATGAGAAGATTTATTTTAATATTCACCATATTTTATTTTAAATAATAGTATAAATATATATTTTTTACTTTTATTTATATTTTAAATAAAAATATTTAACACTAAAATCACATTATCAATGGTTTGGTTGATTTAACACATTCGTTCACTTCACCCAAAAGATACAAGGATTGTTTTGTGTAAATAAAAAAAATTAAAACTAAAATCACATGATTAATGGTTTTGTTGATTTAACACATTCGTTCACTCTCACCCAAAAGATATTAGGATTGTTTTGTGTAAAGAAGGGTTGTAGGGGAATTGAATTTATTTCACAGAGTGTTTTAAATAAGTTAAATGTCATTATATTTTTAGATAAATTTTTAGTATTTTTCATACAATAAAAATATTTATTTTAATATTTATCTTATTTTATTTTTATTTTAAATAATAATATAAATATATATATTTTTACTTTCATTTATATTTTAAATAAAAAATTTAAAACGGAGTTGTCTATAATGCGACTTTTTGAAGATTCCGGTGACGGAATCCGGCGGAAGAATTGAGGTCAAATCTTGATTTCTTGCAGTTAAAATGGTTTTTAACTGCATATTTGGATTCAGCACCCTGAAAAACCCCTGGGACGCTTTCATTGTGCAGAAACTAGCTATCAAACTTGCGATTCCAATAATTCCTGCCGGATTTCGACCGGAAAAATCCGCCAAAAAGACTTTCAAAAAGTCGCGTTATAGACAACTGCATTTAAAACTAATCACATGATTAATGGTTTTGTTGATTTAACACATTCGTTCACTCTCACCCAATAGATATAAGGATTGTTTTGTGTAAATAAAAAAATTTAAAACTAAAATGACATGATTAATTGTTTTGTTGATTTAACTCATTCGTTCACTCTCACCCAAAAGATATAAGGATTGTTTTGTGTAAAGAAGGGTTGCAGGCGAATTGAATTTATTCCCTACATATAGTAAAATATTTGTAATAATAATATAAAATTTATATATTTGTGGGTAGATGATATAATTTAAATAAAATTTTAATATATTAAATATTTATTTATTTATTTTTAATGGAAGAAAAATTATTATAATTTATTTGTCAAAATTAGTAATGGATAATTGTTACTTATTGTTATTAGTGACTGTGTTTTGATTCATCATTATTGCTTAAGTAAAACTATGTTGTGTCGAATAACTCATTAGTAGTCTCTAAGGGAAGACTTCACTCTTACTAGATGAATTCAATGTTTTGGCTTTTAATTTGTTTCTCAATGTATGTTTGAGGAACATGAGCCCTTAACCAATCAAAAAATAGTTTTAGGTCATAGTATAAGTCCTCAACTAAATATTTATCTATTTGATAACACAATACATTAAGCAGACTATTTGTGGGATGATTGCACAATGAGATGTTATCCATTCCACTTGATTCAAATCTGACGGGGACATAATTGGCCATTGTGATAAGGATGAAGGAGTAAGCTCCACGATCATAGTGGAACCTTAACTCTTTATAAGTCATAAATTCCTAGTGTATCAAGCTTTTGTATTCTCATATATACTCTTGGTGTTGTAGTGGCAACAACAAGATTTGACCATGGGCCTTGCTTGAATTAATCTAGCCATTTATGATTCACTACGGTAATATATATATATATGAATGACATACCAAAATATAAGATATAGTTTTTTTATTGATGTATTAAAATTTATTTTTTATATCATTTTATTGGCGGAGATAATTGAAGTCTTATTATGGAGTCATGGCCCCACACATACGAAAAGAACTAGAAGAATTAAAATAAAGGTACTCGTGATACAATGTGCCATTTACAATGTAATTTTTGAAGATACAATGTACCATTCATCTTTCTTGTCTCATCATCACTGTAGAGTTTGGCATTATGTTTTGAAGGTATTGATATTTCCATGCAAAAGTCCATTAATTTGAATCTTATGAGTAGCTCCGTAGCATATTTATATTTTGTAACCATTGCCTATCCACCTTCTCTCCATATCTCAAGATCTAAGAAATACTTCAATTCCCCAAGGTCTTTCATTTCAAACTCATGTGAAAAATGTTTTTTAAGTTCATCAATAAACTTAGAAGCATTTCCTATTATAATAAGATCATTAACATATAGGGAAATCATACTAACATGCCCCTTTTGATCTAACTTAATATACAAATTAGTGTCACTCTTTCTTTTCATAAAACCTATTTGAAGAAACAAAGAATTATCTTCACATATTATTGGGATAATTTTTAGGTCTAAAGTGAGCCTAAAAAAAAAGTATACAAACAAAATTAACTTTAAGAGAACCCATATCATTCGAGATGATGATGTCATTCCCTCAAGCAAATATTTTGGAGGGAAAAGAGATAAACTATTTTTTTTTTGTATTCTTGACTCAACTCCTATAAGTTTATCAAATTTCAAGTGTAGACACCCATTGGACACAAAATTAAATTCCTTATCCAACAACTACACTCTCTACATACTTTTGAGTAGACCTACATAAAAAATAAATTGAACATACATGAAAAATGCACATTGAACACACTTTTCCATGTATTTTCATTCATTTTCGATGTGGATTTACTCAAAAGTATGCAGGTTGGGTACTCTTTGGACGTGGTGTTTAATTCCACATCCAATGGGTGCATACACTCAAAATTTGAGTAAACTTACAAGGAGATAAGTTGAAAATACAATAAAAAAATAGTTTCCTTTCTTTTGCATTAAAAACTCATAACTCTTATTTTATTATTTTACTTATAAGGGCCATTTTAGACCTCAAAATTCTCCTAATGAA
Source organism: Pinus tabuliformis (assembly GCA_031772625.1). Lineage (NCBI taxonomy): Eukaryota > Viridiplantae > Streptophyta > Pinopsida > Pinales > Pinaceae > Pinus > Pinus tabuliformis. Next base: position 719,539,784 of record CM062805.1, read on the forward strand.
ATATCTTGGTGCCTATTTTAATCCATATAAAGCTTTCTTTAATTTGTAGCAAACAAAGTTCCCTTAAGCCTTTTTAACAAACCGTTCTTACTAAACATGGTATACTTCGTCTTTTAGTTCCTCATTCAAAAAAAACAGACTTAACATATAATTGATGTAGTTCCCAACCATTTCACGATTGTTATTGATTTTTAAAATATCCTTATTGCAATCTTTTAAAACAAGAACCACACGCATAATTATAGTTATATTGATAAATTTCTTAGGTATAATTTGCATTTTGAAAATTTAAAATGCGATAATATATGATGTATTGAAAGTAATAATCAGAAGAAATGTCATTATTATTTAGGCGGAAAAATGCTTTATAATTTAATTACTCATGGATAACGAAAGTGAGGATTATTGATTAACTTGTTTTTTTATTTTGAACTATTAATTAATAAAAGTGATTTACTTTAACATAGAATTATTTTGTCCATGGGACCTTGGATAGACGATGATAGGGTGCTCTATTAAGACACTCCTTAATGTGAAGTCATCGGTTCAATTCCTCACTCCAATTGGAATGATATGTTGAGCATGATGAAAATATAATCCTACTCAAAATTATTTTAATTTTATGTTATCCAAAATTGTCAATTTTTATAAATTAATTCTTATATATAATTAATATTAATTGTAATTTAAACATAACCAAATATAATTATGGTTTTTCTTTCCTTTTCAAATTTATTGTTATTCTAAGTTTAAACACTTCTTAAGCAAATGAATTTTAATAAGTTAAATGTCATTATATTTTTATATAATTTATTTGTATTTTCAAACCCTGAGAAGATTTATTTTAATATTCACCATATTTTATTTTAAATAATAATTTAAATATATATTTTTTACTTTTATTTATATTTTAAATAAAAAAATTTAAAACTAAAATCACATGATTAATGGTTTTGTTGATTTAACACATTCGTTCACTCTCACCCAATAGATATAAGGGTTTTTTTTGTGTAAATAAAAAAAATTGAAACTAAAATCACATGATTAATGGCTTTGTTGATTTAACACATTCGTTCACTCTCACCCAAAAGATATTAGGATTGTTTTGTGTAAAGAAGGGTGGTAGGGGAATTGAATTTATTCCCTACAGAATTTTAAATAAGTTAAATGTCATTATATTTTTATATAAACTTTTAGTATTTTTATACAATGAGAAGATTTATTTTAATATTCACCTTTTAAATAATAGTATAAATATATATATTTTTACATTTATTAATGGGTTTGTTGATTTAACATATTCGTTCACTCTCACCCAAAAGATATAAGGATTGTTCTGTATAAATAAAAAATTTTAAAACTAAAATCACATGATTAATTGTTTTGTTGATTTAAGACATTCGTTCACTCTCACCCAAAAGATATAAAGATTGTTTTGTGTAAAGAAGGATTGCAGGGGAATTGAATTTAGGGAAAAATTGATGGGTTTGTTGATTTAACACATTCGTTCACTCTCACCCAAAAGATATAAGGATTATTTTGTGTAAATAAAAAAATTTAAAACTAAAATCACATGATTAATTGTTTTGTTGATTTAAGACATTCGTTCACTCTCACCCAAAAGATATAAGGATTGTTTTGTGCAAAGAAGGATGGCAGGGGAATTGAATTTATTCCCTATAAATATAGTAAAATTTTTGTAATAATAATATAAAAGGTATATATTTTTATAATAATAATATAAAATGTATATATTTGTGGGTAGATGATATAATTTAAATTTTAATAATTATTTATTTATTTTTAATGGAAAAAAATTATCAAAATTTATTTGTCAAATAATGGGATAATTGTTACTTATTGTTATTAGTGAATGTGTTTTGATTCATCATTATTGTTTAAATAAAATTATGCCATCTGGAATAACTTATTAGTAGTTCCTAAGGGAAGACTTCACTCTTACTAGATGAATTTAATGTTTTGGCCTTTAATTTGTTTCCCTATGTATGTTTGAGGAACATGAGCCCTTAACCAATCAAAAAATAGTTTTAGGTCATAGTATAAGTCCTCAACTAAATATTTATCTATTTGTTAACACAATACATTAAGCAGACTATTTGTGGGATGATTTCACCATGGGATGTTATCTCTTCCACTTGATTTCAAATCTAACAGGGACATAATTGGCCATTGTGATAAGGATGAAGGAGTAAGCTCCCCGAACTTAGTGGAGTCTTAGCTCTTTATAATTCATAAATTCCTAGTGTATCAAGCTTCTGTATTCTCATATATACTCTTGGTGTTATAGTGGCAACAACAAGATTTGATCATGGGCCTTGCTTGAATTAATCCATCCTTTTATGATTCACTATGGTAATATATATATATATATATATATATATATATATATATATATATATATATGAATGACATACCTAAATTTAAGATATGGTTTTTTTTATTGATGTATTAAAATTTAATTTTTATATCATTTGATTGGCGAAGATAATTGAAGTCTTATTATCGAGTCATGGCCCCACACATACGAAAAGAACTAGAAGAATTAAAATAAAGGTACTAGTGATACAATGTACCATTCATCTTTATTGTCTCATCATCACTGTAGAGTTTGGCATTATGTTCTAAAGGTATTGATATTTCTATGAAACAATCCATTAATTTGAATCTTATGAGTAGCTTTATAACATATTTACACTTTATAACCGTTGCATGTCCACCTTCTCTCCATATCTCAAGATCTAAGAAATACTTCAATTCCCTAAGGTCGTTCATTTCAAACTCATGTGAAAATTGTCTTTTAAGTTCATCAATAAACTTAGAAGCATTTCCCATTATAATAAGATCATCAACATATATGGAAATCATACTAACATGCCCCTTTTGATATAACTTAATATACAAATTAATGTCACTCTTTCTTTTCATAAAACCTATCTGAAGAAACAAAGAATTGATCTTCACATAATATTGGGAGAATTTTTAGGTCTAAAGTGAGCCTAAAAAAAAAGGTATACAAACAAAATTAACTTTAAGAGAACCAATATCATTCAAGATGTTGATGTCATCCCCTCAAGTAAATATTTTGAAGGGAAAAGAAATAAACTATTTTTTTATTTGTATTCTCAACTCAACTCCTATAAGTTTATCAAATTTCAAGTGTAGAAACCCATTGGACGCAAAATTAAATTCCACATCTAATAACTACCCTCTCTATATACTTTTGAGTATACCCACATAAAAAATAAATTGAAAATACATGAAAAATGCACATTGAACACACTTTTCGATGTATTTTCATTGATTTTCGATGTGGATTTACTCAAAAGTATGCAGAGCGGCTACTCGTTGGATGTGGTGTTTAACTCCACATCAAATGGTTGCCTACACTCAAAATTTGAGTAAACCTACAAAGAGATAAGTTGAAAATACAACAAAAAGTAGTTTCCTTTCTTTTTCATTAAAAGCTCATAACTCTATTTTATTATTTTCCTTATAAGGCCCATTTTAGACCTCAAAATTCTCCGAATGAAATATCTTGGTGCCTATTTTAATCCATATAAAGCTTTCTTTAATTTGCAGCAAACAAGGTTCCCTTAAGCCTTTTTAACAAACCGTTCTTGCTAAACGTGGTATACTTCGTCTTTTAGTTCCTCATTCAAAAAAACAAACTTAACATATAATTGATGCAGTTTCCAACCATTTCACGATGGTTGTTGATTTTTAAAATATCCTTATTGCAATCTTTTAAAACAAGAACCACACGCATAATTATAGTTATATTGATAAATTTCTTGGGTATAATTTGCATTTTGAAAATTTAAAATGCGATAACATATGATGTATTGAAAGTAATAATCGGAAGAAATGTCATCATTATTTAGGTGGAAAAATGCTTTATAATTTAATTACTCATGGATAACGAAAGTGAGGATTATTGATTAACTTGTTTTTTGATTTTGAACTATTAATTAATAAAAGCAATTTACTTTAACATAGAATTATTTTGTCCATGAGACCATGGATAGATGGTGATCGGGTGCTCTATTAAAACACTCCTTGATGTGAAGTCACCAATTCAATTACTCACTCCAGTTGAAATGATATATTAGGCATGATGAAAATATAGTCCTACCCAAAATTAATTTAATTTTGGGTCATCCAAAATTATCAACTTTTATAAATTAATTATTATATATAGTTAATATAATTGTAATTTAAACATAACCAAATATACTTATGATTTTTCTTTCCTTTTCAAAGTTATTGTTATTCTAAAGTTTAAACACTTCTTAAGCAAAAGAATTTTAAATAAGTTAAATGTCATTATACTTTTATATAATTTTTTTGTATTTTCATACCATGAAAAGATTTATTTAATATTCACCATATTTTATTTTAAATAATAGTATAATATATAATTTTTTACTTTTATTTATATTTTAAATAAAAAAATTAAAACTAAAATCACATGATTAATCGTTTTGTTGATTTAACACATTCGTTCACTCTCACCCAAAAGATATTAGGTTGTTTTGTGCAAAGAAGGGTTGTAGGGTAATTGAATTTATTCCCTACAGAATTTTAAATAAGTTAAATGTCATTATATTTTTATATAAATTTTTACTATTTTCGTACAATGAGAAGATTTATTTTAATATTCACCATATTTTATTTAAAATAATAGTATAAATATATATATTTTTATATTTATTTATATTTTAAATAAAATAATTTAACACTAAAATCATATGATTAATGGTTTTGTTGATTTAACACATTCGTTCACTCTCACCCAAAACAGATATAAGGATTGTTTTGTGTAAAGAAGGGTCGCATGGGAATTGAATTTATTCCCTACCAATATAGTAAAAGTTTTGTAATAATAATATAAAATTTATATATTTGTGGGTAGATGATATAATTTAAATAAAAATTTAATATATTAAATAATTATTTATTTATTTTTAATGGAAAAAAATTATTATTGAATGTGTTTTGATTCATCATTATTGTTTAAGTAAAATTGTGTCGTGTCGAATAACTCATTAGTAGTTCATAAGGGAAGACTTCACTCTTACTAGATGAATTTAATGTTTTGGCCTTTAATTTGTTTTCCTATGTATGTTTGAGGATCATGAGCCCTTAACCAATCAAAAATTAGTTTAGGTCATAATATAAGTCCTCAACTAAATATTTATCTATTTGTTAACACAATACATTAAGCAGACTATTTGTGGGATGATTGCACAATGGGATGTTATCCGTTCCACTTGATATCAAATATGACGGGGACATAATTGGCCATTGTGATAAGGATGAAGGAGGAAGCTCCCCAACCTTAGTGGAGTCTTAACTCTTTATAAGTCATAAATTCCTAGTGTATCAAGCTTTTCTATTCTCATATATACTCTTGGTGTTATAGTGGAAACAACAAGATTTGATCATGGACCTTGCTTGAATTAATCCAACCATTTATGATTCACTATGGCATATATATATATATATATATATATATATGAATGACATATCAAAATTTAAGATATATTTTTTTTATTGATGTATTAAAAATTATTTTTTATATCATTTTATTGGCGGAGATAATTGAAGTCTTATTATGGAGTCATGGCACCACAGATAAGAAAAGAACTAGAAGAATTAAAATAATGGTACTGGTTATGAAACCCAGTGTTGCGAAAAGAGTGTTGCAATTCCCAAGGCTACAACTTTAACTACCAATCTAGAGTTTGTACAAACATAAGAGGTGTCGACACTATGTGTGTAGCACGCAATGTGTCGTTCCTTTGTTGATATGATGCAATGAAATGAATTGAGAGGTATAAAGACCATTTTGCGAAAACTTAAATTTGCAAGAAAATAGACAATTGAAGCATTTCTTTCCCTACTGCATCAAGGAAACACTAATATACTTGCATGGAAAGAAGGGCTAGAAAAGAAATCCAAACTTGTTTTGCAGAAGATAAATAAAAGGAAAGCAAACCCTAGCTAATTGCATGAAATTAGATATTCTAATTTATCTTGCAGGAAATCAAATTTATACTATTGCAATCAAGATAGAGTATATTCTATTTGCAGAAAACATCAAGTGCTCAAAAGAAACCAATAAAAATAATTTCTATGCTAGTTAGCTCATGATCAGAACATAAGCCCTAATTTCATACTTAAAGCTACAATGATGGAGGGATGATGCACAAAGGGTCTCTAGTCTCTTACATTTGGATTCCAAGGCTTAGGGGATGTTTTAACATGATGGTAGATGAAAAATAGGCTTAATAAGCAGTTCTAACCGATTTTTGGCAATTCTGCAAAGTGTTATACGATGTTACAGGATGCTATAGGATTGCATCCAGAAGAATTGTAAGGACTGTAGAAGTGATTTAAAGGTGGGAAAAATGGTGGAAGGTTGGGATAGAGTTTAAAGGACCTTTCCAAGCTTATATATACTCAATAGCCCATCTTTCACAAGGGAAAAAGTAAAACTAATGGTCACTTGTAACCCTATAATGTAAATTTTGTGCACAGATAGTTTGGAGGAACAAGTGGAAGGAAGGTGTTGAAAGAGATGGTGTTGGTGACAGAATATGATTCTATTCTTGTCTTATGAACCAATAGATCTTACCTTCACACAAAGTGATTAGTCAACTAACAAAGACATCATGATTTAAAGGAGTGCTAAAAGGCTAATTACAGGAAATCAAAATGCAAAGGAAAGGATGAGTTGAATTTAAACTAGATTCTAACTATGGCATAAAATAAATAATATATTTTTGTGCTTGTAGAACAATGAACTAGTAAGCTTATCTAAGAACCCAAATGCCTAAGCTAATCAAGTGAAAATGCTATGGGGTAATTTTTTTCTTAATTTGGATGTTTTCAGGCTTCAATCCAAGTGGAATCAACTTCAAATAAACTCATTAACACATGCAAAAATTTAACATAAATTTATTACTAAAACCAAAAATTTCAAAAAAATGAACTAGTAAGCCAATCTATGTAACCAAATGGCTAAGCTAATCAAGTGGAAATTCTATGGGATAATTTTTTTACTAAGTTGAATATTTTTAGACTTCGATCCAAGTATAATGAACTTGAAATGACTTTATTATCATGTGCTAAAATTTAACAAATTTTTACTATTGTTTTGTTATAGAAATCTTCTAGAAATTCCATAATTGTGAACTAGTAAACCAATCCAAGTACCTCAATGATGAATATGAATTTGAAAAGTTGTTCTAGGGATGCATAATACTTTTGAATCTATAAAAAACCTAAAAAATAATTCACTTCAATCATTTAACCAATATAATCTACAACAAATGAAGCATGATTACTAAATGTGGAAATAGCAAATGCAAGGACAAGATATGTAAGTGAAAAAAAAAATGAAAAGAAGACAAAGAAAATGTATAACAAGGCTCTAAGGCTCCTAAGATGGTCATTCCCAAGGATACTCAGAGTCCTATGAAGGAAATCAAACCTTAGAAGATGAAAATAAAACCAAACTTCATTATCAGTGGTGAGCCATAGTATTGCACCAAGAGTGCTGCAACTACCAAGGGCTCCTCAACTCTATTTATCAACTCGGGGTTCGTACAAACTTCAAGGTGACAGTGCTATATGTACAGAATATGGGATTCTATTCATGCCACACTTAACTAGGGCATATGATCAATAGTGCTCTAGGACCATTCCTCCTACTGAATTAGAATGAAAGCTAGCTAATGAAGATGAAATTTAGAAGCTAATTCTAACTATGAAAAGTAAAATTATTTTAACTTCAACTTGCAAATGCTATTGAAATAATTCATGAAAAGGCCAAAGCTAAATGACTTGCAGAAAGGAAACTACATTATCTTGCAACACTCATCAAGCTATCAAATCTACTTGCAAAAAGGAAGCTAATCTCTCTTGCATAACCTATGAATCCATAATTGAAGATTTTATGTACCATCTAGCTATCTCACACTTTCATGGAAATCAATGTTCTATTTGTGCTAAATTTTTTATAAGGAAACTAATACTATTATGTTTTGCAGTGAAGGAAAAGGAGGGTTTGGAGTGGCCTATGAGCTTCCCCTAATCATGAAATCAAATTTGGGGGTCAACAACCTTATAAACTACATGCAAGTTGCAGTAAGGATCAAAACTAGTAGCAGAAAGAGGTCCTATAGGTGTGCTACAGGTGGCTGCTACAAAAGCCCTGTATTGCTACAAGAGGGCTTGTAATGCTACAAGAGGGATGCTAAGAAGGTTTAAGATGTGAAAATGATAGCTTAAGGGTATGGAAAGGTTGATGGAGGTTGAGGTAAATGAGTGAAGGGTGGCCAAAGAGCCTAGCCAAGCTCAAAGCCTTCTGAAGGTATGTTTTGCACTAGAAGGGATGCTCTTGGTGACCCTAGCAAAATGATCTCATGAAACAGAATTTTTGGGACAAAATTTGGGGTTCATAAGAGAAGGTGAGGGATTCCAAGATAGAGGTGGTGAAGGTTCCCTTATCTACAAATTTCAACGACCCTGAAATCATTACATGCATACATCCATTTTTATTGATAGGATGAAACAACTAGTAGTGGAAAAGATGAGTTGAATTTAAATTCTATCTAATATATCACAGAAATTTGATCTAATAAATAAACCAACACATAATATACATCAAGCACTTGAGAAATAATAGTACTAACACAAATATTCTTCCAAGAAATCATAAGCATAATGCCTTTGGTATGTGGTTATAAATCCTTCTATTCATGCTACCATGAGAGACATGAGGTAGGGGCTGCAATCACAGATTTTGATGGAGTATTCTTTAATGAAATGAATGAAACTAAGAAATACTTTTAAACTAAAAGAGATACAAATACAAAATAGATACTTAAGCCACTGGGTTGGGCCCAAACCCAGAAGCCTCAGCCCTCTAGAACTAACTCAATGATGAATCAACAAGCAACTTCTCATTATCATTGAATCAATGTCTAATACATCAAAGAGTCAAAACTATTGTTCCAAGTTCCTAAGCTCAATAGCTACCTAGCTGAAAACAAAACTCGAACCCTAATGAGTTCTTCTACTTGCTTATTTATACAAGAGGGTAGCTACTAGCAACTCCCTAGAAAATAAGAATATTTGTCTCCTACAACTTGAGAATGATGGATCTTGTTCCTCATTACTTTCATTTTCTTGGCTTCCAATGACCTTGAGCTAATGAGAGAAACAATGTTATGATCTTCAACTAATTGAGGGAGTTAAAGAGGTGGAAACCCCCCTATATTCTCTCCTTGTTGTCTACTCAAATGCCCTGCATAGAAATCATCTCAAAAATTGTTCCATTTACTACAATTAAAATATATTAGGCTACATGTCATGATAAACATCTTTTATCCTTTTCACTAACCGTAATATAAAAAAATGTAAATAAATGTGAGAAAGAGATAGTTCTAAAGCTCGAGGACGGAATCATGACCCTTATATGTACCTATTGATGAGCCTCATCAATTAGAATCAATTAAAGTACATCCATGTTGGAAATGAAAGTAGAGCTGCTAAATAAAAAAAAAATCGTCACAAGAAGACTAAAAAATCCATGCCCTTAGAGGCTAATTTGAGTTGGAACTTATACAAATTGATGGAGAAGCATCCTCCTTGAAAGGAGGCATCCTTCCTCTCCAAAATCCATCAAAAAGTGGATCTAGTTTCCAACAGTAGGAATCTTCATTAAATACTAAGTTCTAGTTTCTCTTGTAGCAGGGAACACATCCCTAGATTTTATCAATCAATGGATCTTCAGAATCTATCAAAAATTTCATGATAGCCTATCCATTTAGCAGTCCATCGTGTAGAATCCTATGGTAGGTAACAGGTCCCTAAATTATCTCATTCCATAGAACTTCAGAATTTGCGCAATATTCTCTCAATATTATAAAAAATAAATAATAATAGGCACAAAATAAGCAATGGAAAATCAAATTCCTAAGGATCTATTAGGACTATGAATTAACTCCACAATGTGAAAGTAAGGCGGTTTAACAAATTTCTAAAGTATCTAGTAATGATCAAATGGGACTTAAAATATATGCAATTTAGAGGCTGATCATCTCCCCCCTACTGGAACTATTACTCATCGTTAAGAAACTCAATCCTTTTCCTTCCGACTATCCTCCACTTGCCTCTATTGTTGTGGTGTCATTGGTCGCCCTGTATACTTATCTGTCTTATCTGATATATACACATCCACTTATTTCTACTCACCACACCTTCAGTTTAAACAAATTCTCAGTTAATTCCTCATTTACCACATCATATTTACTGTTATTTTATAAAAACTCACATTGTATAATTTACAGAGTTATTTCTTTTGACAATTGAGGGATTTCCTTTAATTTTTATGTCAAATACTAGTGAGGAGAGATGGCACTTACCCTCTATCTTGACTATTTCCTTTGTGGTTCAAATTGTTGGGCAGAATTAGCCTCATGTAACACTCAGTACTCTTCCTGTATCACTCTATCCAAAATCTTGTAGCACTTTGTACAAAATATTATAGCATCCAGTGTGGACTCCTTGGAAAATGAAGGCTTTCTTGGCACTCATTGCTTCATTCCTTGATCGTTTTTCGTAGTGCACTCCCATGGGTAAGATAGTGATCTTGATTATGTCATTTTCATTGAAATGGATCACCAATTCTCTTACTTTTCTCACAAACTCTTGGTCACTTGGATTTCATAGGTTCACTGCACATTCTAATGCATTAGCCCTTTAACTTTTCAAGGAATCTCATCTAGTTCTAATTTTGGAAAACAATGAGCATATAAGGGTGTTGATCGATCCTATTAGTGTTGGTAGGCTTCCCTTTGTTAAAACCTCCACCCATGTTGTCAATTTGTGAGTTTGTTTCTCTAGCTATGAGGCTAGAGTTTGACTTGGATGATGCAATTTCTTACCCATAGAAGTTTAAGTATGCCTTATGCCTCCCACAAATTGTATTTGTGGTCAAATGGGGTTGTTATAGGAAACAATTTTTTTGTAGAACTCTAAGAAAGGAAGAATTTTCACAATGGTGGCCCCAATTTTCAATTGCATGAGCTGTGTTTGGATTCTTTGCAATGACATGTCATACTCTCCATCAAATACTCATGAACGCCCTTAACAAGTGATATAATTCTACTTTTCTCTCTAAATTCAGGAATTGAAAGTGGTTAACACATAGCTCCTTCTTCTTACATAGGGAGAAATGATGGTGGATAACTTGAAGCAAAAGAGAGGGATGATGTGATGACCAACCTGGTGACTTGGAGATCTTTCACCCTTGGGGAATTTACCATTGTGCAGACCAAACTATTTGTAACAAACCCTTTGCAGTTTTGTTATGTTTCTTTATACCTTATAGCAATTAATTAATTATTTTCCATCAACCCTGTAGTAGGTATATTATAGACCAACTCTCATGTACAATTTTTTTTATATAACAATTCTCCTATAGCAATAACTCCCATACAACATGCAAACTTCTTTCACTATTTCTCCTTCATTTAAGGTGGTAGATGAAAACTTGAGATGTTGATATGAGGTGGTAGGTGGGATCAACATACATATGCAGTTGTCACATCTGGCACTCATAATTGAAAATTAAAATCATGATATTATGAGATCATGAGATCATGATACCTAACCACATAAGTCAACAAACACCTTGTTGCATGAGATTTCTTATTTGGTCTCTTCCTATCCCCTCATGTGGGAGTTGAGGTAGATAGACACTTTGTTTAGCCAAGAAGTGACCCCCAATACTTAGACACAAACAAGAGAAATTACATAGTGTTTTATGGAATCCAAAGTGTTTTATTTGTATGTCTTTCTTACCTATGGAGCTCGGTTGTTAATGTTTTGGATTTGAAGACTTGTTTTGCAAGTGTTTCATGGAGGTAAAGGTTGTATCTTCATGGATGGTTTATATTAGAAATATGCTTCTTTCATTACTTCCCATCCTTCCTTCATTGTTTGGGTCCTTCTTCAATCAATTTGGTGATGCTAAGGCCCTCTTATCCTCTTTCCTTCAATCATTTATGGTAAATGGTGGCTTTGTTGTGCCCTTGAAGGATACTACAGGACACAAAGTTCTTGGCAGTCACAAAGACTCCATAAATAACCATTTCTTGGAGATATTACCACTATGGATACTTCATGGGGATCAAGAGTGGTTTGTAGGTGGACATGATGTAAAATGGGAAGGTGAAGTCATGGCTTAGGCAAGGAGGCAAGAAACTAGCCCATACAAAAATGCCAATTTTGAAAGTGCTAGGATTTCAATTATGCTTGATTGAATCAAGGAGGATGATAATTAGAGATACGTTGGTGGCTTCATTTTCCTCAAAAAGTGAAAAGAAAGTCAGATCTATTTTTTTTTGTAAAACAGGCTAAAATGTATGGGTTTTTTTTAGGCCATTTTTTAAAGTGCTTAAATGATCTAAAATTAAAAATTTGAAGTCCTCTTGAAAAATTGTGAAATATATTTTATGTCTAGTGGGAAATGGAATAATTTGTAAAAGCACATAAACTTAGTGTTTTTAGTTAAGTTTTGGAGAAATAACCAGATAAAAATAGGCAATATGCAACATCACACAAACAACAATTTGATGATGGAATTCACCCCTCCTAGGCTATGTCTTCGGGTCCAACTTCCAATTTTGGCCCTTTCTATTATATGCTCAAAATGTAAATTACATCAAGATTCAATGCTCAAATATCAAAAATAATATTGCTATTGTGTTTGGAAGACCCAAAAACCCCTATGTAGGCTCTTCTTGGGCTCAAAAAGGATGAAAAGTGACCAATTTAGGCATTTTTATCCATTCTTCTATTATTTGTAGTCCAAAATGACAAAACTCACTAACCAGGAAACAAACTCGTCCTTTTCCAGGTCCACCGAGTGATATTTATGTGTGTTTTCAACGCAATTTCTATCACAACAAGTGCAAATTGTCATATGAATAACGCACGAATAAGGTCTTCTATTGTTCCTTCAATCTCAGTCATATCGTTAATAATATGATTGGGGACTGGGCACAGTAGGGGGTCACATGCCTGCCCCCACCTAAATGTTCGCCAATGGTCCTATCATGTTCCATATGGCCCGAGGTTGGGCCACATGCCCACCCTGACCCCCAAGTTCTCCGCCTATGGTTCCACCCGTGGGTTGTGGGTGTTAATGTGACCCAAGGGTTGGGATAACCACTCGTCCCCGCCACTTTGGTGTTCGGCCATGTGTATTATCTTATAACTATGGATTGGGGCCACGTATCCCACCCCCTCTGCAAACATGGAATCATGTCATTAAATATAATTGGCACCAGTGTTATAACGACCACCAAAGGCGCGATATGGTGGTAAGCCTATTGGTTAATTATGGAGAGGCCATGAGTTTGATTTGCCACTGGGTTGATTGATCGACACAATTTTTCTTGGCATAGTTCCTGAGGGCCATGTGGCTCCCTCCAATTGGAGTGCATCAGACTTCTTAATTGGGCCACCCAAAACCAAACAACCAATAAAATTCTTCCAACAAAGCTTGTACGACCTATCACGTGCCAGCACGTGATTGTTCCACTTGTCTATTTTACATGCATATTCACCTGTTGACATTATTGCTACATCACTTGTACGACATGCCCACTCAACATCCTAATCAACCCTACATGTTGACTTTTTAGTTGTTTTCCAAAAACTCCGGAAAGAGATAACTTTCACATACAGTGTCAGAATAAGGCAATTCAAGTGATGCTAGAATCAAAACGGCAAGAGCTAAGATTTGGAAATGGTCTTGAGAGATTTTTAGAACCTTTTATTTTTTAGCATATTTTTGATCCTCTATATAATTCCTCCCCACTGGAAGCCTTTGGAGCACCAAAAGTTTGTTTTTAATCAAAAAGTAAGTGAGAGTACAACTCCCTCACTTTCTTGATCTCAATCCACCTTACTTTACTTGGATTGGTACCTTTGAGTCCCACTCGAAGATACTCCACATTGCCTCTGTGTGAAGAACTGATTCTCTTGTCAAGAATTGTATCTTCCTGTAACTCATCTAAATATTAAGGAGAAAAATATTTAATAAATGGAATTTGAACATTGTCTTCATGATCATCAATCATTGGAGGCTCATACAATCTCAATTTTTCCACATTCACAATAGAATAAATTTTCATATAAAGTGGAAAATATAATCAGAAAGCATTGTTACGAATCTTCTCCAAAATTTTGAAAGCACCATATCTGATTGGCTTGAGATTTTTACCTCCACCTTGAAGTCTTTCCTTGCTAATATATAAACAAACTTGATCTCCCACTTGGAAATCATGATCAACATGCTTTTCATGCCTTGCTTTGTACTTTGATTTTATTTTCTCAAGCTGCTCTTGTACTCCTTGATGCACTAGCTAAATTTTCTTAATCAAATTCTTGGCTTTGTCCACATTATTATGTACATCTATTGAAATATATTTACCAAAGATGAAATCCAAAGGAGGCTTTGGAAAATAACCCAAACAAGATTCAAATGGAGATACTTGCATGGTTAAGTGCTTGGCATGATTGTAGGCATGTTGGATGTAATGCAAATGCTCACCCCAAAGTTTAGGATACTTACCACAATATCCACGAAGGAGATGCACTATTTTTCTGTTTACCACTTTTGTTTAGACATTGTTTTGTGGATGAAATGATGTGCTCTTGTTCAACTTAGTTTCCATGAGTTCCCATAAACTTGACCAAAAATTCATGACAAATTGAGAATCATGATCACAAATAATAGAAGTGGGAAAACCAAAGTGAACACAAACATTTTGGAAGAACATCTTTGCAGTCTGTTCAACTGTAACATGTTTATTACATGGCATAAACACACAATTTTTTTTTGAAACAATCCACAATGACATATAGATAATCATGACCTTTCTTTGATATTTGTATTCCTCCTACAAAATCCATAGAAATACTTTCCCAAGGATGAGAAATACTAGGAAGTGGGGTGTACAAACCAAATTTCATATTGTGAGGCTTGCTAGTAGCACACATGGAAGATCCTATTACATATCTAGCAATATTTTCTTTTATGTGAGGCCAATAATAATAAATCTGAATTTGTGCAACCATTTTTCCTACACCAAAGTGACCAACAATAAGAAAAGTGTGGGATTCCCTTATGACATTGAATCTTTCACCCTGTGGAACACACAACTTGCCAATATGAGACAACAACTTGTTATGAACATGATAATACAACTCTTAAACATGATTGCCTTGAATCAAAGTTGCATAAACATATTTAAAACCATCATCTTGAGCATCCTATTCAATATAACTTTCATGCATGATTGGGTTATGGTTAAGAATGGAAGATGCATTAACAATAGAACTTGGTAACATATCAACAAGTTTGTTGTATATACCTTTCTTGTGCCTAATTACCAAACGATATTGTTGTAGAAATCCCATCCACCTGAAATGTCTAGCTTGTTGTAGTTTGGTTTGTGATTTTAAATATTGCAAAGGTTGATGGCTAGTATGAATAATCGTTTATAACTTTCATGCATGATTGGGTTATGGTTAAGAATGGAAGATGCATTAACAATAGGACTTGGTAACATATCAACAAGTTTGTTGTATATACCTTTCTTGTGCCTAATTACCAAACGAAATTGTTGTAGAAATCCCATCCACCTAAAATGTCTAGCTTGTTGTAGTTTGGTTTGTGATTTTAAATATTGCAAAGGTTGATGGCTAGTATGAATAATCGTTTCTTTACCCATCAAATAATGCTTCCATTTATTCATGCTTTGTACCAATGAATACAACTATTTATCATAAGATGGATAGTTAATTACTAAATTGATAAATGTTTTAGAATGATAACAAATAGGCTTACCATGTAGCATCAAAATTGCTCCCATGGCATAATCACTTGCATCAATTTGAATCTCAAATTGCTGCTTAAGATCTGAAAGTGATAGAATTGGTGTTGTACTTATTTTCTCTTTCAAAGTGTCGAAGGATTTTTGTTTCTTGCCTCCCCAATGAAAGACTTGTTCAACACTTGTCAAATCATCTAGTGGTGTTGAAATGAGTGAGAAGTTAGCTCTAAATTTTCTATAATATTGAGATTCTTCAAAAGTTCTCCTAACTTTTGTCACATTGTTGGGTTTAGGCAAATTTACAATGACTTCATTTTTTGAGGGATAAATATTCAATTCACCCACAGGGGCTTCACTCAATGAACCTCTTGCATATCACGTGCGTATGTGGCATATTAAACAATACCCTTAATTTGACTACATATTGGAAAATACCTCTAAAAATCACATTATTTAACCCCTTAACAATATGAACCAAATATACCCTCCCAATTTAAAAACCCCTACTTTCACTAGATATTATAGGTATCCATTTTTTCATTAGGATTTTTAATACCCCTTTATATTTTCCATTAACTTTGGGCTCCATTTTTTATACCTACCAATATAAAAACCCTCTACCCCTTATATATCCCCCAATATATTATCTCATTTTTTCCTCAATAAATACCCCCCAATATGAACCCACGTGGTATGATATTGCTCCCCTAATGAAGCCCTTGTGAATTCACCCCCTCCTATAATATGACCCAAATAAACCAAATAGGTTTTCCCAAATTCACACCTAGACATCTTCAAATCAACTTTTCTTTATTTAAGACATATAAAACGTGTTTCACATGCTTGACATGCTCTTCAGGAGTTTTACTAGAAATCATAATATCATCTAAGTATACTATGACAAAATCATCATGGAATGGTCTCAACACATAATTCATAACTCTCATGAATGTTGCAGGCGCATTACAAATCCCAAACGACATAACTAACCATTCATACAAACCTCGTTTTGTCTTGAAAGCAGTTTTCAAAATATCACCTTCAACAATCTCGATCTGATGTTAACCAATTATCAAATCTAACTTACTAAAATAAACAACATACTTTAACTTATCTCAAAAATAATATATACGAGGAAGAGGATAACGATTATTTACTGTGATCTTGTTCCAAGCTCTAGAATCCACATACATGTGCCATGTACCATCCTTCTTTGGAACCAAGACAATAGGAGATCCACAAGGATATGTGCTAGGCATGATCTCCCCTTTGTCAAGCATCTCTTGAAATTTCTTCTTGATCTATGCATTCTCCAAAATTGACATTTTATGCATGCCAATGTTTGGAAGAGGTGCATCCTACTACAATTGAATCTCATGTTGGATTCCTATTTTAGGAATCAACCCTTCAGGTTCCTAAAACATCTTATCATGTGTTAACAACTTCGACCAAATCATGTTTGAGTTTTGAATTACATCATGTGAAAGATTCATATTCAGCAATATCTTTAGCCTTAATCATCAACAATACAAATTCTTAGTAGAATTTACAAGCCTTTTCATTTGACCAAAACTTACAAGAGACAAGTTCATCTTCTTGCAATGTGCTCTAACAATATACTCAACTCCATTTTTAAAAAGATGATATTTTTTCTCATGACAATATAATATGGATTTTCAATCATACAACTATGGACTCCATAAAACTATTCCAAATATGTCAAGTGGTAAAACATAAAGCTCTACCTCATGAATAAAGTTTGCAGTGATGGAAAATTTAAGTTTACATTTTATTGTCACTTTTAATTTGGAATTTTCACATACCCAACTCAAAGGATAAGGTTAAGGATGAGGTGTAGTTTCTAGGTTTATTTTATTAACAATTGCTTCATAAATAAGGTTAACTTGGGAACCATTATCAAGAAAGGTATCAACTTTTGTATGTTTTGCAATGACCTTAATATGGAAAATCTCAATTAGTTCTTTATCATTTTGAGACTCAATAGGATTACTAGAAGAAATATTAATTACAATAGAAACTTTAACTTTCATTCCCATGGTTGTGATTTTGGTTTCATCACCTGAATCAGATCTTAGATTTTGTTGAGTTATTGTAGCAGTATTTTGTTTCCCCTTGTTACTGAACTTATTTGGTCTCATTTATGGATGTATTTTCCAACAATGGTATTCACTATGGAATTATTTTGAACAATATATTACAGGTAAGTTTCTCTCCATCTTTCTTGACTGTAACATTCTTTTTTCCATTGCTTTAAACTTCCCCTTTCTTTTGTCTCCAGATTTCGATGCCTTCCTACTAGTCTCTTAAGGGACATTATTTCCTCTTGCTTCTAAACAAGTTGTCTAAACAAATACTTCATATAGATTGGTGGGATTAAACATAAGTATAGTATGTATCAAATAACTATGTAATCCACCTATGTATTTAAGGAGAGCGTCTTGTGAAGATAAATCTACACCGAAGATTAAAGCTCTTCTTCTAAATTCTTGTGTATAAATTTGAACACTCTCACCTTTAGCTTATCTAAAAATTTTCCAATCCATAATTGATTTTTGTATGTAAGCTAATGGATAAAATTTCCTTCTTAATGCAGCTACAAAATCATTCCAAGAAGAGATAATTTTACCACTTTTCTTCAAATATTCTTGAGTTATGGCCTCCCACCAAATGAGAGCTACACTTTCCAAATGAAGAGAAGAAAGTTGGATCTTTGTAACATCATCTTTAATTATTTGAATCCTGCAATAAACTTCAATTTGTGAACCCAATTATCTAGCTTTTCAACATTTACTTCCCCATTATACATAGGAAATTCAAACTTGACATCAATTTTAAACAAAGGAGACTTAGCATGTCATTTTGGAGATCTAGGAGGAGTATGTCTAGTTGTTGAAGGAGGTGAAGAAGGAGATGAGGATGAAGATGAAGATGGTGGTGAAGGATGAGGTGGTGGAGGGAATGGAGGCTTTCTACCATCACCACCATTACCTTTTGGATGATTTGAAATCTCTCATTGCAACCTTGTTTTTCTATCTTCATACAATGCTTTCACCATCTCAGACATATTATAGAAAGCCTTTCTAAAATCTCTCTCATCCTCGGACATTAACTTTTCCTTCTTCATGTGCCATGACTAGTGGATTTCTTGGATTTTGTGACCTCCTTGAACCGATTTTAGGGTTTGGTTCTTCAAGCACTCCTTCCCCTTATTTCAGCTTAGACCTTGTCAACATTCAAAAACACTTGCAAACATAATCAAACCTTCAAAACAACCATGTTCTGATACCAACTGATCTGAAATTGAAAACTTGAAGGTTTCTTGAGAAAGTTTGAAATCTAGTTTATGTCATGTGGGAAATTGATCAATTTGAAAAAGCACACAAACTTATTGTTTTTGGTTATGCTTTGTAGAAATAAGATGAGAAAAATGGACAATATGCAGCATCACAAAAACAACAATTTGATGACGAAGTTCACCCCTCCTAGGCTACATCTTTGGGTCGATCTTCCAACATTGGCCCTTTCTATTATATTCCCAAAATTTCAATTACATCAACATACAATGCTCAAATCACAAAAATAATGCTACTATTATGTCTAGAACATGAAAAAACCCCTATGTAGGCTCTTCTTGGGCTCAAAAAGGTTGAACAATAAACAAGATAGGCCTCTTTCTCCATTTCTTTGTTATCTGTCCTGCAAAATGAAAAAAAATAGCTAACCAAGCAATGAATTTGTCCTTTAGCAGGTTTGATGAGTGACATTTTCATGTGTTTTCGATGCAATTTCCACTACAGTAGGTGCAAATTATCGTACAATTAAAACAGACAATAAGGTCCACTCTTTTTCCTCTGGTCTCAGTAATATGGTTAATAATATGACTAGGAGTTGGGCACAATAGGGTCCCACGTGCCATCCCCCACCTGAATCTCTGCCAATGGTCCTATCGAGTGCCATATGACCTAGGGCTGGGCCACGCGCCCACTCTAGCCTCCAAGCCCTCCTCTTGTGGTTTTTCCCATGGGTTTTGGGTGTCAATGTGACCCCAGAGTTGGGCTAACAGCTCTCCCCCATCACCTCAATGCTCGATCATGTGTATCATCATGTAACCAGGGCCTCGGGCCATAGGCCCCACCCCCTATGCTAATGTGTCAACAACATGTCATTAAATATAATTGACACCAATGTTATAACAAGCATCAAAAGCATGGTATGGTGGTAATTATATTGGTTAATTGTGGAGAGGTCATGGGTTTTATTCCCCGTTGGTCAATCAAATGAACCAACAAAATTTGGGCACAATTCCAGAGGGCCCTATGGAACCCTCTCATTGGGCCACATGGCGCTTCATAATTAGGAAACCAAAAACCAAACGACCAATAAAATTTTACCAGCAAAGCCTGTACAACCTTCCATGTGTCAACGTGTGATTGGTCCACTTGTCCATCGTACATCCATAGTCACCTACTGACATCAACTCCACGTCACCTATATGGATAGCCCAGTCAACCCTGCAAGTTCATTTTTTCCTTGTTTGCCAAAAACTTAATAACACTATAACTTTCACACACTGTGTTGAATTGAAGTGATTCAAGTGTCATTGGAATCAGAATGAAGAGATCTATGATTTGGCACTCGCTTTGAGTGATTTTGAGAATTTTCATTTTTTAGCATATTTTTGAACCCCTAGATCATTAAATATCAATTTTTTCTTGGGGCATTGATGAGGTATTAAATTAGAAGCCTAATGACACATTTCCCTAGCCAAATAGGTGAAGAAAACTTATTGTTATAGTTTTTTTCTAAAAATCCCTGTAAATAAGACCACAATGATGTTGTAGAGGTAATGCAAAGTGATGGGACTCACTTTTTGACTCTTTGAGGTCTTCTGGGATTTTTTTTTTGAAGATATGGGTATCTTCCTCCATCAAAAGGGCTAAAAAAATATGAATTTATAGCTTCTTTTAAAAAATCAGACCTATCCCATAGAATTTCAAGGCTTTCCTATATCAATTTAGGACAGTAAGGAAATGGTTAAAAATGATCAAAGTGATGGATTGACATGGCCTTGGCCCTGTTGGAGCATCTAGACAAAGGAGGTGAAAACTCAAGTGTGACTTCCCTTGACTAGATATCTGATCAACTTCTTCTTATCGTGCTAACTTGCTGTTATTGCTTTCATAGGTTGGAGAGCACCTTCATTCATCAAAGAGAGATATTGGATTAAAGAATCTTTTGATTTCATTTTTTCATTTTTTTCTCTTTTTTCTGGGCCTACTGATTGCCTAAAGGAGGTTTTCACCTAGGATCTTATTTCCTCATTTTGTTTTTTATTTTTTGTTTGTTTCTCTATTTTTTTTAGCCCACTAACCACCTCATAGAGATTTTCAATTAGTGAGCCAATATCAAGAGCCTCAAAGGAGGTTTTCACCTAAGATTTTATTTTTCCTCTTCTTTAATTTTTTTCTCTTCCCCCCCACTTTTTTTACTTCTTTTTTCTATACTTCTCTACTTGAAAATAAGAAAAATATATTTCAAGTATAGGAATAATTCCAATGGATCCATGTGCACAACAATATGAAA
Organism: Pinus tabuliformis; assembly: GCA_031772625.1. NCBI lineage: Eukaryota > Viridiplantae > Streptophyta > Pinopsida > Pinales > Pinaceae > Pinus > Pinus tabuliformis. Next base: position 719,561,326 of record CM062805.1, read on the forward strand.
GATAAACTCACTTGCAAGATTGAAAGATATGCTTTGACATGTACATGAATATGAGACACTAGTTGCGTTGATGATGTGAATAACTTATCAAGAAGAGGATGGTTCTCTAGCTTAATGATTTTCTGGGGCTCATCTAGATCATCATATATGTCTTATTATTCATGACATTCAGATCTTATACTTTTTGTTGATTAATCTTTTGAACACATAAATAATCTAATGTTAAACATGATTTTTCAATCTCAGGCTCCAATCACTGCTCGCCATCAAATGCGGTCAATGATTCTTTAGTCTCCTATGGATCGTCTTCTTCTAAATGTTGTTCTTCAATTACATCAAGAGAATACCCTTTTAAAAATAATATTCCTCATCTAATATGAATACCATTTATATCAAGGGGAGTTTTTTGGATTTTTTTACTTCAACACTGTAAGTGGGTTGAATTACTTTATTGCTTGGATTCGGAAATGGTTGTACAAATAGTTTAGTGAGAGTGGATCTTTGAAATGGATGTGGTAGAGGTTATCGTTGTGGTGAAGGTGGATGGTATTGATAGAATTGAGTTGGCTATGGAGGATATTGAGGAAAATATTGAATATATTATGGATTTATCCAATAATAGTTGAAATCACACTTTAATATCACCCTCGCCCCAAAAATACAAGGATTATATTTTTTTGTAAAGAAGGGTTGTATGGGAATTTAATTTAGTCCCTAAAAATAAAGTAAAAGTTTTGTAATAATAATATAAAATTTTATATGTGGGGATGATGGAAAAGTAAAAGGATAATATATTTAATAATTAATTATTTAATTTTTAATAGAAGAAATTTTATTATGATTTATTTGTCAAAATAAGTAGTGGGACAGTTGTCACTCAGTGTTGCTAGTGAATGTGTATTGATTCATCATTATTATTTAAGTAAAAACATGCCCTTTGGAATAGCTCACTAGTAGCCCCTAAGGGGAAGGCTCTCACTGCTACTAGATGACTTTATGTTTCTGGTATTTAATATGTTTCTCTATCTATGTTTGAGGAAGAGGAGCCCTTAACCAATAAAAAACAATTTTAGGTCATATTCAATGTTCTTAACTAAATAGTTATATATTTGTTCATACAAAACATTAAACAATATGATCGTAGGACAATTTCATAATTGGATGCTACCCCTTCCACCCGATTTCAAATCAGATGGAGACATCTTTCACTATTGTGATAAGGCTTAAGGGGTGGGCTCTCCCTCGTGGAGTCTCATCTCTTGGATATACTTTTGGTGTTATAGTGGCAACCACTAGGTTTGATCTTGGGCCTTGCTTAAATTAGTCCAACTAGTTATAATTCCCACACACACACACACACATATTATAAAACGATGTAGGGGCATGAACCCAACCCCAAACTGAAAATGGTTCCAAGATGCTCATGGAAGAAGCTGCATTGCAGTGAGTGAGGACATGATTTCCTTGATTTTTATGTAATTTTGAATATTTGAATGCCTATGAAAGGTTGTTGTGGTAGGAGTATGAGACTCCTCCTCTCACTTTTAGGGATTTTTTTCTTCAGTTTTAAAAAGGGCATCATCTAAGTGTGTTACAATAGCCAAATCATTATAAGATCAGGTCGAGGAAGGGCCTAGTGCGCATTAAGCGGGTGGTCAGGCTTGAAAGGCAACGCCTTGAAATCTTTTTCATTTTTAATTCAAGTTTCTTGTGTGTTTATTTCTTTCATATGGTGTGTATGATTTTTGTGTGTCTTTTCTCTGAGTTCACAGACCTTGTTCAATGTCATGGTTTCCTTAACCATATTGTTGTATTTTACTTGAGGGCCATGAGGGTTGATTATGTTTATAGGTGGTTGCAATCTTAGGTCGACCATGAGGCACATAGGAGAAGTTGTGATAGGAGGAAATCAACGCGATTTTCCTATAAACTGTGTTTCCATGCCATGCTTGCAAGTTTCAGAGGGAAGTGATTAGTCGAACAAGATAAGAGGGTCCATGAACAAAGTTGTGAGGAGGTAGATAGAGCAAGGTTGGGCCATGTCAAGGGATTGAGGTCGAGGTGAAGTGGAGTTACGTACTTGGTCCTTCAAGCTCTAAGCCAATTGAACACGTGATAAAAGTTCCCCCCCCCCAACTGAAGTTTTGATGTCGAGGATGGTAGCGACCTGAGTGGTTTGGTCAGTCAGGAACACACCAATTCAATGCTTGGGAAGAGGAGCCAACCCTCGAGTAGAAACTAATCTTGACCACTTTGACCTTAGGGTAAGGGCCCATGTAGTAGAGCTTGTGGTCCTTAATCAAATAGTGATGAGAACTCAATGGAAATCACCATTTGAGCATGGATAGAATGAGTTAAGGATTGAGGAGGATGAGGTACAAAGAAAAAAATGGAATTGTGTCTGATCCTGGGCAAAATCGACATGTTGGGAGCTTATGTTTTGGAATCATGTGAAGCTTTGTTGATTTTTTGTGAATCTCATTGCTACAATGAAAGGTGGGAGAGTTGAAGATAATGGGCCCATAATCCACAACCTTTCAAATTTGAACCATTTGGGGATCAAAATTGGCAAACTCGAGGAATCAGTTGTCATCAACTGGTATTAGAGTAAGGAAAGATTCTTTTTAGGAGAACAAATTCTATTTTTGGTTATGTATAAGTTGTTCTGGAAATTCCACAGCTATGTTTATGGGTAGAATTATTGAGAGAACTGAGCAACACATAAGAGCCATAGGAGCAAAGGAATTTCATGAAGGTTCCATAGGAGGTGAACCGATGATGTCGAATTACTAAACCAGAGGAGAGAGCTTGGTGAGGCATCAATGAAGCTTGGTTGCAACTCACTTAGCAATATGTGTGGAGAAGTAATACTGAAGTGAGAAGAATGAGATATAACAATGAATCACATGATCAAGAGACCATGAATAATTTCAAAAGAAGGAGTATGGTGCAAGGGCATGAACCCCACTCCAAACTGAAATTGTTTCTAAGATGCTTCCAAAAAAAAGTAGTGTGATAGCCAAGGAGTGAAGACATAATTCCTTGATTTTTATATAACTTTGAATATTCAGAAGCCTCTAGAATATTTCCATAGAAGGAATACAAGATTCCTCAACTCTCTTTTATGGTTTTTTTTCTTTAATTTTAAAAGAAAAATCATGTAAGTGTGTTAGGGTGACCAATTCACTATAATATCAAGCCAATGAAGGGCCCAGTAGAAATTAAGTTGGTGGTTAGGCCTAAGAGGCTGTGCATTGTAATCTTGTTTATTTTTAATCCAAGTTTATTATGTGTTTAATTCATGCATATGGTGTGTCTGATTTCTATGCGTGTTTGCATTAAGTTGACAAACCTTGTTGAATGCCATGCTTTATCTATCCATATTGTTGTATTATTTTTTAGGGCCGTGAGGTATGTTGCATTCGTAGGTGGTCGTAGTCCTAGGACAACCACAGGGCATGTAGGAAATGTTGTGAGAGGAGGAAATCAACATCAATTTCCTATAAACTTTGTTTCCATACCATGGTTGCAAGTTTTAGAGGCAAGTGGATAATCGAACAAGAGGGAAGGTCTGTGGAAAAATTTGTGAAGAGGCAGATAGAGAAAGGTTGGGCCATGGCAAGGGATTGTGATTGAAGAGAAATGGATTTTTGTACTCAGAACTTAGGGCTCCAAGACAAGTTTATGCATGAAAAAAGTTTTGACACTAGACTTAAGTTGTGATGCTGAGGACGGTCATAACCTGAGTGGTTGGTTTAGTTATGCACACCCCAAGGAAATAACTGGGAAGAGGGGTTGACCCTCGAGTAGAGAAATCTCCCACAACTTGTCTGATGTAAGGGCAAGGGCCCATGCGGTCGAGCCTACGGGCCCCTATATGTCATCCTCGCCAACGTCGACCCATTGCGAGTTTATGTTCTTGAATCATGTGAAGCTATGTTGATTTGATGTGAAGCTAATCGCTACAATGAAAGGAAGGAGAGAAGAAGATCATGAATCCATAACCCACAAGGTTCTAAATTTAAACTGTTTAGGGATCAAATTTGACAGAACCCCAGAATCGGTCATCATCATAAAACATGAAAGAAATAATTTATTTATGATACATTATCATTTATGATATAATTTTAAATTTTTATGATATATTAAAATTTATTTTATATATCATGTTATTGGAATATATATATTCTCTTATTGTGGAGTGGTTACTAACTACATAAGAAAACACTTAGAAAGAATTAGAAAAAAGTACATAGGAAAAGACTCATAAATAATTAAAAGAAAGGTATTCGCATAAACACTTTTAATTAAGCAACCAATAACAATATTCAAAGAGAAATATATATATATATATATATATATATATATATATATATATATGTTCAATTCCCTAAAAAGAATTGGGCATTAGGATTGTGGAGAACTCATAGCTCAAACTTATGATTCCAAAATTAGAAAATATGTTAAAAAAACTCCAAAACATATAACAAATAAGCTATGGAAAGAAAAAATATATTATTAATATAAAACTTTAAAGTGTTGTGCAAAATATTAGGTTAATACACAAATTAAAGTGAGGAATAAATTCTTATTATCTTATGTCTTTATAATGTAAGTGAACTTAATGTTTAACCAACCTAGATTCATCTTAATTTAAGGATTTGCATTTATATGGATCAAATCTCTTTCCACTTTAAAAAAATGTTTGTACCTCAAGACATTTGATTCCTCTGAGTACTTGGTAGATTCAGAGTGAAAATGGATCTAGAGTGGCTTTAAAAATACTATAATTTATAGTTTTTATTCCATGTCTCAAATATACTTAAGTATTAGGGTTTTTTTTCCTAAATATTATTTTTTATGATTTAATATAAATTATAATATAGTAATAGTAATTTATGTTGAAAATTTTGAAAAAAAATATAAGAAATATTTTTTTAAATGATTAACTTTCAATTTTTGGAATTTAAACTTGTAAATTAATAAAAGTTAATTATTATCTTAAACTTAATCCACCTCTTCTAACAAATATATGAAATAATTTTTTGGCCAGAATCTAGCAACACAATTTCTAACAATATTGTGGTTTCTTGGTGTTTAAATCACAGGTTTGAATGTATAAATGGATTCTGCACCCTGAAAAAACTTAGGCACATGATCATTGCAAATTAAACAACTTTATAATATGATTTTTGAAAATTTGTACTGGTTTTTTTATTAAAATTGACCAAAAAAATGTTTAGAATATAACCATTTCACCGATTAATTACACTAACAGAACTTAATTCATAATCTTGATAAAAAAATATCATAACCTTGAATTAATAATCTATTTATAAATTCTATTGTTTAATTCTTGATTTATTTATTTATTTTTCTAATTTCACTTACACATTGATATATAGATTGTGATATATATTATTATAAATATTGTTAAAGTTTTTAATGAGTTTGGTATGCGCATACACACACACACACACACACACATATATATATATATATGGGGTTTAAATTAAATATTATATATAAATATAACTTAGTCTTGGATTTGATTGTGTTAAAGTAGCTTTTGTGATAAATGTTATTATCACATGATTTGGTTATGGTTTTGTAATTTATATTTATCCAGCTTATTTTTTTAGTTAAATTTTCTTTTATAAATTAAGATAATCTAAATAGATAATTTGTTTACATTTTATATTTTACATTTATATATGTTTTAATTTGAATATTAATTAAAATAGATCAACTAACATTTAACTTTGTTTTGTTTAATTTTTTCTACATATATTTTTCTAATACATTTATAGGGTTGCTCAAAATTATACATTTCTTTTTTATTCCAAAATCTATAATAATTCAATGTTTCAATTAACTATAATCTTAAAATTAAATGGTCATAATTATTCTTTTTAAATATAAATATAATTAACATTAATTTATTTTAGTAAATATAATATAATAATTTAGTATTTCAATTAAGTATAATCTTAAAATTAAAATTAAATGATTATAATTATTTTTAAAAATTATAAAGTATGATTAAAAAGTATTTTTAAATTATAAATTATAAAGTATTTTTAAAAATTATAAAGTATGGTTTTAATTAATGTTGGGGGATTATCTGGGGGATGGAGGCCGAGCCGAGCCAAGTTGAGGAGCGACACTTGTTGTATGCGTATGAGTAGTCGAGTAGATGAGCCGTGTCGAGGAGTGACACTTGTTGCAGGCATATGAGCAAGCGGGTAGAGATGACCCTGCAATATCTGGAAGGAAGGCATCAGCTGCTGTCTCCCCGTAGCATTTAGGACCACATATCATTCACTCGTCTCACATTTGTCATTTTTGTCTTGGTCATGTTATTCCTTGAATGCCTAGCACTTGTCCCACATGCAACCCTTCATAAATCTGGACATATCGAAACCCAACATTCTCTTTCTATCTCTTGGTAAATTGTAGGTTGCTCAAATGGGTTAGTCTTTTGTTCGAGTTTTTGACCTTCAGATGAGAAGGTCATTCTGGCTCAGTGTCACATAACCCATTTACTCCATTTTCTCTCTCGCTCTATTATTATTTTCCATTGCACCTGCATCAGATACTATCTACAATTATTATCGTGGGTCATTTTCATACTGGACTATTGTGTCTTGGAGCGGCATGCGGCTGATGTCAAAGGATGTTTCTTCTCTCTCAGGGAGGCTCGGCTCTGGAAATACAACACCACAAAGGAGAAGAACTCCTGGCCATACAATTGACTGTCTTCTCTGTTAAAATATTTATTTTGATAAAGATGCATATGTTTACCTGTTTAATCTCACGGCCATATTCTTAGAATAGAAGTCTCTGTTATAGTGAAAGTCTATCCAAATGAAGTTACATGGCTTCTTAGTTTTACTCGTATGAATTTAAGAGAACAGGTTTATATCTATCCTACTTTATTTCTAGAGTAGATGATTTTGATGCGGGATCTGGCAAATGTCATCCTTCTATTTCTATAGATTCCTGGAAGGTCTTATAGCTTTCCTTTCAAACCTTCCTAGTAAATTTTCTATAAGACCATCTGATTTTTGCATCATCTCTAAACCATGCCTTGACTTTAGATGTAGATTGGGTTTCTTGTGGTGCAATTGTAAGGGGTGTATAACTCATCCCTGGTCTCTCATAACTTTTATGGTTATCTCCTTTTTTATGTTGATATTTGGCACTTTGAAAGCCTCTCGCCCTCCCTCTTCTGTCACTAGTTTTTTTGTGTCGGAAATCCTCGGCTTCTTGGATGACCCCTTTTTCCAGGACCGGTTTTTCAAAAAAGTTTGGTCCCTTGATATTTGGGTTCATCGGGGAATGTTCTTAAGATGGGAGCTGTTAGACTCTAACCATTTGTAGTCGTCGTTGATTTGAATTTTCATCTTTTTGCCTTATCTACCTGCTGCTGGCGTCATTAATCCTTTATTGTCTATCGACTCTTGTCCTTTTGATCCTGGACTTTTACTGGAAAGCGAGTTTTTTTTAATTTCTTGAGGCTTTTCCTGTCAGACTTCACCCTACGTGATCCTTCATAACCCTTTATTGGCAGTAATATTCTTCGAAAGAATGTTCAAATTTTGTCAGTTTCTATTTATGATTAAATCTAGGGGAAATCTGCATTGGATTTCTCGCTATATTATCTGAGTCTGGGTGCGGGTCATATTCCATTTTCCTCTTTGGTCTAGATGGACCCTTTATTGGACGCATCGGCCATGTTTACAATGATACATGCCACTATTCTGGCTGAGGCAACCCACGGGACTGTCATCCCTTCTTCTGATTGGCAATCCATGCTGGCTGAGAATATAACCCACCCCTCTGCTGGATTTTGGGACTGGTGTTGACGATCTGCTAGATAGGAAGAATGAGCGGGAACTCGACCAACATATTCCCGCGAAACATGAATTTAAATGTGACAACCCATCCATACGAAATAAAATCAATCATCGTCCTGTTAAAACTACACTGCCACCTCCCGCTATAAAACTTGACAATGTCTTCCTTTCCGACCTCATAGCTAGTCTACAAGATAGAGCTTTGATTGGTCGATGGCAATTTCCTGAAATGGATGATAGTCAAAGTCAAAAATGACTGGGTTTACAGTGGAAATCTCTTCTCGGTTATGTTCCTCAAATTGCAAAACTCATGAAATATTGGTACAGCTTTCACTTCATGAGTGTGGAAGATCTGGATATCATTAAGAAACATCCATGGGTCCATGGTAAAATTTTCCTTGCACTTCACAATTGGTATATTTGCTTCAATCCTTTGCGGAACACCCCCTCCAACAACCTAATATGGGTCAAGCTTCTTGGGCTTCCCATTGAACTTTGGTCTAAGGAAACTCTTACTGAGATTGGTAATGCTATTGAGAAATGTGTTTATGTGAACCAAAAATGCCTCGGGGAGAAAGATAAATGTGTGGCATGGATTCTTATCGAAAAAACATACAAAGGTGGTTTTCCTGATCACATAAAATTATCATGGGGGAATTTATGCATTTATCAAAGACTTGATTTTTGGAGGATCCCTTTCAGATGTTTGGCTTGCCATCAAACTAGTCATTTAATCAAAAAATGTCCTCGTCGTCATCGACATAATATTCATGGTAGGGGGAATTAGGTGAAATCAAAATCTACATATTATGATCAAAAGATGGGGTCTCCTTTCACAAGGATGTCTCATTTATCCTCCCCCTTGTGGTATTTCTCCTGCCACTTTGGGCAGTCTTCCCATTGAGACTGCTCAAGTCGAAAAGGTTTCCCGTAATCCACCTCCCCTAGTAAAGGATGATAATATGGATTTCCCCTCTAATATGACTTCTACGCCCCATAGCAATTTACCCAGGAATTCAAAAAGGTCGACTTCCCCTATTTGTCAGAAGGTTTATAACTATCTATGCATGCATCCCCCCGAGCCTCCTTCTGATAGAGAAATTCTTCCCCCAAATCCCATCCCCCACCCCTTACATGATCTTCCTTTAGCCTCCCATGTTACACATATTCCATCTTCCTCCCCTTCCCCTAAACATAAATCTGATAAAGGGAAAGAGCCATGCGTATCCTTCACCCCCCTTAACTCCCATGTTTCCTCCCCTATCAATTCAGTGGGCAGTGACCTTGATTACCTTCTGAGTAAAAAATGTCTTGAACTTCGTTTGCTTACGATTCACAAACCTAGGAAGTCGATTTCTCCTCATATCAGTCCAAACTCAGCAAAGAATATTACTGTGTGGAGGAAAAATAACAAGGGAAGCAGGGATTTCAGGGGTAGGATGGACACATCCGACATTGCTATCTGTGGCCTTTCCCTTACTGAAGTTCCTATCATTGACTTATCTAAAAACGGGCCTCTTAGAGCAAGCATGGCCCATCATGACTTGCATACTTTCCATGAATATCAAGGGTCTTGGGGCAGACCATAAATTCCTAGCCCTTAAAATCATTTTCACTCGGCCTATCCTAAAATTATCCTTATTTAGGAGACGATGCATAGTTCCTTTGATTCTATTGCCTATTTCAGAAGAATGTATCCTTCATGGAACATTGTTGCTTCAGAGGCAAATGGTCTGTCTGGGGGACTAGTGGTTCTATGGGACCCGAACCGGATTAAAGCCAAGGCATTTAAATGTTTTGTTGGAATCCTCATCTCTGCTCTTTTCCGGGGATATGTCGACCCCATTAATATATTGAATATTTACGGCCCATGTAAGGATAGGCTTCCCTTTTGGGAAAAATTATTGTCATCTGAATTATTTGACATAGATTCCTTGATGATTGTGGGGGACATGAATATTACTTTAAATTCTGAAAAAGTATGGGGAAATGGAAGGAGAAAAGACTCACTTGCTGAGCATATAACAAATGAGATGATGTGCTAGAACCTTATTGATATATGCCCATCCCAGATGCAACCTACTTGGGATAATGGTAGAATAGATGGGGCCTACATTGCTAAAAGATTAGATCGATTTATTTTGCATGTTGGCATCATTGATCGTCTTGGTATGCTAAAGTCTTTCATTGAAAATTGCTTTATATCGGATCATAGGCCAATATCTCTTAGATGGGAGGAGCAGGGTATTAGGAAAGGATATCCTTTCAAGTTTAATAGAACCTGGTTAATGGATCCTGATTTTAATGAGCTCATAAATAGATCCTGGAAAGATTCCCCTCCTCTAGACTATTCGTCTTCTACTATGTCTTTCATTGATAAACTATCTTCTATCAAAAAGATTGTCAAGGAATGGCAATATAGGAAAAGACTGGAACATAGGAAAGAACTTCAGTATATTCAAAAGGAACTAGACAGGATTTCTAGCGTATTTGTTGCACATTCGCTTCCACTTCAATTGCGATGTTATATTAAAGATCTAGAGAGGAAAAAACAGAAGATTCTAGATTTGGAAGAAGCCTCATGGAGGCTGAAAAGCTGGGCCATTTGGCTTAAAGAAGGAGATAGGAACTCGAAATTTTTTCACAGATTTGCAAATTCTAGACGTGAAAAAAACACTATTTGGAAGATAAATGATGGGGAGGGGGGCTTTCTTCACTCGCAGCAAGACATCTCTAATGAGGTGGTCAAATATTTTGAAAATCAATATAGAAGAACCGGTGATGGAAGGATTGAGGACATTAACTGGGGGATTGACCTGTATCCTCAAATGTTTGATGCAGTCCAAAATGAATCCCTTTTCCAGCAAGTAACAGAAGAGGATCTGTTAGGGGTCATGAAATCCTTTGAGAAAGACAAGAGTCCTGGCCTGGATGGGTGGACGATTGAATTTTTTATTCATTTCTTTGACCTCATTAAAACAAACTTGCTGAGGATGGTCGACGAATCTCGAATAACAAGAAATATTCATCAGCTCATATCTTCTACTCTTATTTCTCTCATTTCGAAAATCCAGATGCATCCTCTTTTCAGGAATTCAGTCCTATATCTTTATGCAATACTTCTCTTAAAATTATTTCAAAAATCATTGCTGGGAGAATTAAGGACACCCTCTCTAGATTTTCATCCACGGACCAGCATGGATTTCTTAAAGGTAGGAATATTCTGGATGCTGTTGCAAATACACAAGAAGGTTTATTCTCTATGCATAGAAATAAAAGTGAAGTTGTTATCCTGAAGATTAATCTTAGAAAGGCATATGACTGCCTTGATTGGGGTTTCATGAGATGTCTCCTTGCAAAAATTGGTCTAAATTCCAAAATGATTAATTGGATCATGGCATGCATGGATAATGTTAATTACACTGTCATTATAAATGGTTTTCCATCCTCTTATTTCTCGGTTGCTAGAGGACTTCCCCAGGGATGTTCTTTATCACCATTATTATTCATATTGGCCATGGACGCATTAAGTCTCCGCATCAACAAGGCGGTCTTGGAAGATAGATGTCGGCCTCTGAAGATATGCAAGAACGACTTTATATCCCACAATTTATTTGTGGGCAACATCCTTATTTTTGGTATGCTATGCAAACTTACTTGGACATGTCTCCATGACATATTGGTTCAGTTTCAAAAAGCTACAGGTTTGCATATTAATGAATCCAAATCATCCTTCTATCATAATGATGTTAACATGGATCTTATTGAATTTTTAACTTCTCTATATGGGATTGAAGTGAGATCCATCAAAGATAGGATGAAATATCTTGGGTTCCAATTAAAAGCTAAGGGATATTCAAAACCGGATTGGCTCTAGATTCTGGACAGATATTATAAAAGGATTTCTGGGTGGGAATATAAATGTCTCTCCCTGGCGGGTAGAGTTGTGCTAACTCAATCGGTGTTGGTTCAATTAGCAGTGTACTGGGCTCATCTATTCTACATCCCTGCGAGCATCATCCATATGATGAATAGGCTTACTGCAAATTTTATTTGGGGAGGCCAATCGGAGAAAAGGAAATATCATTTAACTAAATTATCTGATATTTCCTTACCAAAAAAGTTTGGAGGCTAGGGCATTCTCAACCTGAGGACTTTCGGAAAGGCATTAATTTGCAAGTCTCTTTGGAGGGGTGTCTTTGGGGATGGGCCATGGAGCATGACTATAAAGAAAAATACATGGCAAACAAAGATATTTCTTTCTGGTTCAAAATGGGAAATATCGGGGTTAATTATGGTTCTGCTATCTGGATGAGTTTCCGTAAAGTTGAAACTATTTTCTTAAAAAATTTGGTCTGAAGCTTACAAACTGGGAATAAGATCCTTATAGGCATTGATCCGATCATGGGAGGAGGAGATTACATCGATATATCTCAGAGACTTATAAACTTCTTTCATAGAAAGGGTTTCTATGCTTGGAACAAGCTTATTGCAGCATCGCAGGGCCCTATTCCTATTTGGAAGGATTCCACTTATATGGGTATGTCCGGTGAACTAGCACGACAGTGGGAACAGGTTATGGGTTGTTTAAGAAACTGTGGTTTCTGCCGCATGTTGGATGATGACGTCCTCATTTGGAAAGGCAAATGTGATATGGAGCCTGTAAGTGTTAAGGAGATCTATTCAAACCTTATCAGTATTAAATGTGACCAATCACATCTAATTTTTCCAGTAATATATTGGAAGTCTGGTTGTCCTCAAAAAACCATCATATTCTCATGGTTGGTATTCCATAACAAAAATTTAACATGGGATAATTTACAAAAGAGAAGCTGGTATGGTCCTGGATATTGTTATGCATGTAAATCTGTTGTAGAAAACAATTTTCACATGTTTTTTCAATGTCATTTATCTCAACATATTTGGTGTCGCCTTGCTGCTCAACTTGGATTCCCCTATATTTCTCATACTTCCATAATAGAGGCTTTTCTTTGGTGGAGCAGTCAAAACGCTACATGGATGCCTGTCATCATTCTTGTCATCTGGTTTATATGGAAGTGGAGTAATTATATCATTTTTCAGGACAGAAAGGAACCATTCATGGTAGTGTTCGATAACATAATATCCTCCATCGACTCTATCCCAGCAAATCCTTCACAGATTAATAAGTCAAATCATGCAGATCTTTATCCAGATCATATGGTTTTTCCAAGAGCGTTTTTTGACGGAGCAGCTCAAAATGATATCTGCGGTTGTGGTGTTTATATCATTATGGAGGATAATCTGCAATATCAAATTTGCTGGAACAGAGGAATGGGCACCAATATAAAAGCAGAGGCTATGGCTCTGGCTGGCCTTCTTTCCATATGTCATTTTCTAAATATACAAACTCTTCATATTTATGGTGATTCCAAAGTCATTATTGACCATGTCACTGAGAAACACCATATCAAAAAACAACATCTTGAGAGTTGGATGAATAGAATCATGGACTTGTGGAGGAAGATGGAGGGCTATTCTATTTTTCATATCTATAGATCTCAAAATGTCCAGGCAGATATTTTATCTAAGAAGGGTCTACTCACTCAACCGGGCATCTGGAATATGGAGGTAATATTTGAAGAAGATAGATTTCCCATTCAGGAATTCTCTCTCCCTAGTGCATAGCATATTTCTTTTAAAAGCCCAGGTATGTCTTTCCTGTTTTCTATACTTTTGTATTTTTGTATCTGCCAATGTTTTGTCCTGCAGGTGGATAAACCGATCTTATATTTTCTGGAATTTTGATGATGTGGCATATTCTCCTCCATCATCCTATTGTCGTATCGTATCTCCATATAATGTACAATGTTGTCTTATATCTGACTATGGGCATATTGAGGATATATTGGATCAATCCTTTCTGGAATCTATTGTTTTCAAATTAGTCATACCTATTTCTCAGCTATGATGTGATATTTTGACCATTATATATCTTATATAATATTATCGAGCTTTTTCTTCATGAAAAAGGTATGATTAACCCAATGTGAAAAAATTACATGTCAAAAGATTCTGATGATATATATAATTTTTTCGAGTAAATATATTCGACTTTTAAAAGAAAATAAAACATTGTTAAATATTTACTAAAAACTTATTGATATTATATAATATAATAATTATAGTTTTTCTTTAGCACTTAATTGCTATATTTAATATGACAATCAATGGAAATTTTGTGAGGATTTTCCCCCTTTGAATGTCAAATTTAAAAAGGGTAAATTTTCGTCAAGCATTTGTCTAAGATTTTATGTATCTTCTTTGCGCAGGGAAGAAAGAAAATGGCTGTCTCACAAAAAGGGAATGCCAATGAATGGATGCTTCTGGTGATTCTCGTATTAATTATGTTTACACGAAGCCAACGTCTCGCTTACTTGTATATCCTTTCTTTAACATTAAAATCTTCCATTGATTTGATTCATAAACGATATCATTCTTTATGTTGCTCTCGTTAAATTCAATTTGATGAGCGGCTTTTACTATACCGATTAGAATATCTGGAACGTGTAATGTGATCAGACATATCTGCAGCCCTGAAGAGACGCAACAGGTCATGGAATTCAGGCATTCATCGATGATTAGCAAAACCTCGGCTTAATCTAGTGAGTTGCCAGTGCCTAGCGTGGCAAGTGGAACTATTATAGGGAAGAATGGAAGCACCATCAATAATTTCGAAAACATTAAGAGGGATCTCTTCTGTGAAATGGTTTTATGGAAGAGTGGAAATAAGTGGAGTAGAAGAACAAGCATTAAGGGGTGTTGTTTTGGTAGCTCTTATTTATTAATATTTTTAATAAATTAATGAAATAATATTATTATTTAAAATTTTTTTTTTAAAATTAGCCGTTTAATATAGCTATGACTTAATAATATTTATTTTTAATATATTATTTGTTTTTAATATATTAAAATATTAATATTATAATTTAAACATTATTGTTCAAATATAGTCGTTATTTGAAATTATGTCTCTACATTGCTCTCTATTTAAGCCTTTGCTATGGCCTGCCTCTTTATCTGGTCTTGATGATGACCCACACTTATTGGTTCGAAACACGTCAGCGAAAAAATTCTCTCCTGTAAAATTCATTATGAATCACATAATCTTGAACACGAAAAACAACCTTACAAATTATAAGAAAATGCTTGCCTATAAGTTATATTCTATTATGTGTTCTAAGTTAAAGAAAATCCTAGGTCAAATGTTCAGCCATAGTCGAAATCTGCCAAAATACTAAAAAAGGCATGAAATGCAGAAACGCCTAGAGGAAAAAATTATTATTTATACTTTTACCCGCATTGGCCTTACCAAATTTGTTAAATTATTTTCAACTTTATTAAACTATGTATTTTTTACTTGAGAAACAAAAAGATCGACGTATAAATTGGAGTTTATTATCTGTTACAAGTTAAGGAGAACGGTAATGTGTTGGAGTTTATTATACCTTACAAGTTAAGCAGAATGGTAATGTGTTACAAGTTAAACAGAATGGTAATGCATTACAGTGATTTTGCCAATATTCTATGTGAAAATTTGTCTATATTAAAATAAAATAAAAAATTATTAGTTAATATGAATTTTGCTAGATTATTAGTAATATACTTAGTAATATATAAGTATAGTTATATAAATTTAATAATTAATAAATATTTATATAAGTCAAAACATTTAGTTCATTAAACTTTTTATATTGGTTAAATTAAAAAAAATCATTAAGTAAAGTATGATTTTATTTTATATAATTATTATTATTAATTATAAATTTTTAATATAGGTGAAACATATATATATTTAAAATATATATCACCTGATTTATAAGTATAGAGGTTTATTATCACTTTAATATGAAATTTTTTAATTTGTAAACACAGCTGCATAGCTAGCGGTTTGTGCCCCTTAGTTTAAATAAAATATTTGGATGTCATGATGTGTTGTAAGAAGTACTTCCAATAATAATGAAATTGTAAAATGAGTTATATGAATATTAGTTTAACCATTTTTCTTTATTGATATTTTTAATGTAATTAAGCATTTTATGGTAGGTAAGAGTTATATATATATATATATATATATAATTGACATTGAAGAGAATGAAAACAAGAAAAGTTTTTATATTCATTTATTTAACATTAAATGATGACAATTTTTTTATATAATATTTATCTTATAAGGTCAAAGTTATTGTCATTGACTTGTGTTGAGCAAGATATTTATGGGATATTAACTTAGTAGGCATAATGTGGCATGATGTTTGACTGGAATTAAATGGCATCTTAGTTAACTATTGTTAAGATGC
Source organism: Pinus tabuliformis (assembly GCA_031772625.1). Lineage (NCBI taxonomy): Eukaryota > Viridiplantae > Streptophyta > Pinopsida > Pinales > Pinaceae > Pinus > Pinus tabuliformis. The sequence goes on from CM062805.1 coordinate 719,577,524, forward strand.
AAAGATTTTGTCTTTATTTGTAAGTTCTTGTTAGGTCCGTGTACTACTAGTGTAACCCCTTATTGTTATTAGTACAACGCCCTTATTATATTGGTGTGCCCATGTAGTCCCCATATTGTTATTATTGTGGTCCATGGAAGCCCACTATTGTTATTATTGTGCCCTTACATTATGTTGGCTCTAATTATATTATGACCCCTTAGACTCCTATATATAGAAAGGAGGTCTTGTCATTTGTATCATCCAAGAATTGTTCATTTGTGTAATGTAAAGGAGGTTGTCCCCTCGAAGAGACTAAATTCTAAGGCATTTATCTCTCTTTTTTATCTTTTTGTGAGCTGGTTTCTTAACATTTGGTATCAAAGCTTTGGATTCTAGGGTTTCGCTACGCCAAATAGGTCATCGTAGAAAAGTTTCAAAAGCTAAAAATAAAACCCATTTGAGACGAAATCTCGCTGAACCTCGGGTCCGAATTTCAGATCTTGTCTCGCTATATTTTATGATATATGATCTGAGGAAGTTATGGTTTTTGCAAGCTTTAAAATTTAATCTAAAATAGGTCATCGTGGAATTTTCACTATAACTTTTTCCTTACGAGGTTTCAGAACATAAAACAAAAATCCATTTGAGAAGAAATTTCTCTGAACTTCAGGTCTGAATTTTAGATCTTGTCTCACTATATTTTCGGATATATGGTCTGAGGAATTTAGGGTTTTTGTAGACTCCTGAATTACATCCTAAACATGTGACCTTGGGAAAATCGTCATAACGTTCTCTCTAAGCATCAGATTGAAATTTCGTAAGAAGTTATAGAAAGAGGACAAATTTTATTTTGTTTGGGTATAATTTTCAAAACCTAAGGTTGAAACAATGATACGTGGCACGTCGTACAAGTTCACTCTACTGAACTAGTCTATAATTAGGTCATCGCAGGAGATTGGGAATAGATATTTCTTCGGGAATCCAATTGTGATCAGACTTACAGAGTTAGAAAGAGGACTCAAAGGGCTATTACAGACCAAAATTTCAGAACTGAAAGATCCAAAAGTACAGAGTTACAGTCGTTTTAAGGTCGAGCTCCGAAAATCAAGAAAAAACGAGATGAGGAATTTTGATGGCAAGGATCTGGTAAATCGGATACTACAGATGGAGAAATATTTTAATCTGCATGGTGTACCATTGTTACAAAAGGTATGTATTGCATCTAATTATTTAGAACTGAATAAATTTTTATGGTATAAAGGGCTTTGTTCTCCTAAACCACTTGTCACGTGGTCAATTTTTATGGAGGAAATGCTAGCACATTATGAGGATACAAAGAGAAACACCTTCTTTAGCCAATTGATAAATGTCAAACAAAATGGTTCAATGGCAGATCACATTGAGGAATTCCAAAAATTGAATATAAGGGTAAATGATATTCCAAAGAAGAAAATGGTTGATGTCTTCATAGGGACTTTAAAGGATAACATTCAACATGAGGTTCGTCTTTGGGAACGTGATTCATTGGAGAAGGCATTCAGGTTGGCAAGAAACATTGAAAGCGAAATTATCGAAACAAGGAATCCCACCACTCACGACTATAATTATGGAAGTGTTTTTTCTCCTAGCCTTCCACTACCTACAAGGTTTATACCACAACAATTGGAAGAAAAGAGAGAAAAAGGGCCTTGTTACAATTGTGATAGCAAATACATTAAAGGTCATTAGTGTGCTGAGAAGAAATTATTTTACATAGATTATGAAGAGGAGGAAGAAAAGGATCAAGAAACGTCAAAAGAAGAGGATCTGCACCAGGAACCCACCCCAGAGAAAGAAGAAATGAATCTAACCATATCTTGTAAAGCATTGGAAAGAATTACCACTCCTCAAACTCTCAAGATAAAAGGACATATCAAGAAGAAAAAGGTTCAAGAAGTGAAAGATCACATCGAGAAAGAAGAAATGAATCTAACCATATCTTGTAATGCATTGGTCGGAATTACCACTCCTCAAACTATCAATATAAAAGGACATATCAAGAAGAAAAAAGTTCAAGAATTGAAAGATCACATCGAGCATCAAGAAATGAATTTGATCAGATCTTGTAATGCATTCGAAGAAATTACCACTCCTCAAACTATTAAGATAGAAGGACATATCAAGAACAAAAAGGTAATAGTGTTGATTGATTCGGGTAGTACCCATAATTTTATTCATTGTAAGATAGCCAAGGAATTGAATTGCTTCCTATATCCAGCACCGGAGTGTCAAGTGATGGTTGCAAGTGGAGGAACCATAAATTGCTCTGGAAAGTTCCATAATATCAAGCTATCCATGGGAGAAAATGTATTGAATAGCCCAATGATTTCCATTCCAATGGGTGGTGTTGATGTTTTACTAGGAGTCCAATGGCTACAATCTTTGGGTACGATAGCTTTTAATTTTCAAGAACTTTTCTTGAAATTTTTTTGGGAAGGAAAGGAAGTTGAATTGAGGGGTATCGAAGGGAAACCTGGAAAGATAATCAACTCTAACATCATGATAAAGCTTCTAAATAAGGAAAAACGGGGCGTAATTGCACAGTTATGTTCACTAGAAGATCCCACATCGAAATCATGTATCTCTCCAGATCTCCAAAATGTTTTAGACAATCATTCCAAGGTATTTGAGACTCCCAAAGGCCTCCCACCTATTCGTGATCATGGTCATGCTATTCATTTGATTCCAAGAAGTGTTCCTCCAAACATCAAGCCTTACAGATATCCATATCACCAAAGGAGTGGGAACTCATTCAAAAGTTGCAGAAGATCCTAGCTCAAACAGTATTGCAAGAACTTGAAAAGGAAGGAAAAACCATATTGGAACATGAAGCAGTCATGAAACTGAGAAATCAACAGCTACGAAATAGATCAATTTCAGAGTATCTCATCAAGTGGAAGAAATTACCTGCTGAAGATTCCACATGGGAGGACAATAATTTATACAGAAGCATCAAGAACTACTCAAGCATTGAGGACAACACTTTTTGAAGGAGAGGGGCATGTTAGGTCCCTATAATACTAGTGTAACCCCTTATTGTTATTATTACAACCCCCTTATTATATTGTTGTGCCAATGTAGTCCCCATATTTTTATTATTGTGCCCCATAGAAGCCCACTAATGTTATTATTGTGCCCTTACATTATGTTGGCTCTGATTATATTATGACCCCTTAGACTCCTATATATAGAAAGGAGGTCTTGTCATTTGTATCATCCAAGAATTGTTCATTTGTGTAATGTAAAAGAGGTTGCCCCCTCGAAGAGGCTGAATTCTAAGACGTTTATCTCTATTTTCTATCTTTTTGTGAGTTGGTTTCATAACAGTTCCGATGGTGGTATTATATAGGCTAATGATTGCAATGTCAAACTCATTGTTGTCAGACTAATTGTTGTCAAACAATTTACTGATATTTGTTGATCTTGCTTGATAAAATCTAATGAAATCTACCTATGTTCAAAAACTTTGATACAAATTCCTTTGAATTGACAAATGGTACACTTCAGTCTACATTAAAAAAAAAATGTAAGTTTAGCGACAATGAGGCTACATCATGGTCACGTCCAAGAATAACAATTGAATAGGGTGCGGAATTGAACGAGTGACTTAACATCTAGGAATGCCTTAACAGTGCACCCAATTATTGTCTATCCAAGACCCCTTGGACAACTAAATTAAAATAATTAAAATATGGACTTGTTTTACATTTTATTTATTGATTTTAATTGGGATTTATTTACTTCAATCATATATTTATGAAATGAAAAATTGTTTTATTATTTTACTTTAATTTAATACATTGGTTGATTAAATGGTTTTATTATTAGTTAATTGTAATATTAATTTACTTAATTTTATTGATATGTAAATTTAAAATGTGAAACAATTAAATTTTTTATTAGAGTAAAATAAATTATTTTTAAAAAATACTATTTTTTATTTGAGAGAGGAAGTATCTGGATAATATTGAGATATTGTGATTTTGAATTTTCTCTCAATTAATAAGTTCTTTGTTTATATATAGCAAAGTGTTATCCAAAACAAAAAGTCATGATTTCAATAACCCTATTACTAAATAAAGCATGTGGTATTCTAATAATATTATAGGTTGTGTGTGTACATGCATCTGCATGCATGTTATAATACATGAGTGAAATGATAATTTTGTCTTTATGAAATTTAATTTCATGTATATTCTATATATATATATATATATATATATATATATATATATATATATAAGTAAGTAAGTTTAGTAAAAAATAAAACATAAATTAATTTTTATTTATTTCTAATTCTATGATCCATGTCATTATGCATTGGTCACTTTATCATCTTTAATACCTTATTATTCATTTTCTTCAAAACATTGATTGTGTATTTGTTTGATTTTATTTATGATTATAGAGCTCATGTATTGACATTTGCTTTCCTAGAGCTAGTTGATAAAGTACTCCATTGATAAATTGTTAATTTACATATGGTTGGAAATTTTGACATAGATTGTGTATTGCTACTACTATTAGTAATTATGTAAGATGATCATTGAGTTTGAAGAAAACTCCATGATTAACAAGGAAAAACTACATTCATTTTTTGCCTTTAGAAAATTAGATTGTATAAAAAATAGTTGTTGATGAACGTTTTTGCATAAAAGCACATCAATATAATTTTATTATATTTAATTACAAAAATACTTTTACTAAATTTAAATTTAAATTTAATATTAAAATTGAAAAATTCAAATATATATATATATTAAATTTATTTATTTATTTAACTTTTTAATAATTAAATTTTATTTTTTATTTTATTTTAAAATTAATTATTAAATAATATAATTAAAAAAATCTCAATCTAAAATTTCAGATTTTCATGTAATAAGAATATTAATAGCACCACCACTACTTTTAAAAGTGAATCTAATCTATAAGTCACACTTATAATCATAACGTAGTTGATTGAATACATAAGATTTTTTTCAATAAAATCAGAGTTCCAAATTTGAGAATTACATAACTTACTTATAATTATATATTAAACCATAATATAGTGACTTCTCAAATTTTCTAAAATTTTAATTAACTACCAAATATATTTATGCACTTATGTTAAGTGACTATATTATCACATTGCTAACTCTTAAATGAAAAACAAAAGTGGCACACATCCCTTCACATAAAAAATGTTGCGTCTAATATTGAATGAGATAATTCCATTCATAATAAATGTAAGCCCATTCATAATAAAATAAAATAATAAATTGGATGACAAATCAAAGCGTGAATGCTTATATATAATGATTTTTCATGACAAAGCACAAGCCTGGTACTCTAAAGTAGTTTGGTCTAACCCAAATTAATATGGATTTGACCAAAAATTGAATACTATATTACTTGCCTTCTACAAGAATGATAAATAATGTAACTTGAATAACAATCAGAAACAAGTTATAAATTATAAGCATCAAAACTTTTATACCATGAAGTTAGGAAAACAAGGACCAAAAAAAAAATTAGTCATTATAAAAATCAATGAAAAGACATTATCAATAATGCATTAAAAAAAATCATTACAGACATTATCAATAATACATAATTAAAATAAATAAATAAATATCATTACATCAACAATTTTCCGAAAATCATAATACATAATTAAAATAAATAATAAATATCATTACATCAACCATTTTCCGAAAATCATAATTCATAGACTTTATTTAATATATTAATTTTTATAATATCATTTAGAAAGTATTATTGTAACCATATTTATATTTTAATCAATTTTTAAGATAAAATTATTCATCAATAAATATTGTAACCATATTTATATTTTAATCAATACTTAAAATAAAGTTATTCATCAATGAATATGACGTCATGTTAGTCACTTCTAGAAAATTTCGGATAATCTTATTATTGATAAGTTAATACCTAAAAAATAATAACTTGAAATAATAGATTTTAACTATGAAATTATAGTATATATGATTACCCGAGTTGTATATCCCTTCTCTTTGAATCACAATCCAAAACCTCACAGAAATTACACGATATGCGTTAAAAAAACTATTGGGAATCAGGGATTCTCCCAAAGAAATCCAGCAGTGAATTCCTCTTACATTGAACGATTTTTATATGCATAGTTACCTACAATTTTAAACAAAATTATAACTTGAGGGACCCACGGACCTCGGGTCAGTTTCAACCTTCCATAATAATTTCCGTGTTTAATTTTCTTTATTCTGCAAATCAAAATAAGGGAGCCGTAGGTATAATTAAACAAATGATTGTTAAGGATGGCTACCGGAAACTACCGGAGGATGATGTCAAAAAAATTTATTTGTGGATCGTAAAGTATACCTTTGTCTCGGCAAGTGTATTCTTTAAAAATGCTAGTTCCTGGCGGGACATTCATCAATCGGAGGAGGCTTTTTTATATACTTTCCGGGAGAAAATCCAACTGCTGAGGAAAGCAGTTAAGGAATGGCAGATAAAGAAGCGGAAGGTGGACAAACAGGAGTTAATCGACATCAAAAAAGAATTAGGCTATCTGTCGGATTCGGCCCTTTGCAATGGTCTGTCTTTCGAGCAGAAAATCCGCATCTCGTCCCTGGAAAAAAAGAAACAAGAGCTGCTTCTAAAGGAGGAAGCATTATGGAGATTAAAGAGCAGAGCCACATGGCTCAGGGAGGGTGATCGAAATTCCAAGTTTTTTCACAATTTCGCAAATGCACGCCGGGCAAAGAATTCCATTTGGAAGATTGAGGATGGCGCGGGGGGTTTCTTCCACTCTCAACAGGACATTTCTGTAGAAGCCTCTAGATTTTTTCAAAATCTTTATAAAAGGTCGGACAGCGATGCGCTTGATTCTCTCTGGGCTGTGGAGCAGGTGCCTGAAATGTTTGATGAGGGCGCCAATGAACAATTCATAAAGCCAATTACGGAAGGCGAGCTCCTCGACACCATTAAAAAGCTCAACAGGGACAAAAGTCCGGGGCCCGATGGTCTGCCTATCGAGTTCTTCAGTCATTTCTATGATCTGTTCAAAGAGGGTCTTTTGGGCATGGTGGATGCTTCGCGCATGTCTGGGCACATCCACAGTTCTCTCTCCGCCACCTTTATTGCTCTTATACCAAAGAAGGTCAAATCGGAATCTCTCTCTGATTTTCGGCCGATTGCCCTATGCAATACCCTATATAAAATCTCATCTAAGATTATTGCAGAAAGGCTGAAGGCTGTTTTAAATTCTTTCATATCAAAGGAACAACATGCCTTTCTAAAAGGCAGGCTCATTATGGATGCTGTTGCAATGGCGCAGGAATGCCTTTTTTCAATCTCAACAAAAAACATAGATGCCGCTGTCCTAAAGATTGATCTCAAAAAGGCCTACGATTGCGTAGACTGGGGCTTCCTCAGGATTCTTCTTGCCAAAATTGGATTAAGAGCTCAGGGTATCAAATGGATTATGGCGTGTGTTGAAAACGTTAATTACTCTGTTCTTATAAACGGCATTCCATCTTCCTTCTTCCCAGCAGAAAGGGGCCTCCGCCAGGGATGCCCTCTTTCTCCTCTTCTTTTTATTCTCGTGATGAACTCTCTCAGTTCCCAGATCAATCTCGCCGTTCAGGAAGGGAGGTGCAGGCCGATCAAGTTGTGCAAGGACATTTCTCTTTCACATAACTTTTTTGTAGATGATATTCTCCTCTTTGCCATGATTTGCAAGTCTTCTTGGTTATGCCTTCATGAGATTTTTCAGAAATTTCATTCGGCAACTGGCCTCTCTATCAACAAAGAAAAGTCCACGTTATATCACAATGAATCAAATCTGGATGTGGCCCTATGGATCGCTGATCTTTTTGGCATAAATCTCGCTCTGATAAAGGATGGGTTTAAATACCTTGGTTTTCGCCTAAAACCAAATGGTTATTGTGCACGGGACTGGCAGTGGCTGATCGAGCGTTTTTATATCAAAATCTCATGCTGGGAGATGCGCTTTTTGTCTTTGGCGGGTAGATTCATTTTGGTTCAGTCCGTTCTTTCCCAGCTGGCGGTCTATTGGAGCCATCTCTTCCTTCTTCCTGCTTCCATTTTAAGCAAAATGGCCTCTCTGGCAGCCATCTTTCTATGGGGTGGCAGATCATATCAGTCGAAAATCCATCTGGTTAAGTGGGAGTCCATTGCCAGGCCGAAGAAGTTGGGTGGATGGGGTCTTCTGCATATGCCTTCTTTTGGAAAAGCGCTTCTATGTAATTCCCTTCTCAGAGGCATCTATGGAAACTGTCAATGGAGCACCATCATCAAACAAAGATATCTCAAGGGAAAAAGCATTGCTTTTTGGTTCAGAAGGCGCGCTTTGGGCATCAGATCGGGTTCTCCTATTTGGAAAAACTTCAGGAAGATTCAGTCACTTTTCTTCGGGCATTTAAGATGGAAATTTGGTACAGGATCTTGCATTTTTATAGGCATCGACCCCACTGTCTTCAATCTGGAATCGAGGATTCCCCCCGCTCTTTTATCTTTCCTCTTCTCGAGAGGCTTGTTCACATGGAATAAATTGATTAAATCATGGTCTTCACAGACCCCCCTATGGAAGGACGCGGCGGAATTATCGATGCCCATCCCTCTTCATCCTTTATGGTCAGCGGCCACCCACTGGTTTTCCAACAAAGGTTTCACTCAAGCGGCTTCAAAAGATGAACTTATATGGTCTCCTCCGAATTCATCTCAGCCTATCAGCGTCAGAGATATTTATGATGCAGTCCTATCAGACCTGCGGCCTCCTTCCCCCATCTTTCCTCTCAAGCTTTGGAAAGCTCCATGTCCGCTCAAGTCGATTCTCTTCTCCTGGCTTCTCTTCTCGGACAGGAACCTCTCATGGGAGGTTCTTCAAAGGAAGGGTTGGCAGGGCCCGGGCAGATGCCAAATGTGCCTATCGGAAGCTGAAACAAACTCCCACATGTTCTTCGCCTGCGCCTCATCTTCTAAAATCTGGTATGAATTATCTCTGATTTATGGTTTTCCTCACCAGGTTTTTTCTTCTGTTCAGGATGCTTTCTCCTGGTGGTGCTCGAAGAATCCGTGCTGGCGTTCTCTGTTTATTCTCACTTGCTGGTCCCTATGGAAATGGCGTAATGCATGCATTTTCCAGAACTCCAGGATGCCCTTGCAATCCATTCTGATCTCCATCACGGGCCTCCTGCCTTGCTCAGATTAACATGCTGCTTTTACAGCTTTTGGCTCTCAATTTTGTCCATATGATTTCTCCTTATCTCTCCATGACGGTCTGCTTTGTTTGGAAGCGCTTATGATACAGGTGGATGGATCCACTAGCTTGCACTTACAGCTATGTTTTTGGCTTATTATGGCGCCGCATCAAGAACTCTATCTGTTTCTGTTTCAGTTACTATCAGTTACTATTTCAGTTGCATTTTCCAGCTGAATCTATCACTTCATGACATGTATCCAGTTTTTTATATCTCCTTAATATAATCTATGTCGGTTTTTTCTTTCTGAAAAAAAAAAAAAAATTGGATGGGATCTGCAATCTACTATAATACAGAGTCTATTACGTTAGGGTACGTGGTTCAGAGTATAGTACAGATGGGTATATATTGATAATGATTATATAATAAAATTTTATTTAGTTAATTTTAAAATAAATAGTTTAGAATATGATTTAAAAATAATAAATTTTAATTTCTAATATTAAACTATAATAAATTTGCAAATTTTTTAGTTAAATTTAAACTAATATGAGTTTGACTAAACGCTGAATACAATATTAATAATAAACTTTCTTACAATATCATAGTTTTAATATTATATGTACAAAAAATCATAATTCATTTTCATATCACACGTTCATGTGACATTTTTTAAATAATCAATTTAATGAAAAGGGCTTAAAAAATATAATTATATTTGACATAAATCTTAACTTTTGATGCAAGAGTATTATTAAAACTATTGTCGGATAGAGTAATATTCTATGGAGGTTAAATTCCTACCACGCAACAGAATGGTGTAGCAGAGAGAAAGAACAAAACCATTATGAATAAGGCAAGAATCATGTTGAAAGGAAGAAACTTTTCTAATGAGTATTGGGCAGAAGCAGTTGCATGTGTTATTTATGTGATCAATAGATCTCCTACAAAGAGTGTGATGAACATAGTACCAGAACAAGCATGGTCAAGTATGTATTGCAACGTATCTCATCTCAGAGTGTTTGGATGTGTAGCTTATGCACACGTTTCTGAGGAGCGAAGAGGAAAATTGGATGATAAAAGTGAAAAATGCATATTTACTGGTTATAGTGAGCAGTGAAAAGCTTACAAATTGTATAAACCTATCACAAAGAAGACCATAATTAGCAGAGATTTTGTGTTCACAGAAAAAGAGTCGTGGAATGGAACTGTAGACAAAACAGTTGATGCACAAGTGCCACTAATGGAAGAAGATAATGTAGTAGAAAAGGAGCAAGAAGAATCACAGGTGAAGACACCAAATAGATACATACCAACAAGGACTCCAATATTTTCATAGCAGCATGGATCTTCTAGCAGATCAACAGATCAAGACTCTCCCAGCAATCAATCAGGTGATGAATCAAGCAATGGTGAGAGAAAGATGAGAAGTCTGAAAGATATTTATGATGATTTGGATGTTAGTTCAAATTTTGCATTGTTGTCATTCCAACCTTCTTCGTTTGAAGAAGAAATTAGAAATGAAAATTGGGTGTAACCCATGGATGAAGAAATTGAAACTATTGAAAAGAATGATACATGGGGTTTGGTTGATTTTCCAAAGGACGAAAAGCTCATTGGTGTAAAGTGGGTGTACAAGAAAAGTTAAATTAGAAAGGTGAAATTGACATATTTAAAGCTAGACTTGTAGCAAAAGGATTCTCGCAGCAACCGGGAATAGAATTTGGAGAAATGTTTGCTTCGATAGTCATATTAGATACTGTAAGAGCAGTTCTAGCCATAAAAGCTTAGAACAGGTGGAAAGTATATCAGATAGATGTGAAATCAGCCTTTTTGAATGGAATTCTAGAAGAATAAATTTATGTGTAGCAGCGTCTAGGGTATGAAGTTGAAGGTAAAGAAGATAGAGTTTACAGGTTGAAGAAAACGCTTTATGGACTGAATAAAGCGCCTAGAGCTTGGTATATCAGAATTGACAGCTATATGATCAAGAATGGATTTTGCAAAGTAACATTGAACCTACCTTGTACACAAAGGTAAATGAACATGGATAGATTTTGATTGTTTTCTCATATGTTGATGACATTATTTTTACAGGGGATTTTGAGTTAGATGAATTTAAAGCAACCATGTCAAAATAATTTGAGATGACAAATCTTCGTCTCATGAAATATTTTCCTGGCATAAAAGTTGAGAAATCCGAAAAAAAACAAAGAATTTTTATTTGTCAAAATAAATATGCCAAAGATTTGTTGAAAAGATTCAGAATGGAAAATTGCAAACATGTCCCTACACTAACTGCAACAGGTGCAAATTTAAGCAAGGATGATGAAGGATCAGATGTCAATCCAACTCTATTCAAAAGATTGGTTGGCAGCCTCATGTACCTCACAACTACAAGACCAGATATCATGCAAGGAGTGAGTTTGATTTCGAGATTTATGGAGACTCCAAAAGACACACATCGGAGTGCAAGAAAAAGAATTATGAGATACATAGCAGGAACTAGAGATTGTGGTATAATGTATGCAAACATAGAAAAGAATGATTTGATTGGATACACAGATAGTGATTTTGCAGGAAGTTTGGATGATAGGAAGAACACTTCTGGTTATGTGTTCCATCTTCATTCAGGTGTGATTTAATAGGCATCTAAGAAGCATCCCATTGTGACAATTTCGTCAGCAGAAGAAAAATATGTAGAAGCAACATCAACAACATGTCAAACAGTCTGGTGAAGAAGAGTATTTGATAGACTCAAGCAGAAAAAAAGGGATCAACAACAATATATTGTGAGAACACCTCAATGATTGCACTATCCAAGAGTAGTGTGCTTCATCAAAAAAGGAATCATATTGATACTATATATCACTTTATTAGAGAACTTGTGAGCAATGGAGAAGTTCACTTGAAGCCTTGTAAATTTAGTTATCAATTCACTGTTATATTTACTAAGTCATTAGCAAAAGATGTGTTTGAGTCTCATAGAAGAAACTTGGGTATTATAAGATTGCACTATCCAAGAATAGTGTGTTTCATCAAAAGAGGAATCATATTGATACTATATATCACTTTATTGAAGAACTTGTGAGCAATGGAGAAGTTCACTTGAAGCCTTGTAAATCTAGTTATCAATTCGCTATTATATTTACTAAGTCATTAGCAAAATATGTGTTTGAGTCTCATAGAATAAACTTGGGTATTGTAAGACTCGATGAAACATAAACCAATAGGCATGTTTGAGTTGTCATGAGTCATGTTTTAGTTTAGCGGTCATAATTAAGAGGGAGAGTTAAAATAAGATAATTACTCTCACGTGAGGAGTTGGCTAAATGGATTAACTAAGTGTTGAATGTTGAGTGTTGGAGTTTTGAGTCAAGTCGAGTTAAGTGATAGATGACTTTTAGTGTGTGGTTACATGTCAAGATATTTTAGGCAAGTCGCTAGTTGAAAATGTTTAAATACCTTCACCAGGTTCATTGTAAGAATCAAGTTTTGTGTGATCAATAGAAGGGTCGCCACTCGTGTGTTTTGTATGTGAATTTGTATTTTGTCTCTCCTACCTTTCCAAAAAATTTCACTAGGTTTCTTAGTGGAAATCTCACATAATTAATAAGTAAACCATGAAAACTTAAGTCACGGTGAGTCAAAATAACAATTAATATATATATATATATTCTGCATCACGGTGAGTCAAAATAACAATTAAAAACACTGTCACTAGAAAAAGAATTATTATTGCAGTCAATATCAGAGATCTTCAAACATCATCAGCAACATACAACTTATCACTATATGCAATATCCAAGTTTCGTTATATTGCCAAAGCTTTTATACATTCGGAAACTCACCCAAAGAGAAAACAGACTGAGGTTTAGTGAAGAGCTATTCTGTCAAAGCAGTGATCTTTGCATACTACAACATAATCAACCCACCTATTTCTATGCTTTGTGCAATCACCATAGATCAAAGAAAACTCACAAACTTGTGCATTCAGCGAAAAAGACAGTCACACTACTGGAAACTCGGATAAACCACTATCACTTCGGCTTTTCCTCCCTCTACTTAAGGTGAATTTAATCACCACTAGGGGTTCCCTAAATAACACTCTTAAATGGAATTTCAATTCGTATCTGTGTTGTAGGGAAATACCATGTTTTCGGCAGACATAGGGTAGCTCTCAAAGTAATATAGGTATAATGTACTTGAATCTCCTTCTCATGGATAAACAAATCCATAAACTAATGAGTTTGTTACTAATCATCAAACCATTGTTTCCATCATGCACATGGAGCTATTATCAAAACGAAGCACGTATTTTCAGACAACAATAGAACAAAGGAAGCTCTGACATTAACGTGTTTATTAAATACATGGATAGCATTCAAATAGGGAAGCAAGAAGACAGAGTCACAAATCTGAAATAGAATTGAGATGTATTTTCTTTGAATTTGAAGAAATCACCCAGGAATAAAAAATGGTCCTAGTTCAAATTTTGGCTATTTATTTATGTAAAGACCAATGCAACCAGATACACAATCCTTTGACAAGCACTGATGGCAAGTATAATGTTCAAAAGTCAAATTCTGAGGCAATTTCAAAGTGGTGAAAGTGATTCAAGAATCAAAGGTAAAGCTTCCCACTTGCTATCTCAACTCTAAAATCATCATACAGCTGAAAATTTTCATTCATACATTTTATCAAATAGTCTGTATGCATCCATCTTGACGGGATAGTTACAGTGATTTCACTAATATGAAATAATGTCCAAATATAATCCAAATGAAGATATGCCCAAACCAGATTCACCTTTCCTTTGTGATAATGATAATTGGTACTTTCCATAATAATGAATTGCATAAAGCAAACAATACACAAATCACAAATATGAAAACTGGAAAGAACCCAACAAAGAAAACTTCCATGTCCAAAGCCACCTTTGTGCAAGGAGTCCAAAATTTATATACTATAGATTTTGATGCAGTCCAAAATGCTCAAGCTAAAATTCCCTGGAGCTTGATGTTCCAACTGTGCAAAAATTTATGTCCTCCACGTTCCAATAGTTCTGAATGCATGCCCTCCCTGTTCTCACAACCCAATTTTGTAGGAAACAATAGCATATTTGAGGTGGTTTTGACCTTAAAAGGTAAAATGAACTTTCAATATATCATCCTCCCCAAAGCAAACAATTCAGTTTTTTAGTATTGTTTTTCAAATCTGTATTTTTCTACTTTTTTTTGTTATTTCTGGGCATTTCTATCAGCCATTTCTTACAGGCTAGAAGCCTGCAAGATATGGCCAGCAAAAACACTGACCATTCTCAAGACAAAGGTTTCCCATCCAGAAAATGAAGATAGAATGTGGTTCTGGTCTTCAAACATGTTTTCACAAGAAACTACCCCTTCAGCTACACTTTCTGGTAGCATAGCCAACGAGGTTAAAGTAAAAGTAGCTTGACATGTCCAAATAACATTGTTGGCACAATACCTCCACAATAGATACTATAGTTCTCAAAAAATATTTCCTTAGAGAGCTACCATAGCCAAATAGTAGATTTTACACTGTATTGGACTAACATGGAGATAAAGAAGCAAATGAAAGAAAAACAATGAGCAATGAGGCATTGAATCATTGGAAAGGTCATCATTGTTTCAAACTATTAGCTAGGGTTCTAATTCAGTTGCATCTACCCCACCCAAATACCATGGGATCATAAAAGGATGTAACGAGGTGCAAGTTCCCACTACTTTGGCAGAATAGACACCCTCAACCTAGCTTCTAAGCTTAAGGAAGGTATAGTATGCAGTGCCAACCCTCAGGCATTCAACAACAAAAAAGGACATTACAATAACACAAATAGATACTTGCCTCCTAGTTGAATGAGACCATAATCATAATTAAAAGTTTAACATGAAAACCACCCATTACAAATATTGGAAAACTGCCGATGGAATGCTGTGTGGATGGTGATCATATCAGCTAGCTCATCACTACAAAAGTTCCAAATCAGTTTAAAGTGAAATGTTATTAAGTAATTACTTGATTCCTTCCAGGTCCAAGTTGTTGAGAGAAACACTAATGGATGCCTGATCTCTGCTAGTCGTGAAAAGCAGTTATATCCTACAGGTAGGAGAGTGAATGTTAAGGGTCAATTCACATAAATTATGATGTAATTCAAGCAATTTTGTTCAACAGTTAGAACCATCAGAATTGGATACTGGTTGAAAGTTTTTGATCTAAGACAGAGCTTTACTAACTATGCAAAGCTAATACACAGAACATTATAAGCCTGCACAAATTCATGTGTCAGTAACTGAGACTGTGTTGATAAGAACAGTCACCTTCTCGATACATTAAGCATTGCCAAAAATGTAAAAAAAAACACCGTGGTCTTGCTTCTCAGGAACACATGATAGAGACAAAATTCTGGCACAAGGAAAGCTAATCAGCCTGATATTGTATCTAAAAGTTAGACATATGAGACAAATCAGGGAGAGTTTCTGATTGTGCACCAAATATAATGTTCTACACTTTTTCCTCTGAAAATTTCAAACCAATTGCAAAAACTGAGTTTCCATTCTCTACTAACCAGAAATGCCAGCCCACAAATTCCATAATTAAACAAGACCGATTGTGAAGCACTGCACAATATGCACTAGATCATCTCTCGGCTCCCAGGGTTTCTGAAATTTATCTTCACACTCATTAAGTAGTTTTGAATCTTCTCCCACAAACAAGATGAAGAAGCTCACTTCCAAAAACCACAGACAAGTTTTCAAATCCTCTAGGGGTTATTCCAGATAAAGAATAAATTGTGTGGACCTTATACTACCCTGTGGTATAAGGATGCTTAAGATAAATGGATGACTCAGGACTATTTCACACTGGTCATAACAATAGATCATTGGGATCAAGGGATATCTGATAAGATGTGTTTAGGTACAATTCCAAAAGTAGCCCAGGTGCTAGATGGATTGTCAAAGTGAAAATGCTCCATCGGGGTTTCCTTAAGGTACATTATTGGAGCGACAAAAAGCCTGATGAGCTTGTCTTCCAAAAGGTAGCGTGGCAGCTATATTAATAGAATGCATTATTTCTAACGAGGATTGATTCACTGGTGAGATCAACAGATTGCAAGCCCTCCACCAAGAATTTATTTGGTCCACCAGACAATTTTGGGAGAATACGCACCGTTTAAACCTAACACTACACGCAAAGGTAGAACAACTGCTCTTTGCAGTACAATCCTAGGGGACATGTTTCTAGAATTACTTCCAGAATAGAAATAATTATAATAAAGAAAACAACAAAACATCTGGTTGATTGGTTTGACCTATTTTAGCAGTTCTACGAACACCTCTAAAAATGCGTTTTAAAGAGCTTTATAGGTTGCTATGGTAATATTGATATCTTTTAAAAATAGTTAGTTTGCCATGCGGTCTATTTTCCAAACGAAATTCTGTGCTTGCCTCTAAAAAATAAAAATGAAAATGAAAACCCTAACATCGTAAATCATAGATCAAAGTTTTCTACATTAAAATGTCTATAGGCCCTAAGAGTTGAACCTAAGCTTTGATACCATAATGGGCCCATAATCCACAAGCTTTCAAATTTGAACCATTTGGGGACCAAAATTGATAGACTTGAGGAATCAGTTGTCATCAAATGGTATTAGAGTAAGGAAATATTATTTTTAGGAGAACAAATTATATTTGTGGTTATGTATAAGTTGTTTTGGAAATTCCACAGCTATGTTTATGGGTAGAATTATTGAGAGAAGTGAGCAACACATAATAGCCATAGAAGCAAAGTAATTTCATGAAGGTTCCATAGGAGGTGAACCAATGATGTTGAATTACTGAACTAGAGGAGAGAGCTTGGTGAGGCATCAGTGAAGCATGGTTGCAACTCACTCAGCAATATGTGTGGAGAAGTAATACCGAAGTGAGAAGAATGAGATGTAACAATGAAGCACATGATCAAGAGACCATGAATAATTTCAAAAGAAGGAGTATGGTGCAGGGGCATGAACCCCACTCCAAATTGAAATTGGTTCTAAGATGCTTCCAAAAAAATTAGTGTGATAGCCAAGGAGTGAAGACATAATTCCTCGATTTTTATATAATTTTGAATATTCAGAAGCCTCTAGAAGATTGCCATAGAAGGAAGACAAGATTCCTCATCTCTCTTTTATGGTTTGTTTTCTTTAGTTTTAAAAGAAACATCATGTAAGTGTGTTAGGGTGGTCAATTCACTATAATATCAGGCCAACGAAGGGCCTAGTAGAAATTAAGTTGGTGGTTAGGCCTAAGAGGTTGTGCATTGTAATCTTGTTTATTTTTAATTCAAGTTTATTGTGTGTTTAATTCATGCATATGGTCAGTGTCTAATTTCTATGTGCGTTTGCTTTAAGTTGACAAACCTTGTTGAATGCTATGCTTTATCTGTCCATATTGTTGTATTATTTTTTAGGGCCATTAGGTATGATGCATTGATAGGTGGTCGTAGTCCTAGGAAAACCACAAGGCATGTAGGAAATGTTGTGAGAGGAGGAAATCAACATCAGTTTCCTATAAAATTTGTTTACATACCATGGTTGCAAGTTTTAGAGGCAAGGGGATAGTCAAACAAGATGTTAAGGTCTTGTTGAGTTGTGTTATATTCTTTCCACGACTAGCTCACGTAGCTAACCGAGGGGTTTTCGCCCCCCCTTCGTTGCGCCAATTGCATAGCGGGGGGGTCACAGGGATTTGAGGGGTGAAGGTAACCCCCCTCTATGGATTCCACGGCAGCGCCTTGGAAAATTTTGTTTTTTGGACCCCATATTAGGTTGGGTGGACCTACCTGTGGTTTTGTGCATGTTTTTCGCACATGGTTTTAGATGCGATGGTTTTCGGTCCATGGTTTTAGATGCGATGGTTTTTGGTCCATGGTATTGGATGCTTCAACATGTATAAATATGTATTATAACATTGAAAGGAACATAATGAAAAATTAACTGGTAGTCACGGTTTTGGGATCTAGGGGAAAATATATGTGTATATGTGTTTTATGTGTTATGCTCTCACATTATTTATTTTCTGTGTTTTAGAATTCGTATGCGGGTAATTTATGTACAGGGTTAAAACCTACAGGTCTCTAGACAAATTTGTGAAGAGGCAGATAGAGAAAGGTTGGGCCATGACAAGGGATTGTGGTTGAAGCGAAATGGAGTTGTGTACTCGAAACTTAGGGCTCCAAGAAAAGTTTATACATGACAAAAGTTTCGACACTAGACTTAAGTTGTGATGTTGAGGATGGTCATAACCTGAGAGGTTGCTTTAGTTATGCACACCCAAGGAAATACTTGGGAAGAGGGGTGGACCCTCATGTAGAGAAATCAACCCCAACCTGTCTAATCTAAGGGCAAGGGCCTATGTAGTCAAGCCTACGGGCCCCTGTATGTCATCCTTGCTAGCGTTGACCCATTGCGAGTTTATATTCCGGAATCATGTGAAGCTATGTCGATTTGATGTGAAGCTACTTGCTACAATGAAAGGAAGGAGAGAAGAAGATCATGAACCCGTAACCCACAAGGTTCTGAATTTAAACTGTTTAGGGATCAAATTTAACAGAACCCCAAAATCGGTCATCATCATAAAACATGAAAGAAATAATTTATTTATGATATATTATAATTTATGATATAATTCTAAATTTTTATGATATATTAAAATTTATTTTATATATCATGTTATTGGAACACACACACACACACACACACACACATATATATATTCTCTTATTGTGGAGTGGTTACTAACTACATAAGAAAACACTTAGAAAGAATTAGAAAAAAGTACATAGGAAAAGACTCATAAATAATTAAAAGAAAGGTATTGGCAAAAACACTTTTAATTAAGCAACCAATAACAATATTCAAAAGAGAAAAATGATGTTCTCTAACTTTTTATGTTTTCTTCTAGAGAATATATATATATATATATATTCAATTCCCTAAAAAAAAATTGGGCATTAGGATTGTGGAGAATTCATAGCTCTAACTTATGATTCCAAATTCTTGCTAGAATTTAAGCAAATTTAATTAGAAAATATGTTAAAAAATAACTTCAAAACATATAACAAATAAACTATGGAAAGAAAAAATATATTATTAATATAAAATTTTAAAGTGTTGTGTAAAATATTAGGTTAATACACAAATTAAAGTGAGGAATAAATTCTTATTATCTTATGTCCTTATAATGTAAGTAAACTTAATGTTTAACCAACCTAGATTCATCTTAATTTAAGGATTTTCATTTATATGGATCAAATCTCTTTCCACTTTAAAAAATGTTTGTACCTCAAGAGGTTTGATTCCTATGAGTACTTGGTAGATTCAGAGTGAAAATGGATCTAGGGTGGCTTTAAAAATACTACAATTTATAGTTTTTATTCCATGTCTCAAATATACTTAAGTATTAGGATTTCTTTTCCTAAATATTATTTCTATGATTTAATATAAATTATAATATAGTAATAGTAATTTATGTTGAAAATTTTGAAAAAACATATAAGAAATATTTTTTTAAATGATTAAATTTCAATTTTTCAAATTTAAACTTGTAAATTAATAAAAATTAATTATTATCTTAAACTTAATCCACCTCCTCTAACATATATATGAAATAATTTTTGGTCAGAATCTAACAACGCAATTTCTAACAATATTGTGGTTTCTTGGTGTTTAAATCACAGGTTTGAATGTATAAATGGATTTTGCACCCTGAAAAACACTTAGACACATGATCATTGCAAATTAAACTGGAAGCCTGCCAAGGTCAGAGAAGGCGTACATAGAGAAAGCTTCAAAAGGCCATACAATTAGAGAATCTAAATGCCCGATAAGGTCCTTGAAAGTCTAATCGACCTACCTCTGATCTATTTTACTTAAATAAGAGATGAAGTATACCCAATTCAAGTCTCTATTTCCCTCTAGCTTGATAAGGTCGGTATCTCCTGCCCTTCCGAGCGAAGGGCCCTTACTTCTTAGGGGTCACTCACTATTCATATGGTGAGGTATTCTCGGCCAAAAGAATCCTATCGTAAAGGAGGTAGGCTTCTCAGCCCTAGCCCAGTTTGATGAGGGAACTTGGGTAAAGCCACTTAGAAGGTAGGGTCTCGTGAAACGAAGACAGGTTATAAGCCCCAGGTGTTTGGGTAACGCCCTAGTGGATCGAGTCTACTGTCTTTATCTAAGCATGCGTAAGTAAAGAGATAGTGTGCTACGTTGTTTTGATGAGTAAGGGCAACAGTGTGTTTGTTGGGCGGGCATGTCTCCTCACATCCGTTTGGTAGACGGGCTTTTAAGGACCAACCCCGGTAGGCAAAGAGCCGTGTAGCGTAGGGAGCTGTCAAAGGAAGGCATCCTCGTAAATCGTAAAAAGGATCGGCCATATTTCATATTCATAATGCGCGCGATAAGGGCCAGTTGGGCCAATATAGCAGCGTTAGGACCATACTAACGAAGGATCCCACACGTCTATGAAAGGGTTCATGAAAGGCCCAAGTTGAAGCCCCAACCGTATGCCCCAAGCGTATGAAAACCCAAGGTCTTAGAAGCAACCCATCCAAGCGTAATAAAAGTGAAGTAGTTTGAGGAAGCACCCTTTCTTTTGATTATGCCGTATCGTCTTTATACACTTCTTACTGCTATTATTTAGGCCCCCTCCCTTCGGACAACATTGACTGAATGAAAGAAAGTTCCGACAACGTTGAGGTCATACATATTCCCATACCCTGAAAGTTTTATACTACCCATCGTTCGGAGAAGAATTACATGTCCTACCCTGGCATAGATGGCCCAACGGTTGAATCCATCCTAAACCTTACCCATTTTCGTTTTTCAGGTAAGGGATCTTCTTTATAACCCACCCACCTTTTGATTAGATTATGCAGAGATAACTTCATTGTTTCTTCTTCGCCTCTTCGATCCTCACCTTTCGGCTAGTATAGGACGGGACTTGTATTCTTAAGAAACCTTATCTTATGCGCGTTAGCGGGCACCCACCTCGCCTTCAGTTTCATATTCTTGGAGCATCCCATCTTCACCTTTTGAGGGATATGGATGGGGCTCTTATCACAATGACTGACTGTTTGCCGAGCGTGTTCGAACAAGTTGATACATACATCCTGACTGAAGAAACCGTTCAGGCCAGACCCTGACAGGAGGACCAGGAAGGTTGAGTGAGACATATATCCCCATCCCGTTTTCCCTGTTTTCCCATAGTAGACATCTTATTACTGTTTGCTGAACGTTTCGGACAAGGTTGATACATCCTGAAGGAATATTTAGGTCATACATACCCGTACCCTTAAAGTCCTACAAGCTTGAATGCTCACAGAACCTTTCCCTTTGTACCCGACCCCATTGACTGGATTATTTCGTGGATTCAGGGATCTTCGCTACGCCCCTTCTTATTGCATTTGACTTATCACGAAGCTGAACCGGTTGATATCACGCCGGGTATTCTTTATATATGTTATTTCTCCATAACACTTTTGATAGATATATACAACATTTCGGGCGGGCTCTTTACAGCCGTAAGGATTACTGTAAGTGGAGGGGAACAGGATAACCACCAGTAGCAGTAGTAGAATTATACGTGGTAACTGTAAGCCCTGTTGGTTGGATCGAATGAATACAGGCAGACCCACCATTTAGAACTTACCGACGACTTGGCTTGGGCACTGACCACTCCGTGCCTTTATTAGACTTGCCTTTACTTTACGTGCGACCGACCTTACTAACCTTTTGATTCACTTGAACTGCCTAACCTTGATTGGATGGGCGTTCCACAACACTTGATGAAATATTCTTACTTGGTGGGTACCACTCTGACTATTTTCCGCTACGCTCCTGCCTACTCGCTTTACTTATGTGCTTCGCTACGCCCCTCACCTTTGCTTGCGCACCTTTGCTCTTTACCAACCATACCTCCTATCCCAACTTACTGATGAGATGGGGAAATTTTGATCAAAATACGATCAATTTCTTTGTGCACACGGAAAACCACTGAATCATATATAATATGATGAAGACATATAGCGGAATTCACTCACTATATTATATATGAAACACGGTTTTCCAGATGAATCACTTGGCTTGGCCTTCAATGAGTGGGAAAAGGGAGGAACTTGAGTTGCTCGACTGATAAGGAGAGGAACTTGAGTTGCTCGACTGATAAGGAGAGGAACGAGCCGGGACCCCATTCAATAGAGGGGATCGGATCTCACCAATGATCAGTGGGGGCATTCGGGCTAAGCTAAGCAGGTACCATAGTTTGTTTGAACCACGACGCCTATCTATCAGTCAGTCAGGCAGGTTGTAGTAAGCCTGGCTCTGTTTCTCACACTATGGTGGGTGGAGGAGGGTTACCCAAGGGTTAAGATCCGGGAGTGTGAGCAGTACGAGCCGAGAGGCTCCCATACTGTTTGGAGGGCAGGGGGCAGAGATGCCAAACCTGACCCCTATCTATCGCCGTAGACGCTGTTTCTTTGAAAGATTATGTTTCTCGGGTATCCAATAAATTCATCCAAAGGCCCCCCCGAATAAGAAGGCCCCCACTTCTCTATTTCCTACCCTAAAAGCCTGAGCTAGATTGAGATAAAAAAGAGTATCCTGTACCTTATAGAAGGTAAGGTCCCCTTTCTTTATTCCCCTAAAAGAGCTAGAAGGTAAGGTAAGGTAAGGTAATTGATTGCTTGTCCGCACCGGGCAAGGTCCGGCAGGGCTTGCTTGACGTTAGGAAAGCAAGGAGAACCTGACCTGAGCGAAAGGGAGAACCTTCTTCACTTTCTTTAAGGAGTATGGGTGGAGAAATGCGGGTCGCTGCTGGGAGGTCCAACCCTTGTTGGTCGCTTTAATTGTTTTCACAATTCAAGCTCCACATAAATTGTCAACCCGAGAAGGTCTTTTTATTTCAAAGATAATCACGCACTGGATATGCTCAATTTCAAAAGCAGAATCAATGTTGTAGTAAAAGAAGGACACATGATTATTAATCTCATCAATCTACTGATTCACACTCTACTTAATCAAAGCTGAAGTCAATTAAGTTATAGCAGAAATGATTTCTCTGTTGCGGTTACAATCCAAACAAAGGAAAATCAATCTACAAGGAAAGAAATCAATCAACCACAGCAGGAACAGGACCCTATTCCTTAGTGAGGAACTTCAGCACCTGATGCCTGACACTTAATCACACTGTAGGAAAAGTAACTCCAAGAGATCAAGACCCTATTCCCATGAACAGGAACCTTCAGCACTTGTTCTCTTGTTCCTAATCACACTGCAGGCAAAGGAAAACAATCAATGGGAGCAAGACCCTATTCCTTTATGCAGGAATCTTCAGCACATGCTTCCCAACATCATTCATTCATGCATTCAATACATGTAGTGCTAAAGAAACAGAGTATTACTAAACTGTGTAACTAGTGTCCAACAACAGAATTAAGGGAAGTGCAAACACACAAAGAATTAAACAAACTACAGGAACCAAGAGGGTGAATCTTGTGAGGAAGGCGGGCCCTTTCCTTCGCACAAGATTCCCCAGGAGAAAGAATTAAATTGGAACGCTCAAAAGAAGAATTTATTCATCTGTCAAAGTAACTGGTACATTACAGATGGAGACTAGCTCCAGTTCTCCCACAATACTCTCCTGTAGCTTTTAAAAAATAACTCCCCTCTAATGATGATGTCTCCTCTTTTTAAAGAGGAGACATCTTTTACAATTTACACGAGAGCGAATCTACATTATCTCAATTCTGTTCTCTTTCCCAAAACAGGACTATTCTGTTCTTCCAAAAAAAAGATGCTGTTACAACAGAGACCATAAAAGTGTTATCTTCAGAATAATCCAGGTAACCGTGTCTTCGTGCTACTGCTACTATTCCACAAAAAGTTCTTCCAGAATCGCAAATTACGCATAACGGGATTTGCGTGCTTGACGGCTGTTTCAGCCACTGAGTCAGCTGTTTCAGCAACGGAGTCAGCTGTTTCAGCAACGGAGTCAGCTGTCTCAGCAACGGCCGCTTGTTCCCAACAAGGCATATAACTTATCTGCGATCTTTGGACTTGTGTTAGCAACAATACACTTCAATTAATGATAAAATATAAGAGTATTACGGAATTAAATGTAAAACAGATTAAACATATAATAAAGAAGAGGTTTCTATATACCTTGGGATAAAGTAGATGAAAAAGATAATGGAGTTCATGGTTATAAGAGTAGAATGGTGTCAAAATATATAGCAAAAATGATACATAGTGGAGTCCTAACATCCCCCCCAGCTAAAAATGTTGCATGTCCTCAGGCAACCCCTAGTCTGAATCAGAGTCTGAGTACTGGGACTGAGCATGCAAATTACTCAAGCAGTAGCTGGAGAAGGTGGCATCTGTAGGAGCTCTGAATCCGCTGTTGTTCTGCAAATGTTGCCATGCCAAGGCTTCATCTCTGTCAGTCAACTGGTAATGACATTGATATTTGTCTGAAGGCAGCCATAAAATTGGAAAACGGAAATGATACCCGATCCAGTTTACTCCACAATGTTGAATGCAACCAATGTACTTAGGGACCCTGGATAATGCAGCTTGAAGGTTGTGAGGGTTAAAAGGGTGATAATCCTGTCTTTCTTTACATGACTACTGCCAAAACATATCATTGGCCTTCAATGCAGCAGTACCCTTCACTCTAATGTGCTGTTGACACTTAGACAATGTTGAAGCCTGTAATTGCTGCATATACTCGTGCATTCCTGGCTTCTGTAAGAATTCATAATATTGTGCTATGAACATGGCTGGGCCTAAAGGCTCTGGTCTAATCCATAGGAGTTTATTCTCCTCATTATGACTGCTTGCAGTGAACGCAGTTTGCCAAGTGAGCTGGTTAGACAAAAATGAAGCAAATGCCCTGATTTGTATATCTCCTGCAATTGGAATAAGATTAACTCTTCTATTTTCGGGAATGGCCTCATTATGAAGATAGAGTTCGCACAGCAGATGCTGGTCACTCTCGGAGGCCTCCTTAAAGGTCTCAACAAATTTCTCTGAAGTCATTAATTCATATGGTCTGCCATTTGCTATTGCTTTTAATTGGAAATAAACTAATCGTTCAGAAAGAAAGAGAGAGTAGTTTACAGAGGGTTTGCGCGTAGCCATCAACTTCTGGACTAATGAAAACATCAAGGCTATCTTTGCCTTAGATTCCTTGGCTTCCTTTTTGTACTCCCTGTGCTGTTGCATTATTTGATCCCAACTATCCCAGTTGGCATATACATGGTTCTGCCATTGTAACTTATGCTGTCGTAATATTATATCTTGTTCTTCAGCATATTGCTTCTTCCATTTGTTCATCTGTTCCAATTGATTCCATGGCAGGGTCTGTGTCTTGGCATCAGAAGTCGTGGGTTGGGACGTTGTTTCCTCTGTCTGGATGGCTGCATTAACCTGCAAAGGACGAGATATCTGAGGTTTGATTTCTTTTTCTTGCTTTATAGAGAGCCCTACTGGTTCTTGTGGAGCAGTAGGGCATTCCTTTTTTATTCCAGCTGACGTAGATGCCTCAGATAATTGGACTTTAACTATTTTGTAGCCTGCATTCTGGTAAATGCTGCCACACTCCTGGCACATGTATTCCTTGCATGGCTCCTTATTTTGCATTGAGGCTACGTGTGCTAATGTATGGAGATTCAGTTCTCTTTCAAAAGCCTCTCAAGCCATGGTTAGTTCATTCTTGTAAGCTTCTAATTCAAACTTCAGGAATTCGTTCTCCTCCAATAGAGATGTCATAGTATGTAAACCTTGTGTGCTGGTTGATTCTGTTAGGGTATTTTGTTGATGCACAGTCGTAGCTGGTTCTTGTACCACAGTGGCTGGTTCTTGTGTTTCAGCCACTGGGCAAGTGACTGGTTCTTGTGTGACAGTCACTGCTGATTTCCCACTATCGTCCTGCTTGGTGTATTCTTGTACCCCAGTGACTGGTTCTTGTGTTTCAGCCACTAGGCAAGTGACTGGTTCTTGTGTGACAGTCACTTCTTGAGCCATAAACAATGTCGTATTATCCCGGGGCACTGGTTCTTGTGTGGCAGTGCCTCCGAACGAGACGGGTTGGGAGGTTTGAGATGGGGATAAAGGTTTTAATAGAATAGTGGCAGGGTCAGGGGAAATGGAGGTGAGTTTTGTCTCAACAGTCATTTTCATTTTTCTTTTTGGTAGGAAGGCAGCAAAATCACTGCCTTTCCTTTTCTTTGAAGGGGAGGGTTTCTTTCTGGGGACAGGGTTTTCCGAAGAGGTAAGAATTTGGGATGTAGACCTTGTCCGTGGTCTGGAGACTGCGACTGTTGGGGTTCTTTTCTTTTTATAAGTGGGTGAGGAAGGGGGTGTTAGAGAGTCGTCACTAGGGACAGAAATAGTGGGGGCAGTTGGCTCTGCTAAATGAGGCGAGCTCGGGGTTGGGTCAACTGGGGAATGTGGAATCTCGTCCTGTTGTTCTTCATAAGGAATTTCCGGAATATCATGAGAACTTTCGGGTTGTTGGGACGTTTGAGCCTGCTGAGGAATTTCAGGCGGCTGGGGAACAGGGAGTGGGACATGCAGAGGGGGATTTTGCTGAGCAAAACCCCTCTGTATCAACAACTGGCATAAACGGTGGTGGGTAAGGGATAACATTGGGAATTTAGCGCGTCTACAATAATAAGACATGTTTTTAATACAGCCAAGCAGATAATAGGGGATATTAATCAGTCGTCCATTTCTCAAATGATTCATCAAGACAAAATCATGATTGTACACTACCTGGTAACGCCCCTCACACGTTAAGTAGTGTTTGATGAACTCTGCCACTGATGGCCATGGTTGAGGAAGTGAGTGCAGACTAACCCCGCGGCCTCTGGGTTCCACTTGCTCATCTGGGTGCAGAAATTCTTGCTGCGCATTGAGAACAACCTGCTTCCTGCTGAACCAGCGA
Source organism: Pinus tabuliformis (assembly GCA_031772625.1). NCBI lineage: Eukaryota > Viridiplantae > Streptophyta > Pinopsida > Pinales > Pinaceae > Pinus > Pinus tabuliformis. The sequence continues at coordinate 719,604,765 of CM062805.1, forward strand.
GTACCAATAGCTGGCAGCCCTGATACCTGAACTATGTCCTCCTCTGTTACTGAAATGCGAACCCCTTGGACCACTGAAAAATCGCCTTGAAGGTTTTGTGCAAACTCTAAGACTTGTTCCTGGTCAAATTCCCCCAATCTTTCAAAATATACTGTCCATCCCGCTTGTTGGAAAATCTGATAGACTTCGGGAAACAATTGAAGAAGATTTACGGAGCCGGGCTCATGTCTAACGGCCGACCCTCCCATGGCTGTAGCTTTGAGTTATACGCAGAGGCACAGACACAGTAAACACAGACTCTGATCGCGCTAGTTGTTGCAACAGAGGCTGCATGGTCTAAATGACGGCGGAAATAGATATGACAAGGGACGGAAGCTTGGTTAATGCGAAATGATTGTTCAATTTTTGGGATTCCCCCCCCTACGTATGGTGTAATAATGATTGGGCGTGTGAAGATATATAATCATTATGAATGAAATCCTCTCTTTAATATAATTTAACTGAATTACATTAAAACCTCATACCTTACATTTTTACCTTTGGTTTAATAATTCGAAGTGTCGGTTGCTTCAAAATAGCTTAATGTTCATGGAAGAATCTGTAGATTTCTCTGAAGTTTAGAACAGGAGTGTAATTGAATCTGGTCCGTGCTGAATAATTTTTCGCCAAAAGGGTCTGAAGTATAATCGTGGAGAACCAAAAAGCTTATATAACAGCAAAGAGAAATACTGTTTTGATGATAACAAGTTGCTGAAACTGGTGTTTTAGCAACGGAAAAATGAACGATACGTTGCTGAAACAGGTGTTTCAGCAACGGGAAAAATCAATGATACGTTGCTGAAACAGGTGTTTCAGCAACGGGAAAAATCAGAGAAATGGGATAAATGACTTAGGTCTGTAAATGGGGAAAATATTTGATAGGGGATAATTTCAGTAGTAAGGGATGGGAAATACTGACTGAAGGAGGATATTTCAGGGATGGTAGGAGTAGGAATAATGGAAAAAAATGGAAATAATGTGGGTATGGAGGGATATTGCTAGGAAAAAGGGGTAAAATGATGGGAACAAGCTTCTGTGATTAAAGCTTCAGATCTTCTCATGATGAATCTGTCCTCCTTACTGCTTTTTCCAGAATCTGCAAAATTCAATTGTAATATGCCAATCCTTGACAGGGATTATTAGTGCTAAATCTAATCTAATACTAAAAATATAGTGCAGAAAATTAAATGCTGTGAGGAGCAGAAGACTCCCCTAGAAAAAGATAATGAATATCAGTCATGCAAGCAGTCTTGAAATCCTCTTTAGAAACAGGGCGCTGATATAGACGGAGCCTATGGCCATTGACTAGTAGAGGTGTTTTAGCATCATCAATTGTTACAAGTCTTACCGTTCCGTTTGGAAAAACATCATCCACTTCATATGGTCCAAGCCAGCGTGTACGTAGCTTACCCTGAAAATTTTCAAACCGAGAGTCATACAACAAGGCCCAATTACCTTTTTGGAACTGCTTGTGTTTGATAATTTTATCATGCCACTTCATCCTTTGTTGCTGTATCATGTTTGTTTGATGAATGGCATCTAATCTCTTTTCATCCAACTCCAGAAGCTGCTGCAACCTAGCTGTCTGCACATCAGTCAAATCAAGATTAACAGCTAAAGCAGTTCTTAAAGTTTTAATTTCAAATTCCACAGGAAAAACAACATTTTTACCGTAAACCAATTCATAGGGAGAAAAACCTGTAGTGTTTCTCCAAGTAGTTCTGTAAGCCCATAATGCCTCAGGGAGCCTTTGGGACCAATCCTTCCGGTTGTCCTTCACTGTTTTGGTTAGAATGGCTTCTAAAACTTTGTTTGTGCTTTCCACCTGCCCATTGGCCTGGGGGTGGTATGGTGTAGTCATTCTATGTTGAATATGATATTTGTGAAGGGTAGATTTAAAACCATGAGAATTGAATGGAGGTCCTCCATCAGTAACTAGCTCTCTAGGAATTCCAAATCTAGTGAAAATCTCTTCAAATAAGAAAGCTAGGACAGTCTCTTCATTGGCTCTAATAAGTGCTTTGGCCTCCACCCACTTAGTCATATAGTCTGTACAGACTAATATATAGGTTCTTTGATTGGATGGAGGGTTAATGGGTCCTATGAAGTCCAAGGCCCATCTTTCAAATGGTTCAGAAACTACCTGGGGGTTTAATGGCATTTGGTCTCTATGATTGGGTTGACCCATTCTCTGGCAGCTGTCACAAGCCCTTACATATTTCTTTGCATCCTTGAATAATGAGGGCCAATAGTAACCCATCCTCAGAATTTTGTATGCTGTTCTCTTATCAGCGAAATGGCCTCCACAAGGGCCATCATGACAAGCTTTCAATATGTCATACACTTCATCTTCTCTAATGCATCTTCGGATCTCCTTATCAAGCCCAGTATAGAAAAGACACCCGCTTATCCAGCTGTACCTGGCACTTTGTTGAACAATTCTTCTCTTTTCTCTATATGACAGGTGTGCTGGTAATTTTCCTGCAACCAAATAATTAGCAATATCTGCATACCATGGAGAGTGAGCAGAGACTGCAAACAAATATTCATCAGGAAAAGAATCATCTACCGGAATATCATTGTCAGTTTTTAACCGTGAAAGGAAATCAGCCACCACATTTTCTTTACCAGGCCGATCTACAATTGTGATATCAAATTCCTGCAATAGTAATAGCCATCTGGTAACTCTAGCATTTGTGACAGATTTGTTCATTAAATATTTAATAGCTGAATGATCAGTGTGCACAAAAGTAGAATAACCAGTGATATAGTGTCGGAATTTATTAATGGCATAGACTACTGCAAGAAATTCTTTCTCGGTAACTGTATAGTTAAGCTCAGCAAGGGTCATATTCTTACTGATAAAGTATATAGCATAAGGAAGATGATTTTCCTCTTGTCCCAAAACAGCTCCAATAGCAATATCTGAAGCATCAGAAGATATGTGAAAAGGAAGATTCCAATCAGGCCCCCTCAAAATAGGAGCAGTAGACAACTGATGCTTCAGTTCTTCAAAAGCTTTCTGACAAGAATTAGTCCACTTAAATTCAGCATTTTTCATAAGCAGTACAAATAATGGAGAAGCTATTTTAGAGAAATCTTTAATAAATCTCCTGTAATAACCAGCATGTCCTAGAAAACTTCTCACATCAGTTTGAGTTTTAGGAACAGAAAGATTCTGAATGACCAATATTTTAGATGGATCTACCTGAATACCTTGAGATGAAATAAAATGTCCAAGCACTATTCCTTCACTCATCATCATATGGCATTTTTCGGTACTTAAGGAGAGGTGAGCTTGTATACATCTTTTGAGTACTTTCTCAAGGTTTTGTAATGCCTCTTCGAAAGACACACCATAAGGGGTAAAATCATCCATAAATATTTCCATAGAATCATTCAGCATATCAGAAAAAATTCCTATAACAGCTCTTTGAAAAGTTGCTGGTGCATTGCACAACCCGAATGGAAGAACTCTATAGGCAAAAGTTCCCCAGGGGCTGGTGAAAGTGGTCTTGTCTTGGTCTTGGGGTGCAATTCTTATCTGATTATACCCACTGAATCCATCTAGAAAAGAAAAGAATTTTTTCCCTGCAAGACTGTCCAACACCTGATCAATGAAGGGTAAGGGAAAGTGATCCTTTTGAGTAGCTTTGTTTAAAGCTCTATAGTCGACACATACTCTCCATTTCCCGTTTTTCTTAGGGACAATTACTAATGGGGAAACCCATTCACTGTCAGATATGGGATATATAAATCCTGCATTAAGCAATTTTTGAAGTTCTTCCTTAACAATTTCTCGTAAATTAGGATTCATTCGTCTTTGGGGTTGACATACAGGTCGGCATCCCTCTTTAATGTAAATTCGATGAGTACATAATTCAGAAGAAATACCTTTCATATCCGTGTAATCCCAGGCAAATGCCTCCTTATATTCATGCAATAACTTCATTAATTGTTGTGTTTCCACATCTGTTAGATCAGGATTTATGTTTAATGTCTTGCCGGGTTCAATTTCGACTGTTATGCTTTTAGATGAGATCATGGTTAAAGTCTGAGATGAATCTTCAGATTCAATCTTTTCTTGTGCATCAGTTTCAAAAATTGCAGTTAATTGATTGTGTGTTTCAGCAATAACAGAAGAAGGTTCACAAATAAAATTATTGATTATCTCATCCTCTGTATTGTCTTTAAGAGTTAAAGCTTGTCCTATAGTTAGAATAGGCTGAACATCATTATCATCATAATCCATCCATATAGAATCTTCATTATTAACTAACGGTGTAGCATGAGGATAAAGAGTTAACTGTTTTGTTTCATAACCATTAGAAATTGTCATTGAGCCAGATCTGCAACTAATAAATGCATCAGCTGTGGCCAGCCATGGCCTTCCTAGAATTAAGGGATGTCCCCCCAGCTTTGTTTTAGTCTGCAATACAACAAAGTCAGCTGGATATTTCCAGGATTCAACTGAAATAAGTAGATCTTCAACAATTCCTTCCGGTTTAATTGTGGAAAGGTCAGCTAACTCTAAAATGGTGGGTGTATCTCTGATTGTATTATTCAGCTGTAACAATTGTGAAGTTTCAAGAGTCATTATATTAATTGCTGCACCTAAATCTACCAGAACTCGGGGAATCATTGTTTTACCAATCTGAACTGTGACTGTAGGATGGCCGGGATCACCATATTTTACAGGAGGGGCTTTTCCGGACATTAATGCAGACAAGTCTCCCATCACATGTACTGTAAGGGGGTCCTTGGTTTTCCTACCAGGTTTCTTAACACAAATATCCCTTAATGTTCTGGCATAAATTGGTACATCTCTTAATGCTTGTAAAAGTGGAATTTTAATATACAAATTTTGCAATTCCCCTATAAAATTAAAAGCAGGTGTTTCAGCTGTTCTGGTTAAAACCAAACGCTCGGGGAATGGTGGTTCTGTTATTTCAACATTCTTGTTAGGAGGTGGTTGTGCTTCTTTTTGTTTCTCGGTTTCATTTTTATCTGAATCAGAAGAAGTTATGTCATCAATAATAGGCTCTACTATTCTTCCAGATCTCAAATGAATATCATTACATTGCATAGTAGGAAATATAGACTGATTCTGAATATCAATGACTTGCACAACTTTATTATTGGGGTTAGGATTTGGTTGCACAGGTAGCTGGGGTCTCATTTGGTTATTTGGCGGAGCATTTGATGGCAGAGGGAGTGGTTGTTGGAATTGAGGCAATTGATTTGGATACGGGAGTGGTTGACTATTCCAATTTGGATTCCAAGGATTGAAAGGAGATGGCTGCTGTGGAGGCCAAGGAGTCCACATTGAAGGATTGACAAAGGGAGGGTTTTGCATTTGCATGGGTGGGAAATTCATTTGATTGAAGGGTGGGTATTGCATTTGGTTAAAGGGGGGTAACTTGTTTGGCCAAAAGCAGAATAATTGTTCCAACGATTAAATGGCATACTAGAGTTCATACCTTGTCCTTTTGGTTGCCATTGTCTTCTTTGAGTTAGCAGGTAAACTGCTTCAGCTTCTTCTTCCGTTGGCTGCAATGCTGCCTTTATTCCTGGTAGGGATGGACATTGTTTTGTCTCATGATCTTTCTCACAAAGGGTGCAAATTGGTATTTTGTCTCTTGGGCATTCCCTTAGTGGATGTTTGTCTCTGCATTTCAGGCAAAAGACAGCCAAAGTTGCTTCTGCTTCGGCCTGCTTCTTTTTAACCTGCAAAGTGTCAATCTGCGAAGCAAAAGAACTTAACATTTCAGTTTTAAATTCTTCAAGTAAATTACCTATTTCAGCTCTTGTTGCTCCTCCATTGGCTGATTTCTGCACTCTTGAATAGGTGGAATCTCTTATTCTGTTTCTTGCAGCTCCCCTAGAGCACCTCTTAGCAAGTTCACAAATCTCATCATATGATTCCTTAGATATATCTCCCTTAGCAAGCATATTTAACATATTTAAACAATCATCCCTTAAACCTCTAAGTAATATTGTTTTATGAATTTCCTTACTTATATCCGGATGATCAGATCTCTGTATGTTGTACTGCAGCCTTTCTATGTAGTCCTCCAGACTCTCATCCGACTTTTGTGCCATATTGAATAGTTCATCCTTCTTTTCTCTCGTCCGGCAGTAGTCTTGATATTTAAGCAGAAATTTTTGTTTCATCTGCTCCCATGTTGTGATTACCTGACTTCCAAGGCTCATGAACCATCTTAAGGCATTCCCTTTTAAGGTGGCTGGAAACAGTTTCAACTTTTGAGCATTAGTAACATAATCGTAACTTCTGCATAATATATCAAATTCAAAAAGAAATTCATCCGGATCCTCGGTGGATAAACCATGAAAGTTAGGTAAAGCAGACAATGGAATATTTTTCATTGTTCCTGCAGGGAGATCACTGATAGGAAATCCCAAAGTAGAGAGGGAATTTTCATCCCTTCTTTCTTCTTCAGGACCTGCACGTCCTCCACCAAAGAAACCATCATTGTTATCTTCCATTGTTGGCCCTCCTACTGCACTTTCTCGATCGTCAAGATCTTCTATTGGCTCTTCAATGTTCTCTACCGGTCGTCCAACGCTTTCTATTATTTCCTCAATGTGCTCTGCTGATCTATTAACACTTTCCTCTGACTCTTCAGTACTGACTGCTGGTTCTTCTATATTTTCAGGACCCACAACTTCCTCTGTTTTGTAATCTGACTGAGGAGAGCGCTGAAATTTTGATTTTCGAGAACTTAATCTCTGTGATGATTCAGCCTTTGATACAATCTCGTCGATAAAAGTTTTTCGTCCTCCCCAGCCTTTGCCACCTGTGCGGTTATTTTTCTTCTGGTTTCCGCGTCCTCTCATACAATCTACACATTAAAAAAAAGAAAAGATGAATGCTTTCGAAATCTATAATTACCTTCCCCGGCAACGGCGCCAAAATGTTGGTCGCTTTAATTGTTTTCACAATTCAAGCTCCACATAAATTGTCAACCCGAGAAGGTCTTTTTATTTCAAAGATAATCACGCACTGGATATGCTCAATTTCAAAAGCAGAATCAATGTTGTAGTAAAAGAAGGACACACGATTATTAATCTCATCAATCTACTGATTCACACTCTACTTAATCAAAGCTGAAGTCAATTAAGTTATAGCAGAAATGGTTTCTCTGTTGCGGTTACAATCCAAACAAAGGAAAATCAATCTACAAGGAAAGAAATCAATCAACCACAGCAGGAACAGGACCCTATTCCTTAGTGAGGAACTTCAGCACCTGATGCCTGACACTTAATCACACTGTAGGAAAAGTAACTCCAAGAGATCAAGACCCTATTCCCATGAACAGGAACCTTCAGCACTTGTTCTCTTGTTCCTAATCACACTGCAGGCAAAGGAAAACAATCAATGGGAGCAAGACCCTATTCCTTTATGCAGGAATCTTCAGCACATGCTTCCCAACATCATTCATTCATGCATTCAATACATGTAGTGCTAAAGAAACAGAGTATTACTAAACTGTGTAACTAGTGTCCAACAACAGAATTAAGGGAAGTGCAAACACACAAAGAATTAAACAAACTACAGGAACCAAGAGGGTGAATCTTGTGAGGAAGGCGGGCCCTTTCCTTCTCACAAGATTCCCCAGGAGAAAGAATTAAATTTGAACGCTCAAAAGAAGAATTTATTCATCTGTCAAAGTAACTGGTACATTACAGATGGAGACTAGCTCCAGTTCTCCCACAATACTCTCCTGTAGCTTTTAAAAAATAACTCCCCTCTAATGATGATGTCTCCTCTTTTTAAAGAGGAGACATCTTTTACAATTTACATGAGAGCGAATCTACATTATCTCAATTCTGTTCTCTTTCCCAAAACAGGACTATTCTGTTCTTCCAAAAAAAAGATGTTGTTACAACAGAGACCATAAAAGTGCTATCTTCAGAATAATCCAGGTAACCGTGTCTTCGTGCTGCTGCTACTATTCCACAAAAAGTTCTTCCAGAATCGCAAATTACGCATAACGGGATTTGCGTGCTTGACGGCTGTTTCAGCAACTGAGTCAGCTGTTTCAGCAACGGAGTCAGCTGTTTCAGCAACGGAGTCAGCTGTCTCAGCAACGGCCGCTTGTTCCCAACAAGGCATATAACTTATCTGCGATCTTTGGACTTGTGTTAGCAACAATACACTTCAATTAATGATAAAATATAAGAGTATTACGGAATTAAATGTAAAACAGATTAAACATATAATAAAGAAGAGGTTTCTATATACCTTGGGATAAAGTAGATGAAAAAGATAATGGAGTTCATGGTTATAAGAGTAGAATGGTGTCAAAATATATAGCAAAAATGATACATAGTGGAGTCCTAACAACCCTAAGCTTATCTCTGTGACCATAATGAATAGAATATCTAATGGTGCGAAGCCGCTTGTCCCTCCGGGGGCATGGATTTTCTCTTCCGTTCAGTTGCTAAAAGAGTCATGATGACGTTGACAAACGATATTGAGTTCCACGAATACGAAGGAGGGAAATATGCCATTTGCTGCTATTCCATTCATTCGTGTCTTAAGTTCGAAGGGGATCTCAATATGTAATGAAGAAACGATAGTAGCTCGTCGTTCCATAGGCTTTCTCATATTTCTTCAGAGGAGTTTTGGTAATACTTCCAAAGCGATTTTCGACGGGAGAATCGGAGCTATTCAGAGGGAATTGCAGCAATTCCCCAATCCTAACGAAGTGGTTTCTCTGGAATCCAATGAACAACAGCAATTACTTAGGATCAGCTTGCGTTCAATTACGCCGGAAATTGTCGAATCATTACCGAATGAGACGGCACGCTGTGCGCCTAAGTGCGAAAGGACAGTGCAAGCTGTGTCATGCCGAAACCTAAATGTGGAGTCAGCAACACCTCCAAATGCCATTTCTTCCCGTCGCATCCGTCTTCGGGACGATATAGTCACAGGGTTTCACTTCTCAGTGAGTGATCAATTTGTCCCCTGCACCACCGATACGAAAAAAGCTTTTCTCGTAGAACCGATCCGAGAAGGCTTGGTGGTATCAAGATGGTATCAAGAATGGTTTATCGAAATGGAGGGCGACCCGACCTAAGAACGAACGGAAAGGTTCAATTTACTTATTGGGTGGGGGGGCTTTTGGTCGAGCCTGCTGTCGCATCCTCTCCTTAACAGTCGAGCACCTAAAGGTCCTTAGGCGGCCCTCACCCATATGATGGGTGAGCGAGAAATCGATGGCGGCGATGGCGGCCCGATGGTCGAGCTTCCAAATCGATGGCGGCCTTGACAGTCGAGTGTACTAACGCACCCTCACCATATGAATAGTGAGTGACCCCTATGAAGGAGTAGGGGCGATGGCGGCCTTGACAGTCGAGTGTACTATCCTTGATGCTTATTGGGGGCATCGGAATGAGTGAGTGACTTCGTCGATGGCGGCCTTGACAGTCGAGTGTACTAACGCACCCTCACCCATCGGAATGAGTGAGTGACTTCGTCGATGGCGGCCTTGACAGTCGAGTGTACTAACGCACCCTCACCCATATGAATGAGTGAGTGACCCCTAAGTAATATGGGGCCCTCGCCCTTTTCTTTGGTCGAGCAAGCAAGAAATTGATTTGACTTATTTTTTTTTTACTTATTTGGGGGGGCAAATAAGTAACTAAAAGCCTGCTTACGCATCCTTTCATTTTGATCCAATCAATCAATTAGGTAGGGAATTCGGGAGAGATCTCAATTCGGGATCTTGCGAAGAAAATGACTCTTAAAATGAAAGCCCCTTCCTGGGCCTATTGCCCCCCGGGTTTGATCTCTTCTTCATTTAGGTAGGGCCGACGCCCCTTACGCTTTGCTCAGGTAAGGGAGAACACTTCCTAATCATTGCCTCCCTGCGCCTCTATGCATGCGAGTCTTACTGGCACTATACTCCTTATTCACCCGGCCACCTCTATACAGAACTGGCCCTGGCTTGCTTTATTCAAGCGAACTGCCCCGAAACCTTACCCGAGCATAGCGAAGGAAGGAAAGAAGGTAAGGGCAAGTTCCGGACCAAACAAATGAGAAGCGAGGGGTTGGTTTTGGTGTTCATCGACACAAATCCCATTCATAGCATAGTGAGAAGGAGTCTTCATTGGGATGAACTGGGGTGAGACAAAGTGTAGCGCAGTCTGGTTAGCGCGGCTGTTTTGGGTACAGAGGGCCATAGGTTCAAATCCTGTCACCTTGATGCGAAACTTAGTCAACCCCAATCATGCGAAACTTAGTCAACCCAAATACGAACATCACTCGGCCGTTATCACCTCATCTTACTATTCACAAGCCGCAGTTTACTCCGACGTTTCCAATTTACCATAGAATCCCCGGGGCTTTCCTAGCCACTATGGTTTCGTTCAGTCCCCCTTTTTGCCTGGAAATAGGTTTTTTCAGCCTCACTTATGAGAATTTCTACCAACTTGCCTCAGGTTTCTCCGTCAATTTCCCGAAGTTAACTCTAAGCTTAGTCAATCTCACTTCATTAGCGCCGCGCTATCATATGGGTAACGGAGTTCGTCATTCATGGTGGGATTTGGGGTTTCCCCAATCCTCTCCAATAATCCGGATTTCCGAATTTCCTACGTTATGTGTCGCTTTCTCAGCTTTCGGAAGGATTCTCCAAAGAATCTATTGCTGATCTAGCGGTCTCGCCCAACATTGATTTCTCTATCATCGGAGGGTGAGAGAGAGAAGGAAGGTTATACCTTCCCCCCTCGCCAGTAGAACCTTGCGGAATTCACCTTACTTCATCTTATCTTACTCCGTTCCTCCTTTCCGCATCGGACAAGGAAGATGCGGCAACTCTCAAACTTGAAATTGTCGTCGATGGAATAGCTAGATCCTCAAGAACCACAGGCATATATGGGACTGGGGGCAGTGATAGGGACTCCACGAGTTCACCTTCTGTGACAACCTCACCTTTCGTTGTTCCAAGAACCAAAGATGGGGCACAACCTTCCATCCTGTCAATGGTGAAAAGAAAGGAGAAGCAAGAAGCAAATAGGGTTGTGGGGAGGTGTCTTTTCTGGAGCAACATACCTTTGAGCATTGCAAAGACCAATACATTCTTCCAATCAATATTTGATGTTGTCATTGTTGTTGGCCCAAGGTATAAAGCCCCTACCTTCGAGGAGTTGCGAGGGCTAATCTTCAATCTAGTATTGATATCATAGTAAGAAATGTGTAATTCTTTTGACATTTTACGTATATAATAATCCCCCCTATCTCTTTTGACTTGGACTAACACCTCTTAGCTTCGATAACGCTTCGCTAACGCTTCGATAACGCTCCTCGCTCCGTGAAACTCGCTACTGCTCGCTTAGCTCACTCGCTGCGCTCGCTTTCCTTCCAACCAAAAAGTATCATTAGCCACTTCCTGCCTTTAGGACTGGGGTGCTTCCTCGGGTAACCCAGTCCGTAGGGCCACACTGGACATCAAGGCACCTAGGACGAGGGAGCATAAGGGACAGACCGCCCTCACCTCTTTGGGTCAGTTGGCGGGTTGTAGGGAGAGCTAAACGAGGACTACGAGGTAAATAAAGGAGCGCCGCGGGCTTTATGCGTTCGTTCGGAGAAACAACTAAATGAATCACGAACTTGAACTAAGAGACATTCATTCTTCTTTCTTCTTGTGCCGGGCCTAAACCCATCCATTCATAGTGATTTACAAACTGATCCGGCCCCTTATTGGAATGGAGAATAGAATTAGGCAAGCACTTCTTAAGAAAGCAAATAGAAATGTTTAAGTAAGTAATAGCTCCTGGCACTGCCTGGCCCACCTAACTTACTTTTGCTTCCGTTCGGTCCTCCCACGCAGCAGGTCTACGGCTGATGCTCATAGGTATAGCAAAATAGATGTTTTCTATCAAAAGACAATGCTTACCTATATCATGACTACCAACCCGAGCGTGCCTATCCGTTCGTTGTTACTATCCAGATTAGGATTTCTACTCGCCCTCACCACTCCGTGCCTTCCTTTTACTTAACTGTTCCTACCCTGTTCTCTTTTTCCAGAACACTGAATTCATTCTTCTCCTGGGTACCACGTATCACCTATTGGTCTGGCCAAGCCTTGCCGAAAGAAGAGCTACTATTCCTGCTCCAGCTGCTAGTACCGGAAATATACCAGTTCCTATTCCAACAGCTGCCTACTCTTCTTCCTAAACGAGTACTACATATGATTATGATATGCGAGGTTATGAAATTCCGCTTGTAGCGGTTGCAGTGCCGGAAGAGTCCGGTTGCTGGTCCCGCTGACTTTCTTGCTTGCTTTGCTTGTGTACCGGTTGTTGACGAAAGGAAAGGCGAGCACTATGTTCACGCGGTGATATTCTCTCTTTCCAAGAGTACTACTGAAGAAAGCAAGCGAGCAGGAAGTGGGGTAGTTCATACCACAGCTAATAGTCCGTGACCATTTCACCGCACTCGGATGTGGCCACGCATTCCATCTAAGCCGGTCAATCGTTCCTCAAACCCAGTCAGCTCAATCGACCGAATCAGAAAAGGCTACTGCTTTGCACAGGTAGTCCGGATGTTGCCTTGATAAGAACAACTCGAATAAAGAGAGCTCTCAGTGCTTATTGCTTGTCTGCTTCTTATAAGATCAGGTGATACTTATTGATTGAATTCATGATATTCCTGTATTATTGATTGAATGAGCTTACTACTCTCCCTGCCCTTCCACTCAGATTCTCTATCTTATACGAGATATAAGGTTCTACATATCCGGTTCTACTTCTTTCTTTAAGACTCTAATTAAGGTTCTCTTTCTAGCTTGCTTTAAGACTCTAATGAAGGAACTCGCCTTCGGCTATTGAGAATACCAAGCACCATAAGCAGGTGAGCCAGCCTAAATCTATTCTGACGCTTCCTCTTCCGAGCTTGCATAGGGCCCATCGGACAAGACCAGGAGTGACCATTGACTTTCTGTTACCCAGTCTAAGCTCGCTTGCCTACCAGACTGGAGAAGCACCACTCGCGTTCTTTGAAGTGATAGCTGAGTAAAGGGTAACTTGTTGCAGAGCTCATTAGGCGGATTAATAAGAGAGTTACAGAACGAGCGGATAAGACTTCTGGCTCCGGAACCTCGTACACGAAAGCAAGCTTCCCTTTCTTTGGTAAATCGTTCTGTTCTAGTTCTTAGGTGGCTTTCTGACTCTAGACTCTAATTCAGGTGATGGGAACTTGTTTGCTGTAATTAAGAAACTCTAATTGGTCAATGAAAATAAGTTGAAATGCTATTTTTTCTTTCGTTTCCCCCGTATCAGTCAATACGTGCGAAATGGGGAAGGGAAGCATATTAGACCCTTTTTTATTGTTCATTCCATCGATGTTCTGTTCCTCTCCATGCAGGAAGGGAATAAATAAGTCGATCAAATTTCGAGAAGCTTCGTAAAGTGCCTCCCTAGGAGTTAACCCCCTATTCGTTCACCAAAACCAGAAGTAAAGAAAGTAAAGGTCGTAGTGGATAGAGATACTGTAAAAACATCTTTTGAAAAATGGGCCAAACCTGGTCATTTCTCAAGGACGCTAGCTAAAGGTCCTGATACTACCACTTGGATCTGGAACTTACATGCTGATGCTCACGATTTTGATAGCCATACTAATAATTTGGAAGATATTTCTCGCAAAATCTTTAGCGCTCATTTTGGTCAACTAGCCATCATCTTTATTTGGCTAAGTGGGATGTACTATCACGGCGCTCGTTTCTCCAATTATGAAGCATGGCTGGCTGATCCCACTCACATCAAACCCAGTACCCAAATAGTTTGGCCAATAGTAGGCCAAGAAATATTGAATGGGGATGTAGGTGGAGGTTTTCGAGGGATACAAATAACCTCTGGGTTCTTCCAGATTTGGCGAGCATCTAGAATAACCAGTGAATTACAACTTTACTGCACTGCAATTGGTGCATTGATCTTTGCAGCGTTAATGATTTTTGCTGGTTGGTTCCATTATCACAAAGCTGCCCCAAAATTGGCTTGGTTCCAGGAAGTAGAATCCATGTTGAACCATCATTTAGCAGGGTTACTAGGACTTGGATCTCTATCTTGGGCAGGACACCAAATACATGTCTCTCTACCCATTAACCAACTTCTAGACGTTGGAGTGGATCCTAAAGAGATACCACTTCCTCATGAATTTATTTTCAATCGCGATCTTTTGGCTCAACTTTATCCCAGTTTTGCTAAGGGAGTGACCCCATTTTTAACCCTGAATTGGTCGGAATATTCAGACTTTTTGACTTTTCGTGGAGGATTAAATCCAGTAACGGGGGGTCTGTGGTTGACCGATACTGCGCATCATCATTTGGCTATTGCAGTTCTTTTCCTGATAGCCGGTCATATGTATAAGACCAATTGGCGCATTGGCCATAATCTCAAGGACCTTTTAGAAGCTCATAAAGGTCCATTTACGGGGGAGGGCCATAAAGGTCTTTACGAGATCTTAACTACCTCGTGGCATGCTCAGCTAGTTGTTAACCTAGCTATGTTAGGATCTTTAACTATTGTTGTAGCTCACCACATGTATTCGATGCCTCCCTACCCATACCTAGCTACTGATTATGGTACCCAACTCTCTCTGTTCACACATCATATGTGGATTGGTGGGTTTATCATAGTTGGCGCTGCTGCACATGCAGCGATTTTTATGGTAAGAGACTATGACCCGACTACTCAATACAACAATTTATTAGATCGCGTTCTTAGACATCGTGATGCAATTGTATCACACCTCAACTGGGTATGTATATTCTTAGGTTTCCATAGTTTTGGTCTGTATATTCATAATGATACTATGAGCGCTCTAGGACGTCCTCAAGATATGTTCTCAGATACTGCTATACAATTACAACCTATCTTTGCGCAATGGATACAAAACACTCATGCTTCAGCACCTGGTTCAACAGCTCCTGGTGCAACAGCGAGTACCAGCTTAACCTGGGGAGGTGGTGATTTGGTGACAGTAGGTTCCAAAGTGGCTTTCTTACCAATTCCATTAGGAACCGCGGATTTTTTGGTACATCACATTCATGCATTTACTATCCATGTGACTGTTTTAATCCTACTTAAAGGTGTTCTATTTGCCCGTAGCTCCCGTTTAATACCTGATAAAGCGAATCTGGGTTTTCGCTTTCCTTGTGATGGACCTGGTAGAGGAGGAACATGTCAAGTATCTGCCTGGGATCATGTCTTCCTTGGTTTATTCTGGATGTACAATGCAATTTCGGTAGTAATATTCCATTTCAGCTAGAAAATGCAGTCTGATGTTTGGGGTAATATAAGTGATCAGGGAGTGGTAACTCATATTACGGGAGGAAACTTTGCACAAAGTTCCATTACAATTAACGGGTGGCTCCGTGACTTTCGATGGGCACAAGCCTCTCAAGTGATCCAATCTTATGGTTCTTCATTATCTGCATATGGTCTTTTATTTTTAGGTGCTCATTTTGTTTGGGCCTTCAGTTTAATGTTCTTATTCAGCGGCCGTGGGTATTGGCAAGAACTCATTGAATCTATTGTTTGGGCCCATAACAAATTGAAGGTTGCTCCTGAAAACCATTGGCGCACGTGTAAACGAGGTGCTCTACCTTGCTGATCTATAGCCCTTCCTTGCCAGTCTTGGTGATACACTACTATACTAACCAGATGGATCACTTTATGTCAAGGTAGATATTTCATGATCCAATACTATGATCCAATACGTTCCAATAAGTTCGATCTGTACCAGGGACACATACATTGTCTATACATTTAATTCGATTTCGATTTAGAATCGTTTATAAATCCAACTCTACCTATGAGAATAAATGACCCACTTAACTCAGTGGTTAGAGTATCGCTTTCATACGGCGAGAGTCATTGGTTCAAATCCAATAGTAGGTAAACTTATTAGATGCCATCGAGTTTTCAATGGTATCTAATAAGTTTTACTTCACGTGTTTGGATCGAGGCGGAACATTGAATCCATTTTTCAGATCATTATAGAAAATGTTAATTAGAGACGGGGGGGCTAGCATTGATAGCCTCTAATCGGGTTCTAGCCCTTTTCAGAGCTAAATCAGCCTCAATTGCTTGTCTTTTGCCTTCGGCTCGAGCTAAGTCAGCTTTAGCTATTCGAAAATTTTCCTGGGCTTCTTGGGGATCGATGTCAACATCTCTCTCTGCATTATTTACCAATATAGTTATTCTATCACTGTCTATCTTGGCGAAACCGCCCATCATAGCCATAGTGGACCACTGCCCATTGAGACGTATTTTCATAACTCCTATATCTACAGCTACCACAAGTGAAGCATGATTGGGTAATACGCCAATTTGACCACTATTAGTAGATATAATTATTTCTTTAACTTCTGAATCCCAAATGACTCGATTAGGAGACAGTACACGAAGATTTAGGGTCATTTTCAGAATTAACTTTCCATGTTGGAGTTTATAGCCTTCGCGGTAGCTTCATCAATATTACCCACCAAATAAAAAGACTGTTCGATAAGACCATCTAATTCTCCAGAAAGGATCATTTGAAAACCTCTAATTGTTTCCATGAGACCCACATATTTGCCCGGGGAACCTGTGAATACCTCTGCTACGAAAAAGGGTTGTGATAGGAAACGTTCAATTTTTCTTGCTGTTGCCACGATTAAACGATCTTCCTCCGATAATTCATCCAGTCCAGGAATAGCTATAATGTCTTGAAGTTCCTTATAACGTTGTAAAGTTTGCTTAACCCCTTGTGCAGTTTCGTAATGTTCTTCGCCTACGATCCAAGGTTGGAGCATAGTCGATGTTGAATATAAAGGATCCACTGCTGGATAGATACCCTTTGCAGCTAATCCTCTCGATAGTACGGTAGTAGCATCTGAATGTGCAAATGTCGTAGCAGGATCAGGGTCGGTCAAGTCGTCAGCAGGTACATAAACTGCCCCCATCGAGGTACAATTTCACAGAACAAGAAACACACCATCATACCACGTCCTCATCATTACAGATCACGTCCCCTTCATTTCCCATCCCCACATACATGCATTACCCATTACCGCTTTACGTTCAATACGCTTTCCACATCAGTCCGCTTTCAGTCCGCCTGCCCAGGACACGTCTATCAAGCAAGCCACCACACAGGACATGTATTACAAGTGTGTTGGTGGTCGCCGATAGAAAGTATTATTACAAGAGGTGGTCCTTGTTGATAGCCCATTGCTGATAGCCAATTCATTATAGCGCACT
The DNA here is from genome assembly GCA_031772625.1 of Pinus tabuliformis. Taxonomy (NCBI): domain Eukaryota; kingdom Viridiplantae; phylum Streptophyta; class Pinopsida; order Pinales; family Pinaceae; genus Pinus; species Pinus tabuliformis. Next base: position 719,622,072 of record CM062805.1, read on the forward strand.
CCCCTGTTTCATTGCAGATTCGTCATATTGACCACCATTGACAGGAAGTTGGCATTACCCATAGCAGCTCATTGAAACCAGCCCTAGAACCTCAAACTAGACCTAGAACTTGAACTCTTACTTTCTTTACCTCGATCTTGACCTCGAAATTCACCTATAAGAAAAACCTACAACTATACCTCGAAACTAGAGCCTATAACGCTCGCTACGGGACATTCTATTGATTTGAGATTTCGGGATTGATTTTTGACAACAGTCTTACGAGTGGCGTGGGTGCATTTACTGCAGAGGTATTACGGGTGGGTGCCTGGAGAGGAGAGGGCTTCCCGGATTGAATTAATTAAGACACTTGATATCATCTTCCGATAAAACCGTTCCCAACTGAACCATCTTACAAGATAGGCAGTACACCAGACACTAGCAACATCGACCGAGATAGGCCATTCAGAATAATAAGCTATCTCACCTTATCTTGTATCACGTACCCTTCATTCACAGATCACGCCCTGGTAGTTTACCCTATCTAAGGTAGTCGACCCAATCTAAAGTATACATGCCCGCGACCAGAACTAATATTGAAAGGCGACCCGAACTCGTAAGGCGGGCGATCAGACCACAACTCTTCTCGGGCAGGGTTGGTTATACCAACCTTAGGGGAGACAGGTTAATAAAGAAATCGTTCTTTTATGGGTCTTCCTAAAGATTGCTCCTTTCACCCTGGCCTTGGAGTAGGTCATAAGGTGGTACCTCGCCTTTAACCCTTACGACAGTATAAGGAATCTATTCTGTAAGAGAAGACGGGGACATAACCTATGGGCTATATGCGGGTAGTTTCTGACTGGTATGATTGGGGAATACCGATACATGACCTACGGACTAGGTTGGATTCATCCTTTCACCCACTACGGGAAGACGGAGCTAAGCAACGTGACCTTACCTTGCCTCTATCTTCGGTCGAATAAGAATACGCATAATTGGCACGTCTATCTACGCGTTCCTCGGGCCCGGATACATCAGTAAGAAAGAGAGGTAAGACCGCAGTACTTATTTAGTTAAGGGGCCACCAAATACGTAAGTGCTTGTAGGCGTGGTAAAGAATCTTTCCTTAGGCGGTGCAGTATAAATACCCTTATTTGTACCCCCCCCTTGCTTTATGGCCGGTACCAGATCTAGGGAACGACCATGTTCCACCCTTTTTCTGTAGCCCTTAATCTTTCCTTTTGCCCGGATTGCCCCTGATACTCTCGTATGCGAGAACTAGGTTAGCGGGGTGACAAACAGATTGGATTAGATCCCTATATCTCCCGTCTGCGCCTCTAGTCTCGAACAAATAATATTGAATAGCGAGATGAGCGCCCTAATGACCCTCATCTTCCTCCGGCCCGCCACCTCCGAGGTTTTAGCTCGGTCTTTATAACTGACAATGATTTGTGTTTGGCTCTGAACCCTTATGATCTAATTGATCGAAATTTGATCGTTCCCAGTCCTTCAGGGCTTCGGTATGTTGGGAAGTAAGTAAGATTTCGGTTTGCCCGGGAGCCGTCCCGATCGATAGTGGATCGAAGGTTCGTCTCTTATTTAGGTGATTTCGGCCGATATATAATAAAGCCAACCCGGACTAGGTCAGACCTGCCCCAAAGGGTTTAGCTTAGGGGCGAGCTACTCCTTTCCGCTGGCAGAGACCAACAATGATAGGGAAATCTAGGAAATGAGCAAGACAATCTCTAAGCTGCTAGACGAATAAGTATCTAGGATGAACGACAGGAAGGACAACACGAGAACGATGAGCAACGCGGAAATGGACGAACTGGACAGAGAGATGGATCAGCCGCACCAATTGGAAAATGGGACAGGAATACCCTCATACATAGAACGAAGCAGCCGGTCTGCTCTGCGAAGTGCTCTTGATTGATAAGGTGATGGCGGCCCTTTAGTTCTTCAAGTTGATGGCGGTGGTCAAGTCATGCTGTAGCATGATGGCGGCTTTTGGGGCCCCTCCCCCAAAAGAGAGTTGCTCCTAACCATATGAATGGTTAGCGTTAACACCCTATCCTCGCACATTACTTCACCCTATCAGCCCTTATATTTTCTCTAGAGGAACAGCTGTAGCTGGCCCAACGTTATTCCCATCAACTGCCCGGTGTAGCAATGCTCCCGCTCCATCAACAATGCTGAGGCTCTCGTGGCATCTATCCTCGACCTATGTGTTACGGCTTATCGACGAGTATAAGATCTATTGAGCCCAACGGAATAACCACACCTCATTGGAAGTATAGGCTTTTCTGAAACAATTACTCTTATTAGCTAATGCTTCCATATTCGAATTGGTTGTTGGAGCCTGCCCTTAAAAAAGGACCCTGTTTCACTAGCAAATCTAGTTGGAGCCTGGATCCCATTAAGGAACCGCCTTATCACCGAGGAGACACGTATTAAGATCAACTGTTGCTCGTTCTAGCTACCTTTGCATCTACTGCCTGTGATTCTGCCTAAGCTGCTTTCTCTGCTGCCTATGCTTGTTATGAAGACACAATCTAAACCGACTGTTGTAACCGGGTAAACCGCCTTTTTTTCCTATGTCCTAGTGGGCTGTAGTTCCAATAGTAATTGTCCGAGCATCCAATGTGTTTCCCTTTGCTTAAGAGCTATATATTATGGCCTTTCGTTCTCCTTTAACTAAGTAGGGTATCTATAAGCTTGTGTCAGGAGATAGTTTGGAATAAGCGGAACGGAACCAAGAGCGAATGATCCAGCAATGAGATGAGCCGAAAGTAATCAGAGACAGCGACATTTATGCATGCAGGCCAATCAATTTCCACCAATAATTATGAATGTACTCGGGCGATAAGTCATTAGCTTACGAATCAAACGTACGATCTGTGACTGGATAATCTGACACTTTATCAACTTCAACGGGTTATTCAACTGGATCAACTGGTTATTCAACGGGTGGTGTTTCCACCTTGGCTAATCGCTCTGTTACTAAGGACTCCACTACGAGATCTGCTGCTGGAACTATATATGTAGGCTAACAACTAGTGAACCTGACAATATTGGGTCAACTCCAATTGCTTCAACGAGGTCAACTGGCCCTGGAACCGGATCTGTCGTTGGGTCTCAATGTTGATATCAAAATGGATCTTAAATGGGCTATGGATATAAAGCTAAATTTATCACTGGTTTTGGAATGGATCTAACCCTTGCCTTGCTTCTGCTAGCTCTTGAACGGGCTATGCTTTGCCCTTAAATTAATTGCCCAAACTGGTGCTTTTGCTTGGTTAGGTTCTTGATTCACTATAGTTTCACCTTGTCCTTCCTCCAACTATGCTTCCGTCCCTCGGTGCCTAATCTAATTAGCTCTCCCATAGAAGGAGAAGGGTGCCCTCCCTGCCGAACTATGGGCTCTTCCGGCATCCTGCCCGTTAATGAATTAATTAGCTTTCCCGGTGCTCACCCTAAGACCGGGCTTCCTTCGATGGACCCTGTTGCTTGCTTATCTGTGTGCAAGAACAAATGTTTGTGGCTTATTTGTACTCCAATTCGTAGTGGATCCAATCATGTATTGCTAGCAGTTTTGGCATTGGATTCTATATCTATTTCATTTCTGGTGCCTCCCACCCCCATCAATTGCCAATATCTCAAGCAATGTGGTAGCGATCACTAAGTTCATGTGAGCAGCCTTTACCCCCACTCGTAAAGAGTTAGAAGCAGCTGTGATTAGTAGTAGACGTGTAGCATCAATTTGGTCTAAAGCTATGAACACCAAAGCAATAAACCCTATGTGGTAGTGAAAGTAGAGTGCGGTAAAGAAAGTCGGAGTGGGTTTTGGTAGAAGTGAGGTTTTGAGTTTCAATGGTGAACGGCTCTTAGTTGAATCTTGTATTCCCTTTGATTCAGAGTAGAGAGAAACAATTGCTCTGATTAGACTATGCACCCAGGTCGATTTAGCATAATAATGAGCATCCGATGTCGATTCAGATCAGAAACCAAATGTGCATATTACATAGTACGATGCACCATGGAAGGTGTTTGCATGATGGATGGATTCGAGTTGATCCCCAACTCACTATGTGCTAGCTAATTTCCCAAGCCACATTTTCGGGGGGGGAGTAGTCAGCGCAACATAACCGATAAACAAACAAATATGTGCTGCCAAATAAGATAAGGTGGGGGCTATTTATTCTTGCTCCTTCCACGACGTTGCTTAACTGGGAGTTCGAATCGCTAAAGAAGCCCCTCTACAATATGTATCGCTTTGGTGAACTGCTCTGTGACAAAAAGGTATGACCACATTAATTCACCCTGATTCATCTGGTTGAAGTGCATAGTACAAAGTGGAATTCGCCTGCTGGACATCAGCTTTCGTACTGCAGAGAAACTCCCCCATCTAGTATCTCTTTTGACTAGTGCAGTTCCTAATACTTCTAAGTAGTATTGGAAGAGATTTCGTATGATAGATGCACACGTCTGTTTCCGTACACCCGGCTACGGTACACGGGGCTAATAGGGCGCTGGTCCTTAGCTTATAATTAGGGGTATCCGATCGAAACACCACCTTACGTCTACATGGACGAATCGTTTGACTCCCGCCCATTGCTGGATCTCAATAAAGAAAGCATGGGTACTATGATAGTGGCGGAACCAATAGACACTGGTGGAAAGAGCGGCTCAAAGATTGATTATAAGGCGGAGGCTATGGACTTCTATACTACTCGATCAAAAAGGGAAGGTAGCGGCTTCTTTGACAATCTGAATGAGCCCTAATGAGAAATGTCTTTGAAAAGTGGGTAGGAAATGTCGTATAGCGTTTCCGGTACTATAGCCGGTGTGAGTAAGCCAGTAGATGACTGAATTTCCGCGTACGAGATGGTGAGGTTCGTTAGGTGGCCTACTTTACTTATCACATTGGCATAACGCACTTTTGAATTCACCCGCATAACCCCTTGTTGCATAATCATTATATGGTTATGTTCCTGCACTCTTCGACGATGTTCTCTGAATTCCTTCTTCAGACAGGCATATGATGTGGCACCTTGGAAATAATGAGTGTCTATTATTATACGAAACAAAATGCTAGTTGGCATAGGGGAAACAAGCTATGGTTGGGCCCGTGCTTTTGGTAGTGCCCTTCCCTGCAATCGCAAAGATGAGTGATAGTGACACCCCACCCCAACTTTGAGTTTCATTTATTACCCTAGCATTTGAAGGGAGTAGCTAGAGAGCTGCATTACCATAGTACTGAAGTTTTGTTCCGTAATTACCACAAATTCCACCAGTGTTGATCCATTACAACTACCACATCTATCTCCCTTTCCCCCGCTTCTTGCTTTTCACCTTCTCCTCGAACAATTAGAACTTATTTAGGGTGATCCTAGCATGTGTGAATTGATTGGTTCAGTAAAGATAAGACCAGTGTCATTTCCCTCCCTCCATATAACTAAAATGGGTATAAAATAAGGGTCCCATATTACTTAGGGGTCGCTCATCCATCCGCTGTTTCGGCCTGTATTTTCATCCTTCCGACGAAGACCTTTACTACTTCGTTTCACTTCCTTGCACTAGGAAGCGCAAGCCCCTCCGGGACCTTCTTTCTGCTTTCCGATTCCGCGTGCCAGGTTCCGGTTAAATGAAGCACCGCCAGGTTCCGGTTGAATGAATGTTTTGGCCTTCCGAGCTTCCATCCAACTCTTCGACGAGCTTCCCTTGCCTTCCTTACTTCCGGTTAGGATTCTCAGGTGATGAGTGAAAGCTTAAACTAACGGACGAGCTTCCATCCAACGACTAGCTCGAACAACTGCCCCCGATTGATTGTTTGGGCATTCACCCTCGGTTCCATCCTTCACCCCCGATAGTCGATTTGTCTTGTTTGGCTGGTTCCATCCTGTGTAGGCGAGGGTCGGTCGTCGAGAACAACTGCTCTGGGGAGGGGAGAAGAGTATTAGAAAATCAATCTGTATTTCTGATAGAGGGTGAAGGACGGCTAGTTCTATCCTTACATACGTTATATTGGCCTTCCAGAATATGGATTGTTCGTTCAACCGGAAGGTCTTACCATCCTGGGCTCCTGCTCCCTCCCTCCCGGAAGGAAGGACCATCAATGAAGTTGACCCCCACTTCTTTTAGGGACCAGCTGGAAGGAAGGAAGTCAACTCCATACAACTAGATATAAGTTATAGCTCAACCGGAAGTAAACGAGGAGCCTACCTACTTAATGGCCGGCCTACCTGAGCTTTCATTTCCATCGGGTGTGGATAAATCAATGCGATGAGTTCATGGAGGAGTGAACGAGAAGGCAACAAGGATAAGGAGTAGACTAGTGCTATTCCAGCAGGGAGGAAGGAAACTACATTGAAGTAATTGAATTCTACCGGCCCCTCCCTTATTTCTTATCTAGCTCGAGCATGCTTTCATTTTAGCTAGCCTACACCCCCGGGTTCTACAGCGTGAGCTTGATCGAGTTGCCCTGCTACCTGGGTAGCTTTCCCTGCCTCCCGGGAGTTCAGTTACATCTTTCTTTCTCCTTGTCCTCCCACACATAGTTTCAGGGAAGGGACTCCGAACCGGGAAGCTTGTCCTCCCATCCGATTGTACCATCCGAGGGTATATAGGAGGCGGAGGTTTTGATGCGTAATGACATATATAATTCATTCATGCATAATGACATAGAGAAGATCGAAATCTCTCTCCTTCTCTCTCATTCAGAAACCGATAACATAATGACATCTATAATATATCTCATTCCTCTCCCCCTCGATGGCGGCCCTCTCCCTCTCCCTTATGGTCGAGCACCTAAAGGTCCTCTCCTTAACAGTCGAGCCTGCTTACGCATCCTTATGGTCGAGCGAGAAATCGATGGCGGCCTTAGCAGTCGAGCCGATGGCGGCCTTTTAGTCAAGCGTTCGTTACCTCTCCCAGAGGTCGAGAGTTCGACAGGGTCACGATGGCGGCCTTAGCAGTCGAGCCCCTATCGGTCCTCACCCTGCCGGTCCTCACCCATCGGAATGAGTGAGTGACCCCTATGAAGAAGTAAGGGCCCTCTCCTTGACAGTCGAGTGTACTATGATGGCGGCCCGTTGGTCGAGCAACTCAAGTTTCAATTTACTTATTGGGTGGGGGGGCTTATGGTCGAGCGGCCTGACGGCACCTTATGGTCGAGCCTGCTTGCGCATCCTCTCACTCTCCCGGTCATCGAGCAAGAATGTCCTTTCCCGTTGGTCATTCTTTATATATGTCATTATGACATATGCCCATATATGCATTGATAAGAAAGCGTAATGACATATGCCCATATATGCATTGTCTGCTAAACCGTAATGACATATATAATGAGCGTCATTCAATATCTCAAGAATGATTCGAAGCCGACCTATATGCATGCCGGGGGCAAGGTTCATAGATCACATTCATCCATCGGCGACACCAGGTTCATAGATCGCATTCATCTAGGCACCAGTTGAAACTGAAAGCTAGGAGTACTACTTTTCACCCTTAGACAGGCTTTTAGTAACGTATTGAAAGCCAGTCGCGTAAGTAAGGCGTAACATAGATATATTGAAAGCCAAAAAATAGACTGGTAAAGAATAAAGAGAAGATCGAGGGACGAAGTTGCTCGACCAATTTGTATCGGAAGCAAGTTCACTGTGTCCTTTCGGTGTGGTCACTGTTTCACGATGGGTGCAAGAGGTGTGTTGTTTCGATCGGTGGTTCTTCGAGGAGGTCGCTCTAAGATCAGTAGGTCGAAAGAGGTCAGGCAAGCAAGAATTGAGTAAGTAATAGAATCCCGCCCGCCGGTTCTATCTTATCCCAGGCCTGTATCTACTAAAAAGCGAGTAAAAGCCAGCAAGCAGGGTTCCACTAAAACTAAAAGAAAATGCTTCCATCCCGCCTCTCATTGGTAAACATTGTCAAAAGGCATGGTTAAGTAAGAAGAAAATCCATTTAGGTCAAGATTCCCCGTACCTCTAAAAGAAGAGATTGTATTATACGAAAATAGCGAATGAGGTTGCGAAAGCACGCTCGACTAAAAAGAGAGGCCATTTTCTATAACTGGGATCTAAGCCAAGCAGCCAAGCTGAGTATCCAACAAGCCCAACCGAGCAGTCCACCCAAGAGCCATTCAAATGTTCCGTAGCAGCAGAGGTATAGTTCGAGGTCTCAAGGGCTGTTCCGTCGAGAGTATAGTTTCGTCGAGGGTATAGTTCTTTGTATGTCTGCTCTAGGCGATGACCTCCCTTTCAATGACCGGCTATCAACAATGAATTCAGGGACAACTGGGCTACGATCGGCGGCTATCAGCTATGACAACTGTGCTACGTGATCTCATGTTACCAGTTCGTTACCATGTGCACAGGAAGTAAGCAGGGGTTGATTCCAAGTGTGTTTTTCGATGTTACCAGTTCGATGTGCACAGGAGTTGATTCTATTTTTTTTCTCTTTTATACTTCCCACGTGCCCAGTTAGTGAGGTTGGTGTTCGTGCCATGTGTGAACCATTTTCAGTCAGCTATGGCAAGTGGCACCGGTTAGTAGTAGGGATTGTTCCATTTACCACATAGGCAGAGAGGTGGAGAGGGGCGGTACAACAGACGGATTATTTAGCCGTGTTAGGCGGACCAATAAATATGATGCTCCTTCCCGGGTTCTTACCCGGGTTATTATGCTCCTTACCTATATATGTTGCCAATAGAGGTGTTGTCAAGGTGGATCGAGAGAGCAAGTCTACAACAGCTTGTTTATTTACGATTCAACTTGGTTAGGTGCACTTATTCAATTCGCCCAGGACATGGTTACGAGAAAAGAGAGGAGGAAAATACCAACCGCGTTACCAACTGACGACGATAGAACGAACCCACCCTGGAATAATGGATGGCCCATTACGCTTTCAGTTCATACACACATTTTGCACTTTAAGGAACCAATAGAGGTGACGATAGAAGACTGGAATAGAGCTCTGGAATAGAATACTTGACAATATAGGGAGGCCTGGACACAACAATAGAGGTATTGGCCACATTACGCCTAAATTTTTCACATTATCACATTTGCCGGGGAAGCTCTAACGCTTTGCTCCGTGTTATCAGGACATATGCTTCCAACCTTGCTTCACCCCGCTACAGAAGAGAATTGCTATACTTCCCTGGGAGGATAGGGCCTAAGGACAACACCGCGCAACAACAGGCTGGCTGGCAGGGCCATAAAGCATAGAAAGAGCCATAGTGAGTGGAAGTGTGCGAAAGGAAAATAAATAAGAACCATTGTGTCAAGAGCCAATAGCCATAGTGCAGAAGGCCATGGAAAGAGGTGCCTAGCTGGCAGAAAGAAAGAAAGAAGAACCAATGAGCGTAGCAGGCAGATAAGAGCTATATTCCCTATAGCGCCTAGGGTAGGCCACTGAGAAGAGCGTAGCTGGAGAATAGGAGCTAGATTGCAAAGAGCGAAAGGGTACTAATAGCGTAGCAGGCAGAGCCATAATGAATGCGCATAGCATGCATGGAAGTGTCCGCAAAGAAGAGCCATGGAGAGAGCCAAGTGGAGGAGAGAGACACCTTCTGGTCAGGTCTTGTATGGTACGATCTTTTATGGGCAGGTACGGGCTATCAGAGCAGGGACGGTCTGTGAAGGTACGGTGGTCTTAGAAGGTTAGAGGAGTCAGGCCAATAGTAAGGCAGGTGAGTGGCCGAAGGAACATGCGAAACCCTAATAAGTAACTGCGAATCATGCCCCCTCATCGGGACAAGTGAACCACGCCCCGAGATAACAGGACCCCGCCCGCCTGCCATTGGTTCCAGCACCAGCGTGCTGCCCTGTGAGAATGCATAGTTAAGCAATGATCAATAAATTCCCTGCGCCAGGGTCATAGTGGTAATACAGGGCACTAAAATGTCCATTGAAGAGGTTTCTATCTAATCTGGGGCACAATCAGTCAAGGTCAAAGCTGTAGCTTTTATCCAGCGGTGGGTTATTGTGATAATGATTCATCAATTGAAACATCCAAGTTAGAGCGCGCTAGGGCCACCTTTGCATTCTCAAATTGACATGGGTACGATATGAAACCTTATCACTCTTAAATTGACCAGTTCTTCAAGGTTATCCTGGCACTCACTTTCTTCCCCTTCCTTCTCCACCGCTAGCCCGCCGTTTCTAGATTAGACATGCCCATTTCTTTTTCTCCTAGCCCGGTATAATCAGCAAGTCATAGAAAAGCAAGCAGCCGATGGGTTCGATCAGCTTCGATTTAGACCAGGTTATTCGAGTTCTTTCTTCGTCAAGCCTGGTGTTCGCCTTTCTGGTTTTTTCCCCGTGAAAATGTTTCCTGGGGGGGTCGGGTTTCCCCGGTCAAGACTCTCTCCCGTCTAGTGCATGGGAGGAACTCAATCAATATCTCTTCTGGTGGGAACATGGGAAACTCACGTGCCGTTCACATCACATAGAAGTTGTTACACAGAAGCCATCCGTTCACAAACTGCACATAGAACCCATTCTAAATAAAGAAACCAACCATTAATTCACTGCCTGCACGAAACCATTCAAAGAAGCCATTTCAAGAAGCTGTGAACGGCTTCGTGTAGTGAACGATTAGGTGCACTAAACGCTGCTAAAGTGCTATGGGGCTACTTCGCTACTTGGGTTTTTATCCCTGGCTCGGAGCACGCTATAAGATTGCTTGGAACTTTATTCACAAAACCCGGGGATTGGGGTGGGTGGGTAAATAGTCGTCACTTTTTAGAAAAGAAATTGCTTCTCTTGGAAGAGGCCAGCAATGACCTATGAAATGGATTTTCTATTTCATGAAATATACCCTTTCAGATCGTTTCCTTATAATTGCCAATGATTCAATGACAGGATGTCGGTACTCCATTTCAGTTGATGCTAGGACTCAATGCTGCTAATGTATACTCGATCAGTCAACCCAAGAGCAGTGTCGCCGGGAGGTAGTGTCAATGACGCTAGTCGCAGGAGTCAATACGCTAGGTGATGCCTTTTGGATTACTCCCAAGCTCTTCATGAATATCTAAGACCAGCTAAGAATAAGAAATATGTAAGCAAGCTTATAAGAACGATCTGTGTAACCCATTCCCTCGTCGGTCAGTCGCAGTGTACCGGGCTCCGGTCTAGCTGAGCCTATCAAGTCCTTCGCAGTTGAAGAAGAAATCCACCCAATCTCTTTCGAGACAGGTGAATCAATCTTCTATAACGATGCAGTCTTCTCGGTTCAATGGTGTAAATGATTCCTAGATTCAATGCTGTAATATCTAGTATTACGAGATGCAGTCATTCCATGATGCAGGCTTCTCCTCATTCTATGATCACGATATATAGAGAAAGATATGGTTTCCTCAGTGATTGTATTCGAGTTGATGGTTGATGAGGTCCGCCCCTCATCGCATGATCTTGGTTCAGTGGCTAGTAATCCCAATGAGAAACCAATGGTACTCCTAATGATTGAATGATGGTTTCTTACTCTTGAATGATGGTTTCCTACTCTTGATTGATGGATGGGTTCCACCAACGTGTGATGGTTTCAAACCTGGCTAATTCCTCCAGTACCACGAACCTGGCTAATTGCTCCTTCAAATCCTACCTAGTTGTAGAAAGAATAGAACCCGGCCTCCTAGCACAGTGAGTGGGGTCTGCCCTCGAACGACTGACTGCACTTTTTGCAATGAATTGATAAATGCTACTCCTCTATGACTCAAGAGATAGAGAAGTCCAAGATATAGAAGTAGTTCCCACGATTGAAGGCATGGTTCCCACCATTGAAGCGACTAGGTAATTAGTAATTCAACCATGAAACCAAGCTGCTAATTAATTTCAATTTACTTATTGGGTGGGGGGGCTTATGGTCGAGCCCCTACCGGTCCTTGTTCAAGGAGCAAGAATATCTGTGCTTATGACTAATTCAATTCCTTTCTAGGATTGGTGATTAATGACTTATATAAAATATCTAGGATATGCTATAGAGTTGTCGGATGTTCTCTGGTGTTTTAAGGTGTAGGGAACTTGATTAGAAGACCTTGGAAACAAACTCACCTGCCAGAAAGACTTATTTACTTGCCCTATACCCCATGAGGTCTTTGGAGGGAATGCTAAAAGACCTTAGGAGCACCAGATTGGATCTTGGATCGTGGGATGGGAATGACATTATGGGAAATGGGGTTATTAGCCCTACCTTAGATATACTACAACCGGCACTAGAACTGCCATAACTCCATAGAACCTTCTCTTTATACCGAACAACCCTACGACCATGGGATGGGATGGGATATGGATTTTGGGATAGAATGAAATGGAATGGATTGAATCCACTTATATGCACTCAATCATGAACTTGCCTACTTCACAACGCTAGTTACCGACCTCGGTGGAACATGGGCGCCTCGACCCAGTTCAACAACGGGGTTCATATTGATCAAACCGCATCTCAGAACGTTTTGAGACTGAAGTCACGGACCAAATAGAACCCGGTACCCGCCCCAATAGGATTTGGACACCATCCTTCTCAGTCAACTTGGTGCCCCTCACCTTTTACCTTTTTCAGATGTCAATTTGAAGATTTTATATCGGGCTTTTATATATTTATTTATCCATTTTCACACCGCCCGCCCTTATTTGCTTTTAAGGACACACAGCAGGCAGGCAGCTCTTATGCCTGCTACAGATGGACGATGGATCGCGCTAGATGGGATGGATGGGATTAATGGAATGGAAGAAGGAATCACCTGAACTGCTTGCGCACCTCTGCTTATATTTACTTACGTCATTACGATGCGGCGGAAAAGCGAAGCGAGCGGGCACCTTTGCCGTACTTCGGGCGGGCGAACAAACAAAACAGGAACTACTCCCCCCGGATTCTTTTATTTATTCACTTCCACTGCTTCAGCTCCGCTAAGCTATTTTATTTAGCCAGCCAGTGACCTAAATAGAAACCCTCATTCGGGCACAGAAATGGATTTGATTATGACTGAACTAGGATGCGACAGCAGGCTCGACCAAAAGGGAGAGGCCATTTCACAAAGGTTCCCTATGACAGGCGGGATGGATTCATTCGCTTGGCTGGGCTACTCAGCCGGGCTACTTGGTTGGATTAGCTCCCGGGCTCGGCTAATCAAATGGGATGGCTGCTGGGCCTTCTCGCTCATACTGCCAACAGGCTACTACGAACCTTGGATCGACTCCTGCGACTAGCATCATCTACCGGGGACTATGACTCTTTATTGGATTGACTGATCGAGTAGCAGCATGATTCCTTGCATTGAATCCTGGATGACCACTTGGCATGTACCACTCACTGGGATGGGTGGATTGAAAACTGATCACGTACACCAGGTGGGCACGGCTTATTGGGCACGAACTAGAGCTTAATGCACTGAGTATAGCATCCAATGAGTATAACTTATTTTAAGCACTGACTGACCGTAGCTTCTAGGCACTGACTGTATCAAGCCTGGTTTCTAAGCATATTGATTAGCCAAACCAATTAGCCGAGTCGAATAGTCCAGTCAAAAAGCCCAGCCCTGTATCACTCAAAGAGGATCCAAGCTCATTCACCTCGTCCAACCCTGGCTTCACTAGTCTGCTGGGGTGCAAGTATATAAAGTGATGAACTTGGACATCAACTGGGCGTTCAACTCGAGGCCAACTGGCACTGACCGGTGGGTAATGAGAGGCTTATCGGTTCACAGACAGACAGACAAGAAGGCAGTGGACCACCACCCCTCCTCTCGGAAGATGTGGCCCCTTGAAATGGTAACGCCTTTCTTGTCAGATGTGGCTACATATTGGGCCATGAGGTGGGTATGATGGGGACGTGTGAGAAGGTTATGATGGGGACGCTTTTCTCGGAAGATGTTGGCTGATATGGGTTGAATGGAAAGCGGACTGAAAGCGGACTGCGGATTGAATACGTACTGGGCCATCCCGGGGGAGTGAACTGGTAAGGTGGCTAGGTCAGGTGGTAGGTTCTGGTGTCTAGTGTTGATTCGTGGGTCCGGCGGACCACCTATCTCGCTCGGTCGATGTTGCCTCATATTGGGACGTGAGATGTGCTACTTATTGGGTTGGGACATTAGATTGGGAATGATGGGGACGCCTCTCTCGGAAGATGTATCGGTTGGAACGCTTTTCTCGTAAGATGGGTCAGTGCTTGTTGGTAACGCCCTTCTCGCAAGACTCATCAGTTGTGAACGCCCCTCTAATTGACTAATCAGCATCGCTCAATCAATGACTATCAAGCATCAGTCCCTTGCGAAGCGGCCTACTCCATAAGATGTTACCGATCAAGTGAATCAATCTCATAAGTGACTTGCTCGCGTAGCGGCTCACCCCAAAAGAAGTGTTCGATCAAGTGAATCAATCTCATCACTCACTGTACGCCCCGCTCTGCCAATGTGTGCTTTTTCCGTCCTTCCGGTGTACCGCCTATCTCTGTGATGTTACCTCATATTGGGACGTGCTATGGGTCATTATGGGTACGAAAGATTGTACTTCGATGGGGAGAACTCTATATTAGCCCTCGAGGGGTACGTGCTATTGGCAGATGGATCAGTTGGAACTTTCCTCTCCAGAATACTCATCAGTTGCCTTTGTCCGCACCTTCCCGGCCAGCCTAATAAGACTAATCAGTTCATAAAAATCCACAATCAAATCAGCTCAGTGGAACTTTGTCTAAATGCTCGTAAGTAACGAACATGTATTTTTCCTGCTCTAGTCGAGTATCCCAAGCGAGCAGCCCAGCCTGCCTATAAGCCAGGCCAAGTGGCCCAGTTGAGTAGCCGACCGATTTGAGTAGCCGAGTCCAACTATGAATGGCATCGCCACCTGGATTGCGCCTATCAGGCGGGGGTCTTTTAGTAAGGATAGGTAATTCTAGAGATAGTAGTGGGGATAGCCTTTATCTATTCTGGGGCTAGATAATAGGTAGGCTCATAGCTAGTCTCTAGGATAGGTAATCTCATATCTATGAGATTGATTCCCCAGAGAGGCGTTTAGTCGGCCCTACAGCAAGAGCGGTTAGTTAGCCCTACAGATAGTTAGTTATGGCAACCCTAGAGAGAGGCGTTTATGGCAGCCCTACAGCGTTTAGTAGGCCCTAGAGAGAGTTAGTCAGCCCGGAAAGGCGGAGAGTTAACCCCCCCTAGAGCGTTTAGTTATTCAACCCTAGCCTCGAGTCCCGAAGGCTTGCTTGCTAAGGTTAGCGGCGAAACAAGGTTAGGTAGGGCTTAAACTGCTAGGGCTTAGCTGGTTATGCAAGCTTATCCATCCAATAAGAAAAGGTTAGCTAGGGATAATTCCGATAATAAAGATAAGAAGAATTCCAATAATAAGAGTGAACCCTACAGCATAACGTTAGACCTACTGCATAACGTGGCAACCTACTGCATAGAGGACGTTAGACAGACCTACTGCATTGAGGCAGTGAGTAGAGAGGTCCTATAGCGTAACGTTAAACCCTAAGCATTGCCGCGGCAACCCACAGCATTTAGGTGGATAGTAAACCCCAAAGCATTGATTTCAACCTACAGCTATTCCGTGAAACCTAAGAGTCCCTATAGATAGGCAGTGGGAGTTAGACAGACCTACTGCAAGAGAGCAGACCTAGAGAGAATGTCCGATAATAATTTTTGCATAATGCATCGATCAAAATATTGAACCCTATAGCTATTCCGTTCAAACCTGCCGATAGTGAGTGGCAACCCTATAGCAGTGAGTTATTCCGTGAAAACCACAGATATAGGTGGTTAGTTGATAGGTCCTACAGCATTGAGTTATTCCGGTAACCCTACAGCATTAGACCTACGGCTATTCCGTGGCAACCTACAGCATTGCCGTGGCAATCCCATAGATAGGCAGAGAGAGGCAGTGGGTTAGTAAGACCTATAGCATTGAGTGGCAACCCTACAGATAGGCTTAGTTCAACCCCTTCCGATCATTCCGATAAGAAACCCTACTGCATTGCCGTGGCAACCCAAAGCAGATAGGTGGTTATTCAACAGAGAGAGAGGCAGACCTATAGCATTGGGTTTGACCCCTAATACTATTAGATTGGGTTTAACCCTACAACTGGTAGCCAAAGAGAAGAGTACTGGGTTATGGCCGAAGATTGGGACAGAGAAGAAAGGCTATGGGATAAAGCCAAGAGCACTGGGTAACGCCGATAGCACTTTATTTGGATAGACCCTAATAATAGATGCTTAGATAAAGACGGTAAGTAAGCGTAGAGAACTGGGTAACCGCCAAAGATAGGGTGGCTTAGAAAGAATGGCTATGGGAAAGAAAAGACTTACTGGGGTTAGACCCAATCAACTGGTAGCCAAGAGTACTGGGTCAGGCCGAAAGATTGGGCAGTAAAGAACGGCAGAAGATAAGTCCTATAGCCTAAGATTGGTTCTTGGCAGTGGGTTATTCCGTAGGTAAGATAGACCTATAGCCATTTAGTTAGACCCTAAAGCAAGTGCAGTGGGTAAGACAGAGATACTTAGGGTTAACCAAAAGCCTATCAGTTAGACACTAAAGAAAGGTTGTAGGTAGAAGATAAGACCTACAGATAAAGTCAGTGGGAGAAGCACTTAAGTTAGGACCTAATACTGGGTGGATGGGAGATAAGAGCACTGGGTCAGACCTACAGAACAAAGGCAGTAGGTAAGAAAGAAAAGCCAATCAGTTAGACACTAAAGAAAGGCTTAGAGAGGCTAAGAGAGACCTTTAGAGAAACCCTAATACTGGCAGATAATAAAAGTCAGACGGCGGGCGAAGCGTGGATTAGTGAGCGACTTGGTTGGGACATTCTTTTTTTCCATCCCGGTAAGTAAGTCGAGTATGGAGAGGTACCAGGGTAAGGTACGAGCCTCAAGATCGGTTGGCTGGCGAGAAAGAAGTTGGTCACTCACATCAGTCTGGCTAGTTAGATAAGTTCAGTGGGTATTTGTCTTATTTTGTTTGCCCTGGTGTTATTCTTTAAGGGGGGGAGTTACAGACTGGGGCACCCGAGGACTACGGGAGACTCAGGATAAGCTTTTCATTCATTTATCAGGCAGGGTTACAGGCAGCACCCCGAAAGCAGCTTGTCAAGCGAGAAACGGTCCCAGAACGAGCAATGAGCCCGGTTCCAGAACAATATATGGGGGCCCAGAGAGATACAGAGCTGGTCCCAGAAGGTTCAATTTAGAAGACATACGGCTGGTCCATATGGGACAGGTACACGAGAGCTGGCAGCAGCCACAAACCGGACCGGAACCTTTTACATTGATCTAGTGATTTATAAGTAGCATTTATTTCATTAAACAGTTCAGTTAGTCAGTTAGGGAGTAATTGATTCATTTATCTATGTATTGCAGTTCAGCATCCTTATAGAGTGGAATAAGAGAGTAGAGTGAAATATCCTATATAATACATGACCTTCTTAGTTCATCTATTGAATGAAGGAAGACGAGCTTAGCCAATGAGGAACTTAATAACGAATTACCATAAGGTAAGGATTTCATACCAGTCCTACCACGAGCTTAGTCGAGACTTATATCCGAGACTTATATCAGTTACGTTAGCCAAAGATACTATGAGCAACGACATTACCGTGAAACGTAAACGAAGATACGACGTAAGACATTACCGGGATTCAGGAAGGAACGGGTCTCGGATACGGAGGTGAAGATAGGACGTAGGGTTGGAACAGAAGGTCGGGTACAAATAGAAGGGTCGGATACCACAGAATGGAATACCCTTCGTTAACCCTTCGTTAGTTTATGAAAACACCCCAGTATGGGATAACCTTTTGGATATCTCTTGAGTGATTACAGGATCTTGATCAAAAGGATGGAATTCTATTAATCGGTAATATCTTGATCGATTTTATACAACATACCCACCCTCAAACTAGATTGTGTATACAATCACACCTTCTTTGTTATTGCAGGCAGGGATCGGACAACACCTATTGCGTACGAGAGCTGGCTGGTTGTTGTCGAGCGATAACTGAGCCGGTACCAGAATGAGATACTTGGTGGGTCCCAGAGATCGAAATAAATTAGAGTTGGTCCCACAAACAGAGCTGGTACAACTTATCAAAATAACTGGTACCGCAGAGATATAATGGGAATGGGCCCACAGAGGCGTCATGAGATGAGCTGGCACCACCAGACCGGGTTGAACATCCACCATATTAGTTACCTATCATTGAATTGAATTGAAAATACTCGGTTACTGTTAGGGAGCTTATTAGCCTATTTCTTTATGTAATGAAAGCAGCGCAGTCCAGCAGCCCTTATATAGTAGTAGTGGATATATAGTGGTGGAAATATAGTGGTGAAATATTGTATATAATGAAAACCTTGCCCCCCGGCCCCTCCTTTTTCTCCTCTGGCGGCTTCGCACCTTGTTCATATATGGAATTAATGGAGAGGAGCTTAGCTTAAAAGTGACAGACAGAATGACAGTGGCGTTCGCTGCAGAGGGACAGACGGGAGATCCGGAACTTAGCCCAGTATACGACGTACGACATTACGGCAGGACAGGACGGGTTTCGGATAGGAGGGTCAGATACAGAGGGCCGGGTACGGATACATAGGTCGGATACCACGGAA
The DNA here is from genome assembly GCA_031772625.1 of Pinus tabuliformis. Lineage (NCBI taxonomy): Eukaryota > Viridiplantae > Streptophyta > Pinopsida > Pinales > Pinaceae > Pinus > Pinus tabuliformis. The sequence goes on from CM062805.1 coordinate 719,640,643, forward strand.
TACCCAGTTCAGCCAATACACCCAGATCGGTCAGACCAGCTCAGCGAAGAATAGAACATAGCGGTCAGACCAGTACGTTAATGCCCTTGATTGAGATAATATACTCGGTAGGCATACCCCCCTCGACCTCACCCCTGATGTTGACGGAATTACGTATACAATCAAACTGAATATGGTTGCTGGCGAGGAATCTGTTGGACACTCACATCAGGCTGGAAGGCAGGCAGGCTTTATTGCCCAGTCCCGTCGTGCTATATTCCACCTTTTGACAAGTTATATATACGTATAATAAGATGGTCCATTCATAAAGCATTTTACTGCAGCGCAGGAATTTCACTAGCCTATCAGAGTCTCACCTTAACTAGAAACTCCCATTTATGGTAGCTGGGCGGGCACGGTCTTATACATTACCTTCTATATTATAGATTTATAGCTGGGAACCCAACCCCCGGATATATAAGTAAGTAGGATCTGCCGGGATATCAATTTATCCTTTGGTGGGCCTATCTAGTATATGGCTGGGGCAGCTATATTACCCTCCTATCCTTATGTATGGGGTGGGGAGGAAAGCACATTTTTGACCATATAGGCCAGGCCCTTCAAATTGCACTTTTAGAGAACGGATGGAACATCTGGTGCTACCTTCAGGAGCTTGAAGTTATCATAGAACGCACGCAAATGCCTCTTTAAGACGTTCCAAACATTTCATTGATGGCTGGTGGGATTGCTGACTGGCTTGCTTGCTTTTAGTGCTAGCAGCTTTTTTAGAGCCGCGGATCCTGGAGCAACCACCTTTTTCTCCGAGGGCACAAGATCTTACCCTGGCTGCTGGTCGGGGAGGTACTTCAGCTATGAGGGAGTGGGTCCAGTGTTCCTTTCTTCGGGAACAGATAGGAGCCCAGTGCGCCTGCTTGATTCCGGAAAAGAGAGTTGCCCGGTTCCTGCTGTAGAATGAATAACGCTAGCTTGATCGTGGGGTGACTGAGTGCGGACCAGACAGATTCTATTTCCTGAGTGGGATCTAGAACCTCCCGAACCCACTAAGTCTTTAGGTTACCGCCCACACTCAATGCCCTATAGTTTACTCCCGCTCCCTAAACTGTGGAACCTTGAAAGGAACCTACTAACCTCACCCACCCCGCTAAGTGATCTTCGGGAAAGACAGGCAGGTAGGCTTCTTCCCGTCGTGCTCTATCCCATCATTTTACCTATTCATATATATATATATCTATATATATATATATATATATATATATATATATATATATATATATATATATATATATATATATATATATATATATATATATATGTATTTATCAGAAGGATGGTCATGGTCCACTCGCACAGTCGTTTTCAACTCGTCAGTCGGGTATCTCGCAGCACAGGGCTTGAATAGCCTATTTGAAGACCCAGCTTAACTAGTTACAACTTATATCATATGGTTTCTGGGCGGGCACGGACATCTATATAGAGTTATAGACAGGCATTGAAGCTCAGCAGGCACGGACATATCTTTTTATGTTGATAGGACGGAATACCCCGGATATTTCATTATGGCAGGAGATCCTTTTTCACCTACACAGAAAGATGGCAGATAGGTAAGGTAGGCGGATCTAGTTAGTTAGTTAGTTTCGGGCCTAGTTATCGGGCCTAGTTAGTTTATGGCTAGGGCGTTTATAATACCATACTCTCCATCTGGGCAAAGCTCTTTCGGCGGGCTGGCTTGCTGGTACCGCTCTTGCTATAATAGCTAGCTGGGATCGATGGCTTTGGATTGCTGGCTAGTGGCCTTTTACAGGCTTGCATTCTAGCTTTCAGGCTGGCTTGATAGAACGACAAGGCTAGCTTAAGCTCAATCAAGCTTCGATTAATGTTGACTTATTTAGGGAGGAGAGGGGAGTTCAGAGTTAAAATAACCTAAATGGATAATTTGTTTACATTTATATATGTTTTAATTTGAATATTAATTAAAATAGATCCACTAACATTTAACTTTGTTTTGTTTAATTTTTTCTACATATGTTTTTCTAATACGAGCTGCTCAAAATTATGTATTTCTTTTTTATTCCAAAATCTATAATAATTCAATGTTTCAATTAACTAAAGTCTTAAAATTAAATGGTCATAATTATTTTTTAAAAATATAAATATAATTAACATTAATTTATTTTAGTAAATATAATATAATAATTTAATATTTCAATTAAATATAATCTTAAAATTAAATGGTTATAATTATTTTAAAAATATATAATATGATAATTCAGTGTTTTCAGTAAAGTATAATCTTAGAATTAAAATTAAATGATTATAATTATTTTTTAAAAATATAAAGCATGATTAAGACAATGTGAAAAAAATTACATGTCAGAATATTCTGATCATATATATCTTTTTTTCGGGTAAATATATTCGACTTTTAAAAGAATATAAAACATGGTTAAAAATTTACCAAAAAGTTATTGATATTATATAGTATAATAATTATAGGTTTTTTTATGTTGATGTGTTTATGAAGTTCTACAAACTTCAATTTGTTGTTTTGTATTCTGTCACGTTTACCTTTCAGATGGCTAATCGTGTCATGGTATCCAACGTCCTTTCGGATTATAATGCTACAAACTGAGGACCTTATTTGGCGTGGTTTGCCAGCGTTCCATAATCCCTTTTATTATCGTTAATATAATTCAGTGTCGTTTAAAAAGCAACGGATTGGAACAAATGGTTTAGTATTTTGTATATTTCTTATTATTTTATACATTATCATCTTTATGTGCCGGGCTTTTCAAAAGGAGCATTACAATCATATGCCGGATTAAAGTTGGATTCATGAAATTATTTTCCATCTCCAATAAAATAAATTGTTGTATTAGTTACAGGTTAGAAGAAAATACTTGCCTATGAGTTGTATTCTATTATTTGCTCTAAGTTAAAGAAGGTCCTAGGTTAAATGTTCAGCCATGGTCGAAATCTGCCAAAATGCGAAAAAGAAACATGAAATGCAGAGCTGTCTAGAGGAGAAAATTATTATTTATACTTTACCAGCATTGGCCTTACCAAATTTGTTGGATTATTTTCCACTTTATTAAACTATGTATTTCTTACCTGAGAAACAAAAGATCGGCCTATAGCTTGGAATTTATTATCTGTTACAAGTTAAGCAGAATGGTAATGTGTTACAAGTTAAACAGAATCGTAATGCATTTGCCAATATTCTATGTGAAAATTTGTTTAGTTTGGAAGTTATTTTCAAAATATTAAAAAAAAAAATTTATTAGTTAATATGAATTGGGCTAGATTATTAATAATATATAAGTATAGTTATGTAAATTTCATAATTAATAAATATTTATACGAGTCAAAACATTTAGTTCATTAAATTTTTTATATGGGTTAAATTAAAAAAAATTATAAAAATTAAGTAAAGTATAATTTTATTTTATATAATTATTATTATTAATTATAAATTTTTTAATATATACGTGAAATGTATATCTATTTAAAATATATATCACATGATTTGTAATCATAGAGGTTTATTATCATTTTATTATGATTTTTTTTAATTTATAAACAAGGCCGCATAGGTAGTGTTTTATGCCCCTTAGTTTAAATAAAATATTTGGATGTCATGATGTGTTGTAAAAAGTACTCCCAATAATAATAAAATTGTAAAATAAGTTATATGAATATTAGTTTAGCCATTTTTATTTATTGATATTTTTAATGTAATTAAGCATTTTATGGTAGGTAAGAGTTATATAGATATATAATTGACATTGAAGAGAAGGACAACAAGAAAAGTTTTTATATTCATTTATTTAATATTAAATGATGACAATTTTTTTATATAATATTTATATTATAAGGTCAGAGTTATTGTCATTGAACTTATGTTGAGCAAGATACTTATGGGATATTAACTTAGTAGCCATAATGTGGCATTATGTTTGACTAAAATTAAATGGCATCTTAGTTAACTATTGTTAAGATGCAAAGATTTTGTCTTTATTTGTAAGTTCCGATGGTGGTATTATATAGGCCAATGGTTGCAATGTCAAACTCATTATTGTGAGACTAATTGTCGTCAAACAATTTAATATAGGCCAATGGTTGCAATGTCAAACTCATTATTGTGAGACTAATTGTCGTCAAACAATTTAATGATATTTGTTGATCTTGCTTGATAAATTCTAATGAAATCTACTTATGTTCAAAACCTTTGATAAAAATTCCTTTCAATCTACAAATGGTACACTTTAGTCTACATTAAAAAAAAAAATATAAGTTCACCAACAATGAGGCTACATGTTGGTCACGTCCAATAATAACAATTGAATAGGGTGGGGAATTGAACGAGTGACTTAACATCTAGGAATGCCTTAACAGTGCACCCAATTATTGTCTATCCAAGACCCCTTGGACAGCTAAATTATAATAATTAAAATATGGACTTCTTTTACATTTTATTTATTGATTTTAATTGGGATTTATTTACTTCAATCATATATTTATGAAATGAAAAATTGTTTTATTATTTTACTTTAATTTAATACATTGGTTGATTAAATGGTTTTATTATTAGTTAATTGTAATATTATTTTACTTAATTTTATTCATATGCAAATTTAAAATGTGAAGCAATTAAACTTTTGATTAGAGTAAAATAAATTATTTTTAAATAATACTATTTTTTATTTGAGAGATAAAGATAATATTGAGACATATTGATTTTGAATTTTCTCTCAATTAATAAGTTCTTTGTTTATATATAGCAAAGTGTTATCCAAAACAAAAAGTCATGATTTCAATAACCCTATGACTAAATAAAGCATGTGGTATTCAAATAATATTATAGGTTATGTGTACATGCATGTTATAATACATGAGTAAAATGATAATTTTGTCTTTATGAAATTTAATTTCATGTATATTTTATAGTATATATATATATATATATATATATATATATATAGATATATATATATATATAAGTTTAATAAAAAATAATAGCCCACTGGCTTTGGATTGACAGTGAATGGGTGCACTGTTGAGGCACTCCTTGCGATAGGTCACTGGTTCAAATTCCTAGTGGGTGCTTACCTACCAGAAAAAGAAGTTTAATAAAAAATAAAACATCAACAAATTTTTATTTATTTCTAATTCTATGATCCATGTCATTATGCATTGGTCACTTTATCATCTTTAATATCTTATTATTCATTTTCTTCAAAACATTGATTGTGTATTTGTTTGATTTTATTTATGTTTATGGAGCTCATGTATTGGCATTTGCTTTCCTAGAGCTAGTTGATAAAGTATTCCATTAATAAATTGTTAATTTACATATGGTTGGAAATTTTGATTTGGATTGTGCATTGCTACTACTATTAGTAACTATGGAAGATGATCATTGAGTTTGAAGAAAACTCCATGATTACCAAACAAAAAAAAACTACATTCATTTTATTATATTTAATTACAAAAATACTTTTACTAAATTTAAATTTAATACCAAAATTGAAAATATATATATATATATATATATATATATATATATATTATTTTAAAATTAATTATTAAATAATATAATTAAAAAAATCTCAATCTAAAATTTCAAATTTTCATGTAATAAGAATATTAATAGTAGCATCACTACTTTAAAAAGTGGATCACATATAAGTCATACTTATAATCATAACGTAGTTGATTGATTACATAAGATTCTTTTAGATAAAATCAGAGTTCCAAATTTGAGAATTACATAACTTACCTATAATTATATATTAAACCATAATATAGAGATTATTTAGCAACTTCTCAAATTTTCTAAAATTTTAATTAACTACCAAATATATTTATGCACTTATGTTAAGTGGCTACTCAATAGCAATTTAGTAAGATTGCATGATAATCGGTTACATTATCACATTACTAACTCTTAAATGAAAAACAAAAGTGGCACACATCCTTTCACATAAAAGAATGTTGCATCTAATATTTAATGAGATAATTCCATTTATAATAAATGTAAATCCATTTATAATAAAATAAAATAATAGATTGGATGACAAATCAAAACATGAATATGATCATTTTTCATGACAAAACACAAGTATAGTACTCTAAAGTAATTTGGTGTAACCCAAATTAATATAGATTTGAACAAAAATTAAATACAATATTACTTGCCCGCTACAAGAATGATAAATAATATAACTTGAATAACAATAAGAAACGAGCTATAAATTATAAGTATCAAAACTTTTATACCATGAAGTTAAGAAGTTAGGAAAACAGGAACAAAAATAATTAGTCATTATAAAAATCAATGAAAAGACATTATCAATAATGCATAAAAAAAATCATTAGAAACACCGAAAATCATAATTCATAGACTTTATTTAAATATTCATTTTTAAATTATATCATTTAGTAAGTATTATTGTAACCATGTTTATATTTTAATGAATGTTCCAGATAAAATTATTCAACAATAAATATTGTAACCATATTTATATATCTGTCCATGTTTAAAATAAAATTATTTATCAATGAATATGACATCATGTTAGTCCTTTCTAAAAAAAATTTCAAATAATCTTATCATTGATAAGTTAATACCTAAAAATATAAAGAATAATAGCTTGAAATAATAGATTTTAACTCTGAAATTATAGTATATATGATTACCCCAGTTGTATATCTCTTCTCTTCCAATCACAATCCAAAACCTCACAGAAATTACACGATATGTATTAAAAAAAACTATCAGGGATTCCAGTGAATTCCTCTTACGCATAGTTACCTACCATTTAAAACAAAATTATAACTGGGGGGACCCACGGATCTCAGGTTGTGATAGAGACAGTTTCAACATTCCAGAATAATTTCCGAGTTTAATTTTCTTTATTTTGCAAATCAAAATAGGGGAGCCGTCGGTATAATTAAACAAATGATTTTTAATGATTGCCACTCGAAACGACCGGACGATAATGTTAAAAAGTAAAAAAAAAAAAAAAAATTGTGGATCGTAAAATATGGCAAGAGTTAATGGACATATTATAGGGCATTAAATGTTTGGCTACATTTATTTTGTTAGCTCTTTAATACAGGGGCATACTTTTTGGAGTTGTCTATAATGCGACTTTTTGGAGATTCCGGTGACGGAATCCCGCGGAAGAAATTGAGGTTAAATCTTGATTTGTTGCAGTTAAAATGGTTTTTTAACTGCATATTTGGATTCAGCACCTTGGAAAACCCTGGGACGCTTTCATTGTGCAGAAACTAGCTATCAAACTTGCGATTCCAATAAATTTCTGCCGGATTTCGACCGGAAAAACCCGCCGGAAAAACTTTCAAAAAGTCGCTTTATAGACAACTGCATACTTTTTTATCTATCATCGCGCGTGTTAAAGAGCTAACGGGACGCATGTAACCTGGTATTTAATACCCTATAGTATCCCATTAGCTTTTGCCGTAAAATATACCTTTGGCTCGGCAAGTATATTCTTTAAAATCAATTTGGCCGGGATCTGCAATTTACTATAATATAGAGTCTTTTAAGTTATGGTACATATTTTAGGGTATAGTGCAGATGGGTATATATGGATAATAATTATATAATAAAAGTTTATTTAATTAATTTCAAGATAAATAGTTCAAAATATTATTTAAAAATAATAAGTTTTAATTTCTAATGTTAAACTATAACAAATTTACAATTTTTTTAGTCAAATTCAAATTAATATGGATTTGATTAAAAACTGAATACGATATTAATAATAAGCTTTCTTACAATATCATAGTTTTGAATACTATATGTACAAAAAATCATAATTCATTTTCATATCACATATGTTCATGTGACATTTTTTAAATAATTAATTTAATTAAAAAAACTTAAAAAATATAATTATATTTGACATAAATTTTAACTTTTGATGCAAGAGTATTACTAGAAATATTGTAGAATAGAGTAATATTCTATGGAGGTTAAATTAGTACCATCCACTTAATAATTATTGATAAATGAATTAAAATTCTTTAATCCTTTTTCCAAAGTGGATACTTTTAATGGTGTAGAAAAGTCGAATAATAATAAATTCTATAAGTTACTCAAGACCTAATTATTATTTAAGGAAGGAAAATGAGGTCAAATCACGGTAGAGTTTCACCTTTATAAGAGTTTTCTAGGTTTTGGGTTTGTCTTGTTGATAGTATGTAAGGGGAGGATTTTCACTTTTGTTAAATTCCTTTGGGTGACCTATTATTTTATGCTTGTAAATATACAAGCAATTTTAAATCTTACTTTTAACATTAATTTTTTTTTTTTAACTATAATGCTATTTTTCGCTCGAAAATTTTTAGGTATTAGAGACCACCATGGGAAAGAAATCTAGACAAGAGAGGTGGTTGGTATTAGAAGACTGAGGACCTTGGTACTAGACCATTGGCATTTCTCTCTCTAAGAAAAGAGTGAGGTTTCTATTACTAGGAAACTATCAGAGACCACCATGGGAAATAAATCTAGAGAAGAGAGGTGATTGGTACTAGAAGAATGAGGATGTTGGTACTAGGCCATTGAGATTTCTCTCCCTATGGTAAGAGTGAAGTTGTTATTACTAGGCCACTGACCTACCTTTGAGATTGAAGGCAAGAGTGAGGTTGTTGGTACCATGCCATTGCCCTCTTAGAAAGAAAATAAGAGTGAGGTTGTTGGTTCTAGTCCATCATCATCCCTCTCAGTCTCTCAGTGTAGTTGGAGGTACCAGGCCATCACCTTCACCTAATTATATATAGTTACTCTATTCGAGAACATGATTATCCATATTCACTAGACCACTCATTACCATAGTTGGCTTCATTGAAGAGAGGATTGCTTCATCCGAAATCAATTCATGACTAGGAATTAAAATTTATCACACTTAAATTAAATATGTACGATTCAAATTTAGGGTTTAAAATTTTTAAGGGTTTAAATTTTTTTATTCACTGTGAATTATATTTAAAAATCCAAAATACGTTACGTGGAATGTTAAAATAAGCTAATTACTCTCGCATGAGCAGTTGCCTAAACTTAGAGGGTCAGTTAACTAAGTGTTGGAGTGTTGAGTCAAGTCAAGTTAAGTGATAGATGACTTTTAGTGTATGGTTCTATGTCAAGATATTTTAGTCGAGTCGCTAGTCGAAAACGTATAAATACCCTTCAAGAGGTTCATTGTAAGAATCAAGTTTTGTGTGATCAATAGTGTTTTGTATGTGAATTTGTGTTTTGTCTCGTTTTCCTTTCTAACAAATTAGTATCAGAGCAAGATTACAAAGAGCTAAGAAGAACGGATTAGCAACCGTATATGTAAAAGGGGAGAAATATATTTTTTTATCATGGTTAATGCTATAACGGACCTTGTAAATTGTATACATAATGGTATCAACAACCACCGCGTTACAAGAGACAAACTTATGTGCTTTTGGGAGCACATGGGTCAAACTCATATTCCTACCATTAGAGGACTAACGCGTGAGTTCGTCAATTTGGATAGCGTTAACACGCAATGCTCTCATCAGAAGAGGCGCGTTAATAAACCGAAGAACACGTATTTTTAAAATTCGAAGTCAAGTTCATTTCGTTTATAGGCCGGGAGTTTTTTAAATCATTTGAAAGTTTGTTAAGCGTTTTCAAAGGAGTCACGTAAGTTTGATATTAAAGTGGTTTTTTAAAGGATTGATTTTATAAAGGGGCTTAATGTATTAAAGTTTTTCAAAAGGATTGATTTTATAAAGGGGCTTAATGTATTAAAGTTTTTCAAAAGGGTTTTTTAAAATATTTTGTGAAAGAAGGTTTTTTTGTTTTTTTTTTTTTTTTTTAATTAATAAAATGAGTAGCTTATATAAGGAGAAATATATATATATTTTTTAAAGAGAATTTTTTGAAGAAAGATGGTTTTCTCAAATTTCTAACCATAGTTCTAACCATTTACAGCGAGGGATTATAATGTGTGGGCCATTAACATGGCGAGCATGTTGCAGGCTCGTGATGTTTGAGATTATGTCTGGTTTGGGTTTTCAGAACCTAAGAATGAATCAGAAGAACGAGCTCTCACTAATGCAGAGAGGGAACAATGAAAGAAGGACAAAAATAAGAATGCACAAGCATTACAACTTATCCAGTGGAGAGTTGACTGAGTAGTGTTCCAAAAGATTATGATCACATCTTCAGCAAAGGAAGCATGTGATACTTTGGCAACAAACTATAAATGTATGGCCAAAATCAATATTGTTAAATTGCAGAATACTAGGAGAGATTTTGAAAGTCTGAAAATGAAGGAGACAGAGGCAATTGATTCTTGCGTGAATCGGGTCATAACTATCGTAAATCAGTTAAAAATTTATGGTGAGGAATTAAATATCAAATAGTGGTTGAGAAGATCCTCAGATATTTGTCTACCAAATTTGATGTTGTGGTAGCATCCATAGAATAAGCCAAAAGTTTTACATCATTGACATTTGATGAGTTGATGGGATCACTTCTATTACATGAGGCAAGGATAGACAGAAATAAGGATTCCACTTTAGAAACGACTTTTAAAAGTTAGGTTTCTATTTCAAGAGGCAAAGGTTGAGGAAGAAGTAGATCGAGAGGCAGAGGACGAGGCAGAATATATGGTGGTCAGAGAGATGGCTAAGAAGAGCATGAACATGAAAGTGGAAGAAACTGAAAAAACTTTAGCAATAATCAAAGATTTGACAAATCAACGGTGAGATGTTATTATTGCAATAAATTTGGTCACTATGCTTGTGATTGCAGGAAGAAGATAGTTGATCAAGGGAACCAGAGAGCTAATGTCACTACAGAGAGTACTAACTCCATGTTCCTAACTTTCCATACCATGCATGAACCTTATGATAATGTGTGGCTACTGGACAGTGGTTGCAATAACCACGTGACAGGCAACAAGAAATTGGTTGCAAATTTGGATCGATCTATGAAAACAAAGGTAAAGTTGTGGACTGACAAGACTATGGATGTAGATGGCAAATGAGTGGTCAACATTCTGAATAAGAAGGGGGAGTTGAAGACAATATCAGAGTTATATTATTTTCCTAGTCTCAAACATAATTTGATAAGTGTTGGTCAATTGACACAGAAAGGATACAAAGTTATCTTTCAAGGTCAAGAATGTGTTATATATGACAAGCCCCCAAGCAAGCAACTGATAGCAAAGGTGTAGATGACTAAGAACATACTCTTTCCTCTAATTATGAATCATAGTGATCTTGTCAGTTCTTTTACAGTTTCATGTTCTAATGATTATTGGTTATGGCACTTTCGGTTTGAACACTTGCACTTTTCTGGTTTAAGGTTGCTGCACCAGAAACAGATGGTAAGAGGATTACCTCCCATCAAAGAACATGCTAGTATTTGCGAGTGTTGCATCTTGGGAAAGAAACACCGTGAAAGTTTTCCAAAGGGAGTTGCATACTGAGGAAATCAACCTCTTAAGCTAGTGCATACAGATTTGTGTGGGACCTATAAGGACACAATCGATTGGTGGAAGTAGTTACTTCCTCACTTTCATTGATGACTATTCAGTTTACTTCTTGTGGCAGAAGTCTGAAACTTTTGCAGGGTTTGAAGAATTCAAATCCTTAGCAGAGAACCAAAGTGATCGACATACCAAGGTATGGAGGTCACATCATGGTGGAGAATATGATTCAAAGGCATTCTATGATTACTACAAACAACATGGAATCTGAAGACAATTTACAACCAGATACACATCGCAACAGAATGGTATAGCAGAGAGAAAGAACAAAACCATTATGAATAAGGCAAGAATCATGTTGAAAGGAAGAAACTTGTCTAATGAGTATTGGGCAGAAGCAGTTGCATGTGTTATTTATGTGATCAATAGATCTCCTACAAAGAGTGTGATGAACAGAGTACTAGAACAAGCATGGTCAAGTATGTATTGCAACGTATCTCATCTTAGAGTGTTTGGATGTGTAGCTTATGCACATGTTTCTAAGGAGCGAAGAGAAAAATTGTATGATAGAAGTGAAAAATGCATATTTACTGGTTATAGTGAGCAGTGAAAAGCTTACAAATTGTATAAACCTGTCACAAAGAAGACCATAATTAGCAGATATTTTGTGTTCAAAGAAAAAGAGTCGTGGAAAGGCACTGTAGACAAAAACAATTGATGCACAAGTGCCACTGATGGAAGAAGATGATGTAGTAGAAAAGGAGCAACAAGAATCACAGGTGAAGACACCAAACAGATACATACCAACAAGGACTCCATTATTTTCATAGCATCATGGATCTTCTAACAAATCAACAGATCGAGACTCTCCCAGCAATCAATCAGGAGATGAATCAAGCAATGGTAAGACAAAGAAGTCTCAAAGATATTTATGATGATTTGGATTTTAGTTCAAATTTTGCATTGTTTTCGTTCAAAAAAGAAATTAGAGATGAAAATTGGGTGCAACCCATGGATGAAGAAATTGAAGCTATTGAAAAGAATGATACATGAAATTTTGTTGATTTTCCAAAGGAAAAATATCTCATTGGTGTAAAGGGGTATACAATAAAAAGTTAAATGAGAAAGGATAAATTGATATATTTAAAGCTAAACTTGTAGCAAAAGGATTCTCGCAGCAACCGGGAATAGATTTTGGAGAAACATTTGCTTCAGTAGTCATATTGGATACTGTAAGAGCAGTTCTAGCCATAGAAGCTCAGAACAAGTGGAAAGTATATCATATGGATGGATGTGAAATCAGCCTTCTTGAATGGAATTCTAGAAGAATAAATTTATGTGTAGCATCCTTCAGGATATGAAGTTGAAGGTAAAGAATATAGAGTTTACAGGTTGAAGAAAGCGCTTTATGGATTGAAGAAAGCGCCTAGAGCTTGGTATATCAGAATTGATAGCTACCGATCAAGAATGGATTTTGCAGAAGTAACATTGAACCTACCTTGTACACAAAGGTAAATGAGCATGGACAGATTTTGATTGTTTTCTTATATGTTGATGACATTATTTTTACAGGTGATTTTGAGTTGGATGAATTTAAAGCATCCATGTCGAAAGAATTTGATATGACAAATCTTGGCCTCATGAAATATTTTCTTGGCATAAAAGTTGAGAAATCCGAAAAAAAATAAAATAAAATTATTTGTCAAAATAAATATGCCAAAGATTTGTTGAAAAGATTCAGGATGGAAAATTGCAAACCCATCCCTACACTAGTTGCAACAGGTGAAAATTTAAGCAAGGATGATGAAGGATCAGATGCCAATCCAACTCTATTCAAAAGATTGGTTGGCAACCTCATGTATCTCACAGCTACAAGACTAGATATCATGCAAGGAATGAGTTTGATTTCTAGATTTATGGAGACTCCAAAAAACACACATTGGAGTGTAAGAAAAAGAATTCTAAGATACATAGCAGGAACTAGAGATTGTGGTATAATGTATGCAAACATAGAAAAGAAGGTTTTGATTGGATACATAGATAGTGATTTTGCAGGAAGTTCGGATGATAGGAAGAGCACTTCTGGTTATGTGTTCCATCTTGGTTCAGGTGTGATTTCATGGGCATCTAAGAAGCATCCCATTGCGACACTTTTGTCAACATAAGAAAAATATGTAGCAACAACATCAACAACATGTCAAGCAGTCTGGTTAAGAAGAATATTTGATGGACTCAAGCAGAAACAAAAAGGATCAACAACAATATATTGTGACAACACCTCAACGATTGCATTATCCAAGAATAGCGTGTTTCATTAAAAGAGGAAGCATATTGATACTATATATCACTTTATTAGAGAACTTGTGAGCAATGGAGAAGTTCACTTGAAGCCTTGTAAATCTAGTTATCAATTCACTGTTATATTTACTAAGTCATTAGCAAAAGATGTGTTTGAGTCTCATAGAAGAAACTTGGGTATTGTAAGCCTAGATGAAACATGGACCAATAAGCATGTTTGAGTTGTCATGAGTCATGTTTTAGTTTAGCGGTCATAATTAAGGGGGAGCGTTAAAATAAGCTAATTATTGTCGCATGAAAAGTTGGCTAAATCGATTAACTAAGTGTTGAATGTTGAGTGTTGGAGTTTTGAGTCAAGTCAAGTGATAGATGACTTTAGAGTGTGGTTACATGTCAAGATATTTTAGGCAAGTCGCTAGTTGAAAATGCTTAAATACCTTTCACTAGGTTCATTGTAAGAATCAAGTTTTGTGTGATCAATAGAAGGGTCGCAACTTGTCTGTTTTGTATGTGAATTTGTATTTTGTCTCTTCTACCTTTCCAACAAATTTCACTGGATTTCTTAGTGGAAATCTCACATAATTAATAAGTAAACCATCAAAACATAAGTCATTAAGAAGATGATAATTCTTACTCACTGGACGAATCCTTACCATTGTTGGCTTCATTGAAGAGAGGATTGGTTCATCCGAAATCAGTTCACAACTAGGAATTAAAATTTATCATAGTTAAATTAAATATGTACAATTATTTTTTATTCATTATGAATTACATTTAAAAATCCAAAATACGTTTTGTGAAACACGTCAAATTCTAGGCCTGCAAGTTGCCTCCCTTACACCATTCACTCCACACACTCGGAGGTAGTACGAAAATATGATGGACCACACATAGCGGATTTTGGTTTATGTAAAGCTAGGAACTTCCAGAAAAACCTTTACTAGGGTTAAAATTTTACTGTAGTGCAGTTAGTATTTGAGCATGGGCGGTCGTTGAGTTTCGAGGCAGGTTGCAGAAGAATTTGTGAGTTTGCACCAAATATTCTATTGTCGGATGGTTTCTGGATTAGTTTGCACCAGATTCGTAACAACTATTGATGACGACTAATTCCAACAATATTACCATGAAAAACATCATAATATAATAACTATGAACATAAAAATAAATAAAATTATTATTTAAAATTAATTTTAATAAAATTATGATATTTTAATAACATTTAATTTTAATCCATATATATATACTTACTATTAATAACTTTAATTCTCTTTGGAAACTAAATCCAAGATCTTCGTTGCACCAAGAAGCATCAAACTACATCATGTGAATGTTACATGTGCAATAGTCCCATACAATCTTCGAATGTAAGAGCTAAATTAATTCAAACAATCGCAAATGTTCAATACATAGATAGGGGTCCCCAAACCCATAAAAAAAAAAAAAAACTTTAAATTCGAACCATTGCAAATATTCAAATATATAGAAAAGGGTCGATACGTCCTCCCAAAAAACAATTGAATTCTAGTGGTCGATATATCCAAAACTTGTACTCAGACTCATCCTTTTAAGCCTAACATTCTGGTGGGGTTGACCACATAAGCATTAAAACCAAGGCAGACAACATAAGGCTTCTATTATACTAAGGCCCATTTATCTCTAACCAATATTTTCAAATAGATTGGTTTTTTGTTAATTTGAATTTCTGATTTGTTACAGACTAAAACTTTTACGATTTGTACACAAAATTTCCAATCTTCAATGATTGTTACACAAATTTTCCAATAGGTTAGTTGTAATAATCTGCTATAGTGTGCGTATTGTTTCACCATGAGTTGTAATTTTCTATTTGCGGTGAAAATTAAAAAAAAAAAAATATTCCTTAAAAAGACTTTAATAAATGAGATGAAAAACGTTCTACCATATAAGAACTTATTATTTATGTTTACAACAATTTTATTATTAAAAAAATCATTCTTAAACAATGGTAAATTAACATATATTTATATTCAAATTTTTTCAAATTTAAATGATCTTAAATACACTATATTTCATACCATACGGATTATTTATACATTATAATTAAGTTGCTTAAAATTAATTTTATTAAATTATATCTGACTTCAATAAATTAATGTATTTTTAACTTAGAGAAAAAAATACTTATTAATAGTGTCAGTTATAGGATTACAAAGAATTTTTAAATGCACTCTAAATTGTATTCACATGAAAATAATAATACAATATAAATACATCAAGTTATGTATGGAGATAGTTAATTTATTTTGGACATACAATCTCTTGGTTGAGTGAATATCTCAACTACACAACAATCTCGGAAGCTAATTAGATTGAGAAAATCTCTCAACCAACTAGGCATCAACAAACTCCCAAATACTAGGAAAAGACTCTTGAACATAGAATGAATCACAACAAGGGCAAGTAGGAATTCTATTTTTTGAAGTCCCTCTTTAATGACTACTTGTCTCAATCTCATTCAACAAAGTCTAACTATGGTCCTAAAGTTCACAAACATGATAAAAGGAAATGTCGACGTCCATATAAAGGAACAAACATTTAGCAAAATGCATGAATACCAATTGCTGCAACAACCAGCCTACTAGGATGTCCTTCGTGTACATGGTCAAGCTAACCATTATCTGCAACCTAGACCTGTACTTATAAAGCCCCCTTCATCATCATCATCATGGGCTTTCTCGAATTACCCATAACCATGCTATGTGTTTTATCGGCTTACCCTGAACCATGTCCAAGGTTTTGTCGTCTGAACCTAAACTATGCCTACAGGAATCCATGTTCACTTCACTCTCACACGTGGTTTCTGGTTTACCACAAACTTACACTGCAAAGTGGTTTTCGGTTTACCACAAAGCTGTACTTACATACACTCTCACAAGTTGTTTTTGGCTTACCACAAACTTGCACTTCCAAAGTGGTTTTTGACTTACCACAAACCTATGCTTACAAAGTGGTTTTAATATTACCACGAACTTCACGGGGGACACATGCCTTACAAGCTTACAACACAACCTCAGATACATAATATTACAAACTTTTGAACAACCATTACAAAATATCTTAAACTTGTGTACTAATAAATGTATGTGACACATAATACACCATCATCACAAGTCTATTCCACAAACTCACAAAAACTTTAATTCAGTTGTCTATCATCCTTTAATCACTATTGTTGCTCTTTTACTTCATCACTTGAAATTATTTACATCTTAGGCATCTTTTCTTTGTCAATTAACTCTTAGAACTCCATGATTAATATATCATTTATTAGAGAAGTCTAACAAAATAACTTTACCTCCCTTAGAATTTACATTTCATACGTTAAAATAAGTTAAAAGGTTCAATTTTACTTGAAATTGCCTTATGCAAGAAACAACATGAAATACAGAGTTGTTTATTGAGGACCTTATACAGTGGCCAGATTATAGTTTGGCTTTATTGAATTATCTTTTTAAATTTCAAGTAACAAGAGATCTGCCTAATAATTGTAATCCAGTAGGTGTTATAAGTGAAAGGGATTGAAGTCCGTGACACCTACGGCATAGGTTAAAAATGTTAATGGTTTTCTAAGTTTGTATTATACCATCTTGGTCTAATCTTTTACGAAAATTTGTTTAAATCTTGGCCTAATCTTTTACGAAAATTTATTTAAAAATTGTTAATCGTATTAGTGGGTTTTAATTTTGAATTATTAGTTTTATATATTTATAAACCCTAATTTATTTTTCTTCTTTAAAGAAGTAGTTTTTTATTCATATTAGTGGGTTTTAAGCGGTTTAAAATGAGTTTTTAATTAATTAAAAGTAATTTTAAAATGTATTCTAATATTAAAAAATTATTTCAATTTAAATAATATTTAAAACAATATATAAAAAAAATGAGTAAGTATATATATATATATATATATATATATATAATATATATTATATATATATAAATTTTGATCTCATAGCAAATCAAATATTATAAAATATTTTAAAGTTTTTTTTTTGTTTTTTTGAAAATTTCTTTATTATTATTGGTTTAATTAGAATCTCATTTTTGTAAAATCCTCATTGCACAAAGAACCAACAATGTTATTGACTTAATGAGATCTAGAATTTAAAAATGAGAACTCTAACAAAAAATTACGAAAAATCATGAAAAACAGTTCTGTTCATGTTGGAATTTTTATAGTAAATTTTAACATTTTTTTAAAATTGGTAATAAAAACCAATTTGTTTTTTGGGAAATACATGAAATAACACCCTAAAACGAAAAGTGTTAATGCAACTTGATCAACCAATTTTTTTGGGTTAAAATTTCAATATTTTTTAACAATAATACCAAAAACTTAAAACTGTGTGCAATAAACATAGAAAAACACCTCAAAATAAAAAAATGTTATGTTGACATCAACATTTTTTTGGGTTAAAATTCCAACATTTTTTAGCAATGGAATTAAAAATAAAATATCATGACTTCAAAAATCATTAAAATTCCAATAGTTTTCAACAATACCTTGAAGATAAAATATCATGAGTCCAAAAAACAAAAAAATCCAACAATTTTCAACCATGACGTTAAAGATAGATATCATGGCTACATTTTTCAACCATGGCATTAAAGATAAAATATTACGACTCTGAAAAACCTTCAAATTTCAACATTTTTCAGCTATAACAAACTTTATATTTTGAACATATTTGTAGATCAAATATCATGACTAAATTAAACCTTAAAACTAAATACCTAAATTAAAAATTCATTATACCAAATGCTAAAAGTATAGTTCTTTTAAAATCTCTACCTAAGACAACTTGGCACATTGCAACAAAAACTTAAAAATCAACCATAAAAGTGACACAGTTCTTTTAAAATCTTTATCTAAGACAACTTGGCACATTGCAACAAAAACTTAAAAATCAACCATAAAAGTGACACATATTGGGTACATGCTTGACCCATTGCAATGGAAACTTAAAAATCAACCATCAAATTAGCACATAGTGGAGAAGAACTTAATTCATTGTAACAAAAACTAAAAAGATCAAGTATCAAATTGACACATATTGGGGTCGAGTTGCTAGTGGAATGTGACAAAACCCTATAGACAAAAATAAATAAATAAATAAAATTAAAAACAAAATCAAACAAAAATTAAGAAAATGAAATTAAATCATAACCCAAATATATAATAATAAGTTAAAAATTAAATTATATTAAATTAAAAGATTAAAAAAGATGAATTTAAAATTAAAAATCACAAAATATATATATATATATATATTAAAAAAAATAAACAAAAGTAAACTATTAACGAAAAAAATTCAAAAAAATTAAAAATTAAAAAGAAAATCATATATATATATATATATATATTAAAAAAATATAAAACAAAAATTAAACAGAAACAACATAAAATAAATAAATAAACAGGGTGTGTGTGTCTTTTTGGTGGCGCCGCCGAAATATTTCTGCCATGACACTCTAACTGCTTTGGCAACAATGTCATCGAGACAGGGTTCGATTACTAGGGGCACCACCAAAGGTCGTCGTCAGATCGCTCCTAACGCTCTTGCGACAATGAGACCGGGTTTAGGGTTGATTCTCAAAATCGACCACCCACCTCGGTGAGGTGACCCACTACTCCTATTGCCTCACAACGGTGCTCTGGCGACACAGTTGAGACAAAGGCCCTGCATATTTATTTGTTTTTATTTTTTAATATATATTTAAATATTTTTCTTATATATGTTATTTTAATTTTTAATGTTTTTTTTAGTTAAATTATTTACAAATACAATAATATTTTCCAATTCAATAAGCTACTTGGTCTCTTGAGCTATTAAGTTCTTGGAAACATTACATGTTAAATTCATTTGTATTTAAATATCAAACTTCATGGGGCTGGTTGTTCCCTGTGCCAGGGGAGGAGACATGGTAAAAAAATCGAGTCAACTAAGAGCTAGTGTGGCGGGTGTGATCCCTGGGTGACTTTGATGGCTTAGATGCCCCTGGGTTGCGACTCTTCAAGCCACAAGTCAAGGCTGAAGGATCCAAACAAAAAAAAAAAAAAATAGAAATACAATATAATATCTTATCTAATATAATATAATATAATATCTTATATTCAATGTATAATATTTATTCACAAGATATTCAAATCAAAATCTTTTTATTACAACTTCAATGTTTATTATTAATTTTACATTATCTTAATATTGTTTTTTTACATTTTAGCATTTTAATGTATATTTTTGATAATTTTTGTATGAAATCTAGAATAAATTGGTTGGAAATATAAGTTTGAGTGGTATAGTTTGCACAATTTCAGTATTCTAGGAGTTTTCTAGACACTTCAAAACATAATTTAAATGATAAAAAGCTACATTCTCACAAAAAAATGTATTATGAAATTTCAATAAAGAGTGTGTCATATTTTAATTGTAAAATTATTTATATTATAATTAACAAAAATGTATTATGAAATTTCAATAAAGAGTGTGTCATATTTTAATTGTAAAATTATTTATATAATTAACAACTAACTTAATACAAGTCTATACTTTATTTTAAAATGTTATTAAAATAATTATGTTTAAAAAATTAAGCAAATATATTTAATTATAATTTCGTTAAAAAGTGATTTTTTTTTATTTTTTATTTTTATTTTTATTTTTATCTTAAATGATTTTTTGAGAATTTAGAAATGTTAAAAATCACAACATAATTTTTTTGACATTGATATATATGGATATCACTATAAGAAATTATTATTTCTATGTGCTTATATGGTCACTGGAAAATACATCTTGGATTTGTATGTCAAACATATCATAAAACATGCTTACTCATGGAAATTAGTGCCATTATAACTCCTAATTACTATAGTATGTTAATTGTCAGTGGATCACCAAAAACTATATCTTAAATTTGTATCTCAAATATATCACAAACCATGGTTAACCATGAAAGTTAGTGTTGTTTAAAAATCTCAATCCATATTTAACCATGGAAGTTAGTGTCATTTAAAAGTCCCAATTAATACTTTATGTTAGATGTAAAAAATAATAATCTACTTTATAAAAATAAACTAAAAAATCACTATAAATATAAACATTTTTATATAATAATAATATTATTTTTATCCTAATTACAATAAAATTATTATACATGAAAAATATTAAACCACAATTTGTTTTAAAAAAAACTACTTTCTAATAACTATAAAAATCAATCATTACACTTACTTTAGATAAAACTTAAACTAATATACCTGAAAAACAAAATAACATCATCGAATTTCCAAACTACTTTCTAATAACTATAAAAATAAATCATTACACTTACTTTACATAAAACTTAAACTAATATACCTGAAAAACAAATTAACATCATCGAATTTCCATTTGACTGAAAAGATTAATTTTAAAATTCAGCAATGCCTTGCTAGCCAAAAGAAAAGCCAGTAGATGAATAGATATGGAAACCAAATGAACATCATCGAATTTCCATTAACCTGAGAGGAGAAATTTGAAAATTCAGTGCTACCTCACTAACCAAAAGAAAAGCGAGTGGATTAATGTTTGGGTGTTTCCTATATTAACCCACCGTTTCACTCACTCGTGAATGTAGAGAAGTGGAGCAAGCGGATTCCCAATTAGACTACGGTAATTATAAATAAAGTAAATATTATTTTTTATAATAATTAATAACAATGTAAAAAAATTTACCGGAAAAGATTCTGATCATATATATATATATATATATATTTCCGGTTACACTTAAAAAAGAAAATAGAAAAACATTGTTAAAATATTTACGAAAAAATTATACATATTATTTTTTTTTAACAATTAATTGCGATATTTAATATGACAATCCATGGAAATTTTGTGAAGATCTTCCTCGCTTTTGATGTCAAATTTAGAAAGGTAAATTTTCGTCAAGCTTGTGTCTTCTTTGCGTATCAAACATGTTTGCGGATTTAATGCAAGCCTCCACTGCCTCTAAGATTTTATGTATCTTCTTTGCCGAATGAATGGATGGTTCTGGTGATTCTCGTATTAATTAGGTTTAAACAAAGCCACCGCCTGGCTTACTTGTGGAGGTGGCGCAATGGATTCTCTTCTTTTTATTTGTATGTAATGATGATAGATTACGGGAAGGGTTTGAGGGGATTACATGGCAACTTGGGACTAATTTGAATAAAAATCTTATCCATTGATTTGATTGATACATTATATCATTTCTTTAAGATTAAATTGCGGGACAATCTTCCATTGATTTGATTCATAGACAATATCATTATTTACGTTGTTCTAATTAAATTCACTTGATGAGCGGCTTTTCCTATACCGATCAGACATATCTGCAACGTGTAATGTGATCAGACATATCCTTTCTATAAATTGAAACCTGCATTCGGTGAATGGTAGTAAAACAATTAATCGACTCCGAAGAGACGCAAGAGGTCATGGATTTCAGGCATTCATCGATGATTAGCAAAGCCTCGGCCTCATCTATGTTTTACAGTGAGTTGCCAGTGCCTAGTGTGGCAACTGGAGCTATTATAGGGAGGAATGGAAGCACCATTAAAAGTTTCGAAAACACTCGAGGGATCTCTTCTGTGAAATTGTCTTCTGGAAGAGTCGAAATACGTGGAGTATCAGAAGAAGCAGTACAGAGTGTTGTTCTGGCTATTGAACGCATTTTATGCTATGCTGTTTCCAGAGGTAAGGGATACCATCCTGACTTTTTTGTCACCTGCTTCTGTAAGTCACTTGCACAGCCGCTCTTGGCTGTGAACAAAGTTTGCTTTGAAAAGTTTACTGGAGAAATCAGTCCGAGTCATAGAGAAGTCGATAAGTCATATTTCTGTCTGAAGACTGGAGCGATATGTGAGGTGGTTTCGGGAGAGGGATCGGGGTCATCGAGCGATAAATCAACTGATGATATGGATACTCTGTCTGCCCGGTTTTCTAGTAAGATGGGTATTTCGGAATCTTTTTTCTCTTCATACTGGGACTTTTCGGCGTATAAAACCACGCTGCTTTCGTGCCTCAACTCTCTGCGATTAAATACCGAGTACAAGACGATTAAATTGGTGATCCGATTTGGAAAGCTACTTTTCGATATTCGGCCTGGTTTATCTAATTTAGTAATGAAAGAAGATTTCATTCCCCTGTCACGCCTGCAGCAACTCCAGGTTGGAAGGAAGTTGAATTCTTTCTTCTCTACGGCATGTTGTGATACAGCCGCAAGAGATGTGAAGCTTCACTTAGAACGCCTGAAGTACGTGAAGATCTCCAGTGGAAAGAAAGTTAGTATTCATGTAGCAGATTTGGTAGAAACGCAGCCGCAGCGATATAATGTGTCAGTACGTTGTGAGACGAGTAAGGAAGGTCACAATGTTTCATCCTCCGACGAACTCGAATCGCCGACAGATGCTGTGATTACAAGAGTTCGAATGCTGCCGATGAGACATGGTTTTGTGACCTTCTGCAGAGAAGGCCAGACAACCAGTGATTTCCGGCTGGGAGTAGCGACTCACGAAATGGAACATCTGAATGATAATGATATTCCCCCAGGGATGGTGGAATGGGTAAACAAAGCGTGGAGGGATCGAACCCCTGACCAGTTACTTGTCTTTCCGCCGCCAGGAAGGTTCCTGGTCATCAATATCCGATATAAAAACACTGAAACGTACTGTACAGAGGATTTCAAATTTCGCATTACCCAGGTGGCAGGAGGAGACAGGCTTAACATGGTGGGGAATAAAAGATGGGAATGCAAGCTGAGCAGCAGATGGTTCAAGTGGAACTACGGATTGCCAGACCTGGAGACAGTGAACAGTAGTCGGGAGGATGTGGAATCTGCTGTGGAGACTGATGTGGTTACCCTCATCGACGAAGCCGTTAAGTTTAGTAAAGTCGTACAACCATCCGCATGACTGCCGCAACAATTTTGAGTGGACGTGTTTTCATGTTTTTTCCTGCGACGCTTTTTGCTATTTCTTCGCGTCTTCCTTCCTGCGACTATTTTGATTTGTTTAGGAAGTTCTGTATTTTGATGAAGTTATACAAACTTCAATTTGTGGTTGTGTTTTGTTACATCTACCTGTCAGCTAAGTAGTAGTGTTATGGTATCCAACGTCCTTTTTGCAGACCTTCAGCTAATAATGCTACAAACAGAGGACCTTATTTCTTGTGGTTTGCCAGCGTTTTGTAATCCTTTTTTATCGTTAATATAATTCAGTGTCATTTAAAAAGCAACGGGTTGGCTCTAACGGATGGGCGTGGTTTGCCAGCGTTCCGTAATCCTTTTTTATGGTTAATATAATTCAGTGTCGTTTAAAAAGCAACGGATTGGATCAAATGGTTTGGTATTTTGTATATCTTCTTATTATTTTATACATTATCATCTTTATTTGGCGGGCTTTTTACATAAGCCTGATTAAAGTTAGTTTTATTAAATTATTTTCAACTTCAATAGAAAAAAAACCAGGTGTATTAGTTACGGATTCGAAGAAAATTTCTTAGAAGTTATAAGAAAATACGTGCCTATGAGTTGTAATCTATTACGTGTTATAAGTTAAAAGAAGCTCGTAGGTTAAATGTTCAACCATAGTCGAAATCTGCCAAAATGCAGAAAAGAAACATGAAATGCAGAGCTGTCTCTACCAAAAAAATTCTTACTTATACTTTACAATCCTTGGCCTTATTAAATAAATCTTAATTATAATTAAAAAAATTATTACTTATACTTTACAATCATTGGCCTTACTAAATAAATCTTACTTATACTTTACGATCATTGGCCTTACTAAATTTGTAATTTATTGAATTTTTTTCAACTTTATTAAACTATGTATTTTTTTTTTACCTGAAAACGAAAGTTGGGCCTATAAATTGGAGTCTATTATCTCTTATTTAATGGTAGTGCAATACATCGGTTTTATAAAAAACAATTGATAATGGATAATTTGTTTATTTTTAAAATATTTAAAAATTAAAATTCATTGGTGATATAAATTGATGAGAAATTACTAATAATATATTATTATAATTATATAAATTAAATGATCATAAATGTTTATAAATATCATGATACTAAATTTAATATATTCATCATCTGGCATTATTGAAATTGAAAATCATAAAAGATAAATTATAATTTTATTTTATATTATTATTATTACTTTTATATATATATATATATATATATAGTAAATTTAATATATCATTTAGCATTATTGAAATTGAAAAAATCTTAAAAGATAAATTATAATTTTATTTATATATTTATATATATATATATATATATAGATTTGTAACAGTAGAGGTTAACTGTAATTTTATCATTTAAAATCTTAATCTATAATTAAGTTTTCTTACAATATTATGGCTTTGAATACCATATGCACAAAATATTATAATTCATGTTTATATAACATTGTACTTACTTAATAAATTTAATTAAATGAGCCAAAACAACATAATTCAAAATCTCAATCTTTGATCCATAAATACTACTAAAGAATATTTTAGAATATAGTAATAATATATGGAGGTTAAATTATTATCATCCACTAAATAATTAACTCGTAAATAAATTAAAATTAGCGAAACCCTATTCCAAAATAGAGATTTTTATTGGTACAAAAAACTCAAGTAATTATAAATTCTGTCCCTATTCCAAAATAGAGATTGGTATTGGTAAAAAAAAGTCTAGTAATTATAAATTCTATATGTTAATGAAGATTTAATTTTATTTAAGGAAGGAAAAAGAGGTGAAGTGACAAGCATGGCTTCACTTTTATAGGACTTTTTAGGTTTTGGGTTGTCTTGTTGATGATATGTAAGGGGAATATTTTCAATTTTGTTAAATGCCTTTGGGTGACCTATTTCCTTATGCTTGAAAAAAAATACAAGCAATTTAAAATCTCACTTTTAACATTAAAAAATAATTTCACTTTAATAGTATTATTTTCTAAAGAAATTTTTGGGTATTAAGGAACACCATGGGAAATAAATAAGGCAAGAGAAGAGTGGGGATGTTAGGAATATCTCCCCTAAAGGCAAGCGATAGGTTGCTATTACTAGGCCATCAATCTCCCTTTGACCGAAGGCAACAACGCAGTTATTGGTAACATGCCATCATCCTCCCTCTCAGCGAAGAGTGAGGTTGTTGGTGTCAGTTCATTGAGGTTTTTGGTGCAAGTCCATCATCCTCCCTCTCAGCGAAGAGTGAGGTTGTTGGTGTCAGTTCATCGAGGTTTTTGGTGCAAGTCCATCATCCTCCCTCTTAGCCAGTGAGGTTGTTGGTGTCAGTTCATCGAGGTTTTTGGTGTAAGTCCATCATCCTCCCTCTTAGCCACCAAAAGTGTCGTTGCTAGTATGAGGTCATCTCTCATTTAAATTCTATATTGTTAATCTACTGAAGAGCATAAACATGTCCATCTGAGACACTTGAACTTAAACATGTGTGAGAGTTTCATCAAACTATACTCAATTAACTACTTAAATGGTATTTAAAAAGAAAAAACTTTTAGAATTTTTATTAAAACTACCTTTTGTAAAATCATTTATTTTTTGATAAAATTTAATTTTAATCACTACCTATATATACTACATTTATATAAAACTATTACAAAATAACTCTAATACTCTTTACAAGCTAAATTCAAGATCCTTGTTTCAGTGAGAACCATCAAACAATCATATTATATCATGTGCATGTTTTTTTATGTGAATTTCTACAAATGATTTCTATTATAATGAAAAGTGATTACATTGATATCTAATCTAGAGAAAGCCTGGTTTTCCAAAACAACACTACTGCAAGAGTCAAGATGAAAAATAGACTGCATTCATGTGTTTCTTTCACAAATGCATAGTTGTAATATCTAGTTGAAAGAACTAAAATAGACTGCAGTCACGTGTTTTTTTCACAAAGGCATAGTTGTGATATCTAGTTGAAGGAACTATAGATAAAATAGAGTTACAATATCCTTACTTATAGCCCAAATAACCATGTAAACACTTCCTAGTGCTATTAAAAAGAATAGAGTCACCATATATACCATAAAGAGTTACATCCTAGATGATTATACTCCAAAAAAGAGACAAAAAACTACAAAATTGATGCTGCCAGGGAACCACCAAAAAACCATGCCAAGAGTAAACCAGAACGAGAGCCACAAATTCCCTTGCGATAGAGGATAATGAGAGCCAACAGTGAAACAAGAAGTATCCAACCATAATAATGCCATCACATCATTTGTAGGATGAGACAGATTGAAGGAGACTAGTTGAGGATCAGAATCGGTGGAGGAGGAGTTGGATTTTTTGAGGAGAGGTAGAGATCAGGGTGCCACATCCAAAGTAACTTCATTTATATCCATAGGAGCCTCATGATCCTCCACTGATTTAGTATCTAAAGGAGAGACTCCGCATTTCTCCACGCTAGCTAGTCTAGTGTCAATGTCATTGAGGTTGAAATGAAGATTCCTTAGTATGCTTTTGATGTATTCATGTCCTACAAACAATCGATAGGTGTCGTCTTGTTTTTCCCTGATAACCATGTGTAGGAGGATGACAAGTTGTTGGTGCATATTGATATAGTGAAGAAAGTGTAAGCGATGTTTCCTACACCACCCCGGGTCTAAAACCCAATTGCATCTATCCAGAGACTTTAGAATTAGAGAAATAATCTCCCACCAAACTCTTTGGAATCTAATAGTAGGATCGCTCGTCTAACTTCCAAAGGGATAGACTCAAATAATTTCACCACTGAATCCTATCCAAAGAGCATGGATGTGGATGAGGAGGAAGTTGATCATCCGCCCCTCCTACTAAGCTAATGTTGTCGTAGAGCCATGAAAGTAGAGGCACCCCCAGGAACCACACTAATTGAGTCCCCAAAGCAAAAAAAAGAGCATTTACTATGGATACTTCCTAGAAAAGGTGATAGAACCCGAGCAAAACGTAAAAATGTATTGCGCCAAATAGTAGAGGAAATTAGGAGTGGAACAGTGGCACATCTATGTAAATCAAGTGAATAACTGGGAGAGCCCTAAACCAAAAGACCTGGGAAGAAAGCCTCACAAAAATTAGACACTAAACCATGTGGAAAACACCAACGAAGGATATACAACAAGAGACCACACCCAACTCACCGTTTTAGAAAGAGATGGAGAAGGAGCCCAGATACCAAACCTTGCGTACCAAGACATGGTATTTAAAGGATACACTTGTGGGTTTAGAGATTTGGAGCAACGAAGGTGACAATACTGCCACCAATTCGAAGGACGACACCGCGCCTATGCTATGGAGGAAACAGACGAAGAACATTAACCTACAAACGAGATGAAAAAACTAACAAGAGCATTTTAGACAACAATTAATCTGATTGAAACATTATATACCATAACCAGAGAGTAATCATAAGAAAGGTGATTAGTGATTGAAAAAGGATAAGTATACCAAAAATACCAGATCTCGCATTATCTTGTGAGATAAGCTTTTCCACCCCAATTGTCGTAAGTAATTTTCCACCTAGGAGAGATGTCCATGCAGCTATAGAGATGATATGAGAAGATAGTTACTACCACCAGAGGATTGTCTCTGGTGAATGTCTGGTTGCCGACTAGACATTTGGCATGCCCGACACACTCTTCAACATCTTCCAATCATTCAGAAAACATGCACTTATCATGAAGAATGTGGTGTAATAAATCTTGGGAGATTGCTCCAATCAATCATGCATAAAAATTCCATTACTCCTCCCTAAGAGAGACTGTTTAAACACAATATACCTCATACTTCCTGGAACCGCCTACTCAAACTATTTCATTTATAGTGACAGGATTGGGTGAGG